>CM035431.1:160633121-161300621 GCA_020310875.1 Ceratopteris richardii
GACAAACCCTTTAACAGCCATTGTATGCTTTTACTCACATTCTCAGTATCATCAAAAGAAATCAGTCTTGCATGAATCCCAAACTCCTCTCCGTCCTGATGAGCCATTGAGTCATTTGGAGCTGATGGCATAGATTGCATAACACCCCGAGGTATTAATACTTTGAAATTAGATTCCTTTGAATCATTACTTAGGACTCTTGATATCCTAATACTATCATCATCCACAAATGACTCTAGAATGTGTTCTTGTTCAGAGATCATTTCATGTGTAGCTGAATCTTCTATAACTACGTCCATGATTTCTTCCTTCTGTTCCGACTGACAAGCAGAAATAGGTGGAATCTGAAGGTCTTTTGCTGCAAATGAGGGCATGAAAGGGCATAAATGGTTCCAATCTTGCAAAATTATGGTCATTGGCACATGTACTAGAACAAAGTGTGATGGATCTACCATACCAAAAGATTGAAAAGAGGTTCGTACCATCTGTTATATAAAAAAAAATAAGGGTCAATAGAGCACAAGAAAGGAGGGGGGAACTAGACTTTTAAGGAAGATAAAGTTAATGAGCATTTTAAGATACCGTACACGTGTATATGCCTGTAAATATGTGCATATACACATACTTCTGTCTCATGCAAAGGGTGAGGTGGGCAATTTATCATATGGATGTGGGAGTGTACGTGCATGAGTGAGTGAGTGAGTGAGTGAGTGAGTGAGTGAGAGAGAGAGAGAGAGAGAAAGAGTGTGTGTGTGTGTCTCTGTGTGAAGTGATGGAAACAAACCGGAAGATCAAGCTCTGATATAGGAATGAAAGGTGTTATATGCATTCATTTGTGGCATAACCTGATCAAAAGCGTGTGAGGTCGGTATCAATGAAAATATGAGCTGATTGGCATTCATAGATGCTAAGCACTTTCCCAAAAGCATCCTTGAATCAGCCATGTTTGTATGAGAAGATACAGCGAGAACGTCATCGCTCACAGATAAAACACCCATTTTGAAATTGTTTGCAATAATATTGGTAATTATCTCCTTTTTCTTGACCGTATCGACGCTATTCAGCAATAATAGGTTCCTTCTCAAGCCTGATGCAAGGTTGCCTTCATATATATTCGAGCAATCTGTTGGCTGGCAATGATTCCATGAGGTTGTCGGAGATGCCTCGGCAGTTGTAACTGATCCCTCCTGAAAAGAATCCTGTTCTTGTGAAAACAACGTTGTACTGCCATCCTCAAAAATGTCAGCAGAGACGCCTGCATAGAGGAACCGAAGATTGCTCCTTGGCTTCAAGTTTAGATGACGAATTTCTCGCACTTCCTGCTGCAAAAAATTCCCAAGGAACACGAACTTGATGTAACAGCATTTATTAGAAGAATATGCTATATCTATACAAGCATATACACATAACTCATGGGCATCAAAGAATACCAGTAAGTGCTGTGGAAAGTGTCTCGAGAGAAGCTTGTTACACGCCTTGAATGAGGAGCCTCTGGACAGAAGCAGCAATCCAGCCATGAAATTTCTATGAGTAGCTGACAAACGCACAGCCTCCTCTTAAGTGTCTTCTACGTGCTAAATCCAAGTGGTCTACCGTAGTTAGCAAGCATCTCTGCTCGCGGCCTTCCTCAAAACAAGCTTCGTTTAGGCTATTCATTGGGCAAAAAACAGCAGGACTTACTTGCTAAGTGGTTAGGGGTGAAGGGAAAACTGTTCACGTCCGCAGGTTAATGATGTCATTTAAGAACAACATCAGATTAAGGATGAGCTGGGTCCTGGTCATATTGGTATGCTCACCATCTTCCCAGTAGCTGATGCCACCATCTCCATCACATCCATCACCTGGGCATCGCCTGATATATTTTTACAATCGCGTACCTTTAGAGGCGTGGTGGGAGCAAGAACAGGAATGTAAATGTTGCTCTGGCGAACACCTTAACCCAATTAAGCCAGAACGACATGAATTATGATTGCCTCTCTCAATTCCGTCGAGAAGCTGTTGGCCTAGGAGAGCAATACCGACTACAGGTTTATGAGTCGTGAACACGAGGACTCTTACTCTTTCCCTAAGTGCCCATTGAAGCGCGAGAGAGGGCTCTTTCTCCTTCAGGTTTGGGATTTCTTCCTCTTTTGATCCGGAAAGTGTCGATGAAACAAGCCAAGAATGAGCCTTTTAAGTATTCTCTAAAACAAGCTCCCTCATGTGTACTAATGTGTGTGTTGTGTATCTTTAGGATGACCTCTCTTTGTAAGAATGGTTCGAAAGCATTTACTTACATTAAGGCTCTTTGAGAGCTGAGTTTCTTAAAGCATATCCAATCAATGATGTCTAGGCCATTATTTAAGAACGATTGTGATGTTCATGTCTCGTAAGTGCTTTGGTAAAGATTTGGCCTCTTGAAGCAAAGGTCTAGAGTTCGACCCCTAGGTTGGATATGTAATGACTTTGACCAGTTGTAACCCAGTTTAACCCCTACTTTGTGGGATATGGAGGGTCTTGTAGATACTATACACATTTACCTGTACAATTGTACTTTCAAAGTCAAAGTTGAGGGGAGTAGGCGATTGTTAAACTTCCTTTTAAAAAAAAATGAACGATTGTGATGTACTAGAGGATCCGTGTTCTAATGGTAACATTTTGAACATTAGATTGTGAGGTTCAAATTTAAAGTGTTGCTCAATATATAACCCTTAAAAAGTTGAAGATAAGGGGGACTTCATAGTGCATGAGTTGTGGTTTCAATCTTTCAAGATAGTGCATGAGTTGTAGTTTCAATCTTTCAAGATAGTGCATGAGTTGTAGTTTGAATCTTTCAGGCTTAAATGGAAAAGTAAGCCAATGATTGAACTTCAAAGAAAAGTGAATGATTGTGATTTTATCAAAGAAGTGTGGTTTAGTGGTAAATACACTTGAATCTCTCGTAGTTAGTATAGAGTTCAAGTTGGGAAGTCCAAAAAGGGTGTGCGGTTGCATTAAAAATAATGAGGGTGGGATTTTAGTAATAACAAGTTATCATTAATATATATATATATATATGTATATATATATATATATATATATATATATATATATATATATATATATATATATAGAGAGAGAGAGAGAGAGAGAGAGAGAGAGAGAGAGAGAAGTCCTATCAATTTAAATAGCGAAGTAAAGGGAGTTAACAAGATTCTTTATTGTGGGATACAAGATTCTTTATTGTGGGATATGGGATAGTAGTGTGTAGCCTTAGTGCTAACCCCTTTGGATGATGGTCTATGGGTAGCGCACTTGGCCGAAAAATAAAGGGAATACTCCCTATCTAACTAAGGGTGCCTTCATATTTGTTAAGTCAAGTGAATTGACTTAAGCCTCATCTTGACAATAGACAAGTATGTGGCAATGGAAACCCATATACAATGTCATGATTTTCTTGACTTATTCCAAAGGATTTTTCTAGTAGAGATTGGCCATCTTGATAAGAGAAGAAGAATCAAATAAACTAAGGTCAAGAGACACAAGCTACAAAAAGAAAATAGTGAGATCCTAAGTGGAACCTAGGGTTAATTCTACTAAGTTGTTCTATCCTCTCACAACTAGAGAAGCTAATGATCAAGCTAAATCCAACTAGCAAAGACTACAATGAGATTACTCAAGCAAGAAGTCCACAAGGAGTGAGAGATTCACATATCCACCCAACAAAATCCACCCATATATATATATATATGTCTAAGCCAAATGAGGAAATGTGAGGAGGGCTTTCCCAAATGAGGAAATGTGAGGAGAGCTTTCCGAGATGGATACTAATCAAAGACCTTCTAACCTTGAATTTCACATGAAATCACATGGTTCTCACATGGATTCTAAAAACATTCTTCCCATGTTTATACGTACAAGTCCAAAGGCTTGAGAGGCCTCCCTAAGGGGTTAAATACCATACCCTTGGGAAATATCAATCCTAAGGGTCAAAATCCTTCAATTGGGAGTAAGTAAATCCAAATAGTTGAATGTTTCACACCATAGTCTTGGAGATACTTTCCCAAGGGTTTCTCAATAAACTTCAAGGGTTCTCCAAGTGACTTTGGACCCTCAAAACCCATGGCTTTTGCCACTTTGACCTATAATTATACAACATCCCCTTCCTTTTAAGACATTTTCATCCTTGAAAATGTGTAGAAGTATATTATGTGGAGCATTTCCCCATGCCCCATGATCAATCTTATCGATCATGGTATTTACCTCTTTGATTTGCCTCTTTAGGGGATTCTATCCAAGACTAAATCTAAAAAGATGAGAATCTATATGTGGGTTGATCCCTGCCCAAATAATTTTAACATTACCTAACTTTGCACGTGAAACACTAAATCAAGAGCAAAGCATGGAAAGAATCATAAGGGTGGGTTAGAACACTCTTCAATGTTTCACTATGTGCGAAGTGGGCATCCATCGTTTCACTATGTGCGAAGTGGGCATCCATCGCACAAACATATGAAGTAGGTGGATCCTAAAAATGCTCCAACAAAGTTACTATGTGGGTCCACATCTATGCACTACTCGTGCATGAATCTAGCAAAATAGAAAAGTATCTGACTAGTTCAAGTCTTTGAGAAGTTTCCTTGTGTTGAGGTTGATCAAAACATATAACTTATAAGTTTTTTACAATGTTCCACTTCTTAACCAACATCTATTGGTCCCTTTTCTCAATTATAAGATTACCATGTCCTATTAGGCTTTTAGAGTCCAAGGTAGAATGCAGGCAAGAAGTCTTTCATTTAGCTCTTTGGTCAACCAACTTCAAATTGAGTTACCCTACGATACTTCCTCAAAGACTTGACTTCTTTGGAACTGATAGAACTTAGAAACAATTCCTACTACTCAAACTCTTTGAGAGAACTTTAGATTCTTTCTTCGTGCATCGATCTTGAAATAATCAATGGATGAATGAGTTCTCTTAAACTCAAGCATCTTCTAAAATTGAATGGGTTCTATACAGAACATCCCCTTATGGTGTCTAATTCAGCCAAGTAAAATTGGTCTAGAACTAAATTTGAATGTTCTTTCAGTGTCAAATCCAAGGTTCACAAAAGCGAGAAGGAAGAATTGAAGCTCTGTTGATATATTTTGATAGTGATGTATGTGAAAACACTTAGGACCATCGATGCACTTTTTTCTCTCTTTAGAAGGTTTTCTCGCCTCTGATTGTATATATGCATATAACCCTAATGAGTCACTTATCTTTGTACATTCACTTGGTAATACATTATGTATTATGTTATGCTCCAATCTTCTTCTTCTTCCTTGTGTTGTTTGTGTGCTTCCATAGACCTCGAACTTTGACAATTGGTAGTTCAAAATAGCTCTATTGTGTGGTGTCGACATCTTGATTTGAGCTGGTTTTGCCCTCTAAATGCACTATCGCAATGAATGTGCAAGATTTTTTGTCCTTTTGTGCCAAACATGTATATAGGTTTTGGTTTGCCAATACAAGCATCTCAAAGTCTACTACAGGTTTAGTCGAGCTCGACAAGGTGTTTTCATTCAACTTTTTGATATAAAGTCAATTTTTTGCATCAATGTATTTAGTCATTGGCCATGGTTGAAAGCAATGATGCATTCCAGTTTGGTTGTGGCGGATAAGTTGGATGTACTAATTACTCATTGCGGGCATATATGATGCATCATATATTGGTAGCAAGGGGGTTGTGGAATATTGTGTAGGGTGCTAAAAAACATCCTAACACATCTACAAATACAATTATTGAAGGTGATGCAGATGGTATTGAAGATGATGATCTTCCATTTCGTGGTCTTGTTGTGGTTCATACTCATCTACTACATCGAAACTTTGTTGGGATATCAGAGGTGCTCAAGCACATGTAACTTTGTTTGTCAAATGTGCCATTTCCCTCACATTCACTTGTGTAACACAGCAAAGGATGCTTGGGATACTATTACAACTTTATATCAGGCAATAAACAAGACTCCTATTTCTTACCTCCAAAAACAGTTAAAGAACGAGCATATGAATGAAGAAGATCATTCTATGGACAATTTTTTGACAAAGATCAAAGATTTGAAGGATCGATTGGTTTATGCTGATAAAATCTTGCTAGATAGTTCAGTTGTGTTGGTTGCTCTTAACAGTCTTCTAGATTCATATTGAAGTTTTGCTTCTACTCTTCAATGGATGATGAAAGGCAACCCAAATGCAATAACATTTTAGGAGTTAGTCTCTATTTTATTGTGGAAAGATTAGTCCAAGCACAAAAGTCAATCATGTGTGTTGTAGATTAAGCTTTCTTAGCTAGTCAAAAGGGCAGAGGTAAATGGGGCTCATCTATTAGTCAGTAGAAATTTACTAATGTTGCACAGTCAAAGAAGGAAGACAAGATGATAAAAAACTAGAAAAGTAGAAACAATTTTACAACTATTTTAAGGCAAATGATCATGTCATAAAGAGTTGTCCTAAACTGAATGCAAATGAGGCAAAGAAGAAAGAGGCTAGAATGGTTGTTGCAAAGGCCTCTACATCTAAAACAGAGTCTGTTAATCTTATTCAAAATGAAGAATGGGAATTTACAATTGTTTGCAGCTATGAACTAACTTCACATGAGCAATGTGTGACTGCTATAGACTCAAATGTTTGGTACTTTGATTGTGGTGCAGCCAAACATGATTGCCATGCGACAATCATGTGAATACCCAAATTGGTGGGTTGCATGGAGAAAGTGAAGATATCATATAGTTTTTCTTCACGTGGTGGGGAGGCAAAACAATTCAAGCATCTCTCTTTTTTTAAGATGCTTGCATTACGATTAACACTAGGATCAAGACCTTCTACTCCGTGATTCCCCTACAAAAGTAGGGAGAATCCTTGAGTATATTCCTTCACACTGGCATCAAAGGCATCCACGACTAGCCAGGCACAGGAAACCATTGCTAAAGGTGCCAACAAGTGCTCCACAGACCACCCAACAAATGGATGTGCACGAAGAAGAACAAAGCCACTAACATTGCAGTAAACAATAGCTCCTTCCTCTCCTCTCCCTCTCTTGGATGAGGGAAGTGACCATCAAGCTCTATATAAGTAGGTGCATAGAAGTTGTTTGCTAGGCATATATGGGGTAAAATGAGATGCATGCGAGCATTTGGAGGTAAGCATAATTCAAGATTTCCATTAAATCTTGTTAAAGGGAGGTAACAAAAGTTGACCTTTCCAATTTTGCAAGATCATTTTGAAGAGTTTTTCCTCCACAAGGACCAAAGAAGCTATACATACATGCTATTTGTTGTTGATATATTTAGGTAGTGATGTGTGTGAACACTCTAGGACCACCAGGGCACATTTTTCCCTCTTTAGGAGGTTTTTTTCCCCCGGCTTGTATATACGCCTATTGCCCTAATGGGCTACTTATCTTTGTACATTCTCTAGTAATACATTCAGTCTTGTGTGTTGTGCTCCAAGCTTCTTCCTCTTCCTTGTGCTGTTCGCGTGCTTCCGCAGACGTCTAACTCCAACAATTGGTATCAGAGCAGGTCGTTGATTCTTCTAGGGCGTCGTCGACACTCCTCCGTTTGCAGTCTCAGATTCGCACAAAATTTGTGCTTGTGCAGGCTATTTCGTCCTTTTGTGCCAAAGGTATATACCAGTTTCTGTTCGCCAGTTTAAGCGTCTCGAAGTCTGCTACAGGTCTAGCAGAACTCGTCTGGGTAGTTCTGTTCAACTTTTTGAGATACAGTCAATTTTCTGCATCAAGGTATTTTAGTCACCGGCCATGGCTGAAAGCAGTGATGTATTCCGTATGTTGGCTGTTGAGGATAAGTTGGATGGTACCAACTACCCATTATGGGCTTATATGATGCGACATGTACTGGTTGCAAAAGGATTGTGGAACATTGTGCAGGGTGTTGAAAGACGTCCTGTTACACCTGTAACAACAGGTACTGCAAATACAGGTGTTGGAGCTGATGAAGATGGTGTCGAAGATGATATTCCGCAGATTCCTGTTCGTGCTGCTGTTTCTGTTGCACCTACTGCAGAGCAGATTCGTTGGGATGGCAGAGATGCCCAGGCACATGCATTGATAGCTTTGTCTGTCAAACGTGCCATTATTCCTCACATTCGCTCTTGCAGAACAGCAAAGGATGCTTGGGATACACTTACCACTTTGTACCAGGCTAGGAATGAGGCTCGTGTTGCTTACCTCCGAAAACAGTTGGAGAGTGAGCACATGAATGAAGGTGATTCGATGGACAGTTTTCTTACAAAGATCAAAGACCTGAAGGAACAATTGATTTCTGTTGATGAGGTTATACCAGATAGCTCACTTGTGCAGACTGTTCTGAATGGCCTTCCTGATTCATATCAGAGTTTTGCCTCTACTCTTCGATTGAGGATGAAAGGCAATCCAAATGCCTTGTCATTTGAGGAATTAGTCTCTGTTCTGTTGCAGGAAGATCAGTCCAGGCAGAACAGGTCCATTATGCGTGTTGCAGATCAAGCTTTCCTGGCTAGTCAGTAGGGCAAAGGAAAATGGAGCTCTTCTACTAGTAAGCAGAAATCTGCAAATGCTGCACAATCGAAGAACCAGGATAAAGATGAGAAGAAATCAGAAAAGCAGAAATTGTTCTGCAAGTACTGTAAAGGAAATGATCATATTATAAAGAACTGTCCAAAACTGGCTGCTAAAGAGGCAAAGAAGAAAGAGGCTGGAATGGTTGTTGCAGAGGCCTCTACACCAAAAACAGAGTCTGCGAATCTTGTGCAGGAAGAAGAATGGGCGTTTACTACTGTTTGCAGTTTTGACCCATCTTCTCATGATCAGTGCATGTCTGCAGTAGACTCAGATGTTTGGTACTTTGACAGTGGGGCAACCAAACATATTACCTCGCAGCGCAGTTTCTTCTCTTCACTCGAGCCTGCCCCTACAGGGAATACTGTCACATGCGCCAATAACTCCTCTTATCCTGTTATGGGAGTTAGTAAGATCATTCTGACTACTGCTGATGGTAGTTCTTTCACTTTGTCAGATGCTTTATTTGTGCCAGGGATCAAAAAGAACCTGTTATCAGTTTCTGCATTAGGCAAGATTGGCTTGGTTGTGAAATTCATTGATGACAGGTGTACAGTCCATGATCTCTCAAATGGCGATGTGATTATTGCTTCTGGCATTTTATGTCGTGGGCTGTATAAGCTCATAGACTATGAAAAATCTGTGAATGATTCGGCATGTGCAGTTCATGATTCTCAGGCTATGTCAGATGCAAAGCTTTGGCATGCACGCTTTGGTCATCTGAATTTTGCTAGTTTGTTACGCCTGCAGAAATCTGAAATGGTCTCCTCTTTGCCCAAACTTGAGGCACCTGGAAAACATGTTTGTGAAGGCTGTATTTTGGGCAAAATGCAGCGTTCTTCCTTTCCAAAAGATGGTTCAGTTCGGGCTATGCAGAAATTGCAGCTTGTACATAGTGATGTCTGTGGTCCTATGTAGACACCCTCTTTTGGAAATTACCTTTACTTCGTGACTTTCATTGATGATTTTTCCAGGCATGCATGGGTATATCCACTCAAAGCAAAGTCCGAAGTGTTCATGTGCTTCAAACAGTTTTTGGTTTTGGCTGAAAATCTGTCAGCATGTAAAATGGGCACCCTCTGTTCTGATCGAGGGGGGGAATATATGTCTTCAGATTTTAATGCATTTCTGGCTGAACGCGGGATAAAACACCAGTGTACAGTGCCATATACACCTCAACAGAATGGAGTTGCTGAACGAAAGAACAGGTCACTCATGGAGATGGCGAGGTGCATGGTCAAAAGTCAGGCTTTACCACATAGTTTCTGGCTTGAGGCTGTCATGTGTGCAGCATATGTACTGAACAGGTGTCCCACGCAAGCGTTGCAGTCCATCACTCCATATGAGGCTTGGCATGACCGCAAGCCATCTGTTGCTCATCTGCGTGTTTTTGGTTGTTTGGCATATGCATTAGTGCCTGAACAACATCGTAGAAAATTGGATGATAAGGCAGTAAAATGTATTTTTGTTGGGTACAGTTCTGAAAGTAAAGGCTATCGTCTGTATCATCCACAAACTAAACGCATTCTTGTTAGCCGTGATGTTGTCTTTGTGGAAGATGCTATTCAGCCATTGGTTTCATGTACTAAGGAGACATCTGTTAGCTCCAAAGACATGTATGATACTTTGATGCCTCTTTTTACAGGTGGACAGGCTAGCGCTGGTCCTAATGAGGCAACTTCTCAGCCTTTGCAGGTTTCATATGATGATGCAGATCATGCCATTTCTGATGCAGATTTACATGATGCACTTGTTGATGAGAGAGCTGATATTGAACAGGCAAAAACTATGCCAAAATGGCTGGTGCAGACTTTGCGTGACAGCAAATTAGATGCACCTTTGTCATATCGTACTCGTTCAGGCTCTCATAGTACCTCCTTTGCATCAGATTGCTATGCTATGGCTGCATCTAGTCTCTGTGATGAGAATGAGCCTGTTTCTTTTGATGAAGCACAAAATTCAGAAAATTGGATGGCTGCTATGCAATCTGAATATGATGCTATAATGAAGAATGGTACACGGTCTTTATGTGACTTGCCTCCTGGCAAGAAGGCCATTGGCACTAAGTGGGTATACAAGCTGAAGCGTAAACCTGATGGTACAGTTGACAGGTATAAGGCTAGGCTTGTTGCAAAGGGTTATGCGCAGGAAAGAGGCATTGATTTTGATGAGACCTTTGCACCTACATGCCGTATGACTACTGTTCGGAGCATTTGTGCACTTGCAGCCCATCAGGGTTGGAATGTACATCAGTTGGACATTAAAACAGCATTTCTGAATGGTGACTTGCATGAAGAAGTGTATGTTTTTCAGCCCCGTGGCTTTGTGCAGAAAGGGCATGAAAACCAGGTGTGCAGGTTAAAGAAGGCGTTATATGGTTTAAAGCAAGCACCACGTGCTTGGTATGAGAAAATACATGCCTATCTGATTGCACATGGTTTTGAGAACAGTCCAACTGAAAGCACCTTATATGTTAAGCGTGCTAATGATGTGCTTTTGATCATTGTTGTCTATGTAGACGACATGCTGCTCACTGGTCCTCTTGAGAAGCATATTGCTGATTTCAATGCTGATTTGCATGCCTCATTTGAGATGTCTGATTTGGGGCATTTGCATCACTATTTGGGCATTCAGTTTATGCAAGTTGATGGTGGAATGGCTTTGTGTCAAACGAAATATATTGACATATTATTGCAGCGTTTTGGCCTTGAAGACTGTAAGCCTATTGCCACTCCTATGGAGACAGGTTTACGATTGAGTCTTCATGATGCTGGAGATGCATTTGATGCTGTTCTCTATCAGCAGGCTGTTGGATGCTTGATTTACTTATGCATTACTCGGCCAGATATTCAGTTTGCTGTCTCACAGATGAGCAGGTTTATGCATTGCCCAGGAGTCACGCATTGGAAAGCGGTTAAGCGCATCTTTCGCTACTTGAGTGGTACTCGGCTACTTGGGTTGTTTTATCCCAAGGGGGGATCACTACCGCCAGATTTGCATGCTTTTTCTGACTCAGATTGGGCTGGTTGCTATGACACTCGTGTGTCCACCAGTGGTTTTTGCTTCATGCTTGGTAGCTCATGTATATCTTGGTTGAGCAAGAAGCAGCCTACTGTGGCCACTTCCAGTTGTGAGGCTGAGTATAGGGCAGCTTTCACAGCGACTGTTGAGTGTGTGTGGCTCAGACGCCTTATGGCTGATTTGGGTGTTGGCCAGTCTTCTGCCACCACCATCTTCACTGACAGTTAGAGCGCATTGGCAGTTGCGAGGAACCCTGTGTTCCATGCTCGCACTAAGCACATTGAGGTGCATTATCACTATGTCAGGGAGAGGTTCTCTGCTGGCGAGATCAGCTTGGCATATGTGCCCACGCAGGAGAACATTGCAGACCTTTTCACGAAGGCTCTGCCTAGGGAGAAGTTTGAAGCTTTCCGCAAAGCTTTGGGCTTACTTCCTTTTGTGGAGTGATTTCCACATAGCTCGGCACTTCCTTATACATGAGTGCCAGCTCCTTGTTCACCGCATCACTCCCAGGGGGGATTTGTTGATATATTTAGGTAGTGATGTGTGTGAACACTCTAGGACCGCCGGGGCATTTTTTTCCCTCTTTAGGAGGTTTTTTTCCCCCGGCTTGTATATACGCCTATTGCCCTAATGGGCTACTTATCTTTGTACATTCTCTAGTAATACATTCAGTCTTGTGTGTTGTGCTCCAAGCTTCTTCCTCTTCCTTGTGCTGTTCGCGTGCTTCCGCAGACGTCTAACTCCAACATTTGCAAGATGTATTTTGAATAATGTATATAGGACTAGGGTGAGAGTCATGATCAATGACTCCACCACACATAATTTTACTAATTATGCTTTGGTCATAATTTGGACCTAGTCAAATTTCATGGTAATGTATACGTGACTAGGGTGAGAGTCATGATTGATGACTCCACCACACATAATTTTACTAATTATGCTTTGTTCAAGAAATTAAAGATTCCCCAGCAACCTAGTGCACATAAATACATTGTATCTATGATGCATGGTGAAGATAAGAGATTATGGGATACTATGGTATCCAACTTGGAAGTCTACATACAAGGATTCACGGCTCACTTAGATTTCCAAATTATGAATATGGATAGGACATGCATGGTATTGGGCAGAAAATGACTTTGGGGATTAGGAGATACACTTAAAAGAAGTTACCAAAACAATACTATTGAATTTTTCAAGAATGGAAGTCCATTATGTATCCAAGGTGAAAGAGATGTACCCATTACACCTCTTATATCATGCATTCAATTAGATATTTTATTTGATTCACATGATGTATAGGAAGTTTATGCAGTATTTGGTTTAGACATTTTTTCAAGCCGCCGGAATATTATCTAGTAGATTAATTGTAATTAGGAAAAGACGTGCACTAAAAGGGTGTCACGCAAAATGTTGTAACACCTTTCTGATTAATAGATCAGTGTGTGGAAGAGATGATAGATGCATCACCGGACTATTCAATCTAGGCGATCGACCGGAGTTGATTCTGTCACGAGTTTATCCAATTGTGGTGTCATCTATATTGTTAAAGGTTCAGTATTGAAGTGAACAAGGTACTGCGTTAACATCTTATTGTGTTAGGGTTGAAGTACGGGTATAACAATAATATTAAATGAACATCAAAAGTTCTACACATATGGTTATGGTAATAGTTAAAAGTTGTTATGCGTTGGAAAGTGGTAGTTGAATCTGTTGAATTGTCAGAAGTTAATGAAGTGTCTGGGGAAAATACATAAAGGGCCTCTATATTACAGACCCCTGACCATCCCAAGAACCCATGTATAGATTGGATAATAATTTAGATTAACCATAAGATTAACACTGGCGTCGGCCATGGGGCATGGAGTAGCCAGTCTACGCATAGACTAGGATTTGATAAAGAATCTGATGATATATGCCTATAACACGTTTCGGAGAATTGTACCCGAAGTACAGAAGGGATCAACATCCCTAGAAAGTTTCTAGCGCATTGGGAACACCTCCGGGTGGTAGTGGTGACGGACAATAGTCGGAAGGAAAATGAGAAATATGGACTAGTGGGGTGCCACCTTAGCATTTCCTTGTGCAAGGATTACAGGGTATACGAGAAGTGCAACCAACCCCATCTACGGAAAGTAAGGTTGGTGAAGTAAGCACTGGGTCCGGTGACAATGTGGAAATTTTCGATAGCAGTTTGTGGAATTTCGATGGTACTTCGGATAATTCCGGGGTCGGTTTGCAAAATTTTAGTGATAGCTCTACTTTGGGTTCTAATTTTGAGGAAACTAGTGTATTGTTGGATGAAAGTTTTGGTGAAAAGCTCACTTCAGAAGTCAACTACGAGGAATGGCAGTTGGGTGTAGGCATGTGTGATCGACTTATCAGATTACCAGGGAACGTGCAAGACGACGGAACGACACAGCAGCAATCAGGCTTAATTGGTTCAAATTATTCGACAATAATACTTCCTCTTTATTTAAAAAACATGAGTGGTTCGCAACAGAAACAACACCAACACCAACATCAACAACAACATAGGATTTCCCGGTGATGATCTGGATGCACATATTGTGCAAAATTTTGAAATCAATTATGTTGTACTCAACTATCCAACGGATCCGGCATATAAGGCTATAGTGTTCCATTCTATGCTGGTTAATCAGGCTACCCGGTGGTTAACTGAATATGACATTAATCATTTCGGCCAATATGATGATGTTAAGGATGCCTTATTACAACGATTTTGGTTGAAGAAAAATGAAGTTGAGATCTTTGACTATCTGCAAAACAATAGACAGAAACCACATCAGAATGTGCAAGAGTATGTAACTTTATTTCGTACTCATCTATGACAATGTTGCAGAGCAGAGAAGCACAAAAGAAGAGCCCCAAAATTTTCAAATTAATGGGCACATTTTTTCCTTCTTCAAGTCTTAGGAAATTCCCTCAAAGCCATGTAAATGCACTAGAGGAGTCCTCTAGTTGCATAATCCCAAATTGTTGTAGAATATCCCTTGTAAATTAGTAGGAAATTCACTTTTTAGTAATAAAGTGCCGATCTCTTGTGTGAAAGGACCAAATTTAGGGCACATGTATATAAGTCACTTTGTGACTCTTTGTAGAGACTTTTTGCCATTGTGAGGAAGGAGAGCTCCTGATTTTCGAATTTGCTTCTTTCTTGCAGATTTCCATCTTCGCCTTGATCTTCTATGTGTGTGTAATGCTTGGAATGTGTGTGTAGGACTGTTGTCTACTCCTCTCCACAGTTTTTGAGCTACTATAGTGTGTGTGTGAGCTTGTAGAAGTTGTGGAGTGAGTGTGGGTGTTTCCCACCATTCACAATTTTGGTCATAACTTGAAGCATGGTTGTCAGAATCGAGTGAAACCACTTCCAATTAGATGCGTCTCGTCGAGAGCTTCGAAATGAGTTCCCTATTGACTATATTTGGAGTTTGGAGCTAGGAGAAATCCTCGATTTACTGAAAACTTCTGTAAGTGGTATCGCGGCAGACACTTTCAGTATTTCAGTGAGCTAGAGAGGTGGATTTGTCTTTTCTCATACATATAAGCTGAACCACCTCATTTCCATCATGTATGCACATGTCCTCATACACTTGGTTAGGTCGTTTGATCGGATTGACAAATAAGCGTGTGTCAATTTCCCACTATACGCACTTGTGTGGCAATTGGGGTTTAGTCTCATTGGCACAAGTCTTTGAGTCTTCTTGACTTAGGTACACATGCTTTTGGTGCCGTTGCCGGGGAACACTCAGCCAAGGTGCCTTCGTGATGGTTTTAGATCGAGTGTGATGAAATCGTACTTGTAGAAGTGAACTCGTTCAGTGGCAAGTAGTCGATCACTTTAGCACTTGTTACTTCACATCCCTGAGGTGTGTGTAATGAGTTTTTAGGTTTAGGGTTAGTAGGAAGGGAGAGAAGGAAGAGTTAAGGTTAGGTTAGAAGGAGAGGAGAGGAGAAGATAAGTGAAGTAGGAGGAGGCCAAGACCAAGAAAAATCCCAAAACATTTGCTAAATTAGTGTAATTCAGTTTCAGTAATCAAAAGTATAAAAACCAAAAATTTTAGTTCAATTCTCAACTGTTCTGAAAAGTAGTATCGTGTGCGAGTAGCGATCAGTATCGCGAGTGTGGTATCGTGTTTTGCAGGCTATCAAAGCTAGGTATTGAGCTCAAGGTGCAAGCAAGACATCATAAAGGTAAGATTCCACAAAATTTCTTGGGCAAAAACACTTTAGAAGTGCACAATAACGTGATTAGTTGTGCAACCGGTATCGCGGGAAGGGACAATGTGTTTTTTGAGTTTTTTTGGAAGAGACAGTAAGCTAAGAGTGACGAGGGTGAGAGAAGAGCAAGGGGGTGTAAAAATTTTTGTATTTGGAGATACTTTGGCTTGAGTATCGCGATCGATTGAGTTTTTGGTATCGCGATACCAAAAATTCCCTTATATCGCGATACTCACCGAAGTATCGTATTGCTGACTACCAGCCTTGATATCGCGATACCACTTGTGGTATCGTATCGTCGGGTTGGTATCGCGATCTCATTTTACCAAAGAGGTATCGTATCGAGGACCACTTGTGGTATCGTATCGTCTCGTGTCCCAGTATAGTATCATGATACCATAGTAGTATCGTATCGTGCAAGCATTGGTATCATATCGCCACTTGCAGTGATATCGTATCATGTTCTGTCAGTATAGTATCGTGATACCATACCAGTATCATATCGTCCCATACCCTAGTATCGTATCGCCAGACATTCAGGTATCGTATCGCACAGGTCGGTGGTATTGTATCGCCACCTATCGCACTATCGTATCGAGAGAATCCCAGGTATCGTATCGTCTCTCAATTCTAGTATCGTATCGGGATACCATGTTGGTATCGTATCGTCACCTACTGTGATATCGTATCGTGCGAGAAGGTAGGTATCGTATCGTGCATAGTGGGAGTATCGTATCGTGCAGACACTCAGGTATTGTATCGTCTGGAGTTTAGTATCGTATTGCGAGAATCCCAGGTATCGTATCGCCCAAATTTTTGGTATCGTATCGTAGACCCCAAAGGTATCGTATCGCGACTGGACATTGGTATCGTATCGTCTACTCTGGTGGTATCGTATCGTCTACTCTGGTGGTATCGTCTCGATAGGAAAGTCGGTATCGTATCGTGGCCAATTGCAGTATCGTATCGTCTGTTGCTACAAGTATCGTATCGCCTAGGATTCAGGTATTATATCGTGGCCAGTTTGGTATCACCCAGGGCAGTATCGCCTGGTGCAGTATCGTCTGGTGTGGTATCGTCCAAAGCTTTTGAAGCATTTTTGAAGGGCAAACTTGAGACATTTGAGGAGCTACTAAGGGGGAGTTTTAGAGACCTAGAGAGCCTCAGGAGGGTGAATGAACCGGAGGTCAAGGAGAGTGATAAGTAGTCAAAGAAGTTTCATATCTTCTGTAGGGAGTGTCGCTCAGGTCAGTCACCGCTCTATCTATTCAGACACCTGTAGTGACTCAGAGGAGGAGATACCCATGGCTTTTGAGGACATGCAGGGGCAAGCTCTAAGTAGAAACTTCATGACCGTTGTGGAGGGAGAATACCATACCTCCTTACAATACGTTTCTACTAATGCCCAGGAGATTCCCATCTACCTGGATGGCTTAAACAGATCCGTGGCTAGAATGGTGACTACAATAGAGGCAACAATTGTGCCCAGATCGGCTGTTAAGTATGAAGGAGGAGCATACGTGGACAAGATAGGTCACATCTACATAGTAACCGAATTTCCTGATTTGATCAATGAGAGGGGAGAGTTAGAGGACAAGAAAACTCAAGGAGACCAAACCCTGAGGAATTAGTGACAACCCCTAGAGGCAGGTCCCAAGTGACACGAGTCTTGAGAGGAGAATTGATACCTCAAGATGACTACCTATAACAAGGAACTGCCTTGTACTGCCACATAGAACAAAAATACACCAACCATACTACAGAAAACTGCCCGTTCAATAGGCAGTCACGACCTTTGCAACCTCCTCAGTATTGACCATACGGATATCCACCTAGAGAGCCAGGCAGAGAGATGCCCAGGTACAACCCCTATTCAACACTAGAAGGAGCACCGAGACCATATGAGCAAGTACCATATCCACCTCCCCAACCAGTGTTAGGACCACAATTGTCACAACCTCAACAAGTGGTACCTGTGAAGTATGCCCAACCAGAACAAAATTTGGAAAGAGCCATAGTGCCAGCCTCAACGAGGACCAGTGTAGAATCAGCAAACTCTGGATATGAGCTGCCCCCAGGAGATTATTATCCCTATGAAGCCAACATGCTAGAGGATGTATCAACCTATGATTCATCTTACTACGGATATGAAAGCTATGATCAAGACTATGGAACGGAGGTAGCAACCTTGATGTATACGGCACCAAAAGCACAACCACCTATGAGACCACCCATTAGGCCGCTTGTGCCGAGAGGACCTTGTTATAGATGTGCAGGAGACCATTTTATTAGAGAATGTCCTCGGCCTTACAACCCACCACCCCCTAGGACTTGGGAAGGATATTGTAATGAATGCGGAAAGGAACATCTTTTCCGAGATTGCCCTAAGAACCCAGCCAAAGTCCAAGACACGGAACCAATTAATGTAATTGAAGTGATTGAAACAACTGGAAGTGATAAGGAATACACAATGCCCTTGAAGGCCATTACAAGAGCCCAATTCAAAGAGCAAAAAGGAAAACAACCGGCACGAGAACAAGAAAATGACAAAACAGCAAGTCCCAAAATTCAGATAATGGAAGATTCTGAGGACCCACGTGAGAGTACCCAGAACACTAAAGCACAGAAATGGAAGGAAAGAAGAGAAAAGCTCAAAGATAAATGGATGAAAAACAAGAGTCAGGAAAATAGGAAACGAACTAGAAACAAGCAAGAGCATAAAGAACAAGGAATTCGAGAAGAGGTTCCCATTCCACCGCTTACCTGAGAAGCAGAGAAATCAGGATCAATTCTAGCTGACCCAAAACCTGATGACTTAGACATGTGGTTGAAAGCTTACCAAGCTAGAATTAAGACTGGACCGAATGTAGAGCAACATGAAAAGCTTTACCCACAAGGAGAATTAGAAAAAGAGAGGCTTGTGATTTGTCGAAAACTTATAGAGGTAGCACAAGCCCTAGAAAAGATTACCCCAGCCCTTCCAGAAATGAGGATAGCAGAGGAAAAATACAAAGAGTTTGTCAAAGCCAAGGATAAAGAACCTAGAAAGAAGGATGACAAGCACGAGCAAACAAGAACTTAGGACGAACCTGTGCCAACAATACCTGACCTAGAAGCTGATTGGCCGAAGGAATTATGGAATAGAATCTGAGAGGAACAATGGAAGAAGAATGGAGTGACGAAGCCTCCCTTTGAGGAAATAGAGGTAGAAGTTTATCAACCAAGCACCAACCTGGAAGAAGTATATGAGGAAGTGTCAAGGCTAGACCGAAATAGAGAAGAGACCTAGAGCATTTCAACTTTACTTAATTACATGGGAGAATACGAAAAGGATTCTATGATAACCCGAGCACCCACAATACATGGAAAAGGAAAGGGAGGCTCAGAAAAGAGTTCACAAAACCTAACTGAACTAAAGAAGACAAAAGTACAATGCAAATTGAATGTGGGAGAATTACTTCAAATTAAACTGCAATTATGGAAGCAATTAGCAAGCCAAATGGAATTAGGACAAGAGAAGGAAGAAAAAGAAGTTAAGGGAAAAGGAAACTCATCCAAGATACAAATCCCTGTTGATAAAGTGGGAGAATTCAGTGAAGGAGACGAAGGTAATACATGTCTACCTGTCACTTACAATGGGTACATGACCAAAGCAATACTAGACTCGGGGGCTGGAGTAGGAATTGCCACCAAGGAGATTTGGGAGAAATGGGGGAAGCCTGCCTTACGGCCCACACGCATGAAGCTCCAATTAGCAGACAGTCATGTGGAAAAACCCTTAGGAGTACTGGAAAGAATCAAATTAACCACCTGTGGAGCTGAATTCGAACACACGTTAGCCATCTATAAATTTGAAAAGGCTAACAACTACAAAATGATATTAGGACGACCCTTCATGAGGCAAATGCGGGTAGTGCAAGATTGGGGAAGAGATTCATTATACCTGCAACATCAAGGAAATACCACCAAGATAAACTTGCACACATTTTCATATCGAGATGTCCCTCCACTACAATGGAATCCCATACACAAGGAGGACGATGACCTATCCATTCATAGTGCTGGATCAAGCGATCAATCATGGATGCACGAGGACGCTCAGTTATGGATGTGTAAAGAAGCCAAGAAAGAGGACAACAAAAGACAGCTATGGCCAATAGGACATACTAACTACAGACCTGTAGAAGACCCAAGGTATATGCCGCAAATCTTTCTTGATGAAACTTTTGAACCGCATGGATGGATGGAAATCATAGCAACCTTAGATGTGTGTGTGAATGAGGAAGTCTTGAAAATGAACGAGTGCATAGACGAGGAAGGCTATGATGTGAATCTTTATATGGTTGTCCTTCAAGAAGTAGAAGAGGGAGAAATCTTGGAAAAAGAGTGGAAAGAGGAATATGAGAGTATAGAAATGGAACCAGAATTTGATTCAAAAGAGAGCTATCTTGACACCATTCGAACCAAAGAGAAGAAGGAACCGACAAAGATATTGGCAATAGAAGCCGCTCCCATAGTACAAAAGCAAGAGGAAAGCATGAGTAAAATCGAACCAAATCCAGATCTTTTCGAGATTCCTGAACATTTTAAAAGATATGAAGTAGAAGAGAGAAAGGTAGCCATTCAAATGCCTAAACAAGAGGCTCGAGATGGAGAAGCATACGACAACAAAGAACAAACGAAAAAAATCATAGTAACAGTAGAAGAGGGAGAAGAAATATGCACATACATAGGCAAAGATGTGTCGGTGGAAGAGGAAAAAGAGTTAATACAATTGATCCGGGAATATCGAGATGTATTCGCTTGGACATATAAGGATCTTAAAGGTGTGGAACCCTCGATTTGTTCTCATAGAATACCAATGACAACAGATGCGAAACCATCAAAACAACGCCCATATAGATACAACGAGGTCTATGTTGCTAAAATTAAGGAAGAAATAGACACGCTATTAGCGGCAGGATTCATATATGAAATAGAAGACACCGAGTGGGTCTCGCCATTGGTAGTTGTGCCTAAGAAGAACGGAAAACTGAGAGTGTGCATTAACTTGAAAAAAGTGAATGCAGCCACCATACGTGACAGCTATCCATTGCCCATTACGGACCATCTATTGGAAAGAGTCGCAGGAAAGGAAGTCTATAGCTTCTTAGATGGATTCTCTAGATACAATCAAGTAGCTATTACTACTGAGGATCAACACAAGACCGCATTCGCAACCAAATGGGGAGTCTATGCTTTCCGAGTGATGCCTTTCGGACTCACTAATGCACATGCTACTTTCCAACGATTGATGTATAGGAAGAATGGATCAGAACCCTTCACATCGATAAGGGTAGTGGCAGAACCCTCCCCCATGGATGTCACTTTTCAAGGGAGCGCCACAAATGTTATTGATTTAGAGGAAGAAAGAAAAGAACCCAAAATACAACTACAAATTAGAGAACCACACAATGAAACCATCCATGTAGAGCAAGGAAAAGATGTACAAACCAGAGAAGTTCCTAGCATACCCAAAACTTGGTTGAATGTTGACATCACTCAGCTCAAGCTTGTAGTGCAAGACATGATCAGAACCGCAATGGATACACAACAACTAATGCTTGAGGCCGATGAAGACTACGATAAAGCGATGCAGGACAAGCATGAACTTCAAGAAATCGGTAAGAATCTTTCTATTGAGCTAAAGATAGCAAAGGAGCAGATATTACAGAAAGAAAGTGAAATTCAAAAGGTCAAAGATCAGTACCAAACTTTAGCAACGGAAAATGCAAAATTGAAAGAACAACTCCAACAATTAAAGAAGAAATATGAAGCTAGCGAGGCTGAAAAGGCGCAGATGAACACAAGAAGCAAAGTCTTAGAATCTCAAATAAAGGTATGTATGGAAGAAGCAGAAAACCTAAGGATCAGGAATAAAGAACTAATGACAACACTTTTAAGCGATCAACCCATAGATGTTCAGGAAAAGCCAGAAAAAGACATCAAGGAACTCGAGGAAAAGATGATTAAGTATGAAGATCAGCTCAGGCAGGAGCAGGCAACCATCACCGAATGGGAAAAGAGGTACATGGAGGACACAACCGCTCTAAGGACTAAATGGAAAAAGGTGAAAAATCGCTATCTCATGCAATGTAAAGAAGACACTGATCACCTGGACATTGTTGCTCAAGAACTTCTCAAACACAAAGACACTATTGCTAAAGCAAACGAAGAAATCAAGCAAAAAGATGACAGAATGAAGAATGGGCGTTTACTCCTGTTTGCAGTCTTGACCCATCTTCTCTTGAACAATGTATGTCTGCAGTAGACTCAGATGTTTGGTACTTTGATAGTGGGGCAACCAAACATATTACCTCGCACCGTAGTTTCTTCACTTCACTCGAGCCCACCCCTAGAGGGAATACTATCACATGCACTAACAACTCCTCTTATCCTATCATGGGAGTTGGTAAGATCATTTGAACTACTAATGATGGTATTTCTTTCACTTTGTCCGATGCTTTATTTGTGCCGGGGATCAAGAAAAATCTGTTATCAGTTTCTGCATTAGCCAAGATTGGCTTGGTTGTGAACTTTGATCTTGATTGTTTGAACTTTTGCATTTACTTATACACCTTTGTTGGGGGATTAGGAGTGGAAAGTTTGGGGCCCATATAGGATAAGAGGATTTGTTAGCACATGTATGAAGGAATGTACTCAAGGATTCTCCCTACTTTTGCAGAGGAATCACAAAGCAGAAGGTCCTCATCCCAACATTAACCCTGATGCAAGCATCTTTGAAAAAGAGAGATGTTCGAATCATTTTGCCTCCCCACCATGCAAATAACAATTATACCCTCTCTTCAATTTCTCCATGCAACCCAACAATTTGGGAATTCACATGATTACCACGTGGCAATCATGTACTAACAAATAATAGGAGGTTCACATCTCTAATTGTATAACATTTACTTTCCCTTAAATTCATTTTTGTCCTCAAAAAATAGTAGTGGAAGGCATGGGTGAGTAATCATTCCCACTTAACCCCATGTACTTGCTATACATGGTCATCTCTCTATAATGTTTCTCTGTATCCTTCCTCTTAAGAAGACTCTTTGTGAAGTCTTCATCAAGGTGGGAAACCATCTCAGAAGATTACTAACTAAGTCCCAAGTAGCACTATCATCTGAACTATCTTTCCACTTTACTATATACTCGTTATATAGATGACTCTGTTTGTTTCTCTCGAGTACATAGTATACGCCTAGGCTCATGTGGAATAGATTGGACAAAAATAGTCTCTAATGTCTCACTATCTGGAAGGAAGTTGTCAAATTCATCGATTCCCCTCTTAGCTCGACTAAAATGAAATGTTGGATGGATTTGGCTAGTCTCTGGAAGTTGGAGTTGGTAAGCCGTCTTTCCTATTCTCTTCAATATTGGGAATGGTCCACAATAATTAGAAGATAGTTTGGGACAAGGTCCCATCTTTGTGGTTTCAGATCTAGAGGTAACTCTAAGATAGACTTGCTCTCCTACCGCAAAGTTGATTTCTCTCCTTTGAGGATCAACATAGGCTTTGGCCCCATGTTGAGCTCTCCTAATGTTGTCTTTAGCAAGCCTAAGCATAATGTTCATCTCTTCCAAGAAGTCCTTCACAGCTTGGACTTTCCATGTTGCAATCCTACTGCATAAGGAGCTCTTGGTTGAAACCCATAAACATAAATGGACTATGCCTAGTGGAAGAGCGTTTGACACTGTTATATGCAAACTCTACTATAGTTGAGTAATCATCCCAATTAGTTTGGCTTTTACCTGCATATTACTTCATTTTTATCTATGAAGTTTCAATCCCCATTGGGATGGAGTTTCACTTCAAGTCATGAGCCCAAGGTTAAAAGATACCTACCATCTCAAAATCTGATGTCCCATATCATCAACCCTACATTAATGTGAATATAAAATATAGTGTCCCATACCACCATACTTTAAATCCAACACTAATGTGTGAATGATATTTATCTTAAATTCTAGAAGCGTTATCAAATCATTTCTATAAGAATTTGAAGTCAAGGAATTTCCTCTATGCTTTCCATCTTGCTTAAGTTTCTAGGGCTTCCAAATCAAGATCAGTTTATGATATTATATTTTCCCGTTGTCATATGCTTGTATTTTGGAAGCTCTAGAATTTTTTATGAAATAAACATCAATCCTTCTTTTCTAAGGATTTGAGTGTGATTCAAGCTTCTTGAATCATACTCAAGATCTAGTTAGTTCTTGTTCAACTAACTTGTAATGACAAGAGATAATTCTTCGCTTTTAGATTCCTTTCTAACAAAATTTTTAAATAATTCAAGAACCTTTCTATTGCTTAAGTCCAAGCATTTTTAGATCGTTCTTCACTTCTCTAAAAATCCCTTTTAGGTGAATACAAAGTTTCACCTTCCATGGACTTAATTCTTGTTGCAGACTATCACTTGGAAGTCCAACTTCAAAATTGCTCTTTCACTTTTCTTAAGGAAGTTTAGGCTTTGAAATGCTCTATCTAATTGTTGGTCAACATCTATGACCTAACAGATGTTCTTCTGTCTGTCATCTACATCCATGATTCGAATGACTTCCTTGTTACTTTGGCATGCTTCCTTCGAATGCATCATATGTGCTTCAATCCTACTTGCTTCTCAATGGACTATTCATAACCTTTACACCTCAAGGTAGGGTGAAGCACTTTCACGGATTGCATTTGAGGTAGGCCGTAGGCTGTGGGGATGGCCAAGCTCATTTGTGTTAAGGAGGTTATGAGTTATTGTTTAAGAGATTACTAGTAAGCTTATGAAAAGGTAGAAGTCTTGCCCTTCATGCTCAATATCCCAAATATGATGTTGAGCATAAAGAAATGAATCAATACAATATCCAAAACTTGTCTAGTCTCATGTAGCTATGTGGGTACGATGTGTGCATCTTTCGAGATATCTCAATGCATTGGTTAGTTCGCAAGCATTTCCTTTTACTACAAAGACTCTCTTCCAAGAGCTTGGGGCAATATTGCATCTGAATCTTCGATGGGAATGTATCTTATCACACAGGGGATGCTAGATCACATAAGCATAACAATGAAATAGCACAACGAGTAGATCTTTTCAACATGAACAGATGAAGAGAGCTTGTAGCTCTTCTTTGTGGGCTACATTCCTCAAATGGGAAGCCTCAAGGTGAGAGCATGAGAACTGTGAACAAAGACACTATTCTTGGCCTATGGAACATGGATTATAATCCAAGGCCTTCTAACCTTGGAATTCACATGAAATCACATGGTTCTCACATGGATTCTAAAAGAATTCTTCCCAAACTTGTGCATACAAGTCCAAAGGCTTGAGAGGCCTCATTAAGGGTTAAATACCATATCCTTAGGAAATATCCACATCTTTTAATGAAAATAAAAGTAGTGGTTTAAAAATCAGGATGAAACTTAAATTATATGAAAGAGTTTTGCTAGATTTTGGGGAATTTATCCCACTCTTAGAAAATAGAATAATGAATTGTACATACTCATTCACACACACACACATGTGTGTGTGATTTCCACTAGGTACGAGGAGAGCTGAAATCATTTATTTAATATCAAAAAATTATAAAGGAAAAGAAAGGTGAATATGTGATCTTTTATTTTTCCTTTTTCAACTCTAGATCTCTAATTTCATAAGTCGTAACATGCTCATATTCATTCTAGTGGCAAACAATCCATGATGTGAAGTAAATAAATCCTTGCATACACGACATGTGTTCTACATGCAATAGTTTAACACTTTGTTTTGCTAGTAAGTCACTTTGTTTTTCCGGATGCAACACTTTGTTCCTTCTTATAAGTGTGAGGAGCAACATAAATACTTACTTTGACCACTTGTCGATGCATGAAGCTCACATGCCATGCAAGGCACAATGGAAAATGTTATGGAAATGGGAGTGTGGGAGGCTTCTAGGTCACAAGAGAAGGATAGGGAAGGCGTGATAAAATCTCTCTACACACATTTTCATTCACTCTAATTTATTGGAGGCTCAACGTCTAGATCAATAGAAGCATGAAGAAATTGATGCAAATATGTCAAGGTATTGTTTATTATTCATGTACAACAGGGACTTCTTTCCTTGTATTAGTCAAATGTTCAATTTTTGTATAAGACATGTGAGCAAAGGTAACTCTATGTCATTGAGAGGGTGTATAGTTTCTTCTTGTAAAAGTCTCTCCTTATATTAGTCATATGTTCAATTTTTGTATAAGAATGTGTGCAAAGGTTACTCTATGTCATTGAGAGGGTGTATAGTTTCTTCTTGTAAAAGTCTCTCCTGAACTCTTAATCAATACCTTTTGGAGGGGGGGTTTGGCTCCATGAAAGTTCAGCCCTAATTGTGTGTGTTGCCTATCCAATGATGTTTACATTATCTTTCTTAGCATTGTGATTGGAAATTCATGTTGGTATTCAATTAGATGCTTGAAGATTTAATGCCCATCAAAAGTATGTAGATATTTCAATCCACCCATGTAACCTCACTCCTTTTATTTATTCTAAAAATATAGGAACCTTGGTTTTGAATGAATTTTACTCATTTAAAGATAAAAGAGCTCTATGTTTTCAATATTGGTGATATTGGTAGTAGATCAAGAAAGGCCCTAGGGAGAAACTATAAGCATAGGGATCAAGTATTCAAGCTAGGCAACATATCAATCCATTGCAAAGAGGATAGGATGAATTTACATAAGTTTGATGTCTCAACTGAATGTAGATAAGTTATTGACTATGTACTGAGAAGACTACAAGATGCCATGACCAATCCTCTATTTCAATAGGAGGTGCAATCTCATCTTTGAATGCCTGATATAATGAGTAATCCTCAAGAAAAAAGGGTTATTTTGAGATCTCCTGAATAGATTCCCAAATGAGAATTTCTTTAGTGGATACCCTCCAATAGTGGTGATTTAGGCCACAATCGTTCTCAACCATAAATTTCTTTAAAGTGGAGAGGTTCTCAGGTTTCTAATATATAAAATCCTATGGAAGAAGAACAAAATGATACTCCAATCACTTTGGATGGCTACGTTTTACCATGATGATGACGTCCTACATGATTAGAATTTTGGGTGTAATCTCAAAAGATAATATTTCTACTACAAAAGATTAGAATTTTGGGTGTAATCTCAAACATCAATCAAGAAAGATAGGGAGAAGGAGATTACCTTCTTCATCCTTATCATCATCCTCTTGATCTTCTAGAAGCTAAGCTCTTTTCAAGCTTGTTCTTGTTATGAATTATGGAATGTGTTGAACAAGTAATTGTTGGAGTGTTAATTTATTAATGTATTAATGTGTTTTGGTGTTTTTATATAGCAGCAGAAGGTTCGTGAGGAGAGGAGCGTGAAAGGCATGAAAGAGTGGACATCAATAATCTGACTTATAATTTATTTAGTTTGTAAATAAACCCACGTAGAAGGTTCTGTTGTTAAAAACAGTTAGAAAGGTAGTGGTTAGAATAAGGGTCATTGTAGACCGCAATTCTTGATATTGAAAGCAAAGGTTTTTCACAAAAGTTACCAACTTTTAGTTTCATGCTTGCTTTTTGAAGCCGCTCTCATGTAACCACTCTTTTCGACAAAATCAAAAATTCCTATAAATACATGCACTATGTGGACTGTCGAAACGGAGTGCATGGGGGGAGATTGCACCCAATACTGCGTTTTGTCTCGTCTCTTGGCATGTCTATTTTTTTGTGTGTTTTCTACATCCGTAACCTCTGTGTGCGCATGAGATAAGATCCTAATAATAGTGGTATGAGAGCTCTGCACACGTCAATACAGAGGGGTCTACTATTTTGTTTGTTTTGGCAATTGCTCTCTGTTTCGATGTTCTCTGTTCGCGATCGGATACTGATTCTTATTTCGATTTCGATTCCGGTTTCCATCAAGGCGTTGTAAGCCGCCGGAAAGGAACTCCTTAATTTTGTAATATAACCTGAAAAGTCGCACACATAAGGCGTAGCACAAAAGTTGTAACTCTTGACAAATTTAATGAAAGAAGAGTCGCACGAAGCAGTAGGCATCGTGTCGCCGGACTGTTCATCTGGGCGAGAGCCTTAGTGGAGTGCGGGTTTGCCAAAATTCTGTGTATACTGAGTATCTCGTCAATTCTGTTAATAAAGTTCAAATCAGTAACTAAGTTTATTGAAGTATTAAGTTAACTAAGGTTCTGGTGATGCTATGAACTGCTCGGATATATGTCTGGTGGTGGAGAACATTGTACGATGCAGTTAATTACTTTATACTGAAGGATGTTGTAATACGCAGATAGATAGTAGTTTTGGGTTAATGCGTGAAAGTCTGTGAAGTTGGATATAATGAACCTGTAGATTGGGGAAAATACAAACAGGGCCTCTGTTTTACAGACCCCTAACCATCCCAAGAACCCAGAGTTGAATTAACCTTAAACAGTAAAGGTTTAACACTGGCGCCATCTGTGGGAAATGGAATAGCCAGTTGTATAGAAGATTAAAGACTGATGAAGAATTCTTTGATATATGCCGGTAACATGTTCCGACGAATCGTACCCTAAATACCATAGAGATCAACATCCCTAGACAGTTCTGAACTTATTAGCAACACCCCTTGGTAGTAGAAGTGCAGGACAATTAATTCCAATGGCAGAAGGATAAGCACAGCCAGCCAACGACAATTCTGATGGCAGTTCGATAGTGCACGGCGAGAATCCGGTGCGTTCCGGTGGGAGTCCGGTCCCTTCTGAAGAAAGTACGGTGATTTCTGGTTGTGCAGCGGCACAGTGGGGAGACATTTCCACATTATCCGGTTAGAATTCGGTTGCTTTCGGTGATAGGTTCACGTTATTCGGTGAGAACGCTTCCGGTGATAGTGCAGCCTGGTCTGGTGAGAATTCGGTGATTTTCGATGAGAGTTTGGTGGTATCTGGTGGCCATTTGAAGCTTTTCGGTGAGATTGCTGTGCTGTTCGGTGGAAACTTACTGCACCCACCATTTTTTGGTGCAAGATTAGCCAATTTCGACACTAAAGTTGAGGAAGGGTTGTTAGATTTTGAGCTAAGCAATCAGTTCAACGATATTTTAGGACCGGAAAGTGAGCAAGTTGACTATACAGTCCAGGAATATCAAGAGATACCTCCACAAAATTCAGGTAGCAACAACAACATCAACAACAACAGTATCATGAGTGGCTTGCAACAACAACAATAGCAACAACAACAACAACAACAACAACAACAACAACAACAACAACAACAACAACAACAACAACAACAGCAACAAATTGTTCCACCGCGTCCGGTGCCAACCGGAGTCACGTATACAAAATTTGGAGGTTTTTTGAGGGATGATCCCGATGCGCATGTGTGGACCTTTGAGATTAATTATGTAGTTCTGAATTACCCAGCAGACCCTACGTATAAAGCTATTGTGTTCCAGTCGACTCTTGTTAATGAAGCTGCACGATGGCTAACCGAATATGATTTGAAACACTTCCGGCAATATGATGATGTGAAGGATGCCTTTCTGCAACGATTCCGGCTAAAGAAAAACCCAGCCGAAGTCTTTGACTACTTGCATAATAATAGGCAGAAGCCACACCAAAATGTATAGGATTATGCCACACTATTTCGGACTCATTTACGACAGCTACCACTAGCACATGCGAATTTACTGGACGATGTTATCACTCAGTGGTTCATCAACGGATTAAAGCCCCAATTGAAACAGATCATGATCATACGGTGTGTGGGTGGAATGACTTTGGATGCCGTCATCGCTATGGCATTACAATTAGAAAACAAAGTGGGTGGATTCACCGAAGATCTGGAGTGGCTGAAAGCATCCAGGAAATTCAACGAGGATCCTTTGAAACAGATATACTGTACCAAATGCAAAAATCCAGGGCACAACAGCTCAACATGCGGGCTGAATCAAATGTATTGTGCCATTTGCCATACAACAGACTACACCACAGAGACTTGTCCGTATAATGCAAAACTACAACACAGAGCAGCTGTTAATGCCATCATTCAGGAACAAGGGCAACCGGCTAGCCATTATGTACCACCACAGATGAGGAATACCCCGTACCAGGGATACAGGAATTATTGAGGAGGACGGTCAAATAATTTTGGACAAGCTTGGTGGAATGCAGGTCCATCAGGAGAAGGCACATCTCCTCCACCCCCTAAATGTCATTTTTGTGGTGAATTTGGGCATATTCGAAGGTTTTGTAAAGATGCGGCCGAGTATGACAAAAAGAAAAAGGAACGACAACATCCAATGGCGAATATGGTGTATATTTTGGCAGTAGACACGCAAGCAGCAATGGTCCAAACACGTTCCGAAAAACAATTATAGCCAGCTACAGAGTTTTTTGAACCGGGAATTTGTAAACAACAGAAGGTATTTACAAAAGCAAGCAAGTGGGCGACGCAGGCGCAAACTGTGTTTCTTGACCCAGTTCCGGTGACGCAACAAAGCATACCGTCGGAAGTACCAAAAGGGTAAAACTCGACTCACACAGTACCAGAGTCCATACAGGAGACCGTACTGGAAACAGCCAAAACAGATTCGGTGTGGGATGTTCTGTCTAAGGCATCAATTACATTGCCCTTGGGTCAACTATTGGCTTTGGTCCCTGGAGTGCGTCAACAGTTCCAACAACAGGTCAGTTCAGGATCCTTGAGTGCTCCTGCAACAGCCACAATCCAACCGGAATTGGACCCAATGGTGGACCATACGATACCCCTGATTACGGTATGTACAAAAACCATAAAATCACACAAGTCTTAATTGATGGCAGATCTGGGGTAAACATAGCAACAACAACACTTTGCAAATGGATGGGGTGGATGCAAATTGAACCTGTTCAATTCTTTGTACGCATGGCTGATCAATCTTGAGTCCATCCGGTGGGCTTGGTGCACGATATTCTGATTACTCTACAAGGGGCCGTCTTCAAAATGACCTTCGTTGTGCTTGACTTACCAGAATCTAGCCTGGACTACAATTTGCTTTTTGGACGTCCTTGGCTAAAACAAGCTAAGGTGGTGCAAGACGGTCAGCACATGGATTAGTTTTTAAAAATAACCACCGGAAATATGTTGTTCCACTAGATGATATGAAACCTTCTGACTCACATGCACGACCATATCTAGTGAAGCCTGTACACATGTTGGATGGTCTCTCCGATGATGAAGAGGAAGCTTTTCTTACAGCCAACAAGGATCTGATGGCACTTGGCACTGTAGATTTACAAATGGTGGCTGATAAATGGAGTCCGACAGCCTGTACGGTGGTACCACTGACCGGTGAGCACGAGTCAAGTACAGAACCTTGGATGATATGATGCTCCAACAATTACTTCAGTTAGGAGATGATTTGGAGATGCCCCGACAGTTCTACGTACCGGAAGATCAATTGGTTACCTGCAATTTAGGTGATCACACCAACCCACGACCAATACAAATTAAGGCGAGACTATCCGAGACCTTCCAGGATAACTTGTTGCAATTGCTATGAGAGTTCTCTGATGTGTTTGCATGGGATTACTGGGATATGAAGGGGTTGGACCCGCGGATTTATCAACACAGGGTAGTGCTGAAACCAGATGCGCGGCCTATCAAACAACCCAGTTACAGAATGAATCCTCACTATGCGGCACAGGTCAAAGCAGAACTCGATCGATTGTTGAAGGTGGGGTTTATTGTGCCTATCGATCATGCAAAGTGGATTTCTCCCATTGTTATAGTCCCGAAGAAGAATAAGCAATTATGGATATGCGTGGACTACCAGAAATTAAATGCCACAACCATACTTGACCATTTCCACTGTCGTTCCTGGATACAATGTTAGATGATGTGGCTGGTCGTGAGATGTATTCCTTTCTGGATGGTTACAGTGGCTATAATCAAGTCCGAATGGCGGAGCAGGACATTCCAAAGACTACATTTATTACAAACTGGGGTGTTCATGTGTGTATAGTGATGTGGTTTGGTCTGCGGAATGCTCCAAGTACGTTTCAACGTTGTATGCAGGAAATTTTCTCTCCTTATCTCACCACCTTTATGAGACTGTATTTGGATGATTTCTCTTTATCCGGTGACACTTCGGCGCATCTATACCATTTAAGGTGTTGCTTTTCGAAGTGTCAAGAATACCGTTTGTGTTTGAATCCGAATAAATCTGTATTCTCTGTATCCTATGGCAAGTTACTGGGACACATTATTTCAAAACAAGGGATTCAAGTTGATCCAGATAAGGTGAAGGCCGTACTGGAGGCACCTGCTCCGAAGACACCCAAAGAAGTGATGCGTTTCTTGGGACAAATCCGGTGGCATGGACGACACTTGCGGTGGCTTGCTCATCTGACCACACCCCTCAATCGACTGATCACTAGTACTCCTCATCAATTTGAATGGACCGAAGCCTGTCAGTTGTCTTTTGACCACTTGAAATTGTTGTTAACGCAGGCACCTATTCTCTAAGCGTCGAATTGGGAATTACCATTCATGTCTTTGTGGATGCTTCCCACATTGCCATTGGTAGTGTACTGATGCAGCAGACGGATAAATGGTTTCGTCCAGTTTATTATGCGAGCTGCAGATTGGCCCCGACAGAGCGCAACTATTCACTTACCGAACGAGAATGCCTTGGCTTAGTGTATTCGGTGAAGAAATTTTGACATTATCTGTTGGGACGACGCTTCACCTTTCATGTAGATCATGCCGCATTGGTGTACCTTGTGTGCCAACAGCATCTGGGAGGCTGATTAGCCCGCTGGGTATTTTTGCTTCAAGAGTTTGACTATTCCGTAGTACATCAACCAGAACAGCACACACGCTTGCTGACTTTCTCTCTCAGTTGGATTCCGGTGAACTTCCGAAAGGAGTTGATGATACAACACCTGCTATTTATGCAGCAGAGATGGTACAGGATGATCGGTAGGAATTGCCAGTACCCTCTTCTTACTATGACACTTTGCTTCTGTTCTTGACCAGTGGATGTCCGCCTGGCACGACCTCTTCAGCTGCTCGACGAAGATTAGCCATGTATAGTTGACGCTTTCGACTAATTGTAGGGTAGTTATATTATATGGATCACTCGGGCGTGTTGCTCAGATGTGTTCCTCCACATGAAATTGCTTCCGTAATTACAATGGCTCATTCTGCCCCAACCAGAGGACATTTTGCGGTTGACCTGACACACCGGAAGATCCTATAGAGTGGTTTATGGTGGCCTACGATGTACCGTGATGTAACCCAGTACGTGCGGCAGTGTGATGCAATTCAACGTTCTGGTCAGCCCTTACAACGACACCTCTTTCCACTCCAACCAGTTGTGCCTCTTGAACCTTTTCAGAAATGGGGTTTGGATTTTATTGGCCCCATTACTCCTCTTGCGACGGTTACTAGCAACCGATACATTCTGACATGCACGGATTATGCGACTCGATGGGCCGAAGCTTGGGCTCTTCGGTCAGCTACAGCTGTTGTGGTAGCTAAATATTTAATGAAGGATATTTTTCCACGCTACGGGTTACCCTTGGAGATAGTAACTGATCAAGGTACACACTTTGCAAATACATTAATGCAAGTGCTTACTAAAACCTTCCAGATTGTGCATAAGTTCAGCTCACCATATTACCCACGAGCGAATGGACTTGTGGAGAGTACAAATAAATGCCTACTGACCATCTTAAAGAAACTAGTATTGGAATGCCTTGAAAGATGGGATCAATTCCTACTTGCTATATTATGGGCTTATCGTACCGCATACAAAGTGGCGACCGGAACAACTCCTTTCAAGTTGGCGTATGGATTGGAAGTGATTGCTCCTATGGAACTAGTGGTTCCTAGTCTGCGGGTGGCCCTCGAACGGAAGCTATTACTGAAAGAATCTTTTCCCTTTTGATTGGAGGCTTTACGGTCTTTGGATGAACAGTGTCTTGAGAGTTTCCTGGTGTTGTAGGAAGTGCAGCTTAGGCAAGCAAAAACCCACGATCGTTTCCTCAAAACCCCTGTGTTTACGATAAACCAATTAGTACTCTTTTACAGTGCTAAGTCTAATAGGTCCGCCAGAAAGTTTAAATTGTGTTGGTTCGGTCCCTACCATATTATCGAACAAGTGGGACCTGCAACTTTTCGATCATCCACCTTAACCGGTGTCCTACTGCCTAAAGTGATCAATGGCTCCAAGCTTCACCCCTATTATCCATCATCTCCGTCTTCATGATGTGTCATCGGTATTTTTATTTCTTTTCTTTTACAATTTTTCTCACTCGACTTCCTTTCTTACCTTTGTGTTTCGGTTGACCGACTGACCATAATAGTTGCATTTTCCTACCTAATCATGATTAGTGGCCGCCTTCTATATCATTGATTATGTTAATGTGCGGATGTCGCCATTATGTTGGTATATTTCCAATACTACGTTATGATTAGGGTTCTTACTGCCTGATTTTTCCAGTGTTTCTACTTAATCTTGTTCTTCCCGCTGTTAGTCACTATTGTGCCCTTGTGTGTTTGTGACCCTTGCGTGCTTTGTGTTTTCGACTATTTCTAAGTGCACCATGGAAGCTCTTGCGAACATCGTGACCTTCCGTGCGGGTCTCACTCAGGATGTGAGTGAGTACTTACGTGCTCGAGGGCTCTTGGCCTTCGCTGAATTGCCTTGGCATTCAGTAGAGTGTCATACCTTCTGTGCGGAGATTATATCTGCCATAGCCGCCACGCCTGCTACTGAGCAATGCTGGCCATTAACGTGCTTAAACCCTCATGTTGTCGTTACATTCAGCACTGTCGTTGAGGGGTTTCGTCTCTCGGAGGGGTTGGTCGATGGACCGCTTCTCCCTATGGCGACAATGAAAGAACTGTTTCCTCAACACTCATCTAATGAGTTTGCCATTCTTTGTCATCCTGAACCCGAGCGCACCGTGCTTCAATTTCTTGTAGTAGCCTTAAATCTTCAGAAACGAACTTACGGTATCTCCCGTCCATTCTATTCCATGATAGACACTGCCTCTAGAGAAACCATCAATTTTACGTCATTCTTCTTCCGACGCATTCATCGCGAATGCCAAGCACTTACCAAGCAAATAGCCAAGAACGAGATTCCGAGAACTTGGTTGCTGCATTTTCTCACTCTTCTTCTTCTGGTGATACAAGCAGCGCAACCACCCCCAATGAATATCATGCTTATGCATGAGGAGTCTACGCGGATGATGGAGTATGATGATCATGAGGACCTGCTACATTTCTTCCAACGAAAACGTAGACTTCTTAGCCCATCGCAAAGCCAGGTGTAGGAGTCAACCGCAGTTCACGAGGTTGAATTCTTCCATGATACAGCCATGACTTTACAGGGCACATCAGCACAATCTTCTCCTAGCCAACAGCAGGAGCCAGATGTGATTATGGAAGATGACGTTGAAGCCCAACCGCAGGATGAACTAAAGCAATTGGATGCTGAGCCTCTGACAGAGACCGTGGAAGATACCGCTGTCAACAAATGTCATCCTCCTTCTCCACTCACTACCGACACTCAAGCAGACATGGTCAAGAAATCGACCTGTGAAGAAGAGATGATAACTGCAGTCGTTTTGTCGATACCCCAGAATGAGATCGGAATAGTCTTAGTTTTGACCTCTCTTATCCCTCTTCCTCCTCCAACCACCATTCTTGCTGATGTTGAAGTTCCTCTTGCTGCACCTTCAACTGCCATTTGTGAGGCATCGACCAATCACCTATCCTCTCTCGACTACTCTCCACCATCATCACCTCACCTGCTTTGTGCCTCATCATCACAACCTCCTCGTTCTCTTCCTCCAACAGTAATGTTCACTGAATTGGCATCCATGGGCCAACTACTCATTCAATTCTCCCAACAATTGCCTCTGCAGATGAAGATGGCCACTCAAAATATTCAACAGGAGCTGTAGAGCAAGGTTGATCTTCTAGAAGCGGACATTGCCCCCTCCAAGAAGAAGTCCTTGAAGCCAAAGCCAAAATTCACTCTCTGCATAATCAAATTCAGCAACGACAAGAACAATTAGCCGCAAAAGCCAATATCATTGCTCAATAGGACACAGAAATCACAGGCTTGAAGCAAGAAGTTGCAGATAAGACAGATGCTATGACAACATTAGGCAATGAGCTCCATACTATGCGGGATGCACTTAGTGTTTTAGAAGAAGCTTCCCAGTCGCTTGCTACTAATGTACTTAAAGCTGAAGCTGAATTGCATAAGGTCACTGAGCAGCTGTTCCAGAAAGATAATGAATTGTCTATTGAAATTGCCGTAACGATCCAGTTGAAGAAGGAACTTGCAGGTGTGCAAAAGGAGAGAGAAGACTTCTACAAAACAATGTAGTTTCAAGGTCCTAATGAGAATTAGATTGCTAAATTCATGGCTGATTTTCATGCCCCTTTTGAGATCTCGGATTTGGGGCATTTGCATCATTATTTGGGCATTCAATTTATGCAAGTTTATGGGGGAATAATTTTATGTAAAATAAAATATATTAACACATTATTGCAACATTTTGGTCCTGAAGATTGCAAATCTATTGCCAATCCTATGCAAAAAGTTTATGGTTGAGTCTTCATGATGTTGGAGATGCATTTGATGTTGCTCACTATCATTATGTTGGTTGCTTGATTTACTTATGCATAAGTCGGCCTGATATCTAGGTTTTGGTCTTGATGAGACACATCCAATGATGGTATTTACGACTTAATCTGACAAACATGCTTCAAGTTATGAGTAAAATAATGAATGGTGGGAAACACGAGAGAAGAGAGAAGCAATTGGGAGTTTAGGCGGACATGCTCTCGTGCATTGATGCAGAGATAGCCAAAATGAAGCTGTGACGAGATGCTGCTATTGCCAATGAGTTTTATCTCCAGGAATCATTTTTGCAAACGCAGACAAAATCACTAGTAAGTCAGGTCATAGCTGCCAGTTCAGTTAGAACTGATGCATAACTGATCGAACCTGCAATTTTGAAGGATATGTTAGATTCCCTAAAGCAAAAGATTACTCGTACCTTCAAATTAGCTCGCTCTATGTATGTACCGGGCATCATAAATGAACCTTGACTGTGTAATTATCATTTTGGGTTCAAGTCCACCGTGCGTGCCAGTGTAAGCCACTGGAAAGGAACTCCTTAATTTTGTAATATACCCTGAAAAGTCACACGCATAAGGCGTAGCGCAAAAGTTGTAACTCTTGACAAATTTAATGAAAGAAGAGTCGCATGAAGCAGTAGGCATCGTGTTGCCGGACTGTTCGTCTGGGTGAGAGCTTGCAATGGAGCACGGGTTTGCCAAAATTCTATGTATACTCAGTATCTCGTCAATTCTGTTAATTAAGTTCAAATTAGTAATTAAGTTTATTGAAGTATTAAGTGAACTAAGGTTTCGGTGATGCTATGAACTACTCGGATATATGTCTGATGGTGGAGAACATTGTATGATGCAGTTAATTACTTTATACTGAAGGATGTTGTAATACGCAGATAGATAGTAGTTTCGGGTTAATGCGTGAAAGTCTTTGAAGTTGGATATAATGAACCTGTAGATTGGGGAAAATACAAACAGGGCCTCTGTTTTACAGACCCCTAACCATCCCAAGAACCCAGAGTTGAATTAACCTTAAACAGTAAAGGTTTAACAACGTCAACTAAGGCATAAAACATAGGCATAACTTAAGGCATAAGTAAGGCATTACTTTGGCATCTTTGGCACCCAAGGCTCCCTTGGCGACTGTTGGTAGCCGTTGGCTACATGCAAACAATTTTTAATGTATGAGTGGCAATAAGGAGTTCTATATTCACCAAGGTGGGAGGATTTGAACCCACAACCTCACTCACACAAGGGAAGTGTTTTACCACTACACTCTCTCTTGGTGTTGTCACTCAAGTTCTCTCCTCTTATATTTAACATAACTTGTAGCTCTTTCTTACTTTTTCAAGTAGGCTTGGGCACGGCGGCAAGGCGGCATGGTGCGACACGATGCGACCCGTCTCAAGGTATATCCTGTCAGGATACATCCAGACAGGGTACATCCTATCAGGGTACATCATGCCAAGGTACATCCTTCTAGGGTACATCCTGCTAGGGTACATTCCCTCAGGGTACAACCCGAGAGGGAAGCATCAGATTGAGGATCTAAATACTTGCATGGGTGAGAATTAGGTTCAAGAGATTGAGGTTGAGAGCAAGGAAAGTCCATGTCAAGAGGGTTTTTTTTTTCTTCATAGCCATGGACCCTAGACTATGTCAGCACCACATAGATAATCTTAATAATTTAACGACTCCATAAACATTTCCATGCATGTGTTTTTACATGGAACATGCTAATTTACGTTCAGTGATGGAAAATGTGATTGGCTATCTATGTTTATTATATTTTATCAACTGAGGTCAGTTGCTTTTTCAACTAAGGGGCATGTTATGAATTATGGAATGTGTTAAACAAGTAATTGTTGGAGTGTTAATTTATTAATGTATTAATGTGTTTTGGTGTTTTTATATAGCAGCTGAAGGTTCGTGAGGGGCGTGAAAGGCATGAAAGGCGTGAAAGGGCGGACATTAATAATCTGACTTATAATTTATTTAGTTTGTAAATATACCTGCATAGAAGGTTCTATTGTTAGAAACAATTAGAAAAATAGTGGTTAGAATAAGGGTCATTGTAGACTGTAATTTTTGATATTGAAAGCAAAGATTTTCTACAAAAGTTACCAACTTTTAGTTTCACTCTTGCTTTTCGAAGCCACTCTCATGTAACCACTCTTTTCAACATAATAAAAAATTCCAATAAATACATGCACTTTGTGGACTACCGAAACAAAGTGCATGGGGGGAGATTGCACCCAATACTGCGTTCTATCTCGTCTCTTGGTGTGTCTATTTTTCTGTGTGTTTTCTATATCCATAACCTTTGTGTGCATGTGAGATAAGATCTTGATAATAGTGGTATCAGAGCTCTGCATGGAGGGGTCTATTTCTATTCCTTTTGGTGATTGCTCTCTATTTTGTTGTTCTCTGTTCGCGATCCGATATCGATTCTGATTCCAATTTCATTTCTGATTTTCGTCAATGTGTCGACTAAGGCATAAAACTTAGGCATAACTAAGGCATTACTTTGGCATCTTTGGCACCCAAGGCTCCCTTGGCAATCGTTGGCAGCCATTGGCTACACACAAACCAATTTCAATGTATGAGTGACGTGTGTGAAAAGATCACATACTTAAAAAGTAGCAAGGAATGCTAACAAGTTTGCTGCCGGAAATCCTCAAACTCATGTGAACACACCTTCTCAAACACCTCATCAAAATATACATAAAGCATATACGTACTGATTCTCTTGTACCTATGCCGAATAGGACTCCTCTTGATATGGATGTTACTGCCTCCATAAACTTCAAGTAGTGCTTGTGTGCATAAAGAGAATATGTATCTGAATACTTAACATAATATGTAAATCTTATGTTAACCACCATCCAATGTCTTTGAAGTAGCCCAAAATCTTCTTGTAGAAGACAATCTTCAAATACACCATGTAGATGGCCGATCCTCACCATCAAACTGCTAATGACCAAGTCTTGTTTCCATGAACAAGAGATAACCTCCTCTCCATGAGCAAGAGTGTGAGCACACTCTTCATCTTCTCCAAGAAGAACTCCAAGAAGAACTCCATAGCCGCTCCTCAACATGCTTCAAGTTAGCACCATTGTAGCTCAGTGATGAGTAGCACCTCCTTTAATGTCAATCCGGGAAGACATGAGGATGGTATGAAGACCTCGAGCAAGTGAAGGCACAAATGTGTGAGTGAGAAGCACACAAACATGCACACACATACACACACACGTGCACACACGGCAAGAACAAAGAGAGTAAGACAATGGAATCACTTCTATTACAACTAAGTTCTCATACAAGCTCAAAACTACAAGAAGCTCCCCCAAAAATGAGCTCTCTAGCTCTATTTATAGTTTTTGACTAGCTTTGGCCCTGTCCAGACCTAGTGTCCTGCCTAGTTAAAAATTAGGTTCCAGGGCTTATTTGAGGGCTCAAACGAGATCTAAAAAATATGAAAATTGGCACGCAACTACTTCTAAGGCTCCCCAAGCTCGAGGACTCCTCGGCTTGTACAAAATGGAGCTACAAAAAGATGAAACAGTATTTACAAGGGTTTCTAGTGATGAGAATCACTTTTAAAATGATGTAAGGTTTGGAAAAATTTTAATAGGTTGCCTTAGTGCTAGATCCGCATGCATGCCCATACTTGGCTTCTTCCCATATGATGCCAACACTCTCCCCCCCCCTAGCGTCTATCGTCTCTGATAGACCTCTGCTCCGTGGTTTGGTCAATGTAGTTCTGGAGTATGTCAGTTGCCAATTCTTGTTCTTTGATCCGTAGTCCCCTGACCAAATCTCTTTGCAAGGCATCCCAATTAACTGCACTAGGCATGTCAGGTTGGGGTGTGGTGTAGAGCTCTGAGTGCATTGTCTGTTCGCATGCGACCAGTTGTAGCAAGTGGGTTGGGCGTGGCGCGAACACTTCCGAGTGTGCTTCTCAGAACCCCATGGTGAACATGTCATCAAACGTTTGCTTGTAGCAAGCAGGGAGATAGCTTATTCGTGCATGCCAAGCATAAGCCACTCGAATACTTGGGGTCGTGCTCATGTCATAAAGTAAGTCATAGTTACCATTTATGAAGCCCGGAATTGGCGGCTCGATGTGACGTACATTTCTAAAAGTCTTCAACACCACTTGCATCATGTCCAAAATTTTGAGCATCATCTGCGCGGCGACATCTGGCATGGGGTGGAGGCGTGGCATCCAATGTCTGATGGTAGCCATCATGTATGCTACTGTGGGTGTGCCTGTTGGGGGTGCAATTGAGGGGTAATTGAGCCATTGTTTGCAATTTGCATTGTTCTGAACCTTGATGGCAAACGCTTTCCATGATCTTCTTCTCTGCACTGGCCCAAAGCAAGGGTTATATTTCAAATGCATGAGAGCATGATCCCATGTTCGTAGCATTTTCGGATAGGTCTCCAATAATTTCTGTCTCTAAATGGGTTGGAATATGGCCCCTTTTTTGGCTGCCTCTGGAATATCCTCTGGTTCAAACTGTGTTGCGAAGGTGGGGTACTTGTTGGTTATGCGTTTGATCTCAGCATTGTAGTCCGCCAACAGTACAAAGTAGGGCTTATATTGTAATTTTGAACTAGTTATCAACCGCCTAGGAGCCAAGTGCGTGAAATATTCAGATTTGAGTATGGTCTCCTCAATGGTTTTCATGGCCAGCGTCTGAGTTGCTATGCGCTCTTTGTGAGTGTGGCCCATCTCTTCTACCTGCTTCATCCAAGCAGTAGGGGGTTCTTCGTAAGTGTCCTGTCCCTCGTCAGTGATTCTGCCTCCTGGAAGAGGTTGAGGCTCATAGTTGTCTTCAAATGTTTCTTCCACTGGAATGATTACTGCTTCTTCTTCTATTGGTTGATCAGGTGGAGAGGGGGGTCGTTCATGTTGTCACAACTTGATCTTTAATTCTGCAACTTGCTGACGTAGCTCAAGTACCTCGTTGGCCGTCGAAGATTCAGGCGCTGGTGAAGTAGTAGCATTGACCATCTCTTTTGGTTCTGCCATATGTGGGGTGGCCATCGGTTGCCTCTGTAGCTCCTTCACTTGGTCAGCCAATAGATCATGTGCTTCTAAAAGATTTGCATAGTTTTCCAGTATTTGTTGGATACTTTCCGAGGGGATAGCTAGAAATTTGACAGGATCGATAGGTGCCCCTGGGGTGTTCTCAATGGCTGCTTCTAAATTCTCTTGATTCTGTTGTTGTAATCTTCTGTTCTCCTCTTGTGCAGCTGCTAAGTGGCGACGAAGCAAGGCCATGTTTCTTTGTAGTCTAGCACTATGGGCTAGCTGATCTCTGAGTTGTTCTTCCATTGCCTTACCCGTCTCTGTATACTTGGTTTCAAGCTCCGCATGAGATTGTTGGAGAGTGGTCACCTCATGTTGTAATGCTGCATTACTCGACTCCAAGGCATTGACACGTGCCTGGAGGTGGGTCGACAATTTGCAAAGCTCATTGTTATTCTCTTCCAATAATCTATACTCCTGCTTAAGTTGTGTGGAAGCTTCGAACATCGTGTCTAGTGCATGACTAAATGAGATGGATGCGGGGGTAGAGGTGGAAAATGCAAGGGTTCGGGAAATGGGGAAGGGAAAAGTGGATGATGTGTCTACAGTGATTGGAAATGGTGATGTGAGTGAAGTGAAATGTGATGATGTTGGAACAACAGTGGTGGTGGGTGGTCCGGTGGATGGTGAAATGTCCATGGGATCGGACGTGATTGTGTGTGAAGTGTGAATCATGAATATTGGGATGGTGGGTGGTGTGTTAGTGGTGGTCGTGAATGTGGTGGAGCTGGGTTGGGAACAGGACTTTCTATTATGATTCTCAATTTGTTGCACTATATTTACAAGGTTTGCCAAGAATGGAGGTAGGGTGGTCTGTGTAGGTTCTGAGGAGGCTAAGAGGGGTACAGTGGGTAGGGGTTGGTAAGTCGAAAATGTGGTGGTAAAGGGAAATGGGTGTGTTAGTGTTTGGGTAGGGACATGTGGCTGTCCAAGAGCTGGTTGAAAAGAAGGGTGACCTATGATGGTTTGATGGGTGGCAGGATGACCTAAATGAGGTTGGGAAGATGGACCCACAATGATAGGGGTAGAGACAGGTAAGGACGACAAGATGGTGGTGTGCGATATAGGTTCACTATGGGTGGAAACTGGTTGTTCAGGAAGAGTAGTGGTGAGGGGTTCTGAGGGCTGGATGGGAGGTGATGGTGGAGATGGTATCTGTATATTTACATCTCGTTCATCTCTGTTAGTTGGGCTGGCCATGTGAACATCTTCTTGAGTGGTGGTAGGGAGTGAGGTAGGGACTTCCATTTGAATCATCTTTCCCCTTCGCGATCGCATATCGATCCTTCGTTGGTCATATTGAGGTGTATTACGATATACCATGGTCCTCATGGCTTCCCCGATTCCACAAGTATCTGCTAAAAGATTCAATGATTCTACAAAATGGGGGTCTACATTTTCTACTTGCAACATCTGGTTCACCAGTGCTCTATTTGCCTCTTCGGACATCTTATGCCTTTTCTGCACTTGGTTGATCGTTTTGTAGATTCGTTTGAGTTGTGTAGTGTAGGCAGGGGTTGCCTCCTCACTCTCCTCTGATTCATTCCTCTGCATCTCCTTTTGTTCATGTGTGTCTCCCGTCTGAGTATGTTGTGCCTCATCTTCCCAATGTACTCTTCGTGCTTCACCATGTGATCGTCCTCTCTGGGATGATGATACAGGTCCGTCGGTCTCTGAGAAAAACTCACTCTCAGATAATTGGGCTGTTTGCAGGAAGCTTTGAAAGTCAAAAGATGGATCCTCTGCCAAAGTAGCCATGGATGCAAGCTTAGCATCCGAGGGTAGTGGAGGGGTTGATGGAGTGGGTTGTACCACGCCCTCTGATTGTGGTCGTTGGAGATGGATTGTGAATGGGGCTACTTGTTCTTCTTCTCTACAGGAGGCTTCCGTGGTGACCTTGCGAGGAATTAGAACCTGTGAAAGAGATCCACACATTCTTTTCGCGGGTTGAACCCCTGACTTTCGCCCCTGGAAGAATTCCAACTATGAGTACTTAAGGGCCCGTGCGATCGGGACATCATAGGCAAGGCATCTGTAGATAATTCTTGTAATAGCACAGCAACCATGCAAAGTAGGCTTCCTTATGCCTCTTTTGCCTGCTTCATATTACTAGTCAAGGATCCACACTGGCATTTTGATAGGTAAGCTCCCAGTCTCCGCTAGGTATAACCCATACCAGATCTTCTTATGAGGCTCTGTGAATCAGTCTTGCGTTGGAAATGCAAAATGTTGAAGACACATTCGCAATGGTATAGCAATGTTCGGGGTGAGAGCACACATTTCTTTCAATTTCTTGAGTTTATTGTTCTTCATAGACTCCGGTATCAAAGGATCTCGATCAGAGGGTACATGGGTGCCATACATCTGAAGGGCCTCCCTGATTAAGGTGATGTTCAACTCAAACTTTTTCATTTCCTCCTGTTTTGATAAAGAGGGCACCAGGAATGTGCCTGAATGATCTTTGTCCTATAACCCTGCCTTGTGCCAGATATCTTGAAGAGAAGCTACATTTTGTAATGCTTCAAATTCTCGTGTGAAGAACTGAAAGGTCCACCAAACTCCTCCGAATTCCAACTTGGACTCCCAGATATGATCTGCATCTCCCAAATCTCCTGGCATCTCATTGAACCAATGAGAATGTCCTTTCACTCTCTCTGTTAGGCCACTTGGTGGATCCGAGATGGGAATTCTTCGCACATTCAGGAACTCTTTAGGCCTCGCTGTCAGTGGAGCCTCCATAGGCATGGTATCCCAATTGCTTTGAGTACTAGTGCCCGCCTGGGAGCTTGTTCCTGTTGTTGCTGCCATGAGACTTTTGATGCTTATCTGCTAGAATAAGAAAGGCACATTAGTGTTGCATAGGAAACAAGATGTATTGGTGTTCTCTCCATAATACTAACATGACAATCCAGATGGTTAGTGGTTAGAGGTGAAGTGTTTATGATAGATTTGAGTGGTGGTTAGTGGGTTATGTCATCCTAGATGCATACTTGGGATATGCAATGTTCTTAGAATGCACCTACCTCAGAGTGGATGGATTTACAAAATTGGGTCAGGGGGTTTGATACAGGGTTTAAGTCTCCAAACTTTGATTGAGGATTCGTAGCTCTTAGAGCTGATGACATGGAAAGATTTATGAACTAGATTGTGCTGGATTTGGGACCTTTTGGGTACCCATTTCCAAAAATTTCTAGGTTTGACCGAAGGTGTAGCAGTGTGAGGTGTAGGTATCTGCCCTGAGCTGTTTGCCAAGAGTACTTGTGAGTGTTGATTTGAGCTAGTGACTGGAGGTGAAGTTATTTGGGCTTGTAAGCAGGCCTTGGGCACCCATATCCATCTAGCATTAGGGATTGCCTTCATTGACCGCTTAGGGACCCAAATAGAAATGGTATGTCTAGATTGTTGCCTAGGGAACTCCTTCTTTTTAGTCCTTGATAGTGTGGCTTGCTTGATGCTCTTTTGAGAACCTGCCTCTGGGGCCGTGGTTTTTTCCTTCTTGCGTATCCAGATCTGCTTCATGCCACTAGGTACTCCGTATTGCACAGGTTGGTGCCCCTTCTTCTTGATCATCAGTCTCCTTAGTGTCGTGTGATGCTCAGCCTGCCTTTTTAGAATCTTCTTTGGAACAACTGGGAACTCCTCATTGACTTCTGCTCCTTCGGTAAGAGTGACAATCCTCTGCACCATAGAACTTTGGACAAAAACAACATTGCTATCTTCATGTGGGTTCCTGGAGGGACTAGGAGTTGATGCCTGTTCTAATGGTTTGACAGCTTGATTTTCTAATTCAATCGTAAGGCGGCTCTGGCCTGCCCAAACCTGAAGAAGTCCACCTCTTAGGTTGAGGCTGACTGCGTGATCATAGATCCAATCTTGGCCTAAGACAAGAGGTTCGGTAAGATCCTCTTCTTCACACACTAGCACTTTTGCTGGCATGAGGACCTCTTGAATGTAGAGGGGAAGTTCCACCTCTCCCATGCAAGGGGTTTCAACTCCTCCTAGCCCTATGAGATATGCCTCGATAGGTTTGATCTTCAATTCTAATTTTTGGCAGTAAGAGAGCTGAACTGCACTAGTGGCTGCTCCTGAATCAATTAAAGCTCTCACTGTCCTTGCATTCTCTCCTTGCCCTACTTCTAGGGTCGCAAAGGGTCGACGATCAACTATCTTGTGGGTCTGTTTACCTGAGACCTCGCACATGGCCATGTGATAACCTAAAACTCCTTGAGAGTCTGGCATGGGCTGATCTCTACATTGTCTTCTCAATCTCATTCATCGGATGCGTTCTAAAGCTTCGGCCTGTGCTTCCTCTCGAATTCGCTTTTCTTCTTCCTTGCGTTTCTTGGCAGTGTTGAGTCGATTTAGCATCTCTTCAGTCAGGGGTTCTTGATATAACTTGACTCTACATCCGCTTATGTATCTAGGGAGAACATCACCTTCTAGAGTGGCTAATTGTACTGCTCCACTTGTGGATATCCTATTGATAATCATTGGTCCATAGCCTCTTTTCTCTAATTTTCATGCATGTTGCTTCAATGTGTAGACTAGGACTAGGTCTCCTGCTTTCAAGCCTTTATCCTTAACATGTGTATCAAAATACGCCTTTTGTCTCTTCTTGGCTGCATAGATTCTTGCTGCAGCCCTCAATCGTGTCTCACCTAAATGTTCAAGATCAAAGATTTTGGAGGAGAGTTCATGGCCTGTCCAGTCATGCTCTTGTGCTGCTTTTAATGTAGGTATCAAAAAGTCCAATGGTAGCACCGCATTCTGGCCAAACACCATCTGAAAGGGTGTGGCTTGGAGTACCATTTTATAGGCAACTCGGTATGCCCAAACAACGTGGTGTAGCTGTTTGTCCCAATCGGAGCGTTTATTATTCACCACTTTAGTCAGCACATTGCATAAGATCTTATTTGTGCTCTCAGCCTGGCCATTACCTTGTGGATGATAGGGGGCAGACTTCTTATGTATCACCAAGAATTTTTGTTGGCAGTAGCTAGAGGCACAGAAGACGCGGAAGCATGTAAAGACAGAGCAGGGAGTTAGTCGAATCAATTTTTCAAAGATTTACGTTTTATAAATATTCTTCAAAACCTCCAACAGTGATTTTCATCACTATTGTAACATATGTAACATAGAAAAAACCCTTTTTGTAATTTATAGCTCCATTTTGTGTGAGCCGAGGAGTCCTCGAGCTTGAGGAGCTTAGGTAGAATGAGCGTACCAATTTTGGTTATTTTTAGACACCGTTTACCCTTCCAAATAGCATCTAGGACCTATTTTTTAACTATGCCGGTCACTAGATGTGAAACCGGTCAAAACTAGTCTAGAATCTATAAAAAGAGCTAGAGAGCTCATTTTTGAGGTTGATTAGTGTGAGCTTAGAGCTACTTTGAGCTTGTAATTGAGATTTTGAGCAATAGAGTTGATTTCTCACCTTCCATTGTGTCTTGCTTGTCTCTTCGTAGTGTGTGTGTATGTGTGTGTGCATCTCTATGCTTCTCACCTTCACTCTCACTTCATCTCACATTCACGATCTTCATATCACTCCTATCTCTTCCGCAGATTGACATTAAGGAGGTGGAGCTTCTTAACGTGGTTCTCACCATTGTGCTGGAGCAACACCAAATTTGGCGCCGTTGCCGAGGATCGAGTTTAGGACGAATGTGTGATGGTAAGAGTATAGCAAGAAGTGGCGTTGGAAGGTAAAAATTTCCGTTTTTGTTGTTGTTTTTACTTAGTTTTTAGTGTTTTTTACCTCCCCCACACTCCATCTTCATCACCGCATCATCATCTTCATCTCCAAAGAAATGAGAAAATTCACCATATCCACCCATTCTCCTCATTTCCCCTCATTTGTGCATGTGCAAGAGATAGAGAGATTTTGTGCTTGTGTGTACTTGTGTGTTTTTGAGTTTTCCTGCAAGTACAGAGCTCCAGTGCATCAGGAAAGCTTGGAAAAGGTAAAAATTTCACTTTCTGTCAGAGATCTGCCGAGTGTGTCAGACCATCGCGATGGTCTGCCAACTTCGGTATTTTTGGTAAGCGAGTTCATAAGCGTGTAGGCGACCCTTGCGTGTGTAGGAATCCATACTTGCATTGCAAAAATTTGCATTTTGGTGGACCATCGTGATTGGCTCAGGCCATCGCGATTGTGTCACACCATCACGATTGGCTCACGCCATCGCGACGGTTCGGCCGGACCATCGCGACGGTCTCGCACCATCGCGACAGCTCACTTGAGCCATCGCGACAGTTCATTTGGACCATTGCGACGATCCTGTCGACCCTACGCCATCGCGATTGGCTCATGCCATCGCGCCGACGCTACCACATGGCAAGCTAGACCATTGCAACAGTTTGCTCCCTCGGACCATCGCGACGACACCCTCAGACCATTGCGACACCTCGACAATTGCACCATCGTGATTGGCTCACACCATCGCATCTGTGACCATCGCGATGGTTCACTTTGGACCATCGTGACAGTTCACGTTGACCATTGACTGACGCCATCGCGACGGTTCATTTTTGGGCCATCGCGATCATTCATTTCAGACCATCGCGATTGCTCACTTCTACGCCATCGCGATCATCCAGTTTCTGACCATCGCGACAGTTCGCACCTTTGGACCATCGCGATTGTGCCATGCCATCGTGACGGTTCACCTGGACCATCGCGATGGTCCCAGACCATCGCGATGGTCCCAGACCATCGCGATTATCTCAGACCATCGCGATTGTCCACCCCAAACGGATTTTTTGGAATTGATTTTTTGGTTAATTTTGGGGCTAATTTTGGGAATTTTTTGGGTGATTAGACTCATAGGAGACCCTTTAGCTCATAATTGAAGAGAAACCTGTTTGTCAATTTTTACCCCCGAGAGCCTGAACGGTCACATCTTTTTCATCCGAAGTCTGTTTTTTAAGCTTTATAGCTCGTTAGAAAGCTCTTTACGAGTACTACGTGACCTCAACTGTTTTTTTTCATAAAGAATACGTTCATTTTTAGATAAGATAATTTGAGGTTGACATAGTTGGGACTAGAAAGCCAGGGGGCAAGCATTGAAATTTTGGGCAAAAGGGAAAGGACCTTTAAAGGTGTATATACTCAGGTGCTTGATCATCCATTGTGAATTGGTCTAAACATTGAATTTTGGCAGGTCTAGCAAGGCAATCAAGGGCATTCAAGGCAAGGCAGTGAAGGACGCAAGGCTTGGGAAGCGCGGCTTCTTGGGCATCAGAGCAACCAACAAAGTTGACTCGAGGTTGGAAGATTACTCAACCCCCTCAGTCAATTCTTAGCTTAGGCTAAATGGTAGCTTTGTGGATTAACGACGATAGGAACACATCAAGTATAAGAGACTTAAATTTATCAAGTCTAAGACTAAAGTAAAGGTCTGTGATACAAAAACCTAAGGGAAAGAACATAAGTCTGACGGAACGAGAACTCAAAGTACCACAGAAAGTCGAATTCCTGACGCATACATCTAGACAAGAACTTAAAGACACTTAAAAAGAAACAAGCAATTAAAAACAAGGAACATTGACGATCAGAGAGTGCCGCGAAGTAAATTCATGAACCTTAGATCGGGCAAACATATAGGTAAGTCAGATCGATGAAGCCTTAGATCATCAGAAGCAAGTGTAGGAACCATTGCTCGATCGTGGGCTCAACAATTGAACACTAGTTACCCCTACGAGAGCTCAGACACGAGTGAATCAGAAATGGCATTTAGCCCAGAAAGACCGGAAGGAGGGTCAAATGTTGCATATTTAGAAAGACCTGAAGGACCCTATAGGACTCAGTTAGAATTTCTACGAACCAACCGATTAGGTGCTCGCATCTATGAGGACGGTTTGCGAAGACAGGTGGTGCAGATGCACAACCCTGATCAACCCATTGGACTGGAACGTCCAGTGGTGAAATTTGAGAGAGATGCATACATAGACAAAGAAGGAACGATGTACATCTTAAGTATGCAGCCAAACAATACCAATGAGTTTGGCGTAATTCAGTTAGAGATGGAAGTGAGATCTCAAGGAAAAGAACCATTGGAAGAACCAAGAACACCTAGAGGGAAATCTGTACTAACACGAGTACTAGTTCCAAATTGGATCCCTCAAGACAACAGAAGCATAGAGTTGTTTGTAAATAAAGAAACTGATGAAGCATTTTGGAGGTACAGAACAGACCAACCTAGTGAGGTAGGTTCCATCATAATCTACGAGTTCAAGGACCCGGATACACCTGGCAAGGTTGTATACCTGGATGAAACTTCAGAAAGAGTATTTGTGGTGCCAGACCATGCTAGAAACACATACACATGGAGAGGCGAGATGGTATTCCCTCCATCACAACCAAATGTAAACACGAGCCAACAAGGGGCAGGAACATCCTCAGCCCATGCTAATCAAAGGGAGAAAAATAAAGAGAGACCCGAAGTAAGTTTCAATCATCCCATGGGGAGAGATAGAACAACCACGGACACTAATAGAGCGGATAGACAAAGGGAACAAAGAATACCAGGTGGTAGAGATGATTTTCCTCTACCTAGACCACGCGAACATGCAAGAATATTGAGACCCACTCAGTTAGTAAAGTCCATGAAAAATTATTTTGATGGGACAGGAGATCCCTATGACCACGTTGCTGAATTTAAGCAAGTGCTACGAGCAGAGCAAGTAGAAGACATGTTCATGCAATACAATGCTTTTGGACTAACGTTAAAGAATACAGCTTTAACTTGGTTCCAACCATTGCAACAGAGGCAATTTAGAGACATCCATCACTTTTTAGAGTCATTCATCACTGAATTCTCTAAAAGCGGAATCAGGCATGACACGTCTTCATTGATTCATAGCTTTAAACAGACCCCTCAAGAAACAGTAAGATTGGCACGATGTAGGTTTAGACAATATGTTGAAAGATGTCCAGTACAAGAGCTACCCTCACAAGCCAAACAAGTGTCATTGTTTCTAGACGGCTTGTTGAGCTCTAAACTACGCTCCTATGTATACTTGAAGGAACCCAGAACGCTAGAGCAGTGTGTAAGAATTTGCATAGACATGGAGGACAACTTAGGAGACGAGTTGGAACTCTCAAAGGTCTATGAGGACACAGACCGTTCATCTCTAGCATCCACAAAATTGTCTAGCTCGATAGAAGATCTAGCAGAGAAAGTGGCCCAAAAACTAGGAGTTTCTAGTAAACAGATGCCCAAGTTAACAACTAACGTACGTTGTTACACCTGTGGTGGAAATCATTTGGCAAATGTGTGCCCCAATGCGACACAACCGCAAGCCAACCCTAGTGGCCAATACTGTACTATTGAGAGAAGATACACGAATCATATGGCTCAGGACTGCCCATACAACAAACAGGCAGTGAGACAGAACTACCCGCAAGCATATGCACAGCCAGGTAGGTATCAAGGCCAATACAATACTCAGCCTCATTACTATAGGCCTCCTCAAAATTATCCGTATCAGGCCTTTGTACTCTCTTTTGACCCATTTTGAATGGACAACCGAATGCAAGAATTCATTCAATGAACTTAAACGACGTTTGTGCTCAGCACCTATATTGACAACCCCGGATTGGAGTAAGCCATTCCATGTACATGTGGATGCATCCAATTATGCCATAGGATGTGTGTTAGCACAACCCACGAATGAAGGAAATATAGATCTTCCCATAGCTTATGCGAGCAGACAGTTGAACGCAGCAGAAAGAAATTACACCACTATAGAACGAGAAGGATTAGGAATGATCTACGCGGTAAATAAATTCAAGCATTATTTGTTGGCAAATAAGTTCAAGTTCTTTACAAATCATCAAGCCCTATTGTACTTAGTCAACAAACCATGTAACACACGACGATTAATACGTTGGTTTCTATTACTCATGGAGTATGATTTTGAAGTAGTAGTCAGGAAAGGAAAGACACATCTTAGAGCTGACCACCTTTCAAGATTAACCACAGGAGAAGCTCCTCAAGGACTAGCAGATGAATTACCCGATGCATACTTGTTTAACCTTGAGATAGCACCAGAATGGGCTAAGCCAATTGTCCCTATTCTAACATATGGACCCAAGAATCCTAGGATAAGGATCAAGGAAGGAGAGATTACCAAGTCTCAAAGATACCAAATCATAGCAGGAAGTATATATAAACAGGATAATCAAAAGATTCTTGCTTGTTGTGTAGATGAATCAGAACATGCAAATTGGTTGCAATTAGCACATGTAGGTGCATTGATGCAACATCACTCAAAACATCGTACATTGCAGACTAAAGGCTTGAAAGAAGGAGATTTAGTTCTAGTATATACGCTGAAACAGCAAGCACGGAAGTTAGAAAAGCGAGGTTATGGACCTATGATCATTAACAAACTCTCAACAAGTGGAGCAGTACAATTAGCCACCTTAGAAGGAGACATAATGCCTAATTACATTAGTGGCTGTAGAGTCAAGTTATATCAGGAACCTCTTATTGAGGATATGCTTAGACGACTCTCGTTGGCAAAGAAGCGTAAGGAGGAAGAAAATAGAATACGAGCTGAAGCTCAGGCAGAAGCTATAGAACGCATTAAGCGCATGAAGTTAAGAAGACAAGGACTAGGGAGAGAACATTATAACCATCTGGAAACAACACCCAGATACCCCATGGCCATGTGTCAAGCAAAGTCAAGTACACATCCTAGCATAGTGGACAGGAGACCATTCATTACAGTCAGGCTAGAGCACGACAACCCTTGCCAAGAGCTCAGGGCTTTAATTGATTCAGGTGCTGCAACTAGTGCGATTAGATGGTCCCACTATAAGGACTCAAGAATAAAATGCGGCCAATTGAGGCATACCTCATAGGGCTAGGAGGCATGGAAACCCCTTGCATGGGTGAGGTGGACCTTCCTATCCTCATAAACGAAGTGACCTTGACAGTGAAACTACTAGTGTGCCATGACGACGACCTGATAGAACCCCTAATCCTTGGCCAAGATTGGCTATACGATCACTCAGTGGACCTAAATCTTAGACAAGGCTCCTTGCAGATTGGAACCTTAGATCAGAAGCGAGTGATACCGCTTGACTTCCCTAATGGCATTCCGATTGAGGTTTGTAACCCTAGACCCTATGAAATGCATGCGACGGAAGACCGGAAGATCTTTGGTCAGATCAGTCACGTTACGTCTACACCAACCCACGCGGGCTTGGCGATGGACAATTGTCAATCTAAAGGACGTCAGGAGATTTTCCCTTGGGCTTCCTGCAAATTAGAAGGGGCAATTACCCAACTGCTTGGTCAAATGGACACCATCAGCGGACATATGGGGACTATCAGCGGCCAGATGGGCACGATCAATGGTCAGGTGGACTTCATCAGTGTCCACATGGGCAAAACAGCCTGCGGTGCCCATCCTTCCACACTTACTGCGGAGTGGCCTAGATTAAAAGTACAACATGGAGCACCTCCTAATGGGCAGGTTTCGCAAGTGTTGGACCTCTCTTCTTTTCCAAAGTAGAGTGTCCATCGGACCTCTCAACCTCAACCACAAAGGAGTCAACCACGGCAAAGGAACCCAGGCCGATGACAATATCCGATGACACAAAGAAAGCAGCAATATCAGTGTCACAAAGCAAGCGGCACGAGACAGATATGGGTGCCAAAAGGACAGAAGGCACCGACTGATTTCAACAACGCAGACATTGATACGAAGAAGTTAAAGACAAATCAGAGTCAGTATTCAAAGTCTACTCGACCTTCTTCTACGAGTACGAACACTCGACAAATTTGGATTGCCAAGAAGTACCTTAAAAACCGACCCACGCCCATGCAAATTTGGGTACCGAAACAGTGTATTATAGCTCAACCCTCAAGCCATGTAATATATAACCCTCAGAAATCTCTTCACCCTTCAACCCCACCAAATCCGATATCATCTTTTGTCCCTCAACAGAAACCTATCACCCGCTCACAAACTCTTAGGAAGTGGGTACCGAAACGTATCCAGACGCCTTCTACGACTCCCTTATCTAACATAACTCCCACCCCGATTAATCTACAACCTTGTAATAACTCATTCACAATTGAACCTTGTACGAATCCACACACTATAACCCAACAACGCTTGTAAGAACATCTCATCAAAGCACTGCATGCAACATCTGAAAACATATAGGTGTCTAGAGACCTGCACTAGTTCTGCAAGAAGCATTGCATCAATCACATCACAACACCTGGCTACACGGGTTACACATCAGCTATGGAAAGGGATTACAGTCTCACTTTCATGGGATCATGATTAATTTCCATACTAATGTGTTAATCTTATGTAGCAGATCTTCTACGCACTCGCATCATACATCATGCAGGCAGAAGGGCCATCGGAGGCTGGCCCCAGTGCACCAATGGCCAATATTGGAGAACTACTAGTGGAGCCCCATCCTACGGCTCAACCGCCCGAATTTCAAGGTTTCCAAGGGCCATGCCAATTGACGATCCCCCCAAGGGTTATACTGAGAAGATTCATCGCAATTCTCACTGGTTTCAAGGGCTAGCAGGACCATTGGGGGATGCTGATTTTATATTTGAGGCTAATCTGACTTTTGACGATCGTACTTGGGGCAAATATTAGTTTTTCTCAAGAGAGTTCGAAGGATTACAGAACACAGAAGACCTAACGCATGTTTGGGAAAGAGCAGGGTTTACAGAGTATTTCAGCGACCCTTTGCCTAAACCTGAATTCTACAGATGCTATTACTTAGTCACAACCTTGACAGCTTCTGAGAACAAGGATCTGCCCGGCACTTTTATTTTCATCCTTAGTTAACGATCCGCCATATAAGAGGTTTTATCTTTCTAAAGATCTGATTCGCGCTGCCATCAAGATCCATGGTACGCACACTCCAACAGAATGAGAAAGGCTTGTTCCAGAGCCAATGAAACGTGGAGACGTTACTAAGTGGGAAGAGATTTCGGCGATCACACCTGAGCTTTCAAAACCACTGCAGATATGTATGCAACATTTTGCTTTCCCCGCTCAGGACAGATTCACAATGCCTCACAAACGCATATGGTTTGGTTTGTATTTAGCATGTACTGGACCCCAGACAATTGATCTCGCAAGCTGGATCATTGATCAGTTATATTTAGCACAACACAGGTGGGAAAGAAAGAAGGTCATCAATGGATGTTGCGCTCTCACGCGCATTGTATACATGTGTTTGGCCTAGGATTTACCTATCGAGCGAGCAATGACAAGTGAGGAGCTGAAAGCCTTCAAGGGAACAACAAAGAAAGCTAGGAAGCCTAGCAAAGGACGAGCACGAAAGCGAATGAGAGGAACTATCCCCTGCCTTCAGGTGCCAGAATCACCCTCACCACAACCCTCTCCAGAACAGTCTCCTGCTAAACCCCCTGTACAACCTATTCGCATACGATTATCAAGACCGATTATAATGGAGGCCACCACCAGCACAGTTGCTTCTCAAGCAGCTACCGTCCCAGGACCTGCCACCACTATAGCAGAAGTTCCCACCACTATTGGTGTGGAAGCTTTTTCTTTTCCCATACCCAACCTGGAAGCGGAACCTATAGATACAACCTTTGATTTTGAAAAGCAGGATGCTTTCTCGAATGAATTTCAGTTTTCAGAAGGTCAGATCTTCTCTCAGAAATATGAGCAGCCAAGTTACCCGACCACGCCCCGAGACCAACCACAAGGACAAATAGTGTCTAGTTCCAAGGAAGAAAGAATGGAAACCGACGAAGATGAAGGCGATGATGAAGCCAGCCAAGGCACTCACGAATCCCAAGAGCATGGACAAACAGATGAACAAGGACAGCACACCGACACCCAGGGAGACACCAATACGCATGAAGATGAAACCTTTGAAGCGCCAGCTTATACGCTAGCCATCAAGAAGCTATATCGCACCATGGAGAAAGTGTGGGCACGCAAGAAATTGATTGAGGAGGAGAGTCAAGCACTTATAGAACAGGAACTTGTCTTAGGCGGATTCGAAGAAGTATACATCAGAGGCTTCCGAGAACTTGTCAAATCAGTGGGATCCACAGAAGCCTTGCGATATTTGCAGAGGAAACCATTACCGCAGTATGACCCTCGTAGAATCCATCTACTAAACAAACCGGGTGAATATATTCGGGTACCCACCGACAAACAATCTTCAGAACAGGCCAGGGAAGCACGTCTCGTCCCTGAAGGCTCATTGGCAGAAGACACTATTATCATCGACTCCCCACCCCGTACTACTGCTGTACATACCACCACAGTTGTTGAAGTACCTACCACCCCAACCGCTCCTCCTTCACCTCCCATCCATCCAGTCTCCCCCATATACCCTCCTTCTCCCAGAACAACATCCTCCTTCTCCGGTGGAGTAGCAGAAGTCGTCCTTACTCCCATTCATCCCACAATTCCCACACCAACTCAACCTAGTCTACCCCCTAGCACACCTACCTTTCTATCAAATCCAATTTTCCCACCATCCTTTCCGTCCTTCCCCACACCTCCAAGACCCCTTTTTCCATTCCCACCTCCATTAACCTTCTCCCCAGTCTCACCTTCCCGACCCACCGTAACTCCTCTTTCCCCTTTCCACCAAACCGTCCAAGACAACCCCTCTGTAAATTACTCGTCAACCTTTGTAAATCCTGTATTTACACCCACACACTTACCCACGATCACACCACTATTCACAATCACCGCACTCGACACCACATCCAGCGATATGGATATATCACCACCCACTACACCTCCCCTCACTTCATTTGTGGCACCACAATATTTAAGCACACCACAATTTTCCACAATCACCACAACATCCACTTTCCCACCCCCATTCCCCATTCCCCATTCCCTTTGCATCTACACCTACTGCATCTTCACTTAGCACATCGTTAATATTATCACCCACTGTAGATACCGCATACTGACAGATGTTCACGTGTATGACTCAAGTAAGAGATGAGTTCACATCTTTGGGCAATAATTATCAACAGCTGCAGAGGACAACCAATGATTTACAGTCGCAACTAAATTCACTGACCATCGAGAATGCCTGCCTTTACACCAGATACCAAGAACTCCGAGAGGCATACCACAAACTAGAACTAGAAAGTGAAGAGAAAACCAAAGAGGCCACTGCTGATCTTGATAATTTGTTAAGGGCACAGACCATTCGCAACGCAATGTTAACACGGAATATGGGATTACTTAGACGACACTTGGCAGCCGCGAAAGAAGAAAACCAACGCTTACAAGAACAAAATAGAGAGAATCTATAAGCTGCCTTAGATCAGCCAGACCAACCACTAAGCCCCAGTCGCTTTAAGGCTATGCCCTCAGAATCAATGCAAATGTTGTTAGATGATCATATCAGATTGTTAGATGAGTATGACAACATGAATGAGGAGTTTCAGAAACTCAAAGATGAAAACAAGATCTTGCAGTTAAGAGCACCAATACCACAAGGCCTACCAGCTCCTGCGGACCCATCTCCTGACATCCTAGAGGAAATCAATGCTTTACGGGCCCAGGTATCTACTCTTCAATCACGGATAGAAGTATATGAAGCACCACCCAGACCAGACTCCCCACCGGACCTACCAGCCGAGGAAGAAACATTCACTATTCCGGTGGAGGAAACTTTTGAAGAAGCCTATGAGCCCCAACCCATCCCAGGCGGACGCGTCACGGCTGAAGGCCAGATGACTTTCGAGCTTCCAACTCCCGCATGGATGAAGACGATAGAAGAACTTGGTATGACCAACTTAGCAAGGGTAGAGGCACAGTTACACGCAATGGCGATGATTGAAGAACGCATTTTACAGTCCCCCTACTTTGCTCACTTGGCCCCGCGCAGATACATATCAGGCCACGAGCTACAGTATAAACCTTATTTCATGTTAATGGCAGAATATCAGTTAGCCATAGAGAAAGAAACAGGCAAAAAGCCCTCCCACGCAACTCAATTTGAGCCGGAAGATTTTCCATTAGATGCGCAGCAAGGAGAAATCTATCAACCAGAGTGGCGCAAGGATTTATTACAAGCGTATCCTGAAATGATGAGTACTTGGGTTAAGGCACCTTTACACTTAAAGTATAACCCATGTTGGGGACTAGTGCCACGTCGCCGCTCCTGGAAGGCATTCGCTATTAAAGTATAGAACAACAGGCAATGCCAGGATTGGTTAAACTACCCATACTTCAGGCCACCCACAGGACCACCTACAATCGGATACATGATGGCCACGATTCGTCACTAGATCCCTCGCTTGAAACATATGGATGATATAGCAGCGCACATGACTGTCAAGATATTTGACATGATGCAAATGGTTTTCAAAGTCTTTCGACGCGTCAAGGCACCACATGTAAACACCCCGGGATTTGAGCATGGTAATCTAGACCTTGCATATGATATGAGTACAACGCCCTCGCTCCGGGTGTGTTATGCCTGGCATTGCAGAATCAAATACTTACCGATGTGCTACACGCAAACTTTCAAAGAAATGTTCACAACTGGATTCTGGGAATACCATTCAGAGGTGTTCATCAGCAGGCCCACGGATTTGCTTCAACTATTTGCCTGTGAACATATGGTCTATTCCACGCATTATCGACTCCCGCCATCAGATGAACCACAACCCATTGATTGGGAGAAACTCGAGGCAGATCTGGCTCGAGGCATTCGCATATCAGAGCACACCCTCGCTCAAGACCTCCTACAGAACTACATCCGACAGACAGCACAACAAGGTTCTGTCGAGGACGACAGAAGCGAGAGGGAGGGGGATGTTGGTAGTAGCCAGAGGCACAGAAGACGCAGAAGCACGTAAAGACAGAGTAGGGAGTCAGTCGAATCAATTTTTCAAAGATTTATGTTTTATAAATATTCTTCAAAACCTCCAACAGTGATTTTCATCACTATTGTAACATATGTAACATAGAAAAAACCCTTTTTGTAATTTATAGCTCCATTTTGTGCGAGCCGAGGAGTTCTCAAGCTTAAGGAGCTTAGGTAGAATGAGCATACCAATTTTGGTTATTTTTAGACACCGTTTACCCTTCCAAATAGCATATAGGACCTATTTTTTAACTATGCCGGTCACTAGATGTGAAACCGGTCAAAACTAGTCTAGAATCTATAAAAAGAGCTAGAGAGCTCATTTTTGAGGTTGGTTAGTGTGAGCTTAGAGCTACTTTGAGCTTGTAATTGAGATTTTGAGCAATAGAGTTGATTTCTCACCTTCCATTGTGTCTTGCTTGTCTCTTCGTAGTGTGTGTGTATGTGTGTGTGCATCTCTATGCTTCTCACCTTCACTCTCACTTCATCTCACATTCACGATCTTCATATCACTCCTATCTCTTCCGCGGATTGACATTAAGGAGGTGGAGCTTCTTAACGTGGTTCTCACCATTGTGCTGGAGCAACAATTTTTGGAGAAGGTTTTCTATGACTTCATTCAAGAAGTGCGTGCCTCTATCACTCACTAATTCTATTGGCAATCCGTATCTAGTGAACACATTTTCAAATAAGAACTTTGCTTTTGTTTGAGCATCATTTTTCGTAGTGGCTTTCACTTCTACCCACTTGGTTAGATAGTCTGTGGCCACAATGATATACTCAGCATGCGAACCCTTAGCTGGGGGATTAATAGGACCAACAAAGTCTATTCCCCACTTAGAGAATGCACGTCCACCCATCATAGGCTTCAATGGCATCTCATCCTTGCGTATGGGATACTGGGTTCGCTGACAAACATCACATCTCTTCACGTAGGTATGTGCATCCATGTGAAGAGTTGGCCACCAAAGACCTACAAATGAAATTTCCTTGATCACCCGATCTGGCCCAAAGTGTCCTTTGCTACACCCTGGTAAGCAGTGTCCAAGATCTTCAAATATTCGCTCTCATGGACACATAGTCTCAGGTAACCATCTTTACCACATTTGTATAGATTATCACCAATGATTGCGTAATCTAAGGCTTCTTGTTCCAAACTCCTTTGTCTAGCCAAAGTCATATCTTGAGGGAATGTTTTTGTCCTCAGAAAGGCTACTAATGGTTCACTCCAATCTGGTACTAAAGATATTCGATAAAGAGTAGCATGTTCCACTGGTGGTTTAGTGCAACAGATTGGGCATTCTTTGCACATCCTATGGACATCAACTTCCATAGTTGGCCAATGCACTCCTAGTCTCCTCAGTGTCTGTAGGGTTCGTTGTTTTGAGTAGTGTTGCTCTAATGCACCTACATGTGCTAATTGCAACCATTTAGCGTACTCGTCCTCTTCCACGCAACAGGCTAATACTCCTTGCTCCGTATGTTTGTACATACTTCCTGCCAAGATATGATACTTTTGAGCTTTTACTATCTCTCTATCTTCTGTGTGTATTGCCAGGTGATTAGGCCCGTATGTCAATACTGGCACTAATGGCTTAGCCCACTGAGGTACAACTTCCAAATTAAACAAGTAAGCATCAGATAAGTCATCTGACACTCCTTGTGGGGCCTCTCCTGATGTGAGCCTTGAGAGATGATCTGCTCTCAGGTGGGTCTTGCCTTTCCTCACCACAACCTCAAAGTCGTATTTCATTAGTAAGAGGAACCATCTTACCAATCTGCCTGTATTGCATGGCTTGTTTACCAAGTACAACAGAGCTTGATGATCAGTAAAAAATTTAAACTTATTTGTAAGCAAATAGTATCTAAACTTTTTAACTGCATATACCATGCCTAACCCTTCTCGTTCAGTGGTGGTATAATTTCGTTCAGCTGCATTCAACTGTCTACTGGCATAGGCAATTGGAAGATCCATGTTACCTTCACCTGTAGGTTGTGCTAGCATGCATCCAATAGCATAATTGGACGCATCCACATGCACATGGAAGGGTTTATTCCAATCTGGTGTAGTCAAGATTGGTGCTGAACACAATCTTCTTTTGAGCTCGTTGAAAGAATTTTCACATTCCTCAGTCCACTCAAAGTTAGTCAAAAGTCCGTACAGAGGCTTTGCAATGATGGCGTACATGTGTATAAAGCGTCGGTAATAACCACAATGCCCCATGAAAGCTTGTACTTCCTTCACATTCTTTGGCCTCGGTAGTTCTGCTATAGCTCTCACTTTCTCCTCATCAGTGGATATGCCATTCTTTGATACTATGTGTCCTAGAATCTTGCCTTGCCTGACCATGAAAACACACTTTTCTGGGTTCAAGCAGACTTGATATTCTCTACATTTGTCAAAGATTTGTTTGAGTTCAGGTATATGGGTCTATCTAATGTTGGAATGAGCGCAAAGATCATCAACATAGACTTCCAAATTTTTCCTCAAGAACTCTTTAAACACGTGGCACATCAGCCTCTGGAAGGTTGCAGGTGCATTGGTAAGCCCGAATGGCATTACCCGAAAAGCAAATATGCCCCACTATGTGGCAAAAGCCGTCTTATGCTGATCTTTTGGTGCAATGGCTACTTGATTGTAGCCAGAGAACCCATCTAAGAAGCTGTACACTTCCTTGCCTGCTGCCCTTTCTAATAGATGCTCAGTGATAGGAAGCGGATAACTATGCCTGATAGTGGCTGCGTTAACCTTCTTCAAGTTAATGCATACACATAATTTGCCATTCTTTTTGGGCACCACTACAATGGGGGATACCCATTCAGTGTGCTCAATTTCATAGATAAATCCAGCTTCAACCAAGCGATCTATCTCCTCTTTGATCTTGGCAGCATAGTTGTCATTGTATGTGTATGGCTTTTGTTTAGAGGGTCTTGCATCTGTGGTCATGGGAATCGTGTGTGAGCATATGTCTGGGTCGACCCCTTTCAATTCCTTATAACTCCAAGCGAATACATCTATGTATTCTCTTAGCACGGCTATCAACTCTTGCTCTTCTTCTCCCGTCAGGTCATGCCCTATGTATGTGCATCTTTCTTCTCCCTCTTCTAGGGCTACAACTATTTTCTTGGTAGTTTCCTTGCTATCATAGGCCTCTCCTGATTGTGCCTCGCATTTAGGCATTCTTATCACGACTCTCCTATCGTCTATCTCATTATTTTTAAAGTTTTTAGGGACCTCAAACAAGGATTCTTCTTCTTCTGGAGTGACTTCCTTCTTCTTTCTTTTCTTTCCCTCACTCTTAGTGGTCACTTCTGTGGTTAATCTCACATCATTAGTGAGCTCTTCATGTCTCTGAGGGTAAACTTCTACCTCATAGAAGTATTCTTCCTTTGATGCAAATGGGGGGTCCATGATGATTGCCTCTAAATCGGAGTCACTTGCATCCTCGAATGCATCAGTGCTAGGTTCGCATTCTTCTAAAACCGAATCTCCCATGATTGGCTCTATGGAAAAGACCGAAATGTCATAGCCATCCTCGTCAAAGTGGGGTGTCCATTGTTCTTCATTGATGGCTACATCCATGGTCACTAAAATTTCAGCCTAGCCGTGAGGCTCAAATTCTTCATCAGGAAAAACTATAGGTGCATAGGCTAGGTCTTGAATTGATCTATGGGTTTCTTTTGCACCTACCTCTGGCTTTCTCTCTCTTCTCTTCTTCTACTGCTACCTTACACATCCATAAGTGAGTGTCTTCATGCATCCATGAGGATCCTGATCCTATGGAATGCATTGACTCAGTATCATCTTTGGCTCTATGGATGGGATTCCATTGGATGGGGGGTACATCTCTATGAGAGTAATCCTTGAGATTGACTTTGGTTGTAACACCTAAGTGTTGCAAGTACAACGAATTGGTTCCCCAATCCTGTACCACTTGCAACTGCCGCATAAATGGTCTCCCCAAAATCATCTCATAGGCCTGGTTTTTGCTAAAGTCACATATAGCAAATGTTTGCTCAAACTCTACACCACATGTAGTGAGAGTTATTCCTTCTAGCAATCCCAAAGGTCTCTCAATATGACCATCGGCCATTTGCAATTTCATTCTCGTCGGCCTGAGTGCTGGCCGACTCCTGCACCTGAGTCCAAAATTGCAACTCCTGCACCTGAGTCCAAAATTGCTTTGGTTGTGTATTCCTGATGGGTAATTGGGAGATAGGTATTTCCTTCTTCTCCTTCACTCATATCTCCTATCTTATCCAATGGTATTTCTGGCACTGTTCTATGTGATCCTACTTGGGAATGCGATTTCGCTATCTCTGGCACTTGTTTGGCTACGTGCTTCCACACTTCTGGCTTAACTTTGAGTAGCTCTTCTAAAGTGAGGTTGCACTGCACTTTAGTGTTCTTTACCACCTCAGTATTCCTAGGTATGATCGAATCTTCGTTTCTTATCATGACCGTGGGTGCTCTCATGCAAGTTGACTTGGTTTCCCATGGGCCTGTGAAATGGGGTAGTTCCTGCAAGGAATTAGACTCGAAGTCTAATCTCTCTTGAGATTGGGCGCTCTCCTGCTCTTCATAAATAGAAGGGATGTCTTGTGGGAATTGATCATGTGCATCATCCACAAGTTCAATGGGAGGAGGGGCTTCACTTTCCTTTGCCCATTTCTCTTCTTGAATCTCTCTCAGGAACTCTGGTGAATACCTATTCATAGAAGAAGAGGTGTCTAGTTCAGTGGAGTTAGGCACATAAGCTTCTTGGCGAGGAATGCTTATTCTATCTCTTGCACTCTCCTTAATCTGGGAGGTGACTTCTTTCCCAGACTTTGTAAGTAACCTCTCCAATCTATCCAATAGACCATCAAAATGCAATGGTGTCCTAGTGGAGCTAGAGCCATTGAACAAGCGACTGGCTTCAAACATGGCTTGCGCCAATTCGACCATCTTAGCACAAAGCTTTGTTCACTCTATCTCTAGATCGGCTCTAGGGTAACATTTGTCATGATCTGTCACGTTTGGCCCTTCTTGGATTCTGGCCTGATATGCTTTAAGCATCATGTCTAGATCCTCAGGAGTAGGATTGGCTAGGATTGATCCTACTCTGGGTGGTGGGTGGGCTATGTATGGTGGATTAGAAAGTTGGGGAATGGAAGGTGATGGGTTGGAGGGAGATGGAAAGGGTGGTGGTGGGGTGGTGTGAGAGTGATTTTGAGATGCGAGTTCACTTATTTTTGCTTTGGTTTCTCTCAAGCTTTCCTCAAGTTCGCTCATTTTCTGTGACCATTGGCTTTTCATTCTCTCCCGACTATCTCTCCAAGCTCTTGTCCTTTTCTTGGTTATACTCTCCGTCTCACTAACCTCAGAGCTCTTTTCTTGCCCTACTCCTTGAGTTTGCTACAAAGCTTGAGCTCTAGTGACCACCTGCACTGGGGCTGTTATAAGGGCAGTCTTGTGCGGTGTGGTTGGCTACTAGGATTCACTTGGGGTTGAGCCATAATGGGACATACACTTGCCATATGGTCACCTCCACAAGTATAGCACCGCTTAACTGGGGCAAATCTTGGGATTTGTTTGCTAGAGACACCTAGTTTTTGAGCTACCTTTTCTGCAAGTTCTTCAATGGATGTGGATTGACCCGACATAAGGCTACTAGAGCTATCTGAATCCTTGTAGATTTTTGATAGCTCCAACTCCTCGCCTAGATTATCCTCAATGTCTATGCATATGCGTACGCATTCTTCTATAGTTATGGGGTCCTTCAGATATACATATGACCTGAGCTTGGTGCTCAACAATCCATCTAAGAACAAAGCCACTTGCTTGGCTAGTGTGGGTAACTCAGGCATTGGGCACCTCTCTAGGTATTGCCTAAATTGAGTTCCTGCTAGTCTGACCGTCTCTTGAGGTGTTTGCTTAAAGCTATGAATCAGGGAGGAGGTATTATGCGGTATGCCACTCTTAGAGAATTCAGTGACGAAAGCCTCTAAAAGTTGGTCTATGCTCCTAAACTGCCTCTCGTTCAGGGGTTGAAACCATGTAAGGGCAGTGTTCCTAAGGCTTAGACCAAAAGCATTGTATTGCGTGAATAGGTCCTCCACTTCTTCCGCTCTCAAGACTTGTCTAAATTCAGCTACATGATCGTATGGGTCTCCTATGCCATCAAAATAGTTCTTCATGGACTTCACCAATTGAGTTGGCCTTAGGGTCCTAGTGTGTTCTCTCGGCCTTGGCAAAGGGAATTCATCAGCATTTCTTTGGTTCCTTGGGACTTTAGGCCTCTCGGTTTCTTCCCTATCTGTTTCTGTTCTCATCCTTTCTCTTCCTAGGGGGTTGGCAAAGCTTACCTCAGGTCTGTCTCTACTTCTATCTCTTTGAGCTCCATGAGCTTGGGAGGTCCCAGCTCCTTGGTGACTGTAGGACATATTGGACTGAGGTTGGAGAAAAACAAATTCACCCTTCCAAGTGTAGGCATGTCTGCCATGCTCAATGACCACGAAGATCCTCTCTGATGTATTGTCTAGGTAGGTTACTTTGCTTGGGCTATCAGGGTCTTTAAACTCATAGATTGTGAGAGCACCTACTTCATGAGGCTGGGGTAGGCTTATATCTCCAAAAAGCCTCATCGGTTTCTCAGTTTAAAAGCAAATCTATGCTTTTATTATCTTGGGGAATCCACTCTGGAGTAATGATTCTAGTCAAGACGGATTTACCACGGGGAGTCCTAGGGTCTCTCTCTAAATTCCCTTGCTCTATATCACCCATGTCGCTTTCTGCGATCACATTCCCAAACTCGTCGGTTCTATCTGGAACCATAGGGACTACATAAATAGTCCCTTCTTTATCTAGGTATGCTCCATTCTCGAACTTGACTACCGGGTGTTCTAGTCCATGGGGTTGATCGGGGTTCTTAATATGGACCACAGATCTTCTCAGGCCGTCTTCGTAGATGTGAGCACCTAGACGATTAGTCTTGATGTATTCCAATTGAGTCTTGTAAGGCCCTTCTGGCTTTTCTAGATACGCCACCCCTGAACTACCTACTGGTCTCTCAATGTTATAGGACATCTCAGAATCACTTGTTTCTGATCGGGGAGTGTATGGGTAATCACTCAACTGCTGGGCCCAAGACCTAGCAGTGTGATTGACACTAGCTTCAGAAGATCTAAGGCTTTGTCGGTCTCGGCCTAAGTGTTTGCCTGACCTAAGGTTCATATGCCTGATTTCTCTACCCCCTCGGTCCCAAGTACACTCTCGTTGCAGGTTAATTTGCACCAATCTCTCTGTTATTTTTAGTTGAATCTTATGTTTATGATCTTGTCTGATATCATGTCGTCAGGAGTACTTAAGTGAATTTCGCACTTGATATTTTCTCGATTTAAGTTTACTTTTGTTCCTTAGAATTTTTGCACTTAAGCTCTACTTAATACTTGCACTTAGTTGATTAGTTCTCTTGGAATTGATTAGTGCCTAGCATTGCTCTAATTAATCAGCACACCTAAGTCGTACTAGCCTAAGCTAAGAATTGACAAAGGAGGGTAGAGAGAACTTCCAACCTCAATACTCTGGTTGCTCAGACTGCTACACCAGCCCAGGAAGCTTTCTCCCAAGCTTGGTACTCACCCTTGCTAGCTTGCCTTGGAATGCCTTGAGTGCACGCGATGTTCCTGCAAAAGTTCACAAGTTAATATAGCTCATTTACTACAATGGATTGAAAGACACACATCAACAATTACAGGCCCCCTTGGACTAACTCACTGTACCCCCAAAATCTTATGATCACCTAGTCCAACCTAAAGGCCAACTAAAAAATACATGTTCTAAATCTCTGTGTATGATTCTTACAAAAGCCAGTCAAGCTCCACGTAGGATTCTCAACAAGCTTTCCAACAAGACCAAAATCTCATCAATCGGAGTTCGTATGGTGAAGTTATGACCATTCAGGCACTTAGGGGTCAAAACAGGCTCACAGGGTTCAGGAAATTCCTCCCTGGTTTTTAGGTAGTTTGCCCACTTCTAAGGCTCTAATATTATACCAATGTGCCCAAGATTTAAGCCCCAAAATTACCTCAATTCAATCAATTAAATCACCCTAAAAATTCATGCATTAAGCCGATGTATCGCGATAGGTCGGGTCGATGTGTCGCGATAGGTGGAGGTGTCGCGATAGGTGGAAGTGTCGCGATAGGTGGAAGTGTCACGATACTTGGGAGTGTCGCGATAGGTGGAGGTGTCGCGATAGGTGGAAGTGTCGCGATAGGTCGAAGTGTCGCGATACTTGGGAGTGTCGCAATACTTGGGAGTGTCGCGATAGGTCGGGGTGTCGCGATAGGTGGGAGTGTTGCGATAGGTCGAAGTGTCGCGATAGGTCAGGGTGTTGCAATAGGTGGGAGTGTCGCGATACTTGGGAGTGTCGCGATAGGTGGAGGTGTCACGATAGGTGGAAGTGTCGCGATAGGTCGGGGTGTCGTGATACTTGGGAGTGTCGCGAGAGGTCGAAGTGTCGCATTACTTGGGAGTGTCGCGATACCTCGGTGTGTCGCGATAGGTCGGGATATGGTGAATTTTCCTGATTAGGCTAGTGATTCTAAGAGCTCTCAGCCTGCGCAGTGTCGTGGTGCACTCAGAATTGTGATTGGGTCAACTTTTTGGTGTGTCGTGATAGCTCGAGCTCGACGCCTCGGGGCTTGCGCAGAAAGATTCCGTACCTGCTGAGCTTGCTGGAGATGGTGATGATGCTGAAACCTGCAAGAAACATGCAAAAACACACAAAACAACAATGCACTCTCGCTCTCTCTCAAACTCGCACAAAGCAAATGAGGAGAATGACAAGGAAGAGGGAATATGAAGTGGAGAAGAAGATGGAGATGGAGGTGGAGATGGAGATGGAGATGGAGAAAAGCAAGAAAATTACCTACTACTTACCATTCCAACACGTCCTCTCTACGTCTTACCATCACACGCTCGTCCTCAAAGCTCGAATCCCCGGCAACGGCGCCAAAATTTGGTGTAGCTCAGTGATGCGTAGCACCTCCTTTAATGTCAATCCGGGAAGACATGAGGATGGTATGAAGACCTCGAGCAAGTGAAGGCACAAATGTGTGAGTGAGAAGCACACAAACATGCACACACATACACACACACACACGTGCACACACGGCAAGAACAAAGAGAGTAAGACAATGGAATCACTTCTATTACAACCAAGTTCTCATACAAGCTCAAAACTACAAGAAGCTCCCCCAAAAATGAGCTCTCTAGCTCTATTTATAGTTTTTGACTAGCTTTGGCCCTGTCCAGACCTAGTGTCCAACCTAGTTAAAAATTAGGTTCCAGGGCTTATTTGAGGGCTCAAACGGGATCTAAAAAATATGAAAATTGGCAGGCAACTACTTCTAAGGCTCCCCAAGCTCGAGGACTCCTTGACTTGTACAAAGTGGAGCTACAAAAAGATGAAATGGTATTTACAAGGGTTTCTTGTGATGAGAATCACTTTTAAAATGATGTAAGGTTTGGAAAAATTTTAATAGGTTGCCTTAGTGCTAGATCCGTGTAGCTCAATGATGAGTAGCACCTCCTTTAATGTCAATCCGGGAAGACGTGAGGATGGTATGAAGACCTCGAGCAAGTGGCGGCACAAGTGCGTGAATGAGAAGCACACAAGCATGCACACACATACACACACACGCGCACACACGGCAAGACAAAGAGAGAGAATCAATGGAGTTCTTTAGATTACTTTCATAAGCTCTTACAAGTTCGTTTCTATTACAATCTCACCTCAAAAATGAGCTCTCTACCTCTTTTTATAGTTTTTGACTAGCTTTTGGCCCTGTCCAGACCTAGTGTCCGGCCTAGTTAAAAATTAGGTTCCAGGGCTTATTTGAGGGCTCAAACGAAGTCTAAAAATTATGAAAATTGGTACGATGGTACTTCTAATACTCCTCAAGCTCGAGGACTCCTCGGCTTGCACAAAATGGAGTCTAATCTACCAAAAACGGGATTTACAATGTTTGTGTAGTGATTAAAATCACTTGAGTTGTACATAATCTAAGGGAAAAAATGATCTGGCATTGTTGCCGTATTGTGCATGATTCCTCTGTTGCTTTGTGTGCCAACACTCCCCCCTTCCTAGCGTCTGTCGCCCCTGACAGACCTTTGTTCGCGCGGGTGGTCGATGTAATATTGGATGACATTGGTGGCCAGTTCATGTTCTCCTATCCTTAAGCCTCTTGCTAGATCGGCTTCCAATGCCTCCCAATTTATTGCACCGGGGGTCTCTGGTTGCGGGGTGGTGTAGTACTCTGAATACATTGCTTGTTCACAAGCAAACAGTTGAAGCAGATGTGTCGGCTTTGGTGCGAAAATCTCTGAGTGATACTCCCAGAAACCTGATCTGAACATTTCTTCGAAGGTCTGTTTGTAGCAGGCGGGAAGGTATTTGATGCGTGCATGCCAAGCGTAAGCCACACGGATACTGGGGGTGGTGCTCATGTCATACACCAAGTCGTAATTTCCATTGCTAAACCCCGGAAGGCGTACCTGTGGTGCGGCTGCATTTCTAAAGGTCTTCAGCACTACTTGCATCATATCTAAGATTTTAAGCATCATTTGCGCTGCCACATCTTGCATGGGCTTCAAGCGCGGCATCCAGTGGCGAATGGTCCCCATCATATATGCTACCGATGGTGGTCCTTGTGGTGGCGCGATGTACGGGTAGTTCAACCATTCCTTGCATTGCGCATTGTTCTGTACCTTGATATTAAATGCCTTCCACGACCTGCGGCGGGGGACTGGACCGTAGCATGGGTTGTACAGGAGGTGCAACGGCGCGTTGTTCCATGTGCGTAGCATTTCTGGATAGGTCTCTAAAAGTTTCTGACGCCATGTTGGTTGACGAATCTTGCCTTTTCGCACCTCTGGAGGAAGGTCTTCGGGTTGAAATTGGGTCGCAAAAGTAGGAATCTGACCCGTGACTCTTTGTATTTCTGCATTATAATCAGCCAAGATAATATAATATGGCCTGTACTGGAGTTCCGATGAGAGAATCAGGCGTCTCGATGACAAGTTCTTGAAGTAAGCTGATTGTAACACAGTCTCCTCTATGACCCTCATGGCCTGATTTTGCACTACGGTGCGCTCTTCATGCGAGGTCCCTATTTCCTCCACTTGTCGTAACCATGGCGGCCGTGGTGCCTCGAACGTGTCCTGCGCTTCTTCTGTTTGTTGGCCTCCTGGGAATGGTTGCGGATCATATTCTTCATCAAACGTTTGTTCCACAGGAATTTGCACAACTTCTTCGTCCGTGGGAGCCTCCGGAGGGGAAGATGGCCTCTCATATTGTAGTAGGCGTGTTTGCAATTCAGTTACCTGTTTCTGGAGATCTTTTATGGCCTCTGCGTCGGAGAGAAGCGAAGCCGCAGAGGGGGTGGTTGGAGGGGCAGCTGTTGGGCCTTGTTGGTGTTCCTGCTTCAGTTGTCCTAGCTCCTCCGATAGCTTATCATGTGCTTCGAGCAGCATGGCATAATCTTCCAAGATAATCTTGATATTATCGGGGGTCACTGCTTGAAACTTGGATGGGCTGATGGGTGCCCCCGGTGTGCTCTCAATAGCTGCCTCCAGGTTCTCTTGATTTTGTATTTGCAGACGTCTGTTCTCTTCCTGAGCAGCCGCAAGATGGCGTTTAAGTAGCGCCATATTTCGCTGAAGTTTTGAGTTGCGTTCCAGCTGTGTTCGTAGGTGACCTTCTACCACCTGCACTGCTTCCTGATCTATGTTCTGTAGCTGTACCTCCAATATATTATGGGCGTCTTGGAGGGTTTGGAACTGTGTGTGGAGGCGAGCGTTCTCCTCTTCTAGTACCGCAAGGCGGAGCTGTAGTGTCGCTGAGTGCTCTTGCAGGCGTGCGTTTTGTTGCTGGAGCTGAATGTAATCTGTTCTTAAATTTGATATACAAGCCAACATGGTGTCCAATGCATTACCTATAGATGAGTGGGGGGTGTTTACCGTGGAAGATGCATGGGAAGGGAATTGGGGAAGGGAGACAGTGAATGATGTGTCTACGAAAGTTGTGTGTGTGGGTGAAATTGGTGGAGGGGGAATGGGAGGAGGTGAAACCGTGGGTGGAGGTGCCGTGGGTGGTGAAATGTCCATCCCTTCAGGAGTGGGTGTTAGTGTGGGGCCTGCCATATACACTGGTATGGTAGGTGGTGTGTGTGTGGAAGTGGTGAATAGATGTGAAGTGGGGTGGGGAGCTGAAAAGACAGGGAATGGTTGAGGGCCTGGTTGAAAAGCCCTAGCAAAGATGTCCTGGAGGGATTGTAGAAATGGAGAGAGGGATATCGGGGGTTGGGGTCGTAAATTTGAGGAGGGCTGAAAGGGTTGCGTGGTAGCAGGGAAGCCCATGAATGTGGATCTAGGGTCAGGATGACCCGTGGCTGAGGGCGTTGGGGATGGTTGCCCTAGGGCAGGGTCTAGGAGGGGTTCGGCGGATTGTGTAGTGTTGGGGTTGTCTTCGAAGATAGGATTATCAGTGGTAGAGAATAGGGTGGCACTGGAGATCGGAGTACGGAAGATGAAGGTGGGGTCGGTGGGTTGAGTAGTCGATGTGGTTTCTACTGTTTCTCTTCTAGGAGGTGATGGTGGGGGAGTAGGTGGTAGTGGTTCGGTGGACTCCTCATGGGTGGCTGGGTGCTGTTGGCTAGCTGTCTGGGAGGTTGTTCTGATAGTTTCAGGTGTAGTAGTCGGCTCTTCTGCAACTGTAACAGGAATTTGTATATTTTTACCTGGGCGAGGTCGTGTCTAGAACCTTCGTGGGTCATATTGAACTGAAGGCCTCTGAATGGCAGTGCGCACAGCTTCTACAACTCCATATGTTTCTGCCATCAATAAGAGACCTTCCCTGTACTCTGAGTCAACTCCCGCTTCTTCCAACAACTGAGTCATAAGTACTCTGCTGCTCTGTTCAGTGAGTAATTGCTGCGATCGTACTCTTTCCATAATCTGATACAGCCTTCGGAGTTCTGCTGTATATGCTGGGGCTTCAGTGGTCTCTTCTTCATACGCTTCTTCTTCTTCCGGGTGTCCGTGTTGTTGACTTTCCTGAGTGTCACTCCAATGGACATGTCTACCGTCTGTAGACTTTCTTCTTCTTCGTGAGGATGTGCCCTGCTCCTCTGCCTCTGAGTAAAACTCCACATCAGAGAATTGTGTGCTTTGTAGGAATGCTTCGAAATCCTGGGGGTCCAGTCCTTCAGCCTCTCCAGTGGCAGCAAATTCGAATTCAGGTGTGACAGGAGGAGCCGATGGGGTAGGTTGTGTCGTAGTGTCGGATTCCGACCTGGGTATCCTAATGGTAAAGGGAGGTACCGTGCCCTCTCTTAATGGTGATGCCTCAGGAGTAGTCAGGACTTCCCTTGTCTGGACACAAGGGATCGCGCCCCTCATGCGCTTGGACTGATGTGTGGATGTCTTGAGCCTTTTAAACATTTGTAATTGTGCCCAAGTTAAGGCACGCTCAATGGGGACATCATATGCCAAGCATCGATAAATGATGCGTGTGAGTGCACAGCATCCGTTCACCACTAATTTCCTAGATGCCCTTTTGTTTGCTTCATACAACTGATCTATAATCCACACTGGTAGCTTAATAGGTAACGCACCTGCTTCCGCCAAGTAGAGAGCAAACCAGATCTTCTTGTGTGGTTGCGTGAATCGGTCTTGACCGGGGAAGGCAAAGTGTTGCATGCACATTCGGAGAGGGATGGACACATTTGGGGTGAGTGCTGCCATGTCTTTCAGCTTCACTAGTTTCCTGTCCTTCATGTTGGTGGGAACGAGAGCATCCTTTTCTGAGGGTACATGCGTGCCATGCATATTTAAAGCATCACTCACCAGCTCCACAGTAAGTTCAAACCTCTTCAACTCGTTGTTGCCCAGCAGTGAGGGGAGAACAAATGATCCGGGTTGGTCCTTATCTTCATGAGCTTGTAATGTGGAGACCAGATAATAACATCGGAGGAGATCGGGTTTAGGTAGTGGGGCTTCAAAATATTCCGCCAATCCTGCTCGTTGCCATATGATCTGTAGATCTTCTGTGTTTTGTAAAGTCTCGAACTCCTTGGAGAAAAATTGGAATCGCACCCATGATCTGTCATACTCGCATTTAGACTCCCAGATATACTTGGCCTCACCTAATGGACCGGGCATGCCATTGAACCAATGAGAATTCGCATGAACTCTTTCCGTGATTCCTGTAGGTGGATCTGGCACCGGGAGTTGCTGGAGGTGTTGCATCTCCACTGGTCGTTCAGTCGGGGGCACATCCACGGGTAGGCTATCCACATCAATTCCTGCAGTAAGTATCCCTACTTGTGAGCCCGAACCTGTCGCTTCTGCCATTTTTCTTCTTGCCTTCTGATTCTGTGAGAATATAGAATCATGTGTTAACATCGTAATGGACAGAATAAATCCGTTGTTGTCCCCGTTACAACATTAACATGAGGTAGATGGTGAGTTAGTGGTTAGTAAGTGCACGAAGACAGTGAGTGTAGTTAACGTTTGTGTATTCCTATGAGACTAATGCCGTTAGTAAGTGGGGTGAATTTACAAATCGGGGTCGGGGGGTTTATTACATATCTTAGACTGCCAAATGCAGTGGATGGGCTTTGCTTTCGGTTTCGTAGAGACTCCAGAGAGCTGTGTCGGTGTCGCTGTTTGGGAATGGGGCCTTTTAGGGACCCACTTATAAGTGATTACATGCATACTCATGGGTCTTTGTGTGTTCCTAAGTGTTGAGTACGAGGGAATTCTGGTGGTACTCGTAGATGGGTTATGCTGCATAGGTTGCGGCCTTGGCTTAACTACTTGTGCCCTCAAGCAAGCCTTAGGCACCCAAATTTGTCTAGATTGTGGGCTTGCCTTCATCGACTTCTTGGGCACCCAAATAGATTTTACTTTAGCAGAAGAATTTCTGAAAGACTCCTTATTAGTGTCGTGTTGTTGGTTACTAATAAGAGGCTTTGCCCGTGTAGTTGACGGTGGTGCACCCGGTTGTTCGCCTTTCCGCACCCACACCTGGTTTATTTTCTGGGACATTCTGCTGCGCATGTACTTTTGATCTCGGACATAGGTAGTGCTCTGCTTCTTCTGCTTGTGATCCGCCTTTGGTTGCTGCCTCCTTCTGACCTTTGGAAAAGAAGGGAGTTCCGTTGCATCCTTGACTCCTTTTTTGCAATTATCATTCCTCTGCAACACAGGGTTTTGAACAAGAACAGCATGGTCATCTTCATGTGTACCCCTGGAAGGACCAGGAGTCTGTGCCTTTCCTAATTCCTTGAGTGCTCCATTGTCTAATTCTACTGTAACTCGACTATGATTGACCCAAACCTGGAGAAGTCCACTTCTTAGGTTTAGATTAACTGCTTGGTCATAGATCCAATCCTGACCCAAGACGAGAGGTTCAGTGAGATCCTCATCTTGACACACTAGTACTTTAACGGTCATTGCCTCATCGTGAATGTAGAGGGGAAGTTCCACCTCGCCCATGCAAGGGGTTTCCACGCCTCCCAATCCTATGAGATATGCTTCCACAGGATGGACAGTTAAGTGTAACTCTTGACAGTAAGACAACTTAACAGCGCTAGTGGCAGCACCTGAGTCAATCAAGGCTCTTACGGTCCTTGCACTCTTTCCTTGTCCTATATCTATGGTTATGAAAGGACGTCTATCAATTATTCTATTCGAGCTTGTTCCTGCAACTTCACACATGGCCATGGGATATCCTTGATCTGCATGGTCAACTGTTCTGGTTTGATCTCGGCCTTGTCTTCGTAACTTCATCCTTCGGATGCGTTCTAAAGCTTCTGCTTGAGCCTCTTCTCTAATTCTCTTTTCTTCCTCTTTGCGTTTCTTAGCAGTGTTGAGTCGACTGAGCATTTCCTCCTTGAGGGGTTCCTGATACAACTTGACTCTGCAACCGCTAATATAATTTGGGAGAACATCGCCCTCTAATGTGGCCTACTGCTCCGCTCGTGGAGATCCTATTGATGATCATAGGTCCGTAGCCTCTCTTTTCTAGCTTCCTCGCGTGTTGTTTTAGTGTATAGACTAAGACTAGATCTCCTGCCCTCAAGCCTTTATCCTTCACGTGGGCATCAAAATATGCCTTCTGTCTCTTCTTGGCTGCATATATTCCTGCAGCGGCTCTCAGTCTTGTTTCCCCTAATCGTTCAAGGTCAAAGATCCTAGAGGAGAGCTCATGACCTGTCCATTCGTGCTCTTGTGCTACTTTCAATGTAGGGATCAAGAAGTCCAAGGGTAACACAGCGTTTTGACCGAATACCATTTGAAAGGGGGTGGCTTGGAGTACCGTTTTGTAGGCAACTCGGTATGCCCAAACAGCATGGTGTAGCTGTTTGTCCCAGTCAGAGCGTTTAGTGTTCACTAATTTCGTCAGTACATTGCATAAAATCTTATTAGTGCTCTCAGCTTGTCCATTAGCTTGAGGGTGATAAGGGGCAGACTTCTTGTGTATTACCAAGAATTCTTGGAGTAGGTTTTCAATCACTTCGTTCAAGAAATGAGTGCCTCTATCACTTACAAGCTCTATAGGTAGCCCGTATCTTGTGAATACATTCTCAAACAAGAATTTGGCAGTTGTTTGAGCATCGTTCTTGGTTGTAGCTTTTACCTCTACCCACTTGGTGAGATAATCTGTTGCCACAATGATGTATTCCGCATGAGAACCCTTAGCTGGGGGGTTAATAGGACCTACGAAGTCTATTCCCCACTTAGAGAATGCACGTCCACCCATCATAGGTTTCAGTGGCATCTCATCTTTGCGTATAGGATACTGAGTTCTTTGACAGACATCACACCGTTTCACATAGGTATGTGCATCCATGTGAAGGGTAGGCCACCAAAAGCCCGCAAATAGGATTGCCTTGATCACCCGATCCGGTCCAAAGTGTCCTCCTGCTACACCTTGGTGAGCAGTTTCTAAGATCTTAAGATACTCACTTTCATGGACACACAGTCTCAGGTAACCATCCTTACCGCGCTTGTATAGATTATCACCAACGAGTGAATAATCCTGGGCTTCTTGTTCCAAACTCCTTTTTCTAGCTAGAGTCATGTCTGGAGGGAATGTGTTTGTCCTCAAGAATGATACTAGAGGTTCACTCCAATCTGGCACAATGGATACTTGATAGAGAGTGGCATGTTCCACAGGTGGTTTAGTGCAACAGATTGGGCATTCCTTGCACAACTTTTGGACATCCGCTTCCATAGTTGGCCAATGCACTCCGAATCTCTGTAGAGTCTGTAAAGTTCGTTGCTTTGAATGGTGTTGCTCTAACGCACCTACATGTGCTAATTGCAACCATTTAGCGTACTCATCCTCTTCTACGCAACAAGCCAAGATCCCTTGATCTGTGTGCTTGTACATGCTTCCTGCCATGATATGGTACTTTTGGGCTTTTACGATCTCTCTATTCCGTGTGTTCACCACTGGATGATTAGGCCCGTATGTCAATACTGGTACTATTGGCTTGGCCCACTGCGGCACCACTTCCAAATTAAACAAGTAAGCATCAGGAAGGTCATCTGACACTCCTTGTGGGGCTTCTCCCGATGTGAGCCTAGAGAGATGATCTGCTCTCAAGTGAGTCCTACCTTTTCTTACCACGACCTCAAAGTCATATTCCATTAGCAAGAGAAACCATCTCACTAATCTTCTTGTATTGCATGGCTTGTTTACGAGATATAATAATGCCTGATGATCAGTAAAAAATTTAAACTTATTTGCAAGCAAATAGTGTCTAAATTTCTTGACTGCATATACCATGCCTAATCCTTCGCGCTCTGTAGTGGTGTAATTCCGTTCATCCGCATTCAATTGTCTACTGGCATAGGCAATTGGAAGATCCATATTACCTTCACCAGTAGGTTGTGCAAGCACACATCCAATGGCATAATTGGATGCATCCACATGAACATGGAATGGCTTATTCCAATCTGGTGTGGTCAAGATTGGTGCTGAACATAATCTTTGTTTAAGCTCTTGGAAGGAATTCTCACATTCATCCGTCCACTCAAAGTTAGTCAGAAGTCCGTACATGGGCTTTGCGATGACCGCATACATGTGGATGAAACGTCGGTAATACCCACAATGCCCCATGAAAGCTTGTACTTCCTTGACATTCTTTGGCCTCGGTAGCTCTGCTATGGCTCTCACTTTTTCTTCGTCTGTAGATATGCCATTCTTTGACACTATGTGCCCTAGAATCTTGCCTTGTCTGACCATAAAAACACACTTTTCTGGGTTCAGGCAGACCTGATATTCTCTACATTTGTCAAAGATTTGTCTGAGTTCAGGAATATGGGTTTGTCTCACATTGGAATGAGCACAGAGATCATCAACATAGACTTCTAAACTCTTCCTCAGAAACTCCTTAAACACATGGCACATCAGCCTCTGGAAGGTAGCTGGTGCATTGGTAAGCCCAAATGGCATTACTCTAAAAGCAAAAATGCCCCATTCTGTGGCAAAAGCTGTCTTATGCTGATCCTCTGGAGCTATAGCTACTTGATTGTAGCCCGAGAATCCATCAAGGAAGCTGTACACTTCCTTGCCTGCCACTCTTTCTAAGAGGTGTTCTGTGATGGGAAGCGGATAGTTATCTCGAATCGTGGCGGCATTAACCTTTTTCAAGTTAATGCACACACGCAGTTTGCCATTCTTCTTGGGCACCACTACGATGGGGGATACCCATTCAGTGTGCTCAATTTCATAGATAAATCCAGCTTCGACCAGTCTATCTATCTCCTCCTTGATCTTAGCAGCATAATTATCGTTATATGTATAAGGCTTTTGCTTAGAGGGTTTAGCGTCTGAAGTCATAGGAATGGTGTGTGCGCATATGTCAGGGTCAACACCTTTCAAGTCCTTGTAACTCCAAGCGAATACATCTCTGTATTCTCTTAGCAAGGCAATCAATTCATGCTCTTCTTCTTCTGTCAGGTCATGGCCTATATACGTGCATCTCTCCTCTCCTTCTTCTATGGCCACTACTATTTTCTTGGTGGTTTCTTTGTTATCATAGGCCTCTCCTGATTGTGCTTCTCGTTTAGGCATTCTTATCATGACTCTCCTGTCATCTATCTCATACTTCTTAAAATTTTCTGGGACCTCAAACAAAGATTCTTCCTCCTCTGGTGAGACTTCTTTCTTCTTTCGTTTCTTTCCTTCTTCCCTTGGGGTCATATGCGTTGCTAATCTTACATCATTTGTAACCTCTCCATACCTCTGGGGTTGAAATTCTACTTCATGGAAATATTCTTCATCTGATGCAAATGGTGGGTCCATAATGATTGACTCTAGATCGGAGTCACTTGCATCCTCAAATGCATCAGGGCTAGGTTCACATTCTTCTAGAACTGCCTCTCCCATGATTGGCTCTATGGAGAAGACTGAAATGTCATAGCCATCCTCATCACAGTGAGGTGTCCATTGTTCTTCATTGATGGCTACGTCCATTGTTGCTAAGATTTCTGCCCAGCCATGGGGTTCAAACTCCTCATCTGGAAAGACTATAGGTGCATAGGCTGGGTCTTGGATTGATCTATGGGTTTCGTTCGCACCTACCTCTCTGGCTTTCTCTCTCTTCTCTTCTTCTACTGCTACCTTGCACATCCATAAGTGAGTATCTTCATGCATCCATGAGGATCCCGACCCAATGGAATGCACCGATTCTGTATCCTCTTTGGCTCTATGGATGGGATTCCATTGGATAGGAGGGACATCTCTATGAGAATAATCCTTGAGATTGACTTTGGTTGTAACACCCAGGTGCTGTAGGTACAAAGAATTGGTTCCCCAATCCTGTACCACTTGCAACTGTCGCATGAATGGTCTTCCTAAAATCATCTCATAGGCATGATTTTTGCTGAAGTCACATATAGCAAAACTATGCTCGAACTCAACACCACAAGTGGTGAGAGTTATTCCTTCTAGCAATCCTAAGGGTTTCTCAATATGACCATCGGCCATTTGCAATTTCATCCTCGTTGGCCTGAGTGCTGGCTTGCCCCAACGCTTCCATAAGGAGGTGGTGGCAATTGCAACTCCTGCACCTGAGTCCAAAATCGCTTTGGTGGTGTACTCCTGGTAGGTGATGGGAAGATAGGTGTTCCCTTCTTCACCTTCACACATATCTCCTATCTTATCCAAGGGAATTTCTGGCACTGTCCTATGGGATCCTACCTGGGAACGAGGTTTTGCTATCTCTGGTACTTGTTTGGCTACATGTTTCCATAATTCAGGTCTAACCTTGAGTAGCTCTTCTAACTTGAGATTACACTGCACGTTAGTGTTCTTCACTACCTCTGTGTTCCTAGGTATGACTGAGTCGTCGTTCCTTACCATGACTGTGGGTGCTCTCATACATGTGGACTTTGCTTCCCATGGGCCTGTGAAGTGGGGTAGCTCTTGTATGGAATTAGACTCGAAGTCTAATCTCTCGTGAGACTGAACACTCTCATGCTCCCCGTAAATAGATGGGATGTCTTGTGGGAATTGGTCGTGTGCATCGTCCACAAGTTCAAAAGGAGGGGCGACCTCGCTTTCGTTATCCCATTTGTCTTCTTGAATTTCTCGTAGGAAGTCTGGTGCAAACCGATTCATAGAAGAAGAAGTGTCTGGCTCCGTAGAATTAGGCACGTAAGCAACCTGGGAAGGAGGGCTTATTCTATCGTTGGCTCTCTCCTCGTTCCCACAGATGGCTGGAGCACAAGCTTCTTGGAGAGGATTACTTATTCTATTACTCTTCCGAGCAGGCTCATATGCTCCCAGAGAAGGAATGTGGGTCACCTGTGGAGGTACATAAGCTTTCGGGGGAGGCTCATCTGCCTGTTGGGGGGGAAGATAAGATTCTTGAGGAGGCCCACGGGCTTCCTGAAGAGGCTGGCTTATCCGTTCTCTTGCCCTTTCCTTTCTTTGAGGGGTAGGTTCCCTTTCTGGCTGTGCTATTGGCCTCTCTATTCTTTCTAAGGATGGGAAGTTGTTCGGTTTAGGGGCATTGGCCACATACACTTCTGATTGGGAATGATTACTGTTTTTGCTTGCTTTTTCTTGGTCTTGATTTTTTTCTTCCTTGTCAGATCTTGCAATTATCCTCTCTAACTTCTCTAGGAATCCATCCAAGTGTAATTGCGTTTTGGCTGAGCCTGAGTAATTGAAAAGGCGACTGGCTTCAAACATAGTCTGAGCCAATGCGACCATTTTCGTGCATAGTTTGGTTCTTTCTATCTCTAGGTCAGCTCTAGGATAGCACTTGTCATGATCCGTGACGTTTGGCCCTTCTTGGATTCTGGCCTGATATGCTTTAAGCATCATGTCTATGTCTTCGGGAGTGGGATCAGCTAATACCGATCCTGTTTGGGGTGGTGGGTGGGTTACGTGGGCTGTCTTAGAGGGTGAAGGGATGGAGGGTGATGGGGATGGTAGCGGTGGGAATGTGTGAGAGTGCGGTTGAGATGTGATCTCTATGATTTTAGCCTTGGTTTCTCGTAGACTTTCCTCAAGTTCACTCATCTTCTTTGCCCATTGCCTTTTCATATGTTCGCGGCTATCTTTCCAAGCTCTTGTTCTCTTTTTATTTTGGCTCTCAGTATCGCTAGCATCTGGGCTCTTTTCTTGGCCTACCCCTTGGTTTTGCTGCAAAGCTTGAGCTCGAGTGACTACCTGTACTGGTGCAGTGGAAGTGACACTTCCTGAGGAGTCTACCACTAACCCAACAACGTTGATAGGGGTGATTTTTGGCATGCTATTGGGGTTCTTAGGGCAATCTCGTAAGAGATGCTCTTTTCCGCAGTCTTGGCAAAAGCCTTGGATAGTCACGGACTGAGTTTGTGTAGGCGGAGATAAGGGACAATCACGAATGAGGTGATCACCTTGGCATCTGTAGCACGGTCCTCTTGGGAATGGAGGTCTGACTTGCCTAGATTGAGGCCTAGGATTGGGATTTGCATACATGACGTTCGTGTAGTCTGACTCCCAACTAGGTTCGCTTGTCTCTTCGCTATAATAGGACTCACCATGCTCAGGAGACTGCATGTAGTAGGCCTGGGGGCTATCAACATGGGTAGAATCAAAGCTATGATCACTTGGGTCATTTTCAGAGATCAAGGGTGTTACTGGGACTATAGCTCTATTCAGGTTCTCTTCTGCAGCAGTATACTTTACCGGAATCACATTAGCTGGGGCTGGGGGTTGTTGTGCTAGCACAGGCTGAGGCCTTTGTTGGTTTTGATATTGAGGTTGGAAATTTTGTTGTGGCCTGCCATATGGTTGTGGAGGGTACTGGTTCTGGTATCTGCCTTGTTGGTAGGGCTGAGGGTAGGGTTGCCTAACCGCCTGCTTGTTGTATGGGCAATCTTGTGCGGTGTGGTTGGTGTATCTCCGTTCTATGGTGCAGTACTGGCTACTAGGGTTTACTTGGGGTTGAGCCATAATGGGACAGACGTTCGCCATATGGTCACCACCGCATGTATAGCATCTTTTCACTGGGGCAAACCTTGGGATTTGTTTGCTAGTTACTCCTAATTTCTGGGCCACTTTCTCTGCGAGTTCCTCAATTGATGTGGATTGCGTGGAAGAGTGACTAGATGCACTGTCTGAATCTTTGTAAATTTTGGACAGCTCTAGCTCTTCTCCTAGGTTATCTTCAATGTCAATGCATATACGTACACACTCTTCTATAGTCCTAGGGTCTTTCAGATACACGTAGGATCTCAATTTTGGACTCAGCAGTCCATCAAGGAATAAGGCTACTTGTTTAGCAGATGTGGGTAGCTCCGAAATAGGGCACCTTTCAAGATATTGTCTAAATCTTCTTCTTGCAAGTCTCACAGTCTCTTGAGGGGTTTGCTTGAAGCTGTGAATCAGTGAGGAGGTGTTGTGTCTTATGCCACTCTTGGAGAACTCAATAATAAATGCTTCTAGGAGTTGGTCTATGCTCCTGAACTGGCGCTCATCCAATGGCTGAAACCATGTAAGTGCCGTATTCCTCAGGGTTAGACCGAAGGCATTGTACTGCGTGAATAGATCCTCAACTTGTTCAGCTCTCAAGACTTGCTTGAACTCTGCCACATGATCATAGGGATCTCCTGTGCCGTCAAAGTAATTCTTCATGGACTTAACTAGCTGGGTGGGTCTCAAAGTTCTTGTGTGCTCTCTAGGCCTCGGTAGAGGGAATCCATCTACATTTCTTTGGTTCCTGTGGGCTCTAAGCATCTCAGGTTCTACCCTATTCGTCTCCGTTCTCGTTCTTTCTCTGCCCACTGGGTTGGCAAAACTTACTTCTGGTCTCTCTCTACTTCTGTCTCTTTGCGTACCATGAGCTTGGGAAGTTCCAGCCCCTGGGTGACCATAGGATACATTTGATCTTGGTTGGGGGAAAATGAATTCGCCCTTCCAAGTGTAAGCATGCCTATCATTTTCTGTCACCACAAAGATCCTCTCCGAAGTGGGGTCTAAGTAGGTCACTCTACCTGGGCTATCTGGATCCTTAAACTCATAGATCATGATTGTTCCTATATCAGTTGGGTGATCCGGTTTATATCTCCAAAAGGCTTCGTCCGTTTCTCGATTGAGAAGCAAATCTATGCACTTGTTATCTTGGGGGACCCACTCAGGCGTGATAATTCTAGTGAGAACTGATTTACCTCGAGGGGTTCTAGGTTCCGCACCCATGTTCCCTTGTTCCAGGTCACCTAAGTCCGCTTCTGAGATTACATTCCCAAAGTCATCTGTCCTATCAGGATGACTAGTGACTACATATATAGTTCCTTCTTTGTCCAGGTATGCACCATTTTCAAACTTGACAGCTGGGTGTTCTAGTCCAATGGATTGATCAGGGTTTTTAATCTGGACCACAGATCTTCCTAAGCCGTCCTCATAGATGCTAGCACCTAATCGGTTGGTCCTCAGGTACTCCAGCTGTGTTTTGTAAGGGCCTTCTACCCTGTACAAGTAGGGCACACCTGAACTTCCCGTAGGTCTGTCCATGCCTTGAGACATTTCTGACTCACTGGTATCAGAGCTAGGGTAATGAGAGTGGCGACTCAACTGCTGGGCCCAAGACCTTGCAGTGTGGTTGACACTAGCCTCTGAAGACCTAAGGCTTTGTCTTTCTCTTGCTGGGTGTCGTCCTGATCTAAGGTTCATATGCCTAACTGATTAGCCCCAAATTTTTTCCAGAGTACAACCTCGTTGCCGATCAATTGGTACCAGTCACTTGATTCTTTTTAGTTATTCCTCGTGTTTAAAGTCTTATCTGTTATTACGTCGTCAGGAATACTTGAATGTTCTTCGTACTTTCTGGTTGATCGTTCCACGTTAGGTTCTTTCCTTTATGTTGTCGTCAGTACAGAGATTAAGTTTTTAGCTTGAACTTGAGTTTTTAGGTAGTCTTCAACTTGTTAGTGGCCTATCGTCGCCCTGACTTACTCCTACTTTTAATCGCTCTTAGTCTAAGCTAGGAATTGACGAAGAGGAGTTGAGAATATTCCAACCTTTCTTGCCGAACCTTGCTCTTTAGTGCTCGAGAAGTTGATTCTCAAGCGTGCGCAACACCCTTGCTTGGATACTCTCAATTGCTTCTCAACAGGCCTGCATAAATCCCAAGATTAGCTCCAAGTAGACCTTTCAATTGACAGACAATTTATTTCAGACACTTTTTTAATGACCCTTGTTCCCCCTTTTGTATAGCTAGAAATTTCCAATAGAGCTCCCTTGGTGTTTCTACCCCTCTGTGTGTCAACTTCCAAATATCCTATATGAAAATCAACACGATATTCTTACAAAAAACAGTTGAGGGCGTGTAGTATATGTCACGAGCTTTCTGACAAGCCCTAGAGCTCAGAAAATGGATTTCATACGCAACAGTTATGACCGTTCAGGGTTTAGGGGGTTACTAGACAGGCAGAACCTTTCGGGGGTTTTAATGCATTTTCTAAGGCCTTCGTAAGTATATGAGTACATGAAAGTGCAAATATGCCCAAAATTTAGCCTAAATTTCCAAAAATTCACTCCTTAATTTTTATGCCGAAAATGCCTGTCTATCGCGATAGACGGTGTCTGTCGCGATAGACACAATCTATCGTGGGGGCTGTCTGTCGCGATAGACGGTGTCTGTCGCGATAGACAGTGTCTATCGTGGAATTCTGTCTGTCGCGATAGACGGTGTCTGTCGCGATAGACGGTATCTGTCGCGGATTTCTGTCTGTCGCGATAGACGGTGTCTGTCGCGATAGACGCTATCTGTCGTGAAATTCTGTCTGTCGCGATAGACGGTGTCTGTCGCGATAGACGGTGTCTGTCGCGATAGACGCTATCTGTCGTGAAATTCTGTCTGTCGCGATAGACGGTGTCTGTCGCGATAGACGGTATCTGTCGCGGATTTCTGTCTGTCGCGATAGACGGTGTCTGTCGCGATAGACGGTATCTGTCGCGGATTTCTGTCTGTCGCGATAGACGGTGTCTGTCGCGATAGACGCTATCTGTCGCGGATTTCTGTCTGTCGCGATAGACGGTGTCTGTCGCGATAGACGGTGTCTGTCGCGATAGACGCTATCTGTCGTGAAATTCTGTCTGTCGCGATAGACGGTGTCTGTCGCGATAGACGGTATCTGTCGCGGATTTCTGTCTGTCGCGATAGACTGAAAAAATGCAAATTTTTGGAAAACTTCTAGTGATCTAGAGTGCCCTCAGGGTGTAGGTTACAGTACTAATCATGCATTCACAAAATTTTAAGATTTTCTGTCTGTCGCGATAGACAGAGATTGTCGCCCCGGGACCTGTGCAGAGCCTGTCGTACCTGCGCACACTGCTGGGGATGATGGTACAGCAAAAAACCTGCAAAATAGCTCAGAAAACATGCAAAAACAGCACATGCAAGTTCGCTCTCTCGCTCTCTCTCACAAGTGAAATGAGGGAAATGAGGTGGAGGTGGGGATATAATCAAAAAACTAAAATTTTCGCGATGATAGAGATGGACGTGGGAGATGGTGATGATGATGATGGTGAAGAAAGTAAAAGAAAATCGATGAGAGTGAAGAAAATACCTACAACTCCAACGCGTCAACTCTACGTCTTACCATCACACGCTCGTCCTCAAAGCTCGATCCCCGGCAACGGCGCCAAAATTTTTGTGTAGCTCAATGATGAGTAGCACCTCCTTTAATGTCAATCCGGGAAGACGTGAGGATGGTATGAAGACCTCGAGCAAGTGGCGGCACAAGTGCGTGAATGAGAAGCACACAAGCATGCACACACATACACACACACGCGCACACACGGCAAGACAAAGAGAGAGAATCAATGGAGTTCTTTAGATTACTTTCATAAGCTCTTACAAGTTCGTTTCTATTACAATCTCACCTCAAAAATGAGCTCTCTACCTCTTTTTATAGTTTTTGACTAGCTTTTGGCCCTGTCCAGACCTAGTGTCCGGCCTAGTTAAAAATTAGGTTCCAGGGCTTATTTGAGGGCTCAAACGAAGTCTAAAAATTATGAAAATTGGTACGATGGTACTTCTAATACTCCTCAAGCTCGAGGACTCCTCGGCTTGCACAAAATGGAGTCTAATCTACCAAAAACGGGATTTACAATGTTTGTGTAGTGATTAAAATCACTTGAGTTGTACATAATCTAAGGGAAAAAATGATCTGGCCTTGTTGCCGTATTGTGCATGATTCCTCTGTTGCTTTGTGTGCCAACAATCCGCATGCATGCCCATACTTGGCTTCTTCCCATATGATGCCAACAACCATGGCTGCCCCATGTGCTAGACGAAACACCACCTCTATTGAGGTCCAAGCTCAAAGCTTGTGTTGAAAAATAGGTGAAGGATGAATATAATGAGGCCAATACTCTCCTTATATAGTTTTGTGTACTCTCAAAAAGCTTAACCAAAAGCTAATTAAACACCTCCGATCCTACAATCGCTAAAAGAAGAAAAAACAAAACTATTCCGTCCGTGGTTATTTTTATCTATCGTTGTCCGTTTGCATCCGTGAACTTTAATAAAGCAAAATCATAAATCGATTTCGCTGCTGCAGTTCGTGAGATTTGAACTAACGCCCATGCTTTAGGAGGCGAATGTGTTATCCATGCTGCCTGAGCGTTGTTCTTGTAGACAAGCTAATATCCACAGCTACACATGCTGTAATACTGGACAAATTTTGACCAATCATTGACCAATAGGATATTGATTCCAACACTTACCACATTGTATCAGGCTAGGAATGAGGCTTGTGTTGCTTACCTCTGAAAACAATTGGAGAGTGAGCACATGAATGAAGGTGAATCTATGGACCATTTTCTCACAAAGATCAAGGATTTGAAAGAACATTTGATTTCTGCTGATGATACCAGATAGCTCACTTGTGCAGACGGTTATGAATGGTCTTCCTGACTCATATTAGAGTTTTGTTTCTACTCTTTGTTTGATGATGAAAGGAAATTGAAATGCCTTGTCATTTGAGGAGTTAGTCTTGGTTTTATTATAGGAAGACCAATCTACGTAGAACATGTCTATTATGCATGTTGCAGATCAAGCTTTCCTGGTTAGTCAGAAGGGCAAAGGTAAATGGAGCTCTTCTACTAGTAAGCAGAAATCTACAAATGCTGCACATTCAAAGAAGGAAGACAAAGATTAGAAGAAATCAAAAAAGCAGAAATTGTTTTGCAAATACTATAAAGAAAATGATCATGTCATCAAGAGCTATCCAAAACTGGTTGCTAAAGAGACAACAAAGAAAGAGTCAGGAATGGTTGTTGCAGAGGCCTCTACACTGAAAACAGAGTTTGCTAATATTGTGCAGGAAGAAGAATGGGTGTTTACTACTGTTTGTAGTTTAAACCCATCTCCTCATGAGCAGTGCATGTCTGTAGTAGACTCAGATGTTTGGTACTTTGATAGTGGGGGGACCAAACATATTACCTCGCAGCGTAGTTTCTTCTCTTCACTCCAGCCTTCCCCTATAGGGAATACTGTTACATGCACCAACAACTCCTCCTATCTTGTTATGGGAGTTGGTAAGATCATTTTGACTACTGTTGATGGTAGTTCTTTCACTTTGTTAGATGCTTTGCTTGTGCCAGGGATCAAGAAAAATTTGTTATCAGTTTCTGCATTAGCCAAGATTGGCTTGGTTGTGAAATTTTTTGATGACAGATGTACAATTCATGATCTCTCAAATGGTGACTTCATTATTGCTCATGGCATTTTGTGTCATGGGCTGTATAAGCTCATATACTATGAAAGATCTGTAAATGATTTGGCATGTGTAGTACATGATTCTCAGGCTATGCCAGATGCAAAGCTTTGGCATGCACGCTTTGGTCATCTAAATTTTGCTAGTTTGCCATGCCTGTAGAAATCTAAAATGGTTTCCTCTTTGCCCAAACTTGAGGCACCCGGAAAACATGTTTGTGAAGGCTGTATTTTGGGTAAAATGCAGTGTTCTTCCTTTCCAAAAGATGGTTCAGTTCAGGCTACTCAAAAATTGCAACTTGTACATAGTGATGTCTGTGGTCCTATGCAGACACCTTCGTTTGGGAATTATCTTTACTTCATGACTTTCATCGATGATTTTTCCAGGCATGCATGGCTATATCCATTGAAGGCAAAGTCTGAAGTGTTTATGTGCTTCAAATAGTTTCTGGTTTTGGCTGAAAATCTGTCAGCATGTAAAATAGGCACCCTCCGTTATGATCGAGGGGGGGAATATATGTCTTCTGACTTTAATGCATTTCTGGATGAACATGGGATAAAACATCAATGTACAGTGTCATATACACCTCAATAGAATGGAGTTGCTGAATGAAAGAGTAACTCACTCATGGAGATGGTGAGGTGTATGGTCAAGAGTCAGGCTTTACCACATAGTTTCTCGCTTGAGGTTGTCATGTGTGCAGCATATGTACTTAACATGTGTCCCACTAAAGCGCTATAGTCTATCACTCCATATGAGGCTTGGCATGGTTGCAAGCCATATGTTGCTCATCTACATGTTTTTGGTTGTCTGGCATATGCATTAGTGCATGAACAACATCGTAGAAAATTGGATGATAAAGCAGTAAAATGTATTTTTGTTGGGTACAATTCTGAAAGTAAAGGCTATCATCTATATCATCCACAGACTAAACGCATTCTGGTTAGCCGTGATGTTGTTTTTGTGGAAGATGCTATTCAGCCATTGCTTTCATGTACTAAGGAGACATCTGTTAGCTGCAAAATCATGTATGATATTTTGCTACCTCTTTTTACAGCTGGACAGTCTAGTGCTGGTCCTAATGAGGCAACTTCTTAGCCTTTGCAAGTTTCATCCCATTTCTGATGTAGATTTACATGTTGCACTTGTTGATGAGAGAGCTGATATTGAGCAAGCAAAAACTATGCCAAAATGGCTGGTGCAGACCTTGCGTGACAACAAATTAGATGCACCTCTGTCATATCATACTCGGTCAAGCTCTCATAGTGCCTCTTTTGCATCACATTGCTATGCTATGGCAGCATCTAGTCTCTCTGATGAGAATGAGCCTGTTTTAATTGAAGAAGCACAAAATTCAGAAAATTGGATGGCTGCTATGCAATCTGAATATGATGCTATAATGAAGAATGGTACCTTCTCTATATGTGACTTGCCTCCTGGCAAGAAGGCCATTGGCACAAAGTAGGTATACAAGCTGAAGTATAAACCTGATGGAACAATTGATAGGTATAAGGCTAGGCTTGTTGCAAAGGGTTATGCACAAGAAATAGGCATTAATTTTGATAAGACCTTTGCTCCTGCCTAAGAGGGTTTTTCCCCAACTTTTATATACGCCTATTTCCCTAATGGGCTGCTTATCTTTGTACATTCTAGTTGTAATACATTTTGTATTGTGTGTTGTGCTCCAAGCTTCTTCTTCTTCCTTGTGCTGTTCGCGTGCTTCCATAGATGTTTAACTCTAGCATATTTTTTTACTATCTTATAAAATTGATTTGCCCTTTTCTTTAACAAATCTCAATTCTATACTTCTTGTGGAATAAACTCCTTTATTCTATACAAATAAAACTGTGCACTAGTACTCATAGCTATGTAGTTAATGTAACTAATCATGAACTAGATACTTAACTTATACGTATCCTAAAGTTGTAGTTATTTTGAGCTCTTCAAAGTTTTCAAAAATACCTTGAGACTTCTCATCTCTAAGTTTCTAACTTATGGGACCTTGGCAAAGATAACCCTTGTCTCAATTTATCCTTTTTGCAAAAGGGAAACTCTCTTTACTAAACTTATTTGAGGTTTTTCATATCATCAACTCTTTCTAGATATGTTACTTTAAATATTTTTCTTTGAATGCTAACCTTATATCCTTGTGAGGAGTGATGGAAGTTTGAAGAGATGAGAGGGTCCACTTTCTCTAGACCAACCTATTTTTCAACTAGAATATCTAGTCAACTTCCTAAGCTTCCAACATATGCAATAGTATTTCTATAATACCTTGGAGCATTGATCTAAAAATTTTATGTCAAAAAGGATAACTTCTAGAACATACACATGTAGAGAAATGTTGATGTATTTTAGTAGTGATGTGTGTGAACACTCTTAGGAATGACGGGGAATTTTTTGCACTTGGTAATACATTCAATATTATGTGTTGTGCTGGAAGCTTCTTCTTCTTCCTTGTGTTGTTCAAGTGCTTCCACAACCTCAAACTCCAACAATTAGTATTAGAGTAGGTCATCGCTTCATCTAGGGAATCATGAACACCCCTATGGTCATAGTCTCAAAATCCAAAATTGGTGAGCATACTCAGGGTGATTAGAAGTTCAAAATCTCTTCGCTTTATGGCATCAAATTTTTTATTTGAGCTCATTCCGACCTTTGAACACACTATCAAAATGCTTGTGCAAGAAATTTTGTCCTTTTGTGCCAAACATATATACAAGTTTCAGTTTGCCACTACAAGCACCTCGAAGTCTACTATAGGTTTAATAGAGCTTGACAGGGTGGTTGTGTTCAACTGTTTGAGATACAGTTATTTTTTTGCATCCGGTTATTTACTCAGTGGCCATTGTTGAAAGCAATGATGTATTCTGTATGTTGGTTGTTGAGGATAAGTTGGATGGTACTGATTATCGATTATGGGCATATATGATGCATCATGTAGAGGTAGCAAAAGGGATGTGGAATATTGTGCAGGGTATTGAAAAACGCCCTATTACACCAACAAATATAGTTATTGAAGTTCATGCAGATGGCATTGAAGATGATGATCTTTAGATTTGTGTTTGTGATGTGGTTCTTGTTGCACCTACTATAAAGAAACTTTGATGGGATGGTAGAGATACTCATGCATATGCATTGATAGCTTTGTCTATCAAACGTGCCATTATCCCTCACATTCACTCTTGCAAAACAACAAAGGGTACTTGGGATACACTTACCACTTTATACCATGCAAGAAATGAGGCTCATGTTGCTTACCTCCAAAAACAATTGCAGAGTGAGCACATGAATGAAGGAGATTCTATGGATAGTTTTTTGACAAAGATCAAAGATTTGAAGGAGGAGTTGATTTCTACTGATGAAGTTTTACGAGATAGTTCACTTGCATAGACTATTCTTAATGTTCTACCAGACTCATATTAGATTTTTGCTTCTACTCTTCGATTGATGATGAAAGGCAATCCAAATGCCTTAACATTTGAGGACATGTCCATTATGCATGTTGCAGATCAAGGTTTCTTAGCTAGACAGAAGGGCAATGGTAAATGGAGCTCATCTACTAGTAAGCAAAATTATGTTAATGCTGCACATTAAAAAAAAAGGAAAGACAAATATGAGAAGAAAGCTGAAAAGCAGAAACATTTTTTGCAAATATTGTAAAGGAAATGATCATGTGATAAAGAATTGTCCCAAATTGGCTGCAAAAGAGGCAAAGAAGAAAGAGGATGGAATGGTTGTTAGAGAGGCATCTACACCTAAAACAAATCATGTTAATCTTGTGAAGAATGAAGAATGGGTGTTTACTATTATATGAAGCTATGACCCATCTTCTCATGAGCAGTGCATGTCTATGGATGTTTGGTAATTTGATAATGGGGCAACCAAACATATTACCTCATAGTGCAACTTCTTCAATTCACTTAAGCCCACCCCTATAGGGAATACTGTGACATGCATTAACAACTCCTCTTATCCTATAATGGGAGTTGGTAAGATCAATTTGACTATTACTGATGGTAGTTCTTGCACATTGTTAGATGCTTTGTTTGTGCTAGGGATCAAGAAAAATCTGTTGTCAGTTTCAACATTATCCAAGATCGGCTTGGTTGTCAAATTTGTTGATGACAGATGTACAATTCATTATCAGTCAAATGGTGATGTTATTGTTGATTCTGACACGTTATGTTGTGGGTTGCATAAGCTCATTATGCAAAATATGTGAACGATTTGATATGTGAAGTTCAAGATTCTCAAGCCATCTCAGATGCAAAGCTTTGGCATGCATGCTTTGGTCATCTAAATTATGCTTGTTTGATATGCCTCCAAAAGTCTGAAATGGTGTCCTCTCTACCCAAACTTATGAAATTTGGAAAAAATGCAGCATTCTTCCTTCCCTAACGACGATTCAGTTCGAGTTGCTCATAAGTTGCAACTTGTTCATAGTGATGTATGTGGTCCTATGAATTTCATTGATGATTTCTAGAGGCATGCATGGGTGTATCCATTAAAAGCAAAGTTCGAAGTGTTTATGTGCTTCAAAATTTTTTTGTTTATGGCTAAAAATTTGTCAGAATGTAAATGGGGCACCCTCCATTATGATTGGTAGGGGAATACATGTCTTCTGATTTTAATGCATTTTGAACTGAACATGGGATAAAATATCCGTATACAATGTTGTATACACCTCAAAAAAATGGAGTTACAAAAAGAAGGAACATGTCTCTCATGGAGATGACAAGATGTATCATATAGCTCTGGCTTGAGACTATTATATGTGTAGCATATGTACTTAATAGCTGTCCCACCAAATCACTACAATCTATCACTCCATATTGCTCATTTCATGTCTTTGGTTATTTAGCATATGCATTAGTTCCAGAACAACAACACAAGAAATTGGATGATAATGCAGTGAAATGTATTTTTGTTGGGTAGAGTTCTGAAAGCAAAGGCCATCATCTGTATCGTCCATAGAGTAAATGCATTTTGGTTAACCGTGATGCTATTTTTGTGGAAGATGCAATTCAACCATTACTTTCACGTACTAAGGAGTCATCAATTAGCTCCAAAGATGTGTATAACACTTTCTTGCCTCTTTTTACAGGTGGACAATCAAGTGTTGGTCCAAATGAGGCAATTTCTTAGCCTTTACAGGTTCCACTTGATGATGCAAATCATTCCATTTTTTATGCAAATTTACATGATGCACTTGTTGATGAGAGGCATGATATAGAGGAGGAAAAAACTATGCCTAAATTGCTAGTGCAAACTTCGCAAGATAACAAATTAGATGCATCTCTATCATATCATACTCATTCAAGATCTCAAAGTGCTTATTTTGCATTAGATTGCTATGCAATGGCTTCCTCTAGTCTTTGTGATGAGAACGCCCCTATTTCTTTTTATGAAGCACAAAAATTAGAAAATTAGATGGTTGCTATGCAAACTGAATATGATGCTATTATGAAGAATGGTACGTGGTCTTTAAGTGATTTGCCTCCTCGCAAAAAGGCCATTGGCACTAAATGGGTATACAATCTGAAGCATAACTATGATGGAATAGTTTACAAGTATAAGGTTAGGCTTGTTGCAAAAATTTATGCTCAAGAGAGAGGCATTGATTTTTATGAGACCTTTGCACCCACATACCGAATGACTACCATTCATAGAACTTGTGCACTTACAGTTCATCATGGTCAAAATGTACATTGGTTGGACATTAAAAATGCATTTTTGAATGGTGACTTACATGAAGAACTGTATGTATTTTTGCCCCATGGTTTTGTGTAGAAAGGGCATGAAAACAAAGTGTGCAGGTTGAAAAAGGCACTATATGGTTTGAAGCAAGCACCACATCCTTGGTATGAAAAGATATATGCCTACTTGATTGCACATGGTTTTGAGAATACTCCAACTGAGATAACCTTATATGTTAAGCATGCACATGATGACTCTCGATCATTTTTATGTATGTTGATGACATGTTGCTCATTGGTCCTCATGAGAAGCATATTGTTGAATTTAAGGCCGATTTGGATTCCTCTTTTGAGATGATCGATTTGGGGCATTTGCATCATTATTTGGGCATTGACTTTATGCAAGTTGACGGGGGAATAGTTTTGTGTCAAATGAAATATATTGACACATTATTGCAACATTTTGTCCTTGAAGATTGTAAACCTATTGACACTCGTATGGAAATAGGTTTACGATTGACTCGTCATGATGTTGGAGATGCATTTGATGTTGTTATCTACCATCAAGTTGTTGGATGATTGATTTACTTCTGCATAACTCGGTATTATTCCATATTTTTAGGATCTCATTTGAATTTTGAATCCAAAAGAAGTCTTGGGATTTGGCTTTCAATACATCCACAAGATTCTCTCTTAAGTTATCCTTTTACATTTGGATAAAGTGACATCCTGTTTTAACCTTAGAAGCAATCAGATAATGTATCTGTATACATATGACTTTACCTCAAAGTTCAATGAAGTCTAAAATTTATTATCAATTGCTTAGGCTTGCCATATGCAACAACAACTCCCCCTCAAGCGTAAGATGCTTGAGTCTTCAATCCTTTGTGATTTTTTGAAGTCTAATCATAGATTTGAACCTACTAAGCTTCACTCCATCCAAAGCTTTAGTCATCATGTCTACACATTGTTGTTGATTAGATACATATGAGAGCTCAATTTCTTTGCTTGTAATCTCCTCCCTAACATAATGATAATGGATATTCATGTGCTTGGTCCTAGCATGATAAATGGATTTAAGTGCAAGATGTAAAGAATTCATGTTATCACTAGATATGTGAGGATTAGATGGTTTCACTTCCAAATCTCAGGACAGTGTCTTAATACACATTGCTTCCTGATTTGCATTGGCCAATCCTCTATATTCAACCTCTATTGATGAGAGAACAACATCAGGTTCCTTCTTTGAAGACCAAGATATGAGCTTTGAACCTACAAATGAAAGATATCTAGAGGCACTTTTCCTATCATCTCTTGATTCTACCCACTCTACATCAGAGAATATCTTAATGTCTATAAAAAAGTATATAAATAGAATAACCCTTCATTTATTGTCCCATTGAGGTATTTGAGAATCCTTTTGGCTGCCTCCAAGCATGGCTTCCTAGGTGTATGCATGAACTGGCTCAAGCTTCACACAAGGATTGATAGCTTTTCACATGTTCAATTAACTCACCTTCATGAGAACTTATCTTGGAGTTTACTTCCATAGGTATATCTGGAACCTTAACATTGCATTTTGCCCAAAATACAGCCTTCACAAACATGTTTTCCAGGTGCCTCAAATTTGGGCAAAGAGGACACCATTTCAGATTTCTGCAGGCGTAGCAAACTAGCAAAATTCAGATGACCAAAGCGTGCATGCCAAAGCTTTGCATCTGACATAGCCTGAGAATCATTTACTGCACATGCCAAATCATTTTCAGATCTTTCATAGTCTATGAGCTTATACATTTAGCAGCCAGTTTTGGACAGTTCTTTATGATATGATCATTCCCTTTACAGTACTTACAAAATGATTTCTGCTTTTCTGATTTCTTCTCATCTTTATCTTCCTTCTTTGATTATGCAGAATTAGCAGATTTCTGCTTACTAGTTGAAGAGCTCCATTTTCCTTTGCCCTTCTGACTAGCCAGAAAGCTTGATCTGCAACTCGCATAATGGACCTGTTCTGCCTGGATTGATCTTCCTGCAACAGAACAGAGACTAACTCCTCAAATGATAAGGCATTCGGATTGCCTTTCATCATCAACCGAAGAGTAGAAGCAAAACTCTGATATGAATCAGGAAGACCATTCAGAACAGTCTGCACAAGTGAGCTATCTGGTATAACCTCATCAACAGAAATCAACTGTTCCTTCAAGTCTTTGATCTTCGTTAGGAAACTGTCCATAGAATCACCTTCATTGATGTGCTCACTCTCCAATTGTTTTTGGAGGTAAGCAACACGAGCCTCATTCCTAGCTTGGTACAATGTGGTAAGTGTATCCCAAGCATCCTTAGCTGTTCTGCAAGAGCGAATATGAGGAATAATGGCACGTTTGATAGACAAAGCTATCAATGCATGTGCCTGGGCATCTCTGTCATCCCAGCGAATCTGTTCTGTAGTAGGTGCAACAGAAACAGCAGTAGGAATAGGAATCTGCGGTATATCATCTTCGACACCATCTTTATCAGCTCCAACACCTGTATTTGCAGTACCTGTAGTCAGAGGTGTGACAAGACGTCTTTCAACACCTTGCACAATGTTCCACAATCCTTTTGCAACCAATACATGTCGCATCATATAAGCCCACAATGGGTAGTTGGTACCATCCAACTTATCCTCAACAACCAACATACGGAATACATCACTGCTTTTAGCCATGGCCAGTGACTAAAATACCTTGATGCAGAAAATTGACTGTATCTCAAAAAGTTGAACAGAACTACCCAAACGAGTTCTGCTAGACCTGTAGCAGACTTCGAGACGCTTAAACTGGCGAACAAAAACTAGTATATACCTTTGGCACAAAAAGACAAAATAGCCTGCACAAGCACTGCGATAGTGCATTTGGAGGCCGAAACGAGCTCAGAACGCGATTTCGGCACGACAGAGCGAAGCGGTTTTGATCTCTGAAACAGCCTGAGTATGCTCACCAAATTCTGTGCGAATCTGAGAATGCAAACAGAGGAGTGTCGACGGCGCCCTAGATGAAGCGACGACCTGCTCTGATACCAATTGTTGGAGTTAGACGTCTACGGAAGCACGCGAATAGCACAAGGAAGAAGAAGAAGCTTGGAGCACAAACACACAATACTGAATGTATTACTAGAGAATATACAAAGATAAGTAGCCCATTAGGGCAATAGGCGTATATACAAGCCGGGGGAAAAAAACCTCCTAAAGAGGGAAAAAAGTGCCCCGACGGTCCTAGTGTGTTCACACACATCACTACCTAAATATATCAACATATCTTTGGCATCTTTACCTTTATTTTTATTTGTGTAAAGAGTAGAGGATTGATTAACTTTTTTATCCTCACCTTTCTTGATAAATTTTGCCTCATGAGTGAAGAGTTGTTCCATAAATATGTTGAAGTCTAGGACCTACATATCCATGTACAAGACCATGGCAATGTTGAACGCTTCCCACTTGTCATAAGCCTTGATTCCATTGATGACATGCCTCACTTTTTGTTCCTCATCTATACTCTATCCAATGCTTCCTAATTGATTTGCAATGTCCATCATCTTGTTGACAAAGCCGATGACACTTTTCTTGGGCTGCTTCTTGAGTGATGTGAACTCCACCCATAGTCAGTTCTTCCTAGCCTTGATGCTTGAAGAGAAGAATGCTTCCAAAGCATTCTAGGTCTCTTATGATGTCTTAAAAATCCTAATATGAGGAAGTAAGAAATCAAAGATAGACTTTAGAATGTCTGAGCTTGCCAAAGCATCACTTGCACACCATGTATTTAACCTTTCTTGCTCTTCTTTTGTTGATTGTCCCTTGGCTCTGAGCATATGCATCGGCTCATCTCCATAGATTTATCCATAGAGGTTTCTCCCTTGCAAGTAAGCCTCCATCCTTAGAGGCCATGGTGAGTAGATGCTTTGTTCCAATTTCTCATCTGAAAAAGGGAATCCATCATCCATAATGTATGAACTATGGTAATGCTCTAATACCACTATGAGGAGTGATGGTAGTTTGTAAAGATGAAAGGGTCCTAACAAAAACCTACTCCAAACTAGCCTATTTTTCACTTGGACTATCTAATGGTCTTTCTAAGCTTCTAATATATGAAATAATATTCCTATAGTAAACCTTCTATTTATGGAAGAAGGCACTTAGAAAATTACTCAGAGCACACATCCTGCTAGGAATTGACACAAATCCTTTTTTCAAATCTTCAAATAAAGAGATACGTGAACTAACACAAGTTAGTTAATGAATTTAGAGTGACTATACTGTGAGCTAGATATATAAGGAGTTAAAGGGGTGATCATGACATTTTTAGGAAGATGACGATGCAGGGTAAAGTATTGATGTAAATGTATTGCTAAGTAAAGTATGATACATGGAGGTGTTGGAGGACTCCAAGAGCTTTGATTTAATCACAATTTACACTCAAGAATGAGTGATATAACTGATGATATCCCGTGACTAGACAAACAATGTATACATTCACTTTTTCAAAAATGATTGTTCGATAGATCTCATCAAATATTCTTCCATAATTTTAGGAGCTCATTTGAATTTTTAATTAAAGTGAAGTCATTGGCTTTGGCGCTAAACATGTCCACAAGATTCTGTCTTAAGCTAGCCTTATAAATCATTACACTTAATACACATAATGTACCTTTGACTTATCTAGAGTTCTTTATAAGATCTAGAGTTCTTTATAAGATCCATTTAGTTCTTCGAATTCTTACCTCAAGTTCTTTTTCTATAGGTATCTTAGGATCCTTTCTAAGATCTATTGATTTGCACAATCAAAAGATCTTAGGACTCATACCTCTATCAAATATTGAACTTGGCCTTATTGTGCCCTTGTCTTAGCCATATTCCAATCCTAAGTTCCTATGATGCCTTGAAATAATAAATATGAGCACTATTGCTTCTTCTTTCACATCAAGAAACCTTTTAGCAATGGCTAATCTTCTACCATATCTATGATATTTTTATGTATCTTACCTCGTCCTCACTTGACATGTTTCTAGAACTCTTTTAAAGTTATTACTTGTAAGTCTTGATGTAAATTACGTAACCTTTTAACTCATTTTCCTATTGTTCTTTAAATTAGACAATCTTACTTTACACATTATACTCTAACTATAGAGCTATTACTACTATACTTAGGTTCTTGTGTGCCCATCAACTAGACACAAACTTAATCTCTTAATCTTGTACTCTAAAGCTATCGAAAGTATAGAATCTTAGATTTAGTATGCTAACCTACAACATGAACTCTTGTGGCAAGCATAGTAATGCATGTTTTCTTGTTTCATGTTCTTTCTTGCAAAGGCTAATGACTTGTTAGTTTGTCACTACCATTGTTTATATTGTTATGTGTACATAGACACACATAAACTAAAAAAAAAACATCAACGTAAAACTACTTAAAAAAAACATAAAAAGAAAGAACTTAGAATTTCGTAGATATGGAGTCAAGACCTTCATTTCCACATAGGGAAGACACACATATGGCTGAACATTCAGTAGATAATATGGGGACCATGAGTCATAGGAAATTACATTCAAAAAGCACACTTTAAACAATCTTAGAGCATGTTCATAGCTCTAACAAAGAGGAAGCTATGCATGATGTTGAGCCCAGAGGGATGGAGCTAGGAGCCATGGGAGAGCACCATACTCCAAAGGTCTCTTATGAGGGTGTCCCAATTATAGAGGCTAAATGGTAGTTGAAGGACCTTAAGCCACCATGCAACATGGATCTACTAGTGCATGTATTGTTAATGCAGTTGAGCAATAGCTCAACATGTGGGAGTAGTGCTTCCGCCTATGCCATGTCATGGACAATAGGAATAAGATTCGGTAGGCCATATATGAAATTATGGACATCACCCATCGGTGGCCTCATAAGATAGAACAAGGTAAGAAAGATCCCACAACCTAGAAACAATTCAAAATCTTATTCTATAATAGCTTCATGCCACCAAATGAGAGGTCGAGGGCACTTGACACCTAGTTTTTAATCAGTTAAAAAAACCAAACAAAGCATAAATATGCTGATAAATATAGGGAGTTACTTCTTAAAATACTAGTTTCTATTCTAGAGTTTCTCTAGGTCCATAAGTTTGTCTTGCAATTGAGATAAATGATTAGAACCTTAGTTAGAAAGGAGAGATGTCACTTTTTGGCACATACCATAGAGATGGCTCTAGTTTATGAGGATGATCATAGGGGCATAGGCTCCCAGGGCTAGAGGTCCTCACATACTAAGATGAGTCAGACCTCCTCCTCGAGTGCTCCTATTTTGGCCAGTACATAGCCTCAAAAAGAGATTAAGCACGTTCTCTAGAACTAAAATGAAAGTGTCTCCTTTGGATGAGAGGACTTACAATAAGTCTATTCTTACACCTTAGTAGAAAGAGAAGGCAATTAAAGAAGGTTTGTGCTATGGATGCCTAGGACAACATTGGTTTAAAGAGTGTCCTAAAAAGAAAAAGATAGCTTCTTCCATAGTTATAAACCCAAAGATAAGGAGTGATGTAGATGAGGACTTTGGAGATTCCCCATCTCAAATATCATCTACCTTAGTTGCCATGAAAATCACTAAGAAGGTACCTTTTGGTCTAGATGTTATGCTTTTGCCATTGGCATAGAAGGGTTACCAGTTTCTAGATATGGAGCTCATTGTTATGAAAGGATTCAGAGTAGGAAAAACTCTCAAGGTCCTCTTTGACACTCGCTCTACACACAATGTCATCAATTATACTCTCATGAGACAATTACATCTAGACATTGTACATTTGAAGTATGCCTACGCATAGACATGCATTTGTATTTCTGAACATCAGGCTCTCCATGGATGGTGATGCGGAAACCATTATGGTAAAACTGATATACATGATTATGAAAATGTATAACTGCTTCTTGCTTGCATGTCATTTTTTTCTAAGAACGAGATCAAATCTACCTAGCCTAGCGATCTTGAAATCAAACTCACCTTTATATGTCTCAATCTAGATTAGTAATCTGACAACTAGCTGATCCCAAGTCTCACATCCCTTCCCATATGCTAACCCTACTTGATAGGTGTGCTTAAATGGACTAGTCCTCAACTTTGATTCCTTTACCAAAGAAGAGTTAATAACATAGTGCGTCGATCCTATGTCAAACAATATTTTGACAAGATGATCACTAGCCTCCCCATTCATGACAACTAGACCGGAGTCAGGAAAGTGATATCCCTTTTTGAGCAACTGGGGACAATACCACATCTGGTAGAGTATTCACCTTCTTGTTGACTATTTTATTTAAGATGGATTGTTTGTTCTTAGATGGAGGGTTCATCTCAATGTCTATAGCTAAAAGGTCAAACTTTAAATTAGATGATAGAGTGGATGGTGAGGAATGCAACCGCTCCACCACCATCACTGTCGATATCTTCTTCTTCTTCTTTTTTTTTTCTTCTTCTTCGTCTTCTTCTTCTTCTTCTTCTTCTTCTTCTTGGGACACAACCTATAAGCATGATAACCTAGGCATTTGTAACAAAGGTGCTCATGATGATCCTTCTCTTTCTGATGATGTGCGAGACTAGATCACTGAAAAGCTTTGTCAGCCATCAAAGAGTTAAATTTTCTCTTCCCACGGCTCGAAGTCTAAATGACATTCATCTATGTACTAGGTACTAGAATTGAAGATGTGGGCTTCTTGAATCTCATCCAAGTAGTCTTTTGTCCTAAAGGTTGAGGTTGAGAGTGGTGTCTATCCTCCAATACCAAGGCAAGTTCTACTGCCTCATTTAAGGTGTGGCAACGCTCCTTGTGCACAAGCGGACACAATGTCTCCATAAGCCCAAGCACAAACTTATGTACTTTAAGAAAATCAAGCACCTGATCTGGTATCTTCAATAAGATTTCTCTGTACTTATTTGCATATTCCTACATTGTAAGCTGTCTTTGTTGTAGGAAGAACTAGGCATCTAAAGCCCTAGTATGCTCATTTGGAGCAACAAAGTTGTTATAAAATATGAATTTAAATTCTACCCAAGTGGCCAATTTTGTCTTTTCATGTTCTATTTTCCTTCACCATTGATGAGAAACATCCACCAAGCTGTGCGTGACATGCTGGATCTTTTGTTTTTCATCAACAATATTACAAAGTCAAAAGCACTGCTTCCACTTACTAATCCACTGTTCTACCGCATTTGTTGTCTTGGTGCTACCCTATCCATGGTACTTTGGCAGATTCAAATCTTTCACATGCCACTTGACATCTCTACTAACAGTTTTTCCCACATCTATAAGTGGTATATGTGAACTAGATGGCTCATCAGATGGAACTTCTCTCTGTACTGAATTATCAATTGCCGACATCTCTAGTTTTCTAATCACTTGAAGGATCATTCAAAGAATATCCTCCATGCTTGTAACTTTGGCATTACGTCCACTAATGAGTCATATGAATAAAAAATGCAATATCTAAGTAATGATATTCCTAATCAATGATTTTTTAATGCAAAAAATGAAGTAAAATGGTGTCTTGTAAATCCTCCCTCCATCCCATACATGCACAAAAGGTATAAACCTCACTCAATCCCCAAGTCTTATACAAGTTTACATCATGAGTATAAAAGTTATGGGGAGTCCTAAAACACACCTAGCGATAAGTGCCATAATAACCTATAAAAACCTAGTAGAAAATCAAGCTCCAAGCACCACACATGGTACTCTACATAGAGGCAGTAACATACGTAGAAAAAACACCGTATAGAGGGAGCACAAACACACACTTCTTAGGTGTTACAAATGTGTCAAACTTATAGTTTATGGCTGACCAGACCACTATATGTTTTATTAAAGAACATATACAAAGAAGTGTTTGGTGGCATTTTGGCCTTTCACATGAACACTAACGATAACAATCTTCCACTAAAGGCCAATATGGCCAAAGTAACTATGGGATAAAAAAAAGAAGGTTAAAGAATACCTAAGTGTAAGTATACAAATTATACCTCCCACCTGATGGGCATGTTACACAGTATAAAGTGACTGTTTAATATCATGAATCAAGTAACTCCCATCAAGTGACAATAGTGTCGAAAGTTATCCCATGCTAGAGCTTTAGTCAAAGCATCAGCAACATTATCTTGAGTGTGAACCTTCTTAAGAATAATGCACTCAGTGGCTAAACAATCTCTAATGAAGTGATACCTCACCTCAGTGTGTTTGGTCTTTGCATGATAGACCGGATTCTTCACCAAAGCAATGGCACTCTGACTATCACTGAGCAAATGAGGTACATAATGAGGTAAACCCATATCACAAGCAAGAAGAGAAAGCCACAATGCTTTCTTACATGCCTCACTTAGTGCAACATACTCTGCTTCTGTGGTGGAAATAGCTGTACATTCTTGAAGATGAGATCTCTAAGAGATAGCACCACCAACAAAATGAAACATGTACCCTAATGTAGACTTATGATTGTCTACACAACCAACATAGTCTGAATCTATGTAACCAATAATGCATGTTTTCCCTCTACCTAAGCATAGACACTTGTCCTTAGTGCCACTCAGATATATGAATTCCTTTGGTCATGAATTCCTTTTCCTCATATGATTTGAGGCAATCATCCTTTTTCAATTTCACATATGTGGGTAAAGGTGTAGTAAATGCCTTTCCACCCTGCATATTGAACCTGAAGTACTTTAGATATGTACTCACTTTGAGACAAGTATATGCATCTTTTACTCTTATCACGAGTAATGCACATGCCAAGAATATGTTTTGCATCCACCAAATCCTTCATATCAAATATCTGACTCAACTTCTTTTTGACAATCGACATAAAGTATCAAGCATATCAAGCTGCCATTTGAACATCTCTTTGTGTAGAGACAAAGATCCTCATTGCTTTGAGAATAGCCTTGAGACTTCATAAAAGCATCAAAATTTTGGTACCATTGTCTAAGGGATTGTTTAAGTCCATACAAGCTCTTCTTCAGCTTACAAACTAGACTTTCCTTGCCAGGAACTACATAACCCTCTGGTTGTTCCATATAGAACTCATTTGTAAGATCTCCATGCAAGAAAGCTATTTTCACATCCATTCGGACTAGCTCTAAGCCCCCCATTGCAACAAATCCAAGCAACATGAGCAGGGTAGTCATATTGACCACTAGAGAGAAGATTTCCTCGGAATTGACACCATGCTGTTGCTTAAAACCCTTTGCAAAAAGTCGTGCTTTATACTTTGGAGAAGCACTATCTGATGTGAATTTCAACTTATATACCCATTTACGTGGTAAAGATTTCCTGCCCTTTGGAAAAGGTACTAAATCCCAAATACCATTCTTGTGAATAGAATCCAACTCACTCTTCATGACATGCTCCCACTTGACATGATCCTTTGTTTGCATAGCAAGAAAGTTCACCGACATCTGTTAGCATAACAAAATCTAAACCTAGAAACATATCTATGAGGTGGATAACATCTCAATGGTTGCTGAACAGGAAGATTTGCAAACTGATCTAATCGGACATTCTCTTGAACATCCCTATGTGCATCATTAAATGCATAGGAAAATGCTTTTCAAAACAAAATAAAATTAAAGGAAATAAATAAATGCACTTCAGTGAGTTCCTATGTGCATTCATGATCTATCAAAGATCATTTATGAAAGATCATTCTCATAAGAAAGGAATAAATCAACCAAAAGATTATTTTCTTTATAATGAAAGCGTAAATTGAGAAAAAAGAGTCTTCTATGAAGCTAAATATCTTAAATATCCTCTCCTCCTTTTTATTTTGTAAGGCTTAATGAAAAAATCATAAAGCAAATCATCCCTCATGAATTCTAAGCATTTCTCTTCATCCTAAAGAAGAAATGCAAGTCATTTAAGGATTGGAAAGCATGTCGTGATTCTACTACTAAGCACCTCTCTATAGATGGTCATTAATGGTCATTAATCCAACTTCTCATTAGATAGACCTTGAATTTGATTTGGACATGTATAGACTAAGATATGAACAAATTAGTGATTGTAGGTAGGTATTTCAATGGGTCAAATAAGAGGCTATGCTCTCTTATCTCTCTCTCTCTCTCTATCCTCCAATTTTGTCTCCCTCAACAACTTGTGCATGCATGGATGGTGATATACCACACATAGCATATTTTTTTGCTTGATTTGGCCTATAAGAGGCGTGTTCAAAGATCCTAACTCATGTCTCTTATAGAGAGAGAGAGAGAGAGAGAGAGAGAGAGAGAGAGAGAGAGAGAGAGAGAGAGAGAGAGAGAGCTTAAGCACTCCATCTCCTCCTTCACATGGGTAGCAACTCTGCTTGTGGGTGGTCCTGCCCATGGGTAGGTGCAGCTATCTATCACTAAGTGTAGAGATGTTGAAATCTTACGATCTTTTGCTCTCCACTCTACATGATTCCCAAGGTAAACAATCCTCTTCCCACGTGCAAGATGAAGACTTTTTTGATGTGAAGCAGCTCCAAGAACTACACGAAAAAAATGTCCTCCAGAATCTTCTCAAGAAGGTGATGAGATGGCTCTTTCTCAATGACTTTCCCATTTCTCACAGAAGCTTTGATACCAAATGAAAGATTCCAATTAGCTACTTGCCACTCTCCTCCCAACCTTAAATAGCCCTTTCCCCTGGCAAATCTAGAGTCTTCTCTAAGGTCCAAACACCCCTCATATAACCACTCTGAGGAGATGGAATAACCTTGAAGAATCATGCTATAGTGTTGGTTCCCCGAGCTCTAATCCTTTACCCAGCTAGGGCCCTTGACCAAATGCACATAGACCAAAGGTAGACCGTGCAGGTCTAAATAAATCAAACATTCTTGCTTCAATACCTATAAAAAGATTAAAACACATAGAGATGATATGTGCATGCTTTTATTAACCAATATAATTTATTGTAACTTCAGGTGTAGAGATGGAGATGAAGACATATCAAAACTAACTTTGATGCACATGCCAATGTTATTTTCATAAAATAAACAATGCAAAATTATAAATTATCATGAACATGCCAATGTTATTTTCATAAAATTGGAAAAGAAAACAATGCAAAAAGTATCCAAATGAATGTACTTGAGAGAAAAAATATGGTACAGAGGATGTTAGATGTGGTTACAAAATCTTAATAATCATAATTGAACACTCAAGTCACTCAAAAAGTTCCTTTCCAGTGAACAAACACATAGAAGCTCTTGTGAAATGCTTATTGTCTTCATCCAAGGAGTAGGGGAGAAGAAGATCTCTTGTGACTTCACATGTAGCCAACACATTGATGTTGCATGGGTGTTTTGCAAACTTGTTGTGGATGGCATGATGTGTGATCTTGCACTTTATTGAGGTGCTATTGTGTGCTTAGGTTGTAATCACGATCTTAATTCATGCTCACATAGAGGATATGGGTGCTGAAAAACAAACAAAAAATAGATATGCAAAGAGACTAGACAAAACATAGGATTGGGTGCAATCCCCCCCAATGCACGATGTTTCGAGAGTCCATAGAGTGCATGCATTTATAGTATTTTTCATTATGTAAAAAATATCAATTACAGTGAGTGGGCTATGAAAACCATGCATGAAATTAAAAGTTGCTCTCTTTTGTGGAGAGCCTTTGCTTTTATTAATAGAGATCATGGTCTACAATGATCCTTATCCTAACCACTACTTTTACTAACTATTTCTAAAAATAGAGCCCTCTACATGGGTTTATTTACAAACTATATGAAATATAAATCCAATTATTAGTGTTCGCCCTTTCATGCCCTCATGAGCCTTCAACTGCTATATTGAAAACACCAAAACACATTAATAAATTTATAAATTAACACTACAAAAATTCCTTGTTCAACACATTCTATAATTCATAACATGCCCCTCAGTTGAAACAACAACTTACCTCAGTTGGTAAAATAAAAATAAACATGGATGGCCAGTCACATGTTCCATCACTGAACAAAAATAAGCATGTTCTATGTAAAAACACATGCATGGAAATGTTCATGGAGGCATTAAATTATTAAGATTATTTATAAGGTGCTAACATAGTCTCTAAGTAAGTCAATAAAAGAACGTATATTACTAACTATTCAAAGTGTTTTTTTTTTCAATCATTCATGATCTAGAATATGCTCGAAATATTCTAATTTATTTTGGGAAGTGTAACTAAAGTATGCTCCTACGTACTAAATTCTATGTGTAAATGCATCACCTATAAAGATCTAGAACATTAAAGAAAGGAAAAAAATTGAAGTTTTGATGATCAAAGAAATTTAACCTAGTGAAAAGGTTGATGTTGCTGATGTGGCTACTATAAACTGATATTCTGATAATTGATTGGTACTCTTTCTCCGCATCATGAGCAAAGGAAATAACTTCATGAGGCGATGTAGGGTATAAGTGAAGCTTTGCTTGAATCTCCTTCTCTAACCATCGTCATACCTCTTCTTCATGTTATCTTTGGAAACATCTTCAAGTAGGTAGAGAAATACTAAATATTGCTAGAAACTATCCATACATGTTGTAAAAGTATCACCTTCCATCCATGTAAACACAACCCACAATCATCGAACATGTAGGTGGAACTGTAGGGAAAGAAAAGAATCCTTAAGCTTTTCTTGAAAATTCTTCCATATGATTGGACAACTTGCACTATGAAAAAGGACATTCCACCAAAGTTGAGCCTCCCCTACTAAATAATTAGTAGAAAAAATTAAAATTATTTTATCGCTTATAGCATATGATTCGTTAGAATAGAAATCGTTAAGTTGTGATAACCATGAAAGAACTAAAGGGCCAACCTTACGACCATCAAACCATAGAACTTGGTAATTTTTAACACCAATCTTGGAATGGGTGCCATCATATTGGGTAGAGACAATAGCTTTTACAACCCGTGCAAGGTTATCTTCATTAGATTGCATCTTCTGAAGTACTTCATCATGTTGTTGGATCTTGTTTTGGCTGCCTTGAAGTTTGTACTGCACAAGCTATAGCTATTGCTCAAGTGGTACCTCGGGTGGAGGTGACTCACCAAAATCATCCATTGTGTTCATAGGGTCCATGGATATGTAGAGAACAAAACCCTCTTACTAAATATGTAAAAAAAAATTTTGAGATTGCTTGAACTAAAATGTAAAAGGAAGGGTGGTTCTTGGGAATCGAAAAAGTAAGAAAGAGATGGAAGTTGTGTTAAATATAAGAAAAGAGAACTAGAGTGACAACACAAAGAGATAGTGTAGTGGTAAAACACTTCCCTTGTGAGAGTGAGGTTGTGGGTTCAAATCTCTCTCCTTGGTGAATATAAATCTCCTTATTGCCACTCATAATTAAAAGGGGTTCATGTGTAGCCAACGGTTGCCAAGGAAGCCACGATTGCCAGGGAAGCTAAAGATGCCAAAGTTATGCCTTGGACAATGCTGAAGGAGTAAACATAGGTGTAGATGTAGGCATGCTTCCGAAAATATCTTCTTCTTCTTCCTTGTGTTGTTTGTGTGCTTCCGAAGATGTCTAACTCCAACAATTGGTATCAAAGCAAGTCGCTGCTTCATCTAGGGCATCGTCGGCACCCCTCTGGTCACAGTCTTAGAATCACACAAAACTTGGTGAGCATACTCAGGGTGATTAAGAGATCAAAACAACTTTGCTTTGTGGTGCCAAAATGGTGATCTGAGCTCGTTTCGGCTTCCGAATGCACTACCCCAACACTTGTATAGGCTATTTTGTCTTTTTGTGCCAAAGATATCTACAGGTTTTGGTTTGCCAGTATAAGCATCTCAAAGTCTGCTAAAGGTTTAGCAGAACTCATCAGGATAGTTCTGTTCAACTTTTTCAAATACAGTCATTTTTTTTGCATCAGAGTATTTTAGTAAGTGGCCATGGCTGAAAGTAGTGATGTATTTCGTATGTTGGCTGTTGAGGATAAGTTGGATAGTACCAATTACCCATTATGGGCTTATATGATGCATCATGTATTGGTCACAAAAGGACTATGGAATATTGTGTAGGGTGTTGAAAAACATCCTGTTACACCTGCAAATATAGGTACTGAAGCTGATGCAGATGGTGTCGAAGATGATGATATTTTGTAGATTCCTGTTCATGCTCTGGTTCCAATTGCACCTACTGTAGAGCAAATTCGTTGGGATGGCAGAGATGCTTAGGCACATGCATTGATAGCATTGTCTATCAAACATACCATTATTCCTCACTCTTGCAGAATAGCTAAGGATGCTTGGGATATATTAACCACATTGTACCAAGCTAGGAATGAGGCCCGTGTTGCTGACCTCCTAGAACAGTTGGAGAGTGAGCATATGAATGAAGGTGATTCTATGCACAATTTTCTTAGAAAGATCAAAGATTTGAAGGAACAATTATTTTCTACTCATGAAGTCTTGCCTGACAGTTCACTTGTACAGACTGCTCTGAATGCTCTTCTTGATTCATATCAGAGTTTTGCTTCTACTCTTTGTTTGATGATGAAAGGCAATACAAATGCCTTGTCATTTCAAGAGTTAGTCTATGTTCTATTGCAGGAAGATCATTCTAGGCAGAACATGTCCATTATGCGTGTTGCAGATCAAGCTTTCCTGGCTAGTTAGAAGGGAAAAGGTAAATGGAGCTCATCTATTAGTAAGCAGAAATCTGCAAATGCTGCACATTTGAAGAAGGAAGACAAAGATGAGAAGAAAAAAAAAAGTAGAAATTCTTTTGTAAGTACTATAAAGGAAACGATCATGTCATAAAGAACTGTCCAAAACTGGATGGAAAAGAGGCAAAGAAAAAAGAGGCTGGAATGGTTGTTGTAGAGGCCTCTACACAAAAAATAGAATCTACTAATCTTGTGCAAAATGAAGAATGGGTGTGTACTACTGTTTGCAGTTTCGACCCATCTTCTCTTGAATAGTGTATGTCTGTAGTAGACTCCGATGTTTGGTACTTTGATAGTGGAGCAACCAAACATATTACATCGCAGTGCAGTTTCCTCACTTCACTCAAGCTTACCCCTATAGGGAATATTGTCACACGTGCCAACAACTCCTCTTATCCTATCATGGGAGTTGGTAAGATCATTCTGACTACTATGATGGTAGTTCTTTCACTTTCTCGGATGCTTTATTTGTGCGAGGGATCAAGAAAAATATGTTATCAGTTTCTGCATTAGCCAAGATTGGCTTGGTTGTGAAATTTGTTGATAACAGATGTATAGTTCATGATATGTCAAATGGTGACATGATTATTGCTTTTGGCATTTTATGTAGTGGGATGTATAAGCTCATAGACTATGAAAAATCTATGAATGATTCAGCATGTGCAGTACATGTTCTCTGGCTATGTCAGATGCAAAGCTTTGGCATGCATGCTTTGGTCATCTGAATTTTGCTAGTTTGCTATGCCTGCGGAAATCTAAAATGATGTCCTCTTTGCCCAAACTTGAGATACCCAGAAAACATGTCTATGAAGGTCGTATTTTGGGCAAAATGCAGCATTGCTCCTTTCCAAAAGATGGTTCAGTTCGAGCTACTAAAAAATTGTAGCTTGTTCATAGTGATGTCTATGGTCCTATGCAAACACCCTCTTTTGGAAACTATCTTTACTTCGTGACTTTCATTGATGATTTTTCCAAGCATGCATGGGTATATCCATTGAAAGCAAAGTCCAAAGTGTTCATGTGCTTCAAACAATTTTTGGTTTTGGCTGAAAATTTGTCAGCATGTAAAATGGGCACCCTCCGTTCTGATCGGGGGGTGGGTATATGTCTTCTGACTTTAATGCATTTTTGCTGCACGTGGGATAAAACATCAATGTAAAATGTCGTATACACCTCAACAGAATGGAGTTGTTAAGCGGAAGAACATGTCACTCATGGAGATGGCAAGGTGTATGGTCAAGAGTCAAGTTTTATCACATAGTTTCTGGCTTGAGGCTGTCATGTGTGCAGCATATGTACTTAACAGGTGTCCCACTAAAGCACTACAATCTATCACTCCATATGAGGCTTGGCATGATTGCAAGTCATCTCTTGCTCATCTACGTGTTTTTGGTTGTCTGGCACATGCATTAGTGCCTGAACAACATCGTAGAAAATTGGATGATAAGTGGTAAAATGTATTTTTTTTTGGGTATAGTTTTGAAAGCAAAGGCTATCATCTATATCATCGTGAGACTAAATGCATTTTGGTTAGCCATGATGTTGTTTTTGTGGAAGATGCTATTCAACCTTTACTTTCATGTACGCAAGAGACATCTATTAGCTCCAAAGACGTGTATGATACTTTACTACCTCTTTTTACAGGTTGATAGTCTAGTGCTGGTCCTAATGAGACAACTTCTTAGCCATTGCAGGTTTCATGTGATGATGTAGAACATTCCATTTTTGATGCAGATTTGCATGATGCACTTGTTGATGAGAGAGCTGATATTGAGGAGGCAAAAAGTATGCCAAAAACTTTGCATGAAAACAAATTAGATGCATCTCTATCATACCATACTCGTTTAGGCTCTCATAGTGCCTCTTTTGCATCAGATTACTATGCTATGGTTGCCTCTAGTCTTTGTGATGAGAATGAGCCTGTTTCGTTTGATGAAGCACAAAATTTTGAACATTGGATGGCCGCAATGGAATCTGAATATGATACTATCATGAAAAGTGGTACCTGGTCTTTATGTGACTTGCCTGTTGGCAAGAAGGCCATTGGCACTAAGTGGGTATACAAGTTGAAGCGTAAACCTGATGGAACAATTGAAAGGTATAAGGTTAGGCTTGTTGCAATGGGTTATGTTCAGGGAAGAGGCATTGATTTTGATGAAACCTTTGCTCCTACTTGCCGAATGACTATTATTTATAGCATCTGTGCATTTGTAGCCCATCATGGTTGGAATGTACATCATTTGGACATTAAAACAACATTTTTGAATGGTGACTTGCATGAAGAAGTGTATGTTTTTCAGCCCCGTGGCTTTGTGCAGAAGGGGCATGAAAAATAGGTGTGCAAGTTAAAGAAGGCATTATATGGTTTAAAGCAAGAACCATGTGCTTGGTATGAAAAGATACATGCCTATTTGATTTCACATGGTTTTGAGAACAGTCCAACTAAAAGCACCTTATATGTTAAGTGTGCTAATGATGTGCTTCTGATCATTGTTGTGTACGTTGATGACATGCTGCTCACTAGTCCTCATGAGAAGCATATTGCTGATTTTAAGGCTGATTTACATGCCTCATTTAAGATGTCTGATTTGGGGCCTTTGCATCATTATTTGGGCATTCAGTTTATGTAGGTTGATGGCAGAATAGCTTTGTGTCAAACAAAATATTATGACACATTATTGGAGTGTTTTGGCCTTGAAGCTTGTAAACCTATTGCCACTCCTATGGAGATAGGTTTACGATTGAGTCTTCATGATGCTGGAGATGCATTTGATATTGTTCTCTATCAGCAGGCTGTTGGATGCTTGATTTACTTATGCATTACCCAACCACATATTCATTGGTGTCTCATAGATGAGCACATTTATGCATTGCCTAGGAGTCAAGCATTGGCAGGCAATTAAGCGCATCTTTCGCTACTTAGTTTTATCTGACTACTTGGATTGTTTTATCCCAAGGGGGATCACTAGCACTAGATTTGCATGCTTTTTTTGACTCTAACTAGGCTAGTTTCTATGACACTTGTGTGTCCACTAGTTGTTTTTTATTCATGCTTGGTAGCTCATGCATATCGGATGAGCAAGAAGCAGCCTACTATGGCCACTTCCGGTTGTGAGGTTGAGGATAGGGAAGCTTTCATAGTGGCTATTGAGTGTGTGTGGCTCAGACACCTTATGGCTGATTTGGGTGTTGGTCAGTCTTCTACCATCACCATCTTCACTGACAGTCAGGGCACATTGGCAGTTGCGAGGAACCCTGTGTTCCATGCTTGCACTAAGCACATTGAGGTGCATTATTATTATGTCATGGAGAGGTTCTCTGCTGGAGAGATTAGCTTGGCATATGTGCCCATGTAGGAGAACATTATAGACCTTTTCATGAAGGCTCTACCTAGGGAGAAGTTTGAAGCTTTCTGGAAATCTTTGGGCTTACTTCCTTTTGTGGATTGATTCCACATAGCTTGGCACTTCCTTATACATGAGTGCCAACTCCTTGTTCATCGCATCACTCCCAGGGGGGATTTGTTGATATATTTAGGTAGTGATGTGTGTGAACACACTAGGACTAGCAGGGCACTTTTTTCCCTCTTTAGGAGGTTTTTTCACCCCTGCTTGTATATACACGTATAGCCCTAATGGGTTACTTTATGTTTGTACATTCTAGTGTACATTCTAGTGGTAATACATTTAGTATTATGTGTTGTGCTCCAAGCTTCTTCTTCTTCCTTGTGCTGTTCGTGTGCTTCCGCAGACATCTAACTCCAACATGTTAATTATGATTAATCTAAATTGTTAACAGATCTGTACGTGGGTTCTTGGGATGGTCAGGGGTCTGTAATACAGAGGCCCTTTATGTATTTTCCCCAGTCACTTCATTATCTTCTGACAATTACAACAGATTCAACTACCACTTTCCAATGCATAACAACTTCTAATGATTACCACATGCGTAGAAACTTCTACTGTTCATTAATATTACTGTTATACTCGCACTTCAACAATAATGCAATAAGATGTTAATGGAGTACCTTAGTTACTTCAATACTGAACCTTAACAATACAAGCGACACCACAATGTGATAAACTTGTGACAAAATCAACTTCAGTCGATCGCCCAAACACGAACAATCTGGCAACTTGTCTGTCGTTCTCTTCCACTCACTGCTCTATTAATCAGAAAAGTGTTACAACGTTTTATGGCGACACCCTTTCAGTGTGCGTCTTTTCCTAATTACAATTAATCTACTTGATAATATTCCGATGGCCTGACACTGACACGCATGGTGGACTCGAACCTAGCAGGGAAATTACAAGATTAAGAATCATCAATGATTCCTTATATGTACATGGTTCTAGCTAATTTAAAGGTGCGTAAGATTTTCTGTTTTAAGGATTCTAACATCTCTTGCAAAATCTGCGGTTCGACAAGGTGTGCATCGGTCCGCATAGAGCTTGAGGCGATAACTTGAGATAGCAAAACTTCAGCTTGATTCTGCAAAAATGCTTCTTGGAGGTAGAAGTTGTTTGCCAGCACAACATCTCGGTGTAATTTTAGTTCTTCAATCTCTGCATCGATACGCGATAGGCACTCTTGCTAGATACCGAGTTGCAGCTCTTGGGATTGAAACTGCATGGTTTTGAAGAAGTCTTGCCTTTCCTTCTGGATATCTTCAACGTCTTTCTTAAGTTTGAGGGTCCAACCTATTTCCTCTTCCAGTGACCTGCTTTTCTAGAAGAGTTCTTCAGTGACTTTCTTCAGCTCTGCTTCTGCTTGTAAGGATTTATCGGCCAGTTCTTGACAATTCTGCTTGATCGTAATGAATTGACTTCGCGTCGTATCTAGAAGGTTACCCAAAGCCTACAAAGCATCCTCCTTATCAGTCATTGTTTGTTTAAGTTGACTGATCTCATCATCGCGAGCTGCGATGATGGCATCCTTCTCTGTCAATTGGCCCTGTAAAGTTTGAATCTGCTCGTGCAATATGCTTGCCTCGGCTATTGCTGCTAAGACTTCTTCCTGGAGGGGTGTGATATCAGCTTCGAGTAAATCGACCTTTGATTGATACTCCGTACGCAAGGTCTCATAATCAAATTCTTGCAGCAATAGCACCCATCTAGCTAATCAAATGCCTAAATGTTGCTGGCGAACAAGATAAACCAAAGCTGCATGGTCCACATGAAAGGTAAATGGTCGTCCTAGTAAATAATGCCGGAATTTCTTCATCGAGTAAACCAAACCCAGTCATTTGCGCTCAGTGATGGAATAATTCCGTTCAACAATAGCTAATCATTGACTAGCATAATAAACAGGGCGGAACCACTTATCCTGTTATTGCATGAGCACACTACCGATTGCACTGTCCGATGCATCCACAAAAACATGGAACGAGAGCTGTCAGTTTGGTGCTTGCAGTATAGGATCTTGGGTTAAAAGTATTTTCAGTTGATCAAAGGCAATTTGGCACTCCTCAGTCCACACGAACTGCTAGGGATTGCTAGTAATCAAGCGATTCAGGGGTATAGCTAAATGTGCAAGCCACCGAAGATGCCGTCCATGCCAACATATTTGTCCAAGGAATCACATAACTTCTTCTGGGGTCGTAGGGGCAGAAGCCTTCAACACGGCTTGCACTTTATCTGGGTCCGCTTGAATGCCTTGCTATGAAATAATATGACCAAGCAACTTGCCACAAGAAACAAAAAAGACCGACTTGTTGGGATTTAAGCACAAATGAAACTCTCAACACTTAGAGAAGTAGCGCTGCAAGTGATAGAGGTGTGCCAATGCATCACAAGATAACAAAAAATCATCTAGATACACCCACGTAAAGGTGGTTAGGTAGGGGGAAAAAATTTCATGCATACAACGTTGGAAGGTACTAGGAGCATTGTGGAGATCGAACCACATTATCGTACATGCATATACGCCCGAGTTTGTAATAAACGCAATTTTTGGTATATCCATTTAAGCCATGCGCACTTGATTATAGCCACTATAACCATCCAAAAAGGAATACATTTCTCGTTTGGCAACATCATCGAGCATTGTATCCAAAAAGGGAAGTGAGAAGGGATGAGGCACGGTTGCCACATTTAGTTTTTGGTAATCCACACAGATACACAACTACTTATTTTTTTGGGACAATGACAATAGGCGAAATCCATTCGGCATGCTCAATGGGGATGATGAAACCTACTTTCAACAAATGATCCAATTCAACTTTCACTTGAGCAGCATAATTGGGGTTCACGCGATAACTGGGTTGTTTGATTGGATGCACATCAGATTTCAGCATCACACGGTGTTGATAGATGTGAGGATCCAACCCTTTCATATCTCGATAATCCCATGCAAATACATCTTGAAACTCTGTCAACAAGTGTAATAGATCATTTTGAAAGGTTTTCGGTAACCCAACCTTAAGCTTGGCTGGTCGCGATGTACCCTCATTTCCTAAATTGCAAGTGATGAGCTGATCTTCTGGTACATAAAACCGTTGAGGCATGGATATATCCTCAGGTGTCTTGAATAATTGGTGTAAATTTTGGCATTCAAAACTTGATCCGAAACTGGGTACACTTCTTCAGTAACTGGAACTACCGTACAAACGACCGGATTCCAATGATCTACAATCACTTGTAAGTTGACTATACCCAGGGCTAGCAGATCCTGATTAGCATTGAGAAAAGCTTCTTCTTCATCACCTGAAAGTCCATCCAACATATGCACAGGTTCGGCTACATAAGGTCGAGCATGAAGGTCACAACGCTTCATCTCGTCCAAGGGTACTACATATTTTTGATGATTATTTTTGAAAATAAGTTCGTGTGCAGATCAGTCTTGCAACACTTTGGCTTGTTTCAGCCAGGGCCTCCCAAATAGTAAGTTGTAATCCAGACTTGAGTCAGGTAATTCTAGGACAACAAAAGTCATTTTGAACACTGCCCCCTAAAGTGTAATGGGTATATCACGTACCAAATCCACTGGATGGACCCTAGATTGATCTGCCATTCTCACAAAAAACTGAACAGGTTCAATCTGAGTCCATCCTAACCGTTTACAAAGGGCGACTGTAGCAATATTCACACCAGAGCCTCCATCAATTAACACTTGAGTAATTTTGTGGTTCTTATACCATATCGTAATTAAAGGAACAACATGGTCCACTGTTGAATCAATCTCTGGACTGATAGTTGCCGTAGCAGACATACACAAAGATCCTGGACTAATTTGTTGCTGGAATTGTTGTCGTTCACTCGGAACCAAGGCTAACAGTTACCCCAATGGTATTGTAGTAGATGCCTATGATAGAATATTCCACATAGAGTCAAAATTTGACGTACCCGATACCAAATTTGGTGGACTCTCCGGTGATACTTTCACCGGACTCGGTTCTTCTGGTGGTAGATTTGGTATGGTCTGCTGGACCACAGATACTAGATGGGGGAAAATAGTTGGTTCTTGACTGGCCCATGTACTAGCCTTGGTAAAAACTCTCTATTGTTCTCGAATGCCAGGCTCAAAAATCTCAGCAGCCGGTTGTAATTTCTTGCTGGACCATGTTTGAATTGCTGTCGCTTGAGTATCTACTACTGAAATATATACCATGTTTGCCATTGGATGCTGTCATTCTTTTCTTCATTTATCATACTCGGATGCCTCTTTGGAATATCTGCGGATATGTCCAATCTCACCATAGAAATGGCATCTTGGTGGTGGAAGAAATATGCCTTCACCCAATTGACCGGAGTTCCACCGGGTCTGGCCGAAGTTGTTTGCTCGTGGTCCCCTATAGGTTTTATAACTTTGGGAAGAAGTATTCCTCAAATGTAGTGGTACATAGTGGGTATCCTGTTGTCCCTGCTCCTGTATTATAGCATTTACGGTTGGCCTGGTCTGTACTTTAGCATTATATGGACATGTTTCGGTAGAGTGACTCGTCGTATTACAAATAGCACAGTACATTTGGTTTAGTGCACATGCAAAAATAGTGTGTCGCGGGTTCTTACATTTTGTGCAATACACTTGTTTCAATGGATCCTTGCTCGTACCCTTGGATGCCTTTAACCAGTCCAGATCTTTGGTGAACCTGCCAACTTTATGTTCCAACTACAAGGCCATGGCGATTACTGCATTCGAGGTCATACCACCCACACATCATATAATCATTACTTGTTTGAGTTGAGGGTTTAATCCATTAATAAACCACTGGGTAATCACGTCATCCGGTAGGTTAGCATGCACCGATGGCAGTTGCCATAGATGAGTACGAAATAAAGTTGCCACATTTTTCTTCAACCGAAAACGTTGTAAGAAGGCATCCTTAACATTGTCATATTGATCGAAATGATTAATGTCATATTCAATTAACCACCGGGCAACCTCATTAACCAGAGTAGATTGTAACACTATAGCCTTATATGCCGGATCGGCTCGATAGTTGAGTACAACATAATTGATTTCAAAAGTTTGCACATGGGCATCAAGATCATCACCAAGAAATCCTCCAAATTTCATATACGTAACTCCAGCAGGTACCGGTCGTGGTGTAATGGCCTACTGCTACTGTTGTTGTTGTTGTTGCTAATGATGTTGCTGTTGCTGTTGTTGTTTGTGTTGTTGCTATTGCGAACCACTCATGTTGTGTAAATCAAGAGGAAGTATCACTACCGAATGATTTGAACCAGCTAAGCCTAATTGCTACTGTGTCATCTCGTCGTCTTGCACGTTCTCCAATAGTCTGATATTATTAAGTCCATCACACACGCCTACACCCAACTGCCATTCCTCATAGTTGACTTATGAAGTGAACTTTTCACCAAAACTTTCATCCAACAATACACTAGTTTCCTCAAAATCAGAACCCACAGTAGAGCTATTACCGAAATTCTGCAAACGGACCTCGAAATTATTCGAAGTACCACCGAAATTCCACAAATTGCTACCAGAATTTTCCACACTGTCACTGGAACCAGTGCTTGCATCCCCAACCTTGCACTTTTGGTATACCTTGTAATCCTTGCACAAGAAAATGCTGAGGTGGCACCCACTAGCCCATATTTCTCGCTTTCCTTCCGATGATTGTCCATCACCACTACCACCCAGGGTTGTTCCCAATGCGCTAGGAACTTTTAAGGATGCTGATCCGTTCTGTACTTGGGGTACGATTCTCTAGAATGCGTTACAGGCATATATCATAGGATTCTTTCTCGAATCCTAGTCTATGCGTCGACTGGCTACTGCATGCCCCATGGCCGGCGCCAGTGTTAATCTTATGATTAATCTAAATTGTTAACATATCTGTATGTGGGTTCTTGGGATGGTCAGGGGTCTGTAATACAGAGGCCCTTTATGTATTTTCCCCAGTCACTTCATTATCTTCTGACAATTACAATAGATTCAACTACCACTTTCCAGCACATAACAACTTCTAATGATTACCATAACCACATGCATAGAAAATTCTACTGTTCGTTAATATTACTATTATACTCGCACTTCACCAATAACACAATAAGATGTTAATGCAGTACCTTAGTTACTTCAATACTAAACCTTAACAATACGGGCGACACCACAATTTGATAAACTTGTGATAGAATCAACTTCAGCCGATTGCCTGATAGAACAGTCCGGCGACGCGTCTGTCGTTCTCTTCCACTCACTACTCTATTAATCAAAAAAGCATTACAACGTTTTGTGCGACACCGTTTCAATGCACGTCTTTTCCTAATTTCAATAATCTATTGGATAATATTCCGACGGCCTGACAAACACCTATGACAATGCCGAAGGAGTACACATAGGTTTAGATGTAGGAGTAAACGTAGATGTAAATGTAGGTTTAGGGTCTCAAACTGGAACTGGAACTGAAATAAAAATTGAAATCGGAATCGAAACTGAAACTGAGATAGGAATCAAAATTGGAATCCGAAAGCAAACAACAAATAATGAAACAAAGATTAAATGCCAAAACAAACAAAAATAGATCCCTCCATAGTGACGCACACAGAGCTCTGATACCATTATAATCAGGATCTTAATTCATGCTCACATAGAGGATATGGGAGCTGAACAACAAACATAAAATAGATATGTAAAGTGACTAGACAAAACACATGATTGGGTGCAATCTCCCCCCATGCACTCTGTTTCGACAATCCACAAAGTGCATGTATTTATTGGATTTTTAGCATGCCAAAAAGTTAATTTCTAGATAACTTTTTTGAATAAACATCTATACCTTGAAGATGTTTTACTTTCCCATTGGATGAATTCGATCCCAAGTCTCCCAATTGCATTCCTCCTCATTCTTGGGAGAAAACCCTTTTTGAAGAGACAGGTGAATTGATCCCAAGTTGAGGGTTTTTTATGAGTCTTAGAGAGTCTCATCCACCATGCGTAGGCCTTAAGTCCTAACGACAACTGGTCCCTACCACTTGCACAAGTTTGGGGTTGTTCTTGAGTTGGTGGACACATTCCACTTTTCCAAGAACATTAAGATTGTGTCTTTATTTCAATCCTTATCTTCACATGATAAGTACGGAGGACATAGATCTTTCCTTAAAGAAAAATATGATGGATGGCTTACACCTACAGATTGCTACGAAGTGTTTGCAAAATGAAGTGGTATTTGTCATCAAACTGAGATGACTCAAACTACCAGTTAAGGGAAAAAAATCCATTTGGAAAATGGATGGATCCTTTTCCTTTTCCAATAAAATAGATGTAGGCAAGGTCGCTATTGCATCAGTGTGGCTACCAAGGATAGCCCTATCTAGATCTTTGGGCTTTTGGAGTAAGTACAAAATAGCCCGAAGGTGATTCTAAAACCCCATCAATGGGTTGACAAAGCTCTGTGACCTTAGCCTAGACATTGGACAAATTTTCGAGGTCCTAAGATACTTTCAAGAACCTATCTTTGAATTTGTTCCTGTCATTTGAAGTCTTGTTGGTTTCCCCTTGTTGGGTGGTACACTCAACGTTTAAAGCGAAAGCCGTTAATTCTATGTTCCATGCATCAAGCACATGAATTAGAATTGAAATCATTATTGTAGATGATGTGCACGTGATGCTATAGCTGGGATAAACATGAATGAAGATACTGATGAAACTAGTACTGAAACATTTGTAGATATGCTTATTCTACCCATAAGTGTGACTTGGATTTAGTACCTTTATAAGTGTGACTTGGATTTAGTACCTTTATAAGTGTGACTTGGATTTAGTACCCTCACTACACACTCTGTTATTAACTTTCTTTAGAGTTCCTAACATGAGTGGTGCGTGATAAAATCAAAAGAACAATGCACAATTTCACAAGAGTACTTCTCGATTTAATTTTGCTTTGACATAGACTCGATTCTAGCAGAGGGTGCTAGAAATACAATGTGGCAAAACCTCCAAGAGTGGATGAAGTTCAAAGCTTCACTTTTGTATCTCAAACACTTCACGATGTTTTAGGAATAACTTAATCCATAGTAGAGAAAAGGTTCTCCTTTCCTATTTGGATGTTGCTTGATTTTATCCTTCTCAGGTCAAGAAGATGCTTCAACATAGGGTTAGGTTGGAGATCATAACAGAAAACTCAATAAAATGCAAAAAACAAAGGTTCTCAACTTGGGATTAGCAAAAAAGATGTGTGAGATTAGGACATAGAAATGTTTCATTAATTTAATTAACTCAAATTCTCATTTACTGTAATGGTTGGTATGCTTGCATCCTTAGCACCAGGTGTTAGGTTTGATGTTTCCATCAAATCGAGTGCTCCTAGTGTTTTGCCATTGGACATGATGTTGCACATGCAACATGATTTAGGCATGTTATATATAATATTATGAGATAAAACTATTCCACATAAGTGATGTGTCTTGATGGTTACACCGTGACTCCTTCTTCTATAGGACATGGGTTCGATTCATGATCTTGATGGCTGATGAAGGAAAAACATTGAAATATCTTTTACTATAGATCTCAAAAAGAGAGAAGAATTTTCGCATGAAGAAGACAAACTACAGGAGAGACAAAGAACATATCCTTGAAAAATGAATGTGAAAAATCTCCATCATAATTTCTCTCAAACTCAAGGTCGCCATGGATTCTATAGGGCTTTGATACCAATGCAAGATACTCACAATACAACCACCACGTGTTAGCAAGATGACTCTGCTCCCAACCATATGCCTCTATATGTAGCTCTCTCCAAGGGACTGCCTTCTTGGGCAGATGGATTCTAACCATCCATGTGACGGCCATGTAACTACATGTGCACCAAGTGTCCCATTTAACTCGAGTTAACTCAAGTGGATGCTTCTAGAAGGTTTTAGATCTCTTTGGGCAAAATAATCTCCCCATGTAACCCATGGGGATTGAACCCAAGACCTCCTCCTTCACACCCTTGAGACTTAACCACTAAGCTAAGTGGATCACTCCTTTACAAGAGCACATGACTTGCTACATAAGTCTAGTCTCGAGATCTTTGATCATACACATGGGTGACCAAATGGTGTCCAATTTTAGATATATTTGAATTGGCTAGACCTTTAGATCATAGACTTACTTTATTACAATCATACACATTCATTTTTCTTTCTAAGGTGGAAGTTTATGATAACCCTCAATCTAAGAGCCTTAGCAACTCATGCTATTGTTCTGATACACATTAATGGATGACTTGGCTTGGATCTATGTTCAACATTGAATGTGAGACACTTCTCACTCACAAAATGGGAAAAAATGGCACGTGTTCTAGGATTTCTAGTCAGAGCCTAGAGTAGAGGATAATTCATCCTCAAAGATTCCATGATCAAGAACAATGCAAGTAGCATTATGATCAAAAGAAATAAAGTTATAATTGAAAAGAGAAAGATTTAAGGTAACATATCTAGAAAGAGTTGAGGATATGGAAAACGTCAAATAAGTTTAGTATAGAGAGTTGCCCTTTTGAAAAAGGAAGAATTGAGACAAGGGATAGCTTAGCAAAGGTCCCATGAGTTAGAAAATTAGAGGTGAGAAGTCTCAAGGTATTTCCACATTACAAGGACTTGCACAAGGCACATATTTTGTTTAACCCGTGCACTAATGCACTTACCCATCATCCATCATGGGTTACAAGTATTTGGCATGAAAACTATGCAAGCCATCTTTGAAAGAACTAGTGGACATCAAGGTGACAACAACAAGAGCAAGGAAGCAATCCACTACTGAGAGCGGCTCACAATCAACATTGACAACCTCTCTTGAGCAGCTCACAATTTTTGGAAACTCACAAAGACACCATCAAGCTAGAATACAAGGAAGAAGTACATACAAAGGGAGTACAACTTGCGATGGATAGTAGAGATGAAATGAAGAACATGACAATAGACCCTGTGACATGGACACTACCTCTCAAGTACTACATGGAACAACCACTCGAGCAAGGGTCTCTCAGGGACGACAGACTCAAGAGTGGGGGGAGTTTTGAAGCTCAAGGTCAAGGACAAAGCACGTAGGGAGCTCCAAGAAGCGCATGTCAATTTTTCAGAAGAAATCCCTATAAAAATAATGTTTTTTATTACTAAAAATAGTTGAAAATATCATTTCATATTTTTGCAACTCCATTTTGTTCAAATCAAGGAGTCCTTGAGATTGAGGAGTATTAGAAGTATCATCCTACCAATTTTCATAATTTTTAGACTCCATTTGGGCCCTCAAATAAGCCCTAGAACCTATTTTTTAACTTGGCTGAAGACTAGGTCTGGACAGGGCCAAAACCACTCAAAAAACTATAAAAAGAGCTAGAGAGCTCATTTTTGAGGTTAGCTTGTTGTAGATTTGAGCTTTTGTAAGAGAACTCTTTTGTAATCGAAGTCCTTCCATTGTTCCACTCTTTTCTCTTACCTTGTGTGTGTGTATGTGTATGCATGCTTGTGTGCTTTTACTCACACACTTGTGCCTTCACTTGCTCACAACCTTCATACCAATCCTCACATCTCCACGGATTGACATTTATGAGGTGTATCTCCTCACATTGGAACTTACCATTGTGCTAGAGTGACATGTATCCTTGCCATCTTCAGTGATGTGTCTGCCCAGGGTAGGCTGTGGTTCATACTCCTCTTTGAAATTAGCCTCTACTGAAATGGTGATTGTTTCTTCTGTAGCCGTTATTTAAGGTGGCAAATTTGGTTGAGGAATGTCTGATGTATTCAAAACTTGAACTTGGAGTTCCAACATACATGCCCATAATGTAGTCTATTCTTCCAATGTCTCTAGTGGCATGACCTCTTGAATGATAGGTTGCTGTAGAGATGCTTGAAGGCATAGGGTGGCATTGTCACTTTTGACCAACTGATAGTCATTTGTTAATTTTTCATAATCCTCTAGTGATCGTGCATGGTCCATCCAACTTATCCTCAACAATCAACATACAAAATACATCATTGATTTTAGCCATGGCCAATGATTAAATACCCTTATGCATAAAAATGACCATATCTCAAAAACTTGAACAAAAATACCTTGTCAAGCTCTGCTAAAGGTGTAGAAAAGACTTTGAGGCACTCCTACTGGGAAACCAAAACCTACATATATGTTTGGTAAAAAAAGATGAAATCACATGCATAGACATTGTGATATGCGTTCGAAGGCTGAAATGAGCTCATATCAAAATTTTGATGGCACAAAGCAAATATGTTTTGAACTCCTAATCAGCTCGAGTATATTCACCAATTGTCATGTGATTATGAGACTACTACCAGAGAGGTGTCAATGATGCCCTAGATGAACTGCGGACCTACTTTGATACTAATTGTTTGAGTTTGAGGTCTGCGGAAGCACACAAATAGCACAAGGAAGAAGAAGAAGCTTGGAGCACAACACAATAAAATATATTATCAAGAGAATGTACAAAGATAAGTGTCTCATTAGGGTTTTAGGTGTATATACAAGCGGGGGGGAAAAACCTTCTAAAGAGGAAAAAAAGTGCCCCGATGATCCTAAGTGTGTTCACACAAATCACTACTAAAATATATCATCAACACACACTGATGAATGATCCTGCTTGGATCTATGTCTAAAAATGCTCATCCACTCGTTGCACATGCACATCTCTATTGTAGAAAGAGAGCATTCATGATGCACGGTGAGAGGACAAAAGAATTCACCTTTATTTGGTAGGGGAGGAAGGGCATGCAATCTCCTTGAAGAAGAGGACTCAACCATTAGATTCTTCAAGTTAAACGTAAGTTGAGGGAACTACAAGCTAACTCATGGGGAAGCTATGGAAAAAGGATAAGATAGAGCATGGAGCATAATCTTTCTTGAACTAGATTATGGAGCCTCAAGAAATATAGGAAGAGATGAGTTAAATAAGAAAAGTTTTCAAACAACATAGGGGAAGTTTTCCATTTACTTCTTCTCGTATTAATAATAGATTCCCATGTTGCATAGCATCGAGATTGCAAGAAAATAACATTAAACATGAGTATTCATTTAGCAAATATGGTTCTCTTGCTCATAGAAACGTCATATCCAGATGTAGATGCTCTATTACTTATTGTCAAAGGAGCACAATAGGCAACTTGAGAGTGCACATATGAGAAAAGTATAAATTATGCAAGAGGAAAAATTTTCAATGTTTTATAAAGTTAAGCGTTTGGTTAGCCTTGTGAGGGCCAAATTCATGGAAGTATAAGTCTCTATGCACTTAAAACTAACTAATGTGTTTTGGCCTAGTGGTTACATTGTTTGAGCTTCTAGTGGAAAGTCTTGGGTTCATGTCTTGCAAGAGAATAGAGGGATTGGATTCTTACTCAAACACAAGCCCAAGCTTTTAGATGGTTCTAACTTAGTTAATTGGGACACTTGGAACATATGAAGTTACATGGTCAACACTTGGATGGTTAGCATCTACCTACCTTATTTGGTAGGTGTTGTTGTAGACAAGGATAAGCACCACTTCAAGAAGCTCCACCTCCTTAATTGTCATTCCGCGGAAGAGATAGGGTGATATGAAGATCATGAACAAGTGAAGTGAGTGATGTTGAAGGTGAGAAGCACATGAGTGCACACACACATACATACACATGTGGTAGAGACAAGAGAGACACAATGGAAGATGAAAAATGCACTATATTACTCACGAACACTCTTACAAGCTCTCTTACACTAGCTACTCTCAATCAAGCTACAAGCTTCCAACTAACAAACCTCAAAAATGAGCTCTCTAGCTCTTTTTATAGTTTTTAGACTACTTTTGGCTGGTTTCAAACCTAGTGTTTGACATAGTTAAAAATTAGGTTCTAAGGGTCATTTGGAGGTCCGAATGAAGTCTAAAAATCAGCAAAATTGGTATGAGCATTCTACCTAAGCTCCTCAAGCTTGAGGACTCCTTGCCTTGTACAAAATGGAGCAACTCTGGTCATGCAACTTTGGTTGTCACACTTCAACTCTGTAGCCTCCTGTCCTTGTATTCCTATGTGCCATAGGATCCTCCTCAACTATAATGCTTCGCATGCTGCAACACATGCAACTTTGTACTCTGCTTCAGTAGAAGATAATTCTACAGTCAGTTGCTTCTTACTGATCCAAGAGAAGATCCCTCATCCTAAAGAAAAGCAATACTCAGAAACTGATTTTCTGGTATCAATATCTCTTGCCCAATTTGGGTCACAATATTCGACTAGAGATGATCCTTCTTCATAAAGAATACCATAATGAGTGGTTCCTTTCACATACCTGAGTATCCACATGCTTGCCTTCCAATGAGTTTGGCAAGGCTTATTAGAGAACATGCTTATTAGTCCAACAACATTATAATGCCTTCTTCAGCTTACATACCTTGTTCTTTGAATGGGGAGCCTCAAACCCTAGGGGATGAGACACATACACCTCCCCCTTGAGGTCTCCATTCAGGAACGCTAATTTGACATCCATGTGATAGATTGGCCAGTGCTTATGTGCAGCCACAACTAGTACTACTCGAAGAGTAGTCATTCTTGCAGTTGGGGCAAATGATTCACAAAAATCAATGCCTTTAACTTGTGAGTAGCCCTGTGCAACAAGTCTTGCTTTGCACTTTTCTAGAGTACCATTGGCCTTGTACTTTAGCTTCCAGACCCACTTGGTGCCAATGACTTTATGCTTAGGGGGTCGGTCCACTAGCTCCCAAGTTCCATTCTTCATGATATTGTTGTATTCTATTTGCATGGAAACCCTCCAATACAGATGGGATTGGTTCCTTTGCTTCTTCTTGAATGAGATCAACCATCAAGGATGTGTTTACAATATGGGTGCTTGCCCGTCTCTGTTCCTCTATTCTCTGTGATGGCCTTGGTCCATCTGCAAACTATTCTGGTGACTCTAGGATGGGGTTTGTACAATCATAGAGCTGCCTCACCCAACATGGCAATGGCTTTTCCACTTGGGAGATGGCAGGTTGGTGATTTTCAGACTCATCATCTGAAGATGATGCTTCCTTCTCTTGTGTAGAAGGGATAGCTCTTGGGAGAGGCTCATAGTGAATTGCCCCTTCGCTTGATGATAAAGTGTAAGCTCCCTTTTCCTCCTCCAGTGCATGTGGCTCCTCCTCCTTAAACACCACATCATGACTCGCCATGATCTTCTTAGCCTCAGGGTCATAAAGCTTATAAGCCTTCTTATCTTCACTGTACCCTAGGAAGATACATTTGATGCTTTTTGGTTGAAGATTATTTCTCTCCTTATCTGGAACATGTACATAACATTCACTTCCAAATACTTTGAAATGGGAAATAGAGGGCTTTTTACTAGTGTAGATTTCTTGTGGAGTCTTTCTATCAACTACCTTGGTGTAGCTTCGATTCAAGATGTAGAGAGGAGTATTGACAACCTCTACCAAAAATTGATTAGGCAACCCCTTTCCTTTCAACATGCACCTTGCCATCTCCATGATGGTTCGATTCTAATGTTTTGCAACATCATTTTGTTGAGGACTATGTGCCACTGTGAGTTGATGCTTGATTCCCTTACTCTTGTAGAAATCTTTGAACTTTGTTGATGTGAACTCACCATCATTGTCTATCTTGAATTTCTTCATCTTCTTCTCTGTTTCAGTTTCAACAAGCTGGAGCCATTCTTTAAACGTACCAAAAGCTCGAGCCTTATCGCGAAGGAAACCATACTTGCTTTGTGCCAGTTGCCTTGACATGGCTGTGCTATCTCCACCATGGGATTGTTTGTTGGGGTTGTCATCAGTTTGGGTTCCTACGTGTCACATGATGTATATATGGGAGTCTTGTAGAACATGTCACATGGCATCATGTTGGATGGATTCCACATTCAAGGTAGAGGCAAGAAAGTAGAAACTCTATGATTATCATTCGATAAGAAAAAGAGTGGAGAGTTGCTCGGCGGCTGGGAGGAAAGGAACGCGATGTCTCTGTGTGTGCTCGCGGATGCAAATCGAGGCAAAAAGAGCTTTAAGCTTTATGATATTGGTATCAGAGCTTGTACGATCGCCATGTCCTCTGCGTGCGTCAAGTGGGACTTGAACCCGTATCACAAGGATGGAGGGCCAACGAGCTAGCCAAGGCGCTGGTCGCCGTTGTGTGATGATGTATGAGCAGCAGCGCTTGTCATCTTGGATAAAAGAGGCAGCCTTTGCAGGCCATCCGCGACATGTCACGAGATTCGAGCTCGCTACCTCTTATGGGGAGCGTTCCACATTATATACGATGGTTATTGACATCATATATACAAAGATACTTACCTCCAGAACTGGTGACCTGGCTTCAACATTGAGGGAGTGCATATCGTGATCCTTCAAGGAGATCGAAGCCTACAACATAGGGATTTTCATTACCTATTTGTTCTTTCTTCAGTCATCATATGGATATCATAGAAGATTTTCGAGACAGCATAGATGATCATATGCACCCCCCTAATGTTATTCTTCAAGGCAGCATCCAAAAGTTCACTTGAAGCATCATCCATACATCATTTGAATGCAAAGGATGGGCTAATACAAAGGCTTCATTTCTTCAAAGGAGAGGACAAGAAGAAGCAACGGTCTTCAAGGATGGAAGATGGTTCTTTTCGAGAATCAGAGGATGGACAGAGGCTCTGAAAACTGTTGTGTCGACATGCCATAATATGGAAAAGCTCATCCTCAACCTTCGATGTCCGTCAGACTAGGTATAGTTTGGAGGACTAGATGAAGAATGTTCTCGGAAGGCGTATTCCAATGAAGATCGAGAACAAACAAGAGAGAGAGATGGGATGCACCTGCTACATATGAAGAGCATATACTCCAGGACTTGTCCAAGGTTTTGATTTCAAATTTACAAGCATGGAGCTTCATGTTAATCACAGGTATTATTATTTCAATTTTGAGAAGCACCATGAACTGTTAGGAGGCCAAGATCCGGGAGGGAAATCATATGTACGGAGAGTATGAGGTATATATATTCTCATCTAGAATCAAAGATTCCCTCCAATTACAAGAAGGCCAAGTTTAGAGTATCTCTAAAATACTCTATTTTTATGATTTTTGCATAAATTTCAGGAGCTATTTTGATAAATAGCCATTTTGGGAAGGGAAAAAGAAGAGGTATTTTTCATAGATTTATGGAAAAAACCATGCACACTTATAGTCTAGTGTATTGACTTCCATGTAAGATCAAGAAATTCAAATTATACCTCAGTTTGATGGGAGTTTGAAGCTCCACAAAACCCCCTTCCATCACAGTTTGAGAAAAAATTTCAGCACCTAATTCTAAGAAATTCCCATTTTGGAAGAGGGAAAAAGAGGTGCGATAGCTATGGATGGATGGGAAAAAATATATATACTGAGAGTATGGTGTATGGACTTCTTAGGCGAATCATTAGATTCATCAAAATGATAAGTTAAGGAGGGATTTTACTTCCTCAAAGACCCCCTTCCCGCACTTTTTGGAAAAATTCAGAAATTAATCTTTTGCCAAACTCCACTTCTGGGAGTAGGAATAAAGATCAATTAGAGGCTTTCCACGGATTATTGTATATAATCCAAGATAAATCCACATTTAGAGTGGATTAGAAGCTTGCTAAGAGCTCCCATTTAAGTTTTTGCATAAAAGCAAAATTTTGCTTTAGGCCTCTTTTGGGGAGTGAATTAGCATGCTTAAAGGGAGGATTTGGAAAGGTGAAAATAGGCCTAAGCATCTTCATATATCACTCTCTGAGATTATGGAGAGAATTTTACCATTTGCTTGATGGAAGAATGCTTTTGGGCACCTCAAAAATCACATTTTTACACTTTTTCCAGCCCCTCCAACAGTCCACTAGTTAGGCATGTCCCGCTTGGAATGGCCATATCTTGGGCTAGAAAACTCCAAATTGGACGTGCTATGGCTCGTTTCGAAGAGCACAAGGTCTAATTTCAGCTTATGAAATAAAATTTTGGAAAATAAGTATTTTTGCAGGTCTGAACAGCTCTGCAAAATCTGAACAGTTTTTGGCGACTACCTTCCGGGAGCCATATCTTTCAAACCGGGAAGGCGATTTGAGTAATTTCACTTCGATTTCTTTGCACATGCTTTATATTTCAGTTTATGAACATTTGCAGGTCCTAAAGTGGTTTTTGCAGGTCTAAAGAAGGATTACTAATGCATTTTTGAGCTAAATTTGCATTATTTTTGTAATCACCTGACCATGCTTTATGTTTGACGAGTGCTCCGATATTTTCGGACACTTCAAAGTGTATGTTAGGACCTGAGGAGGAAGGTGCAGAGGTCTCGAAGCTTGTCGAGAGCGATTGGATGCATGCAATTCCAAAATCAGACTACTCAGGGACGTATATTTTATGCTTTCTGGCATTTTATTTATGTTATGGCATGTTCCTACATGCATGAATGGGATTGCATACATCAAGTGTTGATCATTGTTTAAGCTCTTAAAAGTATGGATCAACATGTAGGAAGTATACTTTTTGATTGTTTGCAGGAAAGAAGATTACAGAAACCATATGGCTATGCAACACCGGGAATGGTTGCTAGCAAATACTTTTATGTTTTTGCAGGTCATGGAATCCATATATAAGTTTATGGCGTGCATGCCATGGGCCTGTCAAGCCCTATGTTTTTGGGTGGCCTGAGTGCCACTGAGTTATGGTTTAAATTTTTTGGGGATTCCATTTCCTGGGGAAATGCTGTCGAAATTTTTCCTACCGCATGGCGTTATATACGCACTTGCCTTTAGGTAGGAATGTTATGGCATCATAGCATGCCCTTTCTGCAAACATCAATAAGTTTTACGCATGCTCATAAGCATGTATTTGATGTACTTAGGACCATCAGAGTATTATATATAAGGCAACTTCAGTAGTAACAGGATCCCTACACATAATCCTTATGGATTTACACCATAGGATTGCTAACGGAAGGAGCTACACCTTCACCATTAGTAATGTGCACAAGCAATCCTATAGGTTCAGGAAGTTGCATTCAGGCTCGGGAGATGCATTTTGGATAATCTCCAAGGTAGTGAAGATTTATTTATCTTCACAAGAGTCTCACATGATGTATAGGAGACTTTGGGGTATCATGATGAATACCCAAAGAGTGACTAGTTTCACTCATGCACATCACTTGACCAAGTAGTGAAGCATTTTTGCTACACTACTAAGGAAACCAAATGGATGGGATCATAAAGATGGGTTTCATGAGATAGCATCGACGGATGCTTATGTGATTCGAGTGATGGTTAGGAAGGTCATAGGCATGGCACAAGCTCTATGGTATAGAGCATAGATCCCTTAGTTAGGAACAGTTGGGGTACCCAATACATATATATGTATATCGGGATCTACAGAGAGGTACTTAGACCTAGTCTTTGTACCTAGGAACAAGTTGGTTTGGAACAGAAAGGGGATATCCATTGTCACATTGTTGACTAGAACCAAACTAACTAGTTCAAGGACATGGGACTCATTTCAGTCCACTAATATGATTTTAGTATATGGGATTCATTGGAGTCCACCTACATATTCCATTATATGGAATAGATATTCGGTTTAATGTAGGTATGACACCGTGAATTGGAAGAAGTTTTCGCTGGTATGGGACGGTGGAAACGACTTCCCTTTGAGCACTCTTCTTCTATGGCCAGGAAGAAAAGGACTCATCATTCATGGCGTCATGTCTCACTAGATCAGAGGAGAGCTCTTAGTAGACATCTCCTTAAGATTGGGAGTTATCTTTCACAGTATGGGAAGATTTATTCTTCCAGTAGAGAATGTGGTAGGTGATTTTATCACCATGGATATCACATACTCATGTTGTGCTTTCAGGAAGGATAATTCCATTAGTTGATTGGATCGTATAGATCCATGCATATAGTATGGTTGGCAAAGATAGTTCTTCATTATGGATACACATATGTTTACGGTATCATGTCACATCATTGCTGACCATTTTAGTAGAGGGCTTTGGCCCTTATCAGGAATTTATTTTCTCCACTCTTCACTACATACGCCTTCATTAGTTAGCGGAGATCTGTTCTCCATCTTCATAAGAATCTGTGTAATGAGGGAGTATGCACCAGATATGGAAGAGAGGGCTAAATAAATTCATGAGTTTCTCTTTTAAGGAAACGAGAAAGTGGGAATTAGCTCTGAGATCCATGACAGATCTCACTTTAGCTCAGTGGTCTCACTTTAGCTCTTGTTCTTTGAGAGAGAAAGAAGGAAAGGAAAATATGATTTCTTCATAGCAGAAGAATAGAGCATATTTTCCTTTACACAGAAGAGGTGTTTAGAAAACATCTCTTCGTTTATATTTCAGAAGGAATTTGTTTACTCTACTTGTCAATATAAGTTCCTTCATGTGGGAGTATGATTCTCCACTATTTTGGAAGGAAAAACATGGAGAACTTATGTGCATGTTCTCAGTCATGGATGAGTAGAGCTAACCGATTCAACAGAATCTCTTTCAAAGGGAAAGGGAAAGTGGAATAGGTTCCACTGCTAGAGCTCTTTTCCTTAAAAGAGATTGAATAAAGAGAGAGACATGGAGAGATTTTCATCTTCTCACTTTTAGGTTGTCTAAATAGGAGTGGCACTCTTCTATCAAAGGCAAGAGAGAGATCAGTTAATCATGATGGTTAGATTGAGTCTCACATGGAGACTCTAGAGAGGAGCCATTATGTTACTCCAGTGATGGTCTTTAACTAGATGAGATGATCTAGTTATTGACATTAGTTAGACTGGGAGTAGATTGATGATACTTCTCATTTGAGTTTCCAGGAGATAGGGATATATCTAACCTATTATGGTACCAAACTCGTAGTTGGTGTTACATCATGAGTATGATGAGTAAACATCAGTTAGGAGGATGGGTACTTAGGGATTATCTGAATCTCAAAGGGAATGCTTTCTGCATTCATATGGCAAACTACAGGAAAGAGAAATATTAGAGTTTGCCCACGTGCCAATAGATGTTCTTCCAATAGAACCTAGTCCAATGGTAAAGGATGACAAACCACAGATTTCTCGGTTGTAGAAATGTAGAGATTGCATTTTACTACCAAGAAATTCTTATGTATAAGCTAGATGATGGATTTGCATAGTTCACAAGGTAGTTTAGACAAAACTATTACTTGTGATTACACTCAAGGTTAGGAAGACCTAGAGTGGTATGAGGGCAATCTATCATTTAGTCTTAGATGGGTTTGATGTCACTTGATATGGGACTTTGTTCTATACTTCAGAGGATTCTATGGTTTATTATCTCCATTATGGTATGGTCAAGCTTATGAGCTTGGCACTTTGTACTTGCTTTTCATATTATTACTCCATAGAGGATACATCATATGGACTGAGGTCATTCTTATGATATTATATGTTATGGGAGTAATAGTTTGGAAAGTGGAGTCTATATGGGAGATAGTAGGCACCACTCAGACGGTTTCCCACCTTTGAGATGATCTCATATGAGGCTTCTTAAGGGGAAGGACTTGGGGAAACAACACACAGAGATGACCATGTACATAGAGTACATGGGGTTCAGGGGAGTCCGGGCACTTTCTTCTACCATTACGGACATTTCATCTACATTTTCGAGGACGAAAATGCTTTCAAGGGGAAGGAAATGTCACATGATGTATATATGGGAGTCTTGTAGAACATGTCACATGGCATCATGTTGGATGGATTCCACATTCAAGGTAGAGGCAAGAAAGTAGAAACTCTATGATTATCATTCGATAAGAAAAAGAGTGGAGAGTTGCTCGGCGGCTGGGAGGAAAGGAACGCGATGTCTCTGTGTGTGCTCGCGGATGCAAATCGAGGCAAAAAGAGCTTTAAGCTTTATGATACTACGTCATGGTTGATCCTTTTGCTATGGTGGTTGAGAGGTCGAGTCAACACTCTGCTTTGGAAAAGAAGGGAGGTCCAACACTTGCATGACCTGCCCATCAGGGAGTGAGGCATTCTACACAACAGATCTAAGTAGGCATGTAGGAAGTGTTGATGATGGGCCTAAGGAGACTATTGTCCCCATTTGTCCGCTGATGTAGCCCACCTATCTGCTTATGGTGCCCATTTGTCCACTGATAGTGCCCATCTATTCGAAGAAGGGGAGGAAAATTTCTTGATTTCTCCTTAGGAAAATGTTTTTTGCTGCTTGCCCCATGAGGGTCATCGTTGGGGGAAGAATTTCACCAAAGATCTTTTGGTCCTTCTTGGCATCCATCACATATGGGCTGGGGTCACTTTCCTCTATTAGGGCATAATTAGGAATTTAAGAATACCACTCTACTAGCCTAGTATCTTGAGATGAAGGGAGTATTTTCTGAGATTTAGGTCCATCGAATGATCATATAACCAATCTTAGCCAATAATTAACGATTCTATGAGGTCATGATCATGGCACACTAGGAGCTTCATCGTGAATCCTACATCATGTATGAGGATAGGAAGGTTCAACTTGCCTACACAAGGGGTTTCCATGCCTTCTAGCCCTATGAGGTATGCCTCGATAGGCCGCATTTCTAATCCCATGTCTTGACAGTGAGACCACCTAATAGAAAAATTTTGCCAGAGTATCCTCTGCAAAATGAGCATATGACTAGTGTCAAAATCTCATAAAACTGCAAGTACTAACATGTTTACCTGCATAGTGAATCACTGATTCCACTACATATAATTAGTTACCCGAAAGAAGCCAACTAGGCTTATCAAGCACCTATAAACAACTATCATACATCTCCTATGGCGAGGTTGGGTAAGTCTTCCACCTGGATCACTGAAGAGAACCCGACATCTGGGTGTCTCCCAGTTAAGAAAACCTCACAACGACCCTCTTTATCAAATGTAAAAGGCTTTATGCAAAAATGTAACCACTATATCAATTGCCACATGGACGTACATAAGTGGTATCCACAGAAGTGTACATAGTGTATATGTGCTCAATATATGCTATAGAATGACACTTAAAGGCTGAATGCACAACCCAGAAACTAGCCAACAAAACTTGCAAGTGTCTGTCAACTCTGTTGTTTAGGTTCAAAAACATGCATAAGTTTGCAGTGGCTGCTCCCACGACAATCGAAAACCTTCCGAGAAACTTGTAGTTTTATGACTGTGGCTGAAAACATGACCCCAAAGGTGAATAATTATTTTCATAGAAGTGCAAAGAACACTTTTCTTCATGTTCTTGAACCTATGTGAAGAGATCTATGCACGAAAGTACTCGAGAATGGCTCCAAAAATCACCCCAAAAATGCTTAAAAAATAGGCTTTGAAAGCAAAGAATGAAGCTTTGAGGGACCAAAAGATGTCTTAACCTTAGTCTTTCCCCTTCTTCAGATGCCACAAGAGTGTAACTTAGTGGCAAGAGATTGCCATGGTTAAGCGAGCTATGGGGAGAAAGTACTAGGATGGGTGACCTCCTGAGAAGTATAGGGAACCTCTATCTTCCTCGGTCATTGAGGTCCTCCCTCATACGCAACCAATGATGCCAACGGTGACTTCGGTGGCTCAGACGACAAGGTATGTGAAGGTCTATGCCTTGGTCTCCGCCTTAGTCATAAGCCTTGATGAAAGCCTTGGGTGGGCGGGCAGGTGCTCACTTCGCTCACCCAAAAGGAACAAAGCTTTTGCATCAAAATGCTCTAATATGAGTGAAATATTTTTATGGTGATGCAGCACAGAGCACTCTTCTTCTTGAGAGCTCGATGAGAATATCCTCGGAGTAGAAAACCAAGCTCCAAACACCACACATGGTACTCTTACATAGAGGTAACATAATACATAGAAAATCATAGTACACAATGAGCACGAACACAAAATTCTTAGGTGTTATGAACGCGATCGAACTAATAGTATGTTGTTAACTAGATCACTATATGTTTTATTAAAGAACATATACAAAGAAGTGTGCGGTGGCCATTTGGACTTTCACATTGAGACTAACTGTAACACCAATTTCCTACTCGTAGAGATGAAATGCCACTGAAACCCATGATGAGAGGACGTGCATTCTCATTAACCCCCTGCTCACCAAATGGGTAGAGGCTAAGGCTACCAAAAAGAATGATGCACACACGACCACAAAATTCTTATTTGAGAATGTCTTAACAAGGTATGGATTACCTATAGAACTAGTGAGCGATAAAGCGACTCACTTTCTAAACCAGGTTATTGAATATTTGTTACATGATTTTATGGTGATTCTTAAGAAATCCACACCATATCATCCTTAGGCCAATGGACATGCAGAAAGTACCAACAAGATCCTTTGTAATGTATTGACAAAACTCATAAACAACAATCCTTCAAATTGGGACAAATAGTTACATCACCTTGTTTGGGCATATCGAGTGGTCTACAAGGCCGTACAGAATGCAACTCCCTTTCATATGGTTTTTGGTCAGAATGCAGTGCCTCCCTTGGATTTTTTGATACCCACCCTTAAAGTTGCACAAGAGCATCAGTGGACTGGCCATGAGTTATCATCAAGGATCATGGACTAGAACGATTAGGAGAGACTGGATTGAGAGTGACAACATGCATATATGCAACCAAAAAGCATATTTTGATGCACATGTGAAAGATAAAGGCTTGAAAGAAGGAGATTTAGTCCCAGTACATACATAAAATAACACACACGAAAGCTAGAGAAATGTGGTTATGAACCTATGATTATAAATAGGCTGTCAACAAGTGGAGCGATACAACTAGCCATGCTAGAAGGAGAGATAATGCCTAACTATATTAGTGGTTGTAGAGTCAAGCTTTATCAAGAACCTCTTACTAAGGACATGCTTAGACGACTCACGATGGCAAAGAAGTACAAGGAGGAAGAGAAGAGAATATGAGAGTAAGCTCATGCTGAGGAAGCACATTAATGTATGAAATTAAGAAGTCAAGGACTAAGGAGAGAACACTATAATCAGTTCAAAGGCTCAAAGTAACCCTGTATACCAATGTAGAAGTCCCTAGATATTGTATGGATAATGTTTCAAACAACATCAATTGCTCACCCTAGCATAGTGGATAGGACATCATTCATTACAATGATGCTAAGGCAAGGCAATACATGCTAGGAGCTTGGGTCTTTAATTGACTCAGGTGCTGCAATCAGCTATACAATGGTCAATTTACTCCTTGATACACTTATTGGTGTGAGCACATTTATTCTCACATAAACCTTTTGGTTGGTCATTACTATTTGTTAATTCATTTCTTTGGGAAGATTGCTGAATTCTCTCCCAGAATCTGACACTTGGTCATCCTTCTTTGATCCTTAGTGGTGTTTGGACTCTTTTAGATCCAGTATAATTCTATTCAGTTGCCTACCATCATGGCATCAGAGGTCTCAAGCATGTCTGGTGGATCAAGGTCTAGTGCCAGTGTTCTGAGGAGGAGCTATAACTGGCAGGGCAAAGACCATTTTGAGATCTTAAAATTTGATGGCACAAACTTTGCTCTATGGAGGAATCAGATTAAAGATGTGCTGATTCAAAGGAGGCAATGGAAGCTAGTAATGGAGTCTCAAAGAAGCCTACTCACATGGATGAAGATGATTGGGACGAGTTAGATGAAATGGCTAGGTCTACCATTTGATTGCACCTAGCAGATAATGTTTACTTTATAGTATTAGACCATGAAAGTGCAGAGGAGCTTTGGAAGAATTTATGCAATACATATGAAAAAGAGATGACATCAAATAAAGTGTATCTCATGAGAAACATATATGACCTTTGCATGAAGGACACAGATAGTGTTTTTGCTTATCTAAATGAGTTTGATGCTATTTTCTCCCAGTTACAAGCTCAAAAAATGGTTATGGATAATGAAATGAAAGCAGTCTTGTTGTTGTGCACCTTGCCATCATCATGGGATACATTTTGCATAGCTATTAGCAATAGTGCACCTAATGGTAAACTGGTCTATGATGACATATGTGGAGCACTCTTGAGTGAGGAGATTCTTAGAAAATCTATAGTTGGCACTCAAAGTGGAGATGCATAAAATGTTCATGATTCTAACCAAGGAAAGAATTAGCAATGTGGCAAGAGAAAGAACAAGGAAAAGAATGGTCAATGGAATAAGAGTAGAAGTAAATCAAGGAAGAGGGATATCGAATGCCATTATTCCCATAAGAAGGGACACATGAAGAAAGCCTATTATGCATTAAAGAATGCTAAAGGTAAAGGACAAAATATGGATGTGCATGTTAAACAGTTACATGCACCATCTACCTCGATTGTGAAGATTGAAGAAATTAATGCTATTTTTGATGATACTTATGTGTTGACACTTGATAGTAATGTGCCAACTGAGGCTCTTATGACTGATTCTCTTTCCCACACATGGCTGCTAGATCTTGGTGCTTCTTTCCATGTGACACCACACAGAAAATAGTTCTCTAATTATGCAGCAAAGTCTCTTGGTACTGTGAGACGTGGTGACTCTTCCAGTGTGACATTTTGGAGATTGGAGATGTGGTTGTGCAGTTCATTGATGGTTCAAAATTTACTATGCATAATGTACACAATGCACCTTAGTTATCATGCAATTTGATGTCAATTGGTTAACTTGATTGTTGGAAATTTAGTAGGCCCATTACTAATACCACAGGTTCAAGTTCCATAGGTCCATGATCTACAACATAAATTTCAGCAATCTTCCAATATTGACAAAACATGAACATACCACATTTAATCAAACAAATGATGAGAAAAAGATAGAGAAAGATTAGAAAACATGTGTAAAGTGTTACGTAAGCCACTGCTTACTCACACTATCATATATACTAATGTCAATTTACAATGTGGGAGTCAAAATCTCAACCACTCTATGTGAACAGAAATAGATGGAAGAGTGTATATACAAATGTTACAAACATATTCAGATGTATGGAAAAAAATCTGAATATATATGAGATGTTTGACCTAACAGTTTGTAGAAGAGTGAATATGAGTGACAGAAAGAGGAAGGATCAATCTAAAATTGATAATCAACAAACCCTCATCTGAACTTAGGCTATGGAAGACCCTAAATCAGATATGTGTGTGAAAAGATCACATACTTACAAAAGTAGCAAAGAATGCTAACAAGTTTGCTGCCAAAAATCCTCAAGCTCATATGAACATACCTTCTTGAACACCTCATCCAAATATGCATAAAGCATACATGTACTGATTCTCTTGTACCTATGCCGAATAGGACTCCTCCTAATATGGATTCCACTGCCTCCATAAACTCCAAGTAGTACTTGTGTGCATAAAGAGAATATGTACCTGAATTCTTAACGTAAGATGCAAATCTTATGCTAACCACCATCCAATGTCTTTGAGTAACCTGAAATCTTCATGTACAAGACAATCTTCAAATACATCATGTGAATGGCCGATCCACACCACCAAGTTGCTAATAGCCTCTCCAAAAGCAAGAGTGTGAGCACACTCTTCTCCAAGAAGAACTCCATAGCAGCTCCTCAACATGCTCCAAGATAGCACCATGGCTGCCCCATGTGCTAAAAAGCATCACCTCTATTGAGGTACCAAAGCTCTCCAAAGCTTGGTGTTGAAACTAGGTGATGGATACTCAACAATAAGCCAAACATGTTGTTATATAGTATTGTGTCTCTTCCAAAGTCACCATCAAAAGCTCTCATCGGTAAAACTCTCAACGATCGCTAAAAAACACATGGTTTTATCCCGTCGCTATCACGATCTGTCCATTGCTTTTTCTCAAAATCATGCCAAACTAAAAAAGTCGCGCTGCGCCACTGCCAGAGGGATTTGAACCCAGGTCATAGAGATGGGAGTATATCCATGTAGCCACGCTGCCAACACCAGTTACTTGTAGAAGGAGTAATAACAACAGCTACACATGCTGTGATCAGTGAGCAAACTTTTGACCAATGGACATTGTTTCCAACAATCCCCCCTGCAATGTCATATTGGTACAAACTGAACTTTATCTGCAGACTATCAAAGCTGCAAACTATCACAAGCTTCAAGGTGTCCAAAAATCACAAAAATTGGTATGAGCATTCTACCTAATCTCCTCAAGCTTGAGGACTCCTTGGCTTGAACAAAATGGAGCTACTTGATACAAAATTGGGTATTCTATCGTACATTTGTTACAAGAATGATGAAAATCACTGTTTGAGGTTTTGGACAAAGTGTTTTAGAAAATATTTCTTGAAAAATTGATGTGTCTACTCCCCTAACTTACTACATTCCCCTTTCACACACTGCCTTTATGTCTTGTCTGTGACCACTGCCTGTTGCACTACCAACAGTAGGCCTTTTAGAGAGAGATATATATAGAGCTACTGGGTTGGGAGGAGAGCCATCTCATGCTCTAGGTGGTGGTTGTAAACTTGAGCTCTCTCACACAAATATTTCTCGAATTTCTTGTTATTGACATATGGGTTGTATGGAGTTTTTATAGTAGGGACATAATTGTTTTTCAATAGAATATCTTCGAGTGTCATCTGAAGAGCATCCAGGTAGCAAATTTAGTCATTGTTTCCAATTGAGTAGTCGCACAACTTTGGATGCATGCAACTCTTTCCTTGAGTGATGGATTTTGAAGATTTTTAGCTTTTGATTTTATGGTAATAAGCTCATAGCAATCCTTCTAACTCAATTGTTCAAGGGCAAATGAGGACCAATCTAGGCTATGTCCATGGATATCTATATCATAGTGCATGCTCTATTATGTGATCTTGCTTGAACTTGAATTTGATCCTTTGCAAGCTCGTCTTGCTTTTGTTTAAGAGTTTCTTCAATTTAGCGACTTTATTTTTCCATTTCGTCTCTATTCGTGCTTTGTGAATCTTCATGATACCCTTCATAGGTGTAGAGTCCTTTCCAAAAGTCTTCCTAACTCTCAAAGGTAATTAGATCAAGCACATGATTTCATTTGGATTTTGATTTTGGCTTGGTTTGTGTTTGTGAATGTGTGACTACCTTAACTAGTGCTATCTTTTCTTCTTCCACCTCACTACTAGAGGGAGATGTACTCACCATATTGAGAGGTGTAATTTTGTTCCTATTTGGATTATAAAGAAAATCTTTATACAAGTATGTCTTGAAACAACCACTATAGTAAGTTTTGTTTGGCGATATGGGTAGTAATTGGGGTACTTGGTGTGCAAGTGGACAATAATGAATGAAGTGGTCTGCATCACATCTACAACAAGGACCTCTTGATTGAGTAGGTTGAAATTGAGGCTTAACCACAATTTGATACCAAACATTTGCATAGTATACTTTACTATACTCATGCTTGCTATAGTTATAACTTTGATAATAGTCCTCATATCCACTAGAGTAAGCTTGGTATTGCACATAAATAGAGTATTTCTCCTAAAGCATCTTGTTGACTACTTTCAACTAATTTTTCTTGCTTAATAATGTCTGTAATGATTGGAACAAATGGTATGATTGCTTGCTTTGGTTCTTTCCTAAGGCTCTTCCATATTTTACTAGGACCATCTATGGGGGAGTAGGTGGTTGTTGGCCAAAAATTAGTCTTGGTGGGTACATTTGGTACTCCAACATCGGTCTAGTTATAGTATGGCATTGGTTTTTGTAGCTCAAGCGTGAGTACCACCTCCTTTACTTGTCAATCCGTGGAGACATGAGGAGGATATGAAGATCATGAGCGATTGTGGTGAGTAATTGTGAGTGACAAGCACATACCTGCACACACACACACACACACACACACACACACAAGGCAAGATCAAAGAGAGGAACAATGGAAAGCTTCTATTGTAAAAGAACTCTCTTACCAAAGCTCAAATCTCTAACAAGCTATTAAGAAGCTAACCCAAAAATGAGCTCTCTAACTCTTTTTATAGTTTTTGGAGTAGTTTTGGCCCTCTCTAGACCTAGTGTTTGACCTAGCTAAAAATTAGTTACTAGGGCTTATTTGAGGGCTCAAACGGATGCTAAAGATTATGAAAATTGGTAGGTAGCTACTTCTAATACTCTTCAAGCTCGAGGACTCCTTGGATTGAAGAAAATGGAGTTTCAAAAATGTGAAATGATATTTACAATGGTTTTTTTAATGATAAAAATCACTATTTTTATAGGGATTTCTTTTGAAAATTTGACATGTGCTTCTTGGAGCTCCCTATATGCTCCCTCTTCTTGTGTGTCCACTTCTTGATGTGTTCCCATGCCTTGTGCTTGACCTTGAGTGTCAACACTCCCCCCTCTCTCGAGTCTATCATCCTTGATAGACCCTTGTGATAGTGGGTATTCCATGTGGTACTTTGAGAGGTAGTGTCCACCATGTATCGATAAAAGTTATGTGTCTTCCAAATTTAGCTGAGTTGGTTGCCATGCTCTTCATGTTGTCACACCGAGCCTTGATAGTTTGTTATCCCTTTGTATATAATGCTTCCTTGGATTCCAATATGATGATGTATTTGTGAGATTTCAAAAATTGCTAACTTCTGAAAAGAGGTTGTCCATGTTGATTGTGAGCAACTCTTGGCTTCGAATTGCTTCCTTGGTATTGATGTTGTCTCATTGATGTCCTCTAGATCTTTGAAAGATGATGTTCATAGTAGTCATGCCAAGTACCCGTAACCCATAATGAATGATGTGTAAGTGTGTTCGTGCATGGGTTGAAGAAAATATGTGCCTTGTGCACGGACTTGTAATGTGGCCCTATGCATGCTTACTTGGGGAATGCATTTCAAAATGTATGGTGCAAAAAAATTTGGGTCTTGAGCTAAGTGCTCAAGGGCATGTTGATGAAGAGGTTTCTTAATCTAACATTGTGATAGCTTACCAATGTGAAAGGTCAATTGATGTTCATCTCTTCTTGTGGTACTCCCATCATGGTGATTGAGCATGGGCATCTCTTCCATTGTTTATGGATGTCCTTGTTGATGATTCACTGATGAATTTCTTTGAGCGCACAGTCCTCATCCTTCTTCTTCTCTCTCTCTCTCTCTTTACAATGTCACAAAACAAGAAGAAAGAGGTTAGTATCAATAAAAATAGTTGACATATGTCAATGTGCTGTTGTACATAGGACTCTCAAATGTGTCTATGCATGGATGTGTAATGTGGCCCTAGCATACTTTGGAAATGCATGAATGGTGCAAAAGATAGTGTTGTGCAAGGAGCACATGGTTTTTGCATGTCGAGGCTTTTGATTTTACTTGTAGAAGTTGATTCAATCAATCAACGTTTGACTAAAAAAAATCATTCCTCCTTATAGGGATCCATTTGAGAATAATGTTCACCCATGCACTAATCACTTTTGGCCTCTTCATCTTGGGATGATTTCATAATTTTTGTACCCCTCATAGTTGGCTCTTTGTTTGTATATGGGCTACTAGTGTTTTTGGATTTCGAACTCATACCCTTGATGCTTGTCTGCTTACTATTGCCGAAGAGGTGATGTGAACTTCTTTTGATCTATATGCTTGGTTTTGGTCCTTGCTTCTCCTTGGCTTCATTGTTGAGACTTTTCTTGTGTGGGGAAACATAGAGTTTTGTGGATGTAAAAGTTCCTTGGGTACTGAAGAGTCCTAATGCCCACGAGAAAGATAATACAGATATCTGCTTATGTGCACTGATAGTTTGTTTAACTTGCCTGTACAAACCGACTTTCTCTCATTTGTGTCCTCGGTTGCACTTGAAAGTGGTTGCTGAAGAGAAGAGAACACAAGCCCTACTGCACATGCACTCGAAGATCCACTCCCCAAGGTACCCCTCGTGATTCCCCTTTGCTCTCTCCTTGCTCACACCCTTTCTCACAAACACACTCATGCATGCACATGCTCAAACCCACACATTCGAGTACATGACCTTTCTCACCCTCCTACGATCTCTCTCCCTCTCTTGCATACACACACACTCAAGCGCTCATACACACCTAACAACCCGACACACCTCGCATACACCCACATGCACAACTTCTTACTTACACTCTCTTTCTCCCTCTCCTCTTTTACACACTTTTCGCACATGTAGGCTCACACACTCCCTTACTCTCGCACCCAAACACACACACGTATACTCAAAACATATCCAAGAAACTACACCAAGGACATCCTCGATCACCTTAAACTTGCTTGGCACAGCGGTCTCATTTCAGATTCCAACTAACCTCGTTCAGTTAAAGTTACTCACTCCTACATGCAATCCAACGCTCACAGCTTTTCCAAGAGCCAAATCCTCCCTTTTGAGTCTTCAACGCATAATCTTCACCAAGCCCATATATGAATATCCCCCGATGCTGAATCCATTCAAAATTGGTCATCTGGCAAACATTTGACGTTGGTGCCCTGCACACTTCAGAAGTTTCTGTACGTTTATACCATCTGCTGGTTGTTTCAGTACTCCACCACCCTTCCAACTCTACACAGGTTACCTTCTTGATATGCCAGATAAACAAAACTTCTCCTCGCTGCCTCTACCACTCATGTCCTTCCCGTGATGCAGAGGTTAACAAAGACGTTGAGGGCAAATCGAATACAGAGTGGCCAGTCACCACAATGGCAGCAGATGCCCCTCCTCAGTCACATGCTTCCCTCTTTCAATTTTTCAATCTCAAAAATGCCTGCATTGAGAAGATTTCCTACATCTGCTTTGCTCTTACCATTAAGGTTTGCAACCTGCTCAAGCCAGTTAGAATATATGTCATCCAGTAACGCAGTAAGCATTTCCCTATTTTCTTCCGACATGTCTTTTCTGGAAATTAAATCACCTGCACTTTTGTACTTCCGTATGCGTTACACTTCTGGTTCTACACCCACTTTCTCAAGTACACCTCGTACTTGCCGAATTTGTTCAATGAACTGATCACTGGCGATGCCATCCCCTTTCTTGTTCCCATGTCCAATGCCCTCAGCCCTTACTTCTTCTCTGGCATACGTGACAGGTCCAGCCAAAAACAGAGCAGGTAACCACTTTTGGTTGACAAGGGACAGTCGAGTGCAATAGAGTGCCTGGGAGCACTTCCTTCACCATCATCAAGTCCAGCAATTTAATCTTGTCCACCTGCACCTAATCTTCTTTGCATCTCTTCTCATCCTTGATACCCTCTCTTCTCAGAGTCCTCCTTAAACTGTTTCATTCGGGAAACTACATCATTGACTACCCTTGCATTATTCCATAGGTTCTTAGTTCCGAGTTCTTTTCCCATGCCATTGACTCCACCTGCAAGCTCGGAAACAATTCGAACACTACCTCCAACAATCACTCTAGTACCAAGGGCTACTGGCCGAAGCAAATCCCGATGGAGATGAGGCTACAGGACGTCCCCCACCACTTAGTAGCAACCTTCAGGTTTCCTCAGGAAGGAAGACCACACCTCCCCTCAAGCGTGCGCATCTGCACCCTTTTGCAGACGGAGGAGAACCTCTACTGCACATCTCAATCCTCTCGTTCACAACTCCTCTCCTCCCTTCTGACCCCGTCGACACTTGCAAAAAAACAACAATGGCGAAACTCTTGTCTGCTCACCTCGATAGAGTCCACTCCCCACCTTCTTCTTGCTACTGCATGTGCGCACCTGCACACAAGCACAACAAAAGGAAAAACAGAAAATGATCCTCCCCCAACGGAGAGAGAGAGAGAGAGAGAGAGAGAGAGAGAGAGAGAGAGAGAGAGAGAGAGAGAGAGAGAGAGAGAGAGAGAGAGAGAGAGAGAGAGAGAGAGAGAGAGAGAGAGAGAGAGAGAGAGAGAGAGAGAGAGAGAGAGAGAGAGAGAGTCCAAGAAAACACGCTTGCTGCCCCCCTCAATAAAAGCCAATAGTTCCCCTTTTCTTTTGAGATGAAGGTCGCCAAAAACTGCCACTTTAATTATGTTTCTGCCAAAGAAACGTCTCTTGTCACTTCCTATCATCTGACCAACACAGTGTGCTTTCATAGGCCTACCACCCAAAACAGATTGAAACTGAATGTGTCTTTTTCTCTGTGACTTTGCAATCTCTAGAAAAGCAATAGAAAAGATAAAATGGCTTCCTCCACTGATAAATCATTTCCATAGGTGGATAACTGCATTTTGCAGGGGGTAATTAAAGTCCACAACTTGCCTACGCATTAATCCATGCGTTACACATCGGAAATATTTGCAATCTCGCTTGCGCTTGTAACTTTGCTTCAAATCTTTGCAATGTCCTATATGCCTCCACACATCCATGCTGCTATCAATTCTTTCAAACTGCCACATTGGTTGTGGTTGACATCACCGACGAGCAATTTCACCTTGCAAGGCACCTAAATCCATTATATACTTTGCAATTGGAAACTTGTTGGTGCATAAAAAGACTCATTTTTTTAGGTTAACATACTCCCCTTCACTTGTCTGCGAAGTCGTCCTCAACGAGCCAAATCTCTTCCTGCACTCAAATCATCCAACATGTGCTCATCACTCAATCGAATACAAATCTTTACTTTGCATGATTATTCTTTTCTTCCTCAATGTACCACCTGCAATCACCCTCATACAATCGTCGATTAGTACCAAAATCCAATCATTTCACTTACCATCTTTGTCCATTTTCTCGCATCTTCACCGCCATGTCCACCTGTCTACAAACTTCATCAAACATTAGAACCTTTCTTCATCAAATCACAAGAACATTTACAACCAAAATGGAAAGAGCAAACACACATCAAGAAATCACATCACACATCCTCGTCACACATGCAAGTTCGTCACAACCCATATGCATACAAGCAGAAGCCCATCCACATTCCCTTTCTCATCATTATTCGTTCAATACGTCACGAATCTCTATTCCACATGCATACTCAACTCACTTTCTCCACACACCATATATATGTAAGCAAGTGCCATTCTTAAATTTCATTTTTGATGCCCTTATCGGCTATACGGCCACCCCCCAATTCTTCTTCTGTTTCTCATTGAGTCCTCCCGTTTATTTTTCATGCCTCTTGGACCTAAGGTTTCTACTACCCGCTTTCCTTTTCATCAACTCTTTGTTTTTTTTTTCTTTTTTTTTTTTCTCTCCTTTTCAACTAAATTCTATGCTAGGTCACCACCAAACCTCTCTAACTTGATGGATACACGACAAGGACCACTCAAGCCTAACACGAGCTCACCTTGACAGGACCACTCATCATCAACGCGATTCAGGATTTCTCAAGTTGTCATACCACCTAAGAGCCAAACTGAACACTTCCCAAAGGTTTGCAAATAAACAAAGCAACTAGCATGATTGGATCCCTCAAGTCCAAGTCTTCCACAGACACGTCACAGACAAAACCCTAGCCGAGCTTAAGCTTTGATTCGACATACCTAATCAGGAGTCCACACATAACCCGAATCCCCACAACACATATACACATTCCCATCCGAGCATCATGCTCTCTCACCTCTCTTCTATCTCCCCTCGAGCGAGGAATTCGTCTCATTTTTTTTTCACATTTTTCTCTTTTTCTTTTCCATCATTTTTTTCACATATTTACTCACACTTGCCGGCTACGCCGAAGCTGGATGCGACTCGTGGACTCGACCACCCGATCGAGTTTGTTCCACCCATCTGCCAGCCCAACGTAACGCGTGACACACAGACGGCTAGCCCTATGCAAAACCGACGTCGGTTCGTGGATTTGACCACCCGGCCAAAGGGACTCCACCCACCTATCGGCCCACATAGGCGCGTAGCCACATGCACACATATATAAACATATATATATTTTTTCATTTTCTTTTCATTCCCGCATCTCGAGAATTAGGAGACAAAAGAAAGGACCTTTTCCCAACCCAACCAATCACGACACACACACACACATATCCCCCCGTGGACATCTCGATGAGACACATCTCCTCTCTGCCGCTACTCAAGTCAAAATCCAGCCACTAATGCCTTGGTCAACACGTCCTCGCAAAACCCGCACATACTAACCACCTCATCGACCTGGAACCTCAAAGAGTGTCACTTCAGTCCTAAGCGTACAACCAACTCGATCCATCTGTCCTCACATCTCTGACTCGCAATCCCACAAAGCAAACCCTAGTCAGACTCAAGCCATCCTCACCGACATCCATCGCATCCTCTATTCCTTCCTCACCTCCAACCTCTGCCTCACAGAGATTCCACCTGACCAGATAGATGACTTGGATAACTACCATTACCCGTTGTGCCCCTCAACGACTCAAGCCTCGCCGCTAAGTCCCTTAATCCTTGCTTGTTGTACTCAATATCACTATGATATTGGAACAGGTCAGATTCAATGCCTCGGAACCGATTCCATATTATCTCCATCTCTTTATCCTCTCTCACCCTTTTTTCAGATCCGAGGGGGATATCCTCCCTCTTCTCAACTCGAGAAGTCAACTTCTCAACCTCTTCTCGAATTGACCTTTCCTCCCAAATCCTACTCATATTTTCTACAACTAGATCATCTACCTTTTTCGATAGCTCATTCTTCGTCTCTTCTAACTCTGCTCCGAATGCACTCAACCTGTCCAACACCGCTTTCAGCTCTTCCTCCATTTTCCCCGCTCTTGGGTCCTCCAATTGCCCTCGCATCTCGTCACCTTTCTGATTCATCGACCTAGCGAGATTGCTACTCAGCTTTGCATTCTCTTTCTCTACACGTCTCACTTTCTCATCACTCTCTGCTTGGGTACTTTTCATTCTCTCTAACTCCAAGTGGAACTCCTCTGCTAGCTTACCCGCTTGGTCATCATATCTACCAGTCATCTCTTGCAATTTCTTGATTTCCTTTTCCATTCGGTCGACTCTCTGTGCAAGGTCATCATTGTCTCGTGAGGTCTCTTCTTCAATCGAAAGTCCATGGCAATCGGCTATCATCAACGTCGTTCTAAGGTCCAAGACCTTCTTTCTCATGTCATTGCTCTTCCTCGCCACTTTTTCTCTCTCAAGCAACTCGACTTGTCCTCTCAGGTTCTCATTTTCCACTATCAACACTCTATTTATATCTGTCACCACTCGGAATTGCTCCTCCCATTTGTCTACAACCTCTTCTATCTTTGCCTGATTTTTCTCTAATGTTCCCACCTTGACCCTCTCACTATCGCGCTCTTCACAAAGACATTCCAACTCACGTTTTATGCTTGCCAACAAACTCTCGTCATCTTTGGCTTTCACATAAGAAGTCGCAACCTGCGGACTAACCTCTTTTGCCACGACCTCCTCAACAAGAACATCCTTTGCGCGACACATGTGCTCACACAACCTTTTCTCTCCACAATCCGTGCATGCAGGAACAAAGTCCAATGGACTAGACACACGAGGGTAAAATTTCGCGATGTGCCCTATCTTCTCGCAACACCAACACCGAATGTAATTCGAGATTGGGCCAACCCGACGACATTCATATGCACGATTTCTCATTGGGTGCCCAAATCCGCTTTGACTTCTAACCCCCCCTTGGAGTCATTGTTCTCCAGCTAATTTCTCGAACATCTACAACTTGCGTAAGTTGCACCATCTCTCTACCTAGACCAACACGCTCAATCTGAGTCGACGGGCTGTGCCGCAGAATTGGGGCACCGAGCGTACTCGTGGCACGACTCTATGAGGAGTGCCAAGCCAACTCCCCGGTAGGATCGCCAAATGAAGAGTCCTAATGCCCACGAGAAAGATAATATAGATATCTGCTTATGTGCACTCATAGTTTGTTTAACTTGCTTGTACAAACCGACTTTCTCTCATTTGTCTCCTCGGTTGCACTTGAAAGTGGTTGCTGAAGAGAAGAGAACACAAGCCCTACTGCACATGCACTCGAAGATCCACTCCTCAAGGTACCCCTCGTGATTCCCCTTTGCTCTCTCCTTGCTCACACCCTTTCTCACACACACTCATGCATGCACATGCTCAAACCCACACGTTCGAGTACATGACCTTTCTCACCCTCCTACGATCTCTCTCCCTCTCTCGCATACACACACACTCAAGCGCTCATACACACCTAACAACCCGACACACCTCGCATACACCCACATGCACAACTTCTTACTTACACTCTCTTTCTCCCTCTCTCCTCTTTTACACACTTTCCGCACATGTAGGCTCACACACTCCCTTACTCTCGCACCCAAACACACACACGTATACTCAGAACATATCCAAGAAACTACACCAAGGACATCCTCGATCACCTTAAACTTGCTTGGCACAACTGTCTCATTTCAGATTCCAACTAACCTCATTCAGTTAAAGTTACTCACTCCTACATGCAATCCAACGCTCACAACTTTTCCAAGAGCCAAATCTCAAATTTCCCAATCAACTCCCTCGCTCTATTTGTTTAATATGTACCCAACATTGCTAACGACACTTTAATCCTTTGGCACATCCTCCCTTCCGACCGTCACGACTATCACCAAGCATCCAAAAACAGAGGGCAATCATGTGGGAATGCAAGAAAGGTATCAGCCAAGATCAAGCATCCGAACAACTAAAGGCCCAATCCTACACTGCAATATCCCTTCCGGAGGGAAACAACCATAACATGCCTGCCACTGATCTGCTGCTGGAATAGCAGGTTAAACTATAATGACTGCTGCATAGCTCTTAATTTCATACAACATTAACAGTGTTTTATACATTCCAAAATTCGATTTGATCATAGGATTCACACACAGTGATCGTGATAAAATGTCCTTTAATTGCATCGCTTCATCATATATTCTCCACCGTAAATGAACTGCCCACTTATGGATTGTTAATATGCTCAGGATCTCCATGCTTGGCTTAGGCTTATGTCATCATAGAGATTCAATCTTAACCAAACAACACACACAAAAACTTAGGAGCTTCTATGCTTGGAATTTACAACATCACATAAGACACAAAACTTTCGTGCATATCTACCACCCCAAAAGTCAACAAGAGTTTCAATCCAGAGATTTATCAGCTCTGACAGTGCAAATGAAAGCTATGCTGCCCAGAATTCATGCAATACAGTCGGAAATGCTAACTCTAAGCATGAGAGATACACAAGTGCATGATAAGTTAAGCATCACCTGCATAAGGCCCCCTGCCACCATCATGGACTTCCTCAGCACTTCAAGTATACTTCAAAACCAGTGGTCAACCCTTGCACGTGTAGAACCATCATCCTTCAATCCTCATTATAATAGTGCCACAACTTTCTTTTTCCTCTCTCATAGACTCCAGCTTGCTATCAACATGGAGAGGATTGAAGCAAAACAGAGGGTTGGTCTTCTATAGCCTCACTCTTGCAAATAAACCTTAGACCATCCTCAACACTATGTAAATAAGGACCCCTTCTTTATGCTCTTCTGTCAAGCATCCCCTTGTGTTGCAGCTCCTGTATAGCCCACACCATTCTAGAGTGCCTTCTTGGCTTGCATGCCTGCTGTAGGGATCTCCCCCTGCAATTGGAATATACCACCTATGGATAATCTCTTGTGATTGCCTCTATTGTGTGGCACTTTCGACCAGTTGAAGTCCCCAAGTTGACATCCAATATCAGGGCATATTTGATAGATCAAATGATACGAAGTGTCTCTTAGTTGCACATGCTCATTGAGATGGAAAGAAGTAATTATATGATAACATGACTTCTAGGTAGCCCGTTGATTAGCTCTTCTCTTACTCTTGGAGCAACAGTCACCTAATGCAGCACAACATTCTATGTCAAAATAGCAATGCTTGCTAAAGTGGAGAATCCAGAAAGCACATGAACCACTTCCAAGGTGTCTGCTCCTCTAGAACACGAGCCCAAAAAAAAACTCTCAAGAACAAAGATTGTTTTGTGAATCCGCCTAAAATCTGAGAGTGGGAGAGAATACAACTACCATATGTTTGTATGATGAAGTATTTATATGCAGCTCTGTTGCTATTCCTTCAACTAGCTAACTGGGCTGACGACACAAGTTTCCATCATACATAAGAAAATAGCACTTGTTGCTCGGCCTCTCCTTCAGTCTGCTTTTGTAGCTTTCTACACACACCTCTCTAGCACAAAGTAGAAAGAACTTCAGATAGCTGTTTTCCTTCAGGCCATCCGTCCCCATTCTTTGCAATGAAGTTTCCTCAGAGGTACTTTCCAGAAGCACTATTACCCTTCAAATCTGCTGAATGCTGCTCTTTAATATTTTTCCCTGTTGTGCTCAACCCAGCAGTGCTCAGCAAAATGTTTTTGAATGATTGGGGCTGGAGATAGCAATTGACCACTTCGGACTCCTTTCGGTTATCATGTGCAGCTCTTCGAGGGGCTGAAACAACATTCCTATGGGTGCTATTGTTGTCTAGTATTCATGCGCTTCCACGAGACTGTGATGCTCAAATAATTTCCTGCTAAACCCCGACAGTTATACATGTGTCCTGGAGCAAGGAGTAACTCACAAATTCCTGTAATCTGATTTGGTTCATGTCTTCAGCCACATTCTAGATCCTTCATACAAAGTGGATTTCCCCTCAGTTGTCAAATCTCTTTTTCTTCGAAATACCATCTAAACCTTTCTTCATTCTTATGACCAAGAAGTTCTATCCCTCATCAACGATTAGACTCCTCCCTTTTGAGTCTTCAACGCATAATCTTCACCAAGCCCATATATGAATATCCCCCGATGCTGAATCCATTCAAAATTGGTCATCTGGCAAACATTTGACGTTGGTGCCCTGCACACTTCAGAAGTTTCTGTACGTTTATACCATCTGCTGGTTGTTTCAGTACTCCACCACCCTTCCAACTCTACACAGGTTACCTTCTTGATATGCCAGATAAACAAAACTTCTCCTCGCTGCCTTTACCACTCATGTCCTTCCCGTGATGCAGAGGTTAACAAAGACGTTGAGGGCGAATCGAATACAGAGTGGCCAATCACCACAATGGCAGCAGATGCCCCTCCTCAGTCACATGCTTCCCTCTTTCAATTTTTCAATCTCAAAAATGCCTGCATTGAGAAGATTTCCTACATCTGCTTTGCTCTTACCATTAAGGTTTGCAACCTCCTCAAGCCAGTTAGAATATATGTCATCCAATAACGCAGTAAGAATTTCCCTATTTTCTTCCGACATGTCTTTTCTGGAAATTAAATCACCTGCACTTTTCTACTTCCCTATGCGTTACACTTCTGGTTCTACACCCACTTTCTCAAGTACACCTCGTACTTGCCGAATTTGTTCAATGAACTGATCACTGGCGATGCCATCCCCTTTGTTGTTCCCATGTCCAATGCCCTTAGCCCTTACTTCTTCTCTGGCATACATGACAGGTCTAGCCAAAAACAGAGCAGGTAAGCACTTTTGGTTGACAAGGGACAGTCGAGTGCAATAGAGTGCCTGGGAGCACTTCCTTCACCATCAGCAGGTCCAACAATTTAATCTTGTCCACCTGCACCTAATCTTCTTTGCATCTCTTCTCATCCTTGATACCCTCTCTTCTCAGAGTCCTCCTTAAACTGTTTTATTCGGGAAACTACATCATTGACTACCCTTGCATTATTCCATAGGTTCTTAGTTCCGAGTTCTTTTCCCATGCCATTGACTCCACCTGCAAGCTCGGAAACAATTCGAACACTACCTCCAACAATCACTCTAGTACCAAGGGCTACTGGCCGAAGCAAATCCCGATGGAGATGAGGCTACAGGACGTCCCCCACCACTTAGTAGCAACCTTCAGGTTTCCTCAGGAAGGAAGACCACACCTCCCCTCAAGCGTGCACATCTGCACCCTTTTGCAGACGGAGGAGAACCTCTACTACACATCTCAATCCTCTCGTTCACAGCTCCTCTCCTCCCTTCTGACCTCGTCGACACTTGCAAAAAAACAACAATGGCGAAACTCTTGTCTGCTCACCTCGATAGAGTCCACTCCCCACCTTCTTCTTGCTACTGCATGTGCGCACCTGCACACAACCACAACAAAAGGAAAAACAGAAAATGATCCTCCCCCAACGGAGGGAGAGAGAGAGAGAGAGAGAGAGAGAGAGAGAGAGAGAGAGAGAGAGAGAGAGAGAGAGAGAGAGAGAGAGAGAGAGAGAGAGAGAGAGAGAGAGAGAGAGAGAGAGAGAGAGAGAGAGAGAGAGAGAGAGAGAGAGAGAGAGACAGAGAGAGAGAGAGTCCAAAAAAACAAGCCAGCTGCCCCCCTCAATAAAAGCCAATAGTTCCCCTTTTCTTTTGAGATGAAGGTCGCCAAAAACTGCCACTTTAATTATGTTTCTGCCAAAGAAACGTCTCTTGTCACTTCCTATCATCTGACCAACACAGTGTGCTTTCATAGGCCTACCACCCAAAACAGATTGAAACTGAATGTGTCTTTTTCTCTGTGACTTTGCAATCTCTAGAAAAGCAATAGAAAAGATAAAATGGCTTCCTCCACTGATAAATCATTTCCATAGGTGGATAACTGCATTTTGTAGGGGGTAATTAAAGTCCACAACTTGCCTACGCATTAATCCATGCGTTACACATCGGAAATATTTGCAATCTCGCTTGCGCTTGTAACTTTGCTTCAAATCTTTGCAATGTCCTATATGCCTCCACACATCCATGCTGCTATCAATTCTTTCAAACTGCCACATTGGTTGTGGTTGACGTCACCGACGAGCAATTTCACCTTGCAAGGCACCTAAATCCATTATATACTTTGCAATTGGAAACTTGTTGGTGCATAAAAAGACTCATTTTTTTAGGTTAACAGGTACCCACATGTGTGCTCAACCTTGTTGAGCGATAGCTAATTTCTTACGCACCCAAATTTGTACCTTAGTGTGCTTGGCCTTCCTTGATTGCTGCGGTACCCACATTTGGAGTGCTCGTTGAGATAGATATCTTTGTCATTCTACTACTTGTTGTCTTGGCTTTTTCTGATTCTTCTCTACTAATGAATTTGACTACACTAGTGTGATTGGTTGCTCTCCCTTTAGTACCCAGATTTGCTTCATGCTCGGAACTACTTTCTTCTTGAAATCTGTTTGTCTAGTTGATACAACAGCTGTCTTGTACTGTTTCTCTTGCCTCTGTGTTTGAGCTACTACAAATGGCTAAGACTTCATAAAAGAAGGACGTTTAATGGGTCTTCCACTCTTTTGTTGGAGGCAGCATCCTTTTGCATCATAGAGCTTTGGACACATACATCTTTTTCTCTGAGATTAGTATGAGAAGAACTAAGAGAATGGGTGATACCTGGATTTGTTATCATGCAATTCTCTAATTCTATTGTAATGCATTGATCATGTACCCATACTTGGAGAAGTCCACTTCTTAGGTTTAATTTGACTGCATGGTCATAAATCCAATCTTGTCCCAAAACAAGAGGTTCCATAAGATCCTCATCTTGACAAACTAACATTTTGACTTTCATTGGGACATCGTGAAGGTAGAAGAGAAGCTCAACATCGCCCAAGCAAGGGTTTTCACACCTCCCAATCCTATGAGATATGCTTCTATGGAATTGATATTGAACTGTAGATCTTGATAATATGATAGTCCAACTACGCTAGTTGTTGCACTGGAGTCAAGCAATGCTCTTACTGTACTTGCATTCTCTCTTTGTCCTATCTCTAGTGCTACAAAGGGACATCTATCAATTATTCAAGAGGAAGTCACACTTGATGCTTGGCACATAGCCATTTGATACCTTGGAGCATCTTTAGCCTCTGCTCTAGAGTAATCTCTACTCTGTCTCCTCAATTTCATCTTTTGAATGTGCTCTAGGGCCTCTGCTTGAGCTTCTTCTCGAATGTGCCTCTCTTCTTCTTTACGTTTCTTAGATGTGTTGAATCACTCTAACATCTCATCAGTGAGGGTTCTTGATATAACTTCACTCTACAACCACTAATGTAGTTGGGTAGGACCTCACCTTCTAATGTAGCTAACTGAACCTCTCCACTTGTTGATATTCTATTGATTCTCATTGGTCCATAGCCACACTTTTCTAGCTTTCTCGCATGTTGCTTTAGTGTATATACTAAGACCAAGTCTCAAGCTTTTAAACCTTTATCCTTCACATGGGCATCAAAGTAGGCTTTTTGTCTCTTCTTAGCAGCATAGATATGTGCAACAACTCTCAATCGTGTCTCTCCTAGTCGCTCTAAGTCAAAAATTCTAGATGAGAGCTCATGCCCCATCCACTCGTGCTATTGTGCTACCTTCAACGTAGGTATTAAGAAGTATAATGGCAACACAACATTTTGTCCAAAGACCATCTAAAAGGGGGTGGCTTGGAGTACCATTTTATAGGCAACTCGATCTGCCCAAACATCATGATGTAGATGTTTGTCCCAATTAGAGCATTTATTATTTACCAGTTTTGTTAATACATTACGTAGGATCTTATTTGTGCTCTCGGCTTGTCCGTTAGCTTGTGGATGATAGGGGGAAGACTTCTTATGAATCACCAAGAATTCGTGGAGAATTTTTTCAATGACTTCATTCAAGAAGTGAGTGCCTCTGTCACTTACTTACTCTATTGGTAACCCGTATCTAGTGAACACATCCTCAAATAAGAACTTAGCTGTTGTTTGAGCATCGTTCTTTGTTGTGGCCTTGACTTCCACCCACTTGGTAAGGTAATCGATGGCTACAATGGTGTATTATGCATGGGAATTTCTAGTTTGGGGGTTAATAGGACCTACAAAGTCTATACCCCACTTTGAAAATGTGTATCCTCCCATCACTGGCCTCAAAGCCATCTCGTCTTTTCTAATTGGATATTGTGCACATTGGCAAGTATCACATCTCTTCACATAGGTATGTGCATCCATATGAAGAGTGGGCCACCAAAGTCCCGAGAATAGAATGGTCTTGATTACTTGAGCAGGACCAAAGTGTCCACCTGCAACACCACTATGTGCAGTTTCTAAGATTTTCAAATAGTCTGATTCCTGAACACACAATCTTAGGTAACCATATTTGCCTCTTTGGTATAGGTTGTCTCCAACTAAGGCATAGTCCTGAGCCTCTTGCTCCATGCTTCGTCTTCTTGCTAGAATAGCCTCGCTGGGTAGTGTTCCTGATCTCATAAATACTACCAATGGAGTGCTCCATTCTAGAATTAACGACACTTGATAAAGGGTAGCATACTCCAATGGGTGTCTCTCTTGGCACACTGGAAAATTCTTAATCTACACATGTATTTCTCTATCCATACTAGGCCAATACACTCCTAAACATTTTAGATTCTACAATGTTCATTGTTTAGAATAGTGAATTCCTATCAATCCTTCAACCAACTATTATGTTCATCCTCCTCAACACAACAAGCTAATACACCCTCTGTATCTTGTTTGTACATATTTCCTGCCAATATTTGATAGTTTTGTGATTTTACAATTTTTGCTTTGTTTGTTTTCACATCCTTATTTGCAGGTCCGAAGGTTAGGATAGGTAGTAAATTATTTGCCCATTTAGGAATGACTTCTAAATTGAAGAGATAACCAGCAGGCAGTTCATCAGACACTCCTTACGATGATTCTCTTGAAGTGATGTAAGAAAGGTGATCTGCCCTTAGGTGGGTGCTACCTTTCTTGACAACCACTTCAAAGTTGTATTCCATTAGTAAGAGGAGCCATCTTACTAAGAGTCCTGTATTGCACAGTTTATTGACCAAGTATAATAAAGCTTGATGATCACTGAAAAACTTGAACCTGTTGGCCAATAGATAGTGTTTAAACTTCTTCATAGCATAAACCATGCCTAAGCCTTCTCTTTCAATTGTTGTATAGTTTTGTTCAGCTATGTTTAGTTTTCTATTAGCATATGCTATAGGCAAATCTATATTTCCTTCACCTGTGGGTTATGCTAGCATGCATCCTATTGCATAATTGGATGCATCTACACGGACATGGAATGGTTTATTCCAATTATGAGTGGTCAATATTGGTGATGTGCACAAATGTCTCTTCAACTCATTGAAGGAGTTTTCACATTCATCATTCCACTCAAAATTTGTCAACAAAGCATAAAGAGGTTTAGCTATGATCGTATACATGTGGATAAATCTGTGGTAATATCCACAATGACCCATAAAGGCTTGTACCTCTTTAACATTCCTTGGCCTTGGCAACTCTGTTATGGCTCTTGCTCTGTCCTCATCTGTTGATATTCAATTCTTAGAAACAATATGACCTAAGATCTTACATTGACATACCATGAACACACACTTTTCTAGGTTCAGACACACTCAATATTCTCTACACTTGTTGAAGATCTATCTAAGCTTAGGGATGTGGTTCCTTCTTTCTTGAGAATGAGCACATAAGTCGTCCACATATACTTCTAAGATCTTTTGCAAGAAATCTTTGAAGACATGACACCTGAGCCTTTGGAATGTTGTTGGTGCATTGGTGAGACCAAATGGCATCACACAAAATGCAAAGATTCCCCACTCTGTGGCAAAGTACATTTCATGTTGATCTTTTGAGGCAACAACTACTTGGTTGTAACCTGAAAATCCATCAAGGAAGCTATAAACTTCCTTGTCTGCAACATGCTCCAATAAATGTTTAGTAATTGGAACTGGATAGCTATCTCTTATCATAGCGGCATTAACTTTTTTAAGGTTAATACACACCCACAAGTTTTCATTCTTCTTGGGCACCACTATGATGGGGGATACCCATTCAGTATGCTCAATCTCATAGATAAATCTAGCTTCAATCAGTCTATCAATTTCTTCTTTTATTTTGGTAGCATAAGTGTCATTATATGTGTAGGGCTTCTGTTGGCTGGGCTTGGCATCAGCCGTCATGGGGATCGTATGAGAGCATATTTTTGGATCTACCCCCTTCAAGTCTCTATAGGTCCACACAAACACGTCCCTATATTCCCTTAATAAAGCTATAAGCTCTACTTCTTCTTCTACACTTAGGTGTTCTTGTACATACATCGCTCTTCGTTCTCATCAATGGTTACTACAACTTTTTTGGTCTTTTCTTTATTATCGTATGCTTCTCCTATGATGGCCTCTCTCTTAGGCATTCACACCAAAAGTTTTTGATATGCAACTTCATATTTCTTGAAATTATCTAGTACTTTGAACAATGATTCCTCCTCTAGTTGTTTCAGTGGTTTTCTTTTCTTTTTCTTTTGACTACCTTCACTTTCCTCCCTTGGAATTACAATTTTAATGCTTGTGAGAGGTTCTTCTTCTTTTTGGGTAAATACTCCTACATTTTCTAAATAGTGCTCCTCTGAGTCAAAGCAACTATCCATCACAATGTACTCTAGATCGTTGTCGTCCTCTTCTTCTTCTATGATCTCATTAGATTCACAATCTTCTAGAAAAGGTTCACACATGAACAAAGAGATATCAAAACCCTCCTCATCACAATGAGGCGTCCACTGTTCTTCATTGACCACGATGTCCATGGTGGCTGAGAATTCTGCCCAACCATGAGGCTCGAATTCCTCATTAGGAAAGATCATTGATGTATAGGCTGGGTCTCTAACCGGTCTGGCTCCTTGAGAAGTTCCTTCTTCTCTTGCTTTCAAGCATCTTTCCTCTTCCTTCACGACCCTAGACATCCACAAGTGGGTATCTTCATGCATCCAAGATGGATCAGAAAAATTGTCAGAATGCACAGAGATTGAATTTTCTTGCACCTTATGGATAGGATTCCACTGTAGGGGTGGTACATCTCTAAATGTATAATCCTTTAGATTGACCTTTGTTGTGACTCGTAAGTGCTAGAAGTACAAAGAGTTGGTTCCCCAATCTTGTACTATTTGCAGTTGTCGTGGAAAGGGTCTTCCTAAGATCATCTCAGAGACATTATTTTTGCCAAAGTCATAGATAGCAAAGGTGTGCTCAAACTCTACACCACAAGTGGTTAGAGTTATCCCTTCTAGCAATCCTAGAGGTCTTTCAATATGCCTATCAGCCATTTGAAGCTTCATTCTAGTTGGTCTTACTGCGGGTTTGGCCCATTGCTTCCACAAGGAGATGGTTGCAGTCACAACACCAACACCTGAATCTAAGATAGCTTTGCTTGTGTAACATTGGTAGGTGATTGGAAGATAAGTACTACCTTCTTCACCTTCACTCATGTCTCCTATTTTCTCTAGAGCTATCTCTATGACTTTTTGTTTAGATCCTGCTTTTGACATATTAGAACTAAGTTCGGGAACCTGATTCGCCACATGTTTCCACAACTTAGGTTTTACTTTGAGCAACTCTTCTAAGGTGAGATGGCACTGCACCATAATGTTCTTCATGACTTCAATGTTTCTTGGAACCACCGAGTCTTCATTTCTTATCAATATTGTGGGAGCTCTGATATGAAGAGATTCAGATTCCCATGTGCCTGTGAATTGTGGCAACTCTTGTAAAGAATTAGATTCAAAATCTAATCTTTCATCTTCTTGTTGCTCTACTTGGTCTCCATAAATAGGTGGAATGTCTTGGGGAAATTGATAATGAAGATCATCAATTTCAGGAATAGGAGGGGGATTACCCTTCTCCTTGGCCCATTTTTCTTCTTGTATTTCTTGCAAGAACTCTTGAGAGTACTGTTCAACTGAAAGAGGTGTTCCATCATCTATGGAATCAGGAACATAAGCTTTTGTTGGTAGTGAGCTTTCTCTTTCAACTACTGATTGAGCCTGTGGTGGTAAAGAAACTTGTGGCTTGTTTACCAACTGCTCTAATCTTTCTAGTAAGCCCTCAAAATGCGAACCTGGTTTGATAGAATCTGTCCGATTGAACAATTGATTGGTCTCTAGAATAGCTTGAGTTAGCTCTACCATTTCCATGCAACATTTTGTCTGTTCAATCTCTAAATCTACTCTAGGGTAACTCTTGTCTAGGTTTGTAACTATTGGCCCTTCTTGGAGCTGAGCCTGGTAGGCCTTGAACATCATGTCCAAGCCTTCAGGGGTTGGATCTATGAAAACAGACCCTGGTTGCAGTCTATTTACAATGAGTGGTGGGGTGGGATGAAGTGAAGTGCATGGGTTTTCGGCATGTGAGGGGTTTTGAGATGCAATGTCTGCAATCTTTGTGTCTAAGTTTCTTAGGCTTTCTTCTAGTTTTGATAACTTTCTAGCCCACTTACGATTGGGTTTCTCTCTAGTATCATTCCAAGTCCTTGTTTTCCTATTACTAGGCTCTCCTAATTCACTTGACTCTGATTGCTTAGTTGGTTTCACTTGTTGTAAGGCTTGTGCCCTAGTAACTACCTGTATAGGAGCCACATTACTGCTACTTGAACTCGAATCCACCACCCCTACCACATTAATGGGTGTAACCTTGGGTGCACTAGAGGGGTTCCTTGGACAATCTCTCTAAAGATGTCCTTTGCTGCAATCGGGACAAAATACTTGTATTGTGATGTTCTATCCTTGTCCTGGAGGAGGTGGATGGGGACATTCACGAATGAATTGGTCACCCTGACATCTAAAAACATGGTCCTCTATGGGCTTGTGGTCTCATTTGTCTCTATTGGGGCCTAGGGTTAGGATTTGTATACATGACATTAGAGTATTCTGGCTCCCAATTTGGTTCCATAGGTAGTGCCTCATACTGATAAGGATAAGTCTCACTTGGCTCGGGTTACTCTATGTAATAAGCTTGTGGAATATCTTCATGGGTGTAGTCAGAACTCTGGGCATGAGGGTCATTTTTTGGGAGTAAGGGGGTCATTGGCACCAATGCTCTATTAGGGTTCTCCTATGACACTGCATACTTAACTGAAATCATGTTGGTAGGACCTGGCGGTTGGTTTCCTAGGACTGGTTGTGGCCTATATGGTGCATGATATTGCTGTTGGTATTGAGTTTGATATTGTTGTTGTGGCCTATAATCTGGCTGTTGGTATTGGTTCTGATACCTACCTTGTTGGTAAGGTTGCTGATAATTTTGTCTGATAGCCTGCCTATTGTACGGACAATCTTGAGAGGTGTGGTTGGTGTATTTTCTCTCTTTCATGTAGTATTGACTATTCTGGTTCCCTTGGGGTTGTGCCATGATAGGAAAAATATTGGCCATATGGTCTCCTCCACAAGTATAACATCATTTTACTGAGACCATTCTAGGTGTATGCTTAATTGAGACTCTTAATTTTTGAGCTACCTGCTCCACCAATTCATCAATTGAAGTGGATGGTTTGGAAGTAAAACAGGTAGAATTGTCTGAATCTTTGTATACCTTTGAAAGTCCTAGCTTATCTTTTAGGTTATCCTCAATGTCTATGCACATCCGAATGCACTACTCTATGGTTCTAGCTTCTTTTAAATAGACATAGGATGTCAATTTGGTACTTCACAAGCCATCTAGAAATAATGCCACTTGTTTGGATGGTGTGGGTAACTCTGGTCTAGGACATATTTCTATGTATTGTCTGAATCTCCTTGCTGCCAGCCTAACCTTCTCCCGAGGGGTTTCCTTAAAGCTATGGATCAAGGATGAGGTATTGTGCCTGATCCCACTCTTAGAGAACTCAGTGATAAATGTCTCTAGTAGGTGATGTATGTCTCTAAATTGCCTTTGTTCTAAGGGCTAGAACCAGGTTAGGGTAGTGTTTTTCAAAATGAGTCCAACTGCATTATATTGGGTGAACATGTCATCCACTTGTTCAACTTGCAACACTTGTTTGAACTCAGTCAATGGTCATAGGGATCACTTGTTCCATCAAAATAAATTTTCATGGATTTTACTAATTGATTCGGTCTCAAAATTGTAGGATGCTCTCTGGGCCTAAGTAGATGAAAGTCATCTCTACTGCATTGGGCTCTAGGTTCCCTTGGTCTCTCTCTCTCTCTCTCTTTCTCTCTCTCTCTCTCTCCATTCCATCTGTCTCTACCACTGATCGATCTCTTCCTATCGTGTTAGAAAAGCTTACCTCGGGTCTCTCTCTACCCTTTTCCCTTTCAGAACCATGAGCTTGGGATGTTGCCACTCCTTGGTAACCAAAAGAGACATTTGATCTTGGTGGGGGAAAAACCAATTCACCCTTTCATGTGTAAGCATGCCGTCCTTTCTCTGATACCACAAACACTTGCTCTAACGTGTTATCTAGATAGACCACTTTTTCTGGCATGTCAGGATCCTTGAACTCGTAGATAGTGACTATTCCTACTTCATTTAGTCACTCAAACTTATATCTCAAAAATGCCTCATCTGTCTCTCTATTAAAAAATAACTCAATACTTTTTTTATCTTGAGGGATCCAATCTAGATTGAGTACCCTAGTCAAGACAGATTTGCCTCTTGAAGTTCTAGGCTCTCCATCTAGATGTCCTTGCTCTATATCAACAATTTCCATTTCAGGGATCATTACTCCAAATACATTGATCCTATCAGAATCATTACATTGTTTCCTCCTTGTCGATTTATGCGTCTCCCTCAAATTTAACTATTGGATACTCTAACCCAATGAGTTGATCAGGGTTTTTCACTTGGATGACAGACCTTCTCAAATCGTCCTCATAGATGCGAGCACCTAATTGGTTAGTTCGGATGTACTCTACTTGAGTTTTGTATGGTCCCTCTTGCATCTCTAAGTATGCAATCCCTGAACTACCCATTGGTCTTTTCGTGTTGTAGGACATCTTTGACTCACTGATTTTTGAACTTAGTGTGTACGGGTAATCACTAGGTTGTTGAGACCTTGACCTAGCTATGTGATTGATACTAGCTTCAGAGGATCTGATGCTTTGTCTATCTCGACTCAGGTTTCTGCATGATCTAAGGTTCACAAGCCTTGGCTTATCAATCCTAGTTTTACCAAGTACAATGGTTTTGCAAAGTTCTTTTGTAACATTTACTGATTCTTTTCACAACAATGTTTGAGATATGCTTGTGTTTAAAAAATTAGGTTTTTTTTGGAATTATTTCATTCCTAACGTATCCCCAATTACTCAAAACCACTATTCGTACTTAGCCTAAGCTAAGAATTGACAAAGGGGGTTTATAGTTCTTGCAACCTCAAGTTTGATGCTCCGAAAAAATGCTTTGATGTCCAATGATTGTGCTTCCCAATCCTCACTTCGTGCTTCACTTTGCCTTGCTCTGAACTCCTTTGAATTCTCTTAATACTCCTTATTTTTATTTTTCATCCATTTTTCCTTGAGTTTTTCCCTTCTATCCTTCCACTTTTGGCTTTTCGTTGTTTGGATATTCTCTTTCGAGTCTTCCACTACTTGTATTTTGGGTTCTAGAGTTTTACTCTTTTCTTGTTCTGAGTCTACTCGTTTCCTTTCCTATCCTTTCGCTTGTGCTGGTGTGATGGCTTTCAATGGTACTCTGTATTCCTTGTCACTTCCTGACGATTCAATTACTTCTATTACATTAATAGGTGCAATGTCATGAGTCTTATTGGGATTCTTTGGGCAATCTCTAAAGAGATGTTCCTTTCCACAATCGTTGCAATACCCTTCCCACGTCCTAGGGGGTGGTGGGTTGTATGACCGAGTGCATTCTCTTATAAAGTGATCTCCTCCACATCTATAACACGGTCCTTTTGGCATAGGTGGTTTGATGGGTTGTCTCATGGGTGCTGTTGCTTTGGGTGCGGTGTACATTAATGTTGCAAACTCCTGCCCGTAGGTGTTGTCATATCCCTCATAACCATAGTATCGTGGGTCATAAGCTTGCTTGTACTCCATCACACTGGTGTCATAGGGATAGTAATCTCCTTGGGTTTGCTCATATCCTAGGTTCCTTGATTCTGTACTGGCTAATGGCGATGCTAGCACTATGGCTCTCTCCAAGTTTTCCTTTGGTTGAGCATATTTGACTGGCACTACGTTTTGAGGAAATGGAGGTTGTTGTCCTAACATTGGTTGAGGTTGTGCATATTGCCCTTGCTCATATGGCCTGGGTGCTCCTTGTGGTCCTGGATAGGGGTTGTATCTTGGAATCTCCCTTCTTGGCTCTCTAGGTGGGTATCCATACGGTCTATACTGAGGTTGATTTGAGGGTTGTGTTTGCCTATTGAATGGGCAATTCACAGTGGTATGATTAGTGTATTTCTCTTATATATGACAATACAGAGCGATTCCTTGATGTGGCTACCTATTGTAAGGGTAAGCTTGAGGCAAGCCTCTTCCTCCCCTTACACACATGTGAGTAGGATGGTCTCCTCTACATAATTTGCATCTTCACAACATGGGTATTCTCATTGGTGGATGCTGGTAGTTCCACTGTCTGTGAACTCCTAACCTTTTGGCTATTAGTTCCACTAACTCCTCCACATTACTAGAATTGGATGTCACTGTACTTCTAGTGTCTTCTGATTTAGTAGGGCTTGGTGTGCTTTTGAGATCATCAGCTAGGTTGTCCTCTAGGTCAATGCACTCTTGAAGGCACTCGCTCAACGTCTGCAGTCTCTTCATATAGACTAAAGTTCTTAGAGTCCTGTTCATCAGCCCGTCTAAGAATAATGATATCATTTTTTGCTATGTGGGTCTTTCTGTTGCTGAGCATCTATCGACATATTGATTGAACCTTCGAGCAGCTATTTTCACAGTTTTGTTTAGGTTTTGTTTGAAGCTATGGATCAAAGATGAAGAGTCCTATTTAATTCCTCTCTTGGTGAATTCCCCAATGAATTCTTGAAAGAATTGCTCAATATCTCCAAATTGATTGGGATCCAATGGCTGAAACCAAGTCAAAGCCATTCTTGTGAGAGTAAGTCCAAAGGACTCATAGTACACAAAGAAATTATCCACTTGTTCAGCCTGTACAACTTGTTTAAATTCAGCTATGTGTTGTAAGGTTCTCCCATCCCGTCATAATGATTTCTCATACACTTAGCCACTTGAATCGGTCTCAATCTTCTTATAGGTCTGGTGGTCTAGGCATTATAGGAATCGCTGGTCTAATTGGAGGCATTCCAGGATACACTCCTAGAGGTGGTCTTGGCCTCACCGGTGGCCGATGTTGGTTGCCTAGTCCCGTGTGAGTTTGATTGTGTGCTTGCAGCCCTGGCATTGTAAATTGCACGTGGGTTCGGTTAGGAACACTTCGCTGACTCGTCTGTCTTGACATTGTATTCTCTGTGCCTTATCTATTGCATCAACTGGCCAATACCTTCTTTGGTTCTTGTCTAGGTACGTAACTCTAGACTCCTCTTTAGGATCTTTTAACTCATAGAAATTCATTAGCCTTTCTTCTTGTCCACGTGTGGGTGAGTCAGTTTGTAACAAAAAATTTGATCCATGGATCAAGTAGACCTCTAGTAGGTAATCATCTTGAGGTATCAAATCTCCTCTCAAGACTCAAGTCACTATTGATTTGTCTCTGGGTGTGGTTACTAACTCTTCAGGGTCCAATCTTCTTGAGTTTCCTTGTCCATCTAGTCCTCCTCTCTCGTTGATTCGGTCTGGGTGTTCTGCTACCACGTAGATGTGACCTAACTTGTCCAGGTACACTCCTCCTTCATACTTGACTGTAGGTCCAGGCACTATGGCTGAATCAATGGAATTCACCATCCTGGCTACTGATCTGTTTAAACCATCCAGGTAGATGGGGATCTCTTGGGAATTAGTGGACACATATTGCAGAGAAGTACGGTATTCCCCCTCTATTGTGGACATGAAGTTTCCCCTAGGGGCAGAACCTTGCATGTCTTTTGAAGCCATTGGTATTTCTTCCTCTGAGTCACTAGAGGTGTCGGTATAGATAGAGTGATGACTTACCTGAGTTACACTTCCTATCGATGAAATAACACTCCTCCGACTACTTAGCACACGTTCTGATCTCAAGTTCATCCACCCTCCTAGGGCTATTTTGGTTCCTCACTATCCCACAATTGGCTCTTCAATAACCTCTAACTTTGCCCTCAATTGGCTGAAAATGTTCTGGGTGATAACACTCTAGCGATACGATACCACAGATGAAGGCAATACGATACTAAATTTTTTCCGCGATACGATACTAGTAGCACAAATGATACGATACCACAGAGATCTGATAATACGATACCAGATTCCTCGCGATACGATACCTCTTTTGCACGATACGATACTAATGCCCTGCACGATACGATACCAAAATTTCCCACGATACGATACTAGATGGCTTAGGCGATATGATACCACCTGCGTACACGATACGATACTTGTGCGTTGCACGATACGATACCAACAAATCTCACGATACAATACTAGTGGAAGTGACGATACGATACCGAAACTTTGCATGATACGATACTAGATTTTTGACTGATAGGATACTGGTATCGCGAACGATACGATACTAGAATTTCTCACGAAAAGATACTACAGAGTTCAAACGATATGATACCAGGTACGCGATATGATACCAGTAATGTGCACGATACGATACCGCTCGATCGATGATACGATACCGTCACCGAAACGATACGATACCAAGTGGACCGCGATACAATACCATTGTCTGATCGCGATCGCGATACCAACTTGATGATACGATACCAAAAATGGTATCACGATACCTCAAGTGGTATGCAACGATATGATACTAGGCGAGTATCGCGATACTAGGGAATTTTGGTATCGCGATACCAAAACTCAACCAACCACGATACTACAACCAAAATAACTCAAAACTTAAATTTTTTTTGCACAAAAAGGTTTAGCTCTATCCCCTCCTTACTCTTGACCCTCTGTCTCACTCAAAGAATCTCCCAAAACTCTCTATCCCACCCCGCTATACTGGAAACATTTCTAATCACGTGCAAACGTGTTTCTAAAGTGGTTTGGATATTAAAATCTTGTTGTAACTTACCTTCACAGATGCCTTGCTTAGGATATGAGCTCACAAAGTAGCTTTTTAGCTTGTAGGGCACGATACCACACTGGCGATACCAGTCACTGTCTGCACACGATACCAGTTTCTAGTACTTGTGTCAAATGAACTAATTTTTTTTTGTTTTTATAGTTTGTGATGCCTGAAGCCTACTTTACACTACTTTTGGCAATTTTTTGGGATTTTTCTTGATGACTTCAACTTCCTCCTGCTCCACTCCTCTCTTTAACCTAACCCTAACTCTTCTTTCTCCTCCTCACTCCTAACCCTAAACCTAAAAACTCATTACACACACCTCAAGGATGTGAAGTAACAAGTGCTAAAGTGTCTAACTACTTGCCACTGAATGAATTCACCTCTACAAGTACGATTCCTTCACTCCAAAGCTATAACCATCACGAAGGCACCTTGGTTGAGTTTGATCCCTGACAACGGCACCAAAAACGTGTATACCTAAGTCACAAGGTCTTAGGGACTTTTGTCAAAGAGACTAAATCTCATTTGCCCCACAAGCGCGTATAGTGGTGGATTGACACATGCTTAATTATCAATCCGAAGAACCACATGAACCAAGTGTATGAGGACATGTGCATGCGTGATGGAAAGTGAAGTGGTTCAGTTAAAATACATGAGAAAAGACTAAGCTACCTCTCCAACTCACTAAATCTATGGAAATGTTTGCCGTGATACCACTTACAACAGTAAGCACAAATTCGAATATTTCTCCCAGCTCCAAACTCCGAATATGGCCAAGTTCATTTCGAAGCTCTTGACAAGACACATATATTGGTATTTTCACTCGAATCTGACAACCGCTCTTTAAGTTATGGCCAAAATAGTGAATGGCGGGAAACACCTACACTCACTCCTCAACTCGTATTGGTTCTCACACACACTACAATAGTTCAAAAGTGATGGGGAGGGATAGGCAATAGTCCTACACAGACATTCCAAGCTTCACACACACAAAAGATCATAGAGAAGATGAAAATCAGCAGGGAAGAAGCAAATTCGAAATTTTAGTTCTCCTCATTCACAATGGCAAAAAGTTCTTACAAAGAGTCACAAAGTGACTTATATACATGTGCCCTAGAAATGGTCCTTTCACACAAGTGAAAGGCACTTCATTGACTAATCTCTAATTTTCTACTATTTTACAAGAAGTATATTACAAGGATTTGGGGCTTATGCATCTAGAGGACTCCTCTAGTGCATTTACATAGCTTCGAGGGAATTTCCTAGAATTTTGAAGAAAAATTTTTATGCCCATTAATTTGAAAATTTTGGGACTCCTCTTTTGTGCCTCTTTTCTCTGCAACATGAATCAACTCCCTTTTTCTTTGTGTTTTGAGATTTAAGGATAAGAACAACTATTGTGAAAACTATTCTACACTATAGAGATGTAAATGATTGCTCTAAACCTCACTCTAGGTATTGAACGTTCATCTACTTATTGTTCTATTTACTATATGACAAAATTAGGGGTGTATAAAGATGAAATAAAATGCAAGATAGAGCTCAAAAATGCAAACAAGATCCCACTATGAAGAAATAAATGCAAGAAAGAGCTCAAAAAGCATGATGCACAATATTTCTTTCAAATCACCTCCAAAAGGTGAGTACAATTGAGGATTTTTATCTTTTATATTCAAAACATAGACCCTTTTCAAACTTATTTGGTCGAAGGAAACTTAAAAAACATTCCATTAAGCTCATATGACATCTAGTTCCATATCTAAAAAATCCTACAAATTTTTAAAAGGATATTTATCACTCTAGAAGCTCAAGGACTCATTGAACCTTTACAAAACTAGAGTGAATTACAAGAAATGATTTTTTAATTCATGGAAAATATAGTGAGAACTCATAAAATTATGCATATTTCATTGATTTGATGCCTCTTTTCATGGAGCTCCTTTCCAACTCCTTTTATTCCTCAACTTCATTTCCAAGATATATTGCATGCAATTACAAAGAAAAAAATATATGGGCTCTTTATGTTGATGAAATTTTCTCTTAACCATTTCATATGAAGAGAAAATTGACACACTTATGCTTGATTTGCAGCATACTTTTGATGTCACTTATCTTGGTTTTTAAAACTATTATCTTAGCATCAAACTTGAATCCATAAAGGGGGGGGGGATTGTTATGCATATCAAGAAACTACTTAAACATTTCATTTTTGAGAAGTGCAAGCCTATTTGAACACTAGTGGAGATGGGATTTAGGTTCTCAATTGATGGTGTAAATGACGTGGTTGATACTTCTCTTTATCAATAAACTATTGGATGCTTGATATATGCATGTAGCACAAGGAGATGAAATACAATGTGTAGTTTTCTATTCAAGTCACTTTGTGAACAACCCTCACACCAAGCATTGAAAAAGATTGAAACATGTGTTTAGATATCTCAAAGGCACCTTGAATTAGGCTCTCTTTTATGGTAGAGATGGTCAAGCATGCTTGGATGTTATCATAGGCAATGATTGGTTTGGTCATTATGATACACAAATGTACACTAGTGGGAATTGTTTTTTCCTTGGAGGTTCATGCATACCTTGTTTGAACAAGAAACGAACTATAATGGCCACATCAAGTTGTGAAGTTGGGTTGGTTATCTTGGTGAATGATCTATACATCCTTAACATTTCATCAAACTACTTATTGGATCCTTGGATTTATTACCTAGTAACTCAAGAAACATGTAGAACTACAGGTGTGCTCACTCTTTAGCTCTTTTGCCTCTCTTCATGCATCTCTTTCATGTCATGATTCAGAAGGCACATGGCCTCTAGCCGAAGTTGGTGCATATACATCAAGGATGCATACATTCATTATTCACATAGCCTCCAACTCATCTTTATTTTCATTTTCCTATAGAAAAATTTTTATATCAATGCTCCAAGATTTTGTTCAAAGGAAAGCAGCAAATTTAGTATTTAGTATCGTGCCATCAATATGCTTCACTCCATTTTGGTTCTCATAAACCATTTATAGATAACTCTTCCCCATGTTGCAGAGAATCGAATCTTCATACTTTGAAAAATATGGTCAATCCATACTTTCTACAATGATAAGGACTTTAATCTCAGCCTAATTGTGGATGAAAATCATCTAAACCAATGATCATCAATAGGTATTAAAAAATAAATGGAAACCCCCAAGCCTTTCATTGATTTTTAGAAGTAGATTTTCAATATATTCTGCTTTTCCATCATTCAATTGCCTATCCCCACTACCTTACAATAATGTGGAGACACTTTCTAGATGAAATGAGTACAAAATGGCCTATCACTAATGATCTAGGAACAGGAACTATCTCCATAGAACTATGGTGCCAACTGCCTAAGAAGGCATGGTTCCATGAACCATATGATGATATATGTGCTCTGCCAAAATTAACTATCATTGCATCTTCTCTTACCACTTTTAATGGATTTTCAAGAGCCTTCAAAACATATCTCATTAGAAGCCTTTTTCTTGGCTTTGGATTCAAACAATACTTATCCACAAGTTATATGGCCCTAAATTCATCCATCAAGTCCTAATCAACACCCAATGTTGGTACCATAATCTTACTTATAGATCTTTCTCATATAGGTTAATAAAAGTAAGTGCTCATTCAAGCCATGCATCCAAAGAAGGATCCTTGGAGCCACTAATGCCAAGTTTTCTTGAAGGAAGTTCCAATAGAACTTTGTCAAAGTAGTACACATCATATGCAGGGGTTGCAATAGTACTCCCAACTTCTCCATGTTCCAAGCTCTGTGATTTGCATGACCTCCTAGAAAAAGTTTGTTGATGTGTATCAACAATAGCTATACAAGCCTCTAACAAAATTCCTATCATTACTTCATATTTATCATCCAACAACATTCTACTAACCTACATACCTTGTGAAAAAAGAAAGCAAGTGAGCACTCGTGATGAGGGTATGTCAATCTCTCAATAGTTCCAATCACAATCTTCAACCTTGTTTTCCAGTCCTTATTCTCAACCAAGAAAACATTGCTTGAGAAAAATTTTATGCTTCCTTTGAGTCACCTGAAGGGCTTTGGTGTGCAGAACAAGAGGAGCATTCTGTCCATACACTAGGTTAAAAGGAGTAGTTCCTATGGTGGTCTTGTAAGCTACTCTGAATGCCCATAAAGCGTGATGTAATTGTTTATCTCAATCAGATCTACCATTGTTCACAATTTTAGTGAGAACTATGCACAAGATTTTATTTGAACTTTCGGCTTGTCCATTGGCTTGTGGGTGATATGGGGCTGACTTCTTATGAATTACCAAGAATTCATTCAGTAAGGCTTCTATAACTTCATTCACACAGTGTGTGCCTCTATCACTCACAATTTCTATCGGCAATCCAAATCTAGTGAAAACGTTCTCGAAGAGACACTTGGCCATAGTTATTGCGTCATTTTTCTTGGTTGCTTTGGCTTCAACCCATTTGGTCAGATAGTCTGTGGCTACAATTATGTATTTGGCATGGGATCCTTTAGCTGGGGGGCTAATAGGTCCTATGAAGTCTATTCCCCATTTAGTGAAAGCTCTAGCACTCATCATGGGTTTTAATGACATTTCATCTCTTCTAATTGGATATTTCGTTCGTTGACATGTATCACACCGTTGAACATATGTGGCTGCATCCTGATGTAAAGTTGGCCACCACATTCCTGCAAAGAGAATCATTTTTGCAGTTTTATCTGCAGAGAAATGTTCTCCTGCAGCTCCTCTATGTGCCATCTCTAAAATAGCAAGATACTCGTCTTCATGAATGCACATTCGCAAATGATTATCTCTTCCTCGTTTAAAGAGTTGTTTTCCTATAAGATCATAGCCTTTGCTTTGTTCTACAAGTGCACATTTCCTTGCTAGAGTGGCTCCTTCTGGGTACTCTTGGGTCTTTAAGAACTTCACCAGAGGCATGCTCCATCTTTTACGGTGGAGCAGCATAGAGTGGAGTTCTCTTCTGGATTTTGTTCTTGACAAGCTGGGCAGGCTGATAAATAGTATGCGCATCCCTCTGCATGGTTGGCCAATATATGCCCAATCTCCTCAGTGTTTTCCATGTTCCGTTTGCATTTAGATGAGTTTTCCATTGATTTACATGTGCTTTTTGAAGCCACATTTCTTGTTCCTCTTCTTCTACGCATCTCATGAGTAATCCATTTGAGTCTTGGTGATACAAACTTCCAGCAATGATATGAAGGTTTTTAGTCTTCCATAGGTCTTGGGTTCGGTTTGGTGTGATCCCATTTTTAGGTCCATATGTGAGTATTGGGATCAACTTTTCTGCCCATTGGGGACATACTTCGAGGTTGAACAGGTACATGTTAGGCAGATCATCTGGTACTCCTATGGGTGGTTCTCCATGTGTCATTCTTGATAGGTGATCTGCTCTAATGTGAGTATTCCCCTTCTTGACTACTACTTCAAAATCAAATTCCATCAACAATAGAAACCATCGTACTAGTCGTCCCGTATTACAAGGCTTATTGACTAAGTACAGTAAGGCTTGATGATCAATGAAGAATTTGAATTTGTTTGCCAATAAGTAGTGTCGAAACTTCTTTACCACGTATACCATTCCTAGGCCTTCTCTATCAGTCGTGGTATAATTGCGCTCCGCTTGATTTAATTGTCTACTGGCATAGGTTATAGGATGATCTAACTTTCCTGTATCTGTGGGTTGAGCTAGGATGCAACCAATGGCACACTTGGAAGCATCTACATGAATGTGAAAGGGCTTGTTCCAATTAGGTACTCGAAGGATTGGGGCTGAACTCAGTCGACTCTTTAATTCGTTAAAGGCCTTTTCACATTCTTCAGTCCAGTTAAACTGAGTCAATAATGCATAAAGAGGTCTAGCAATTATGGCATACATATGTATAAATCTTCGATAGTATCCGCAATGTCCCATAAATGCTTGTTCTTCTTTAGTAGTCTTTGGTCTTGGCAAATCTAGAATCACTTTGATTTTGTCTTCATCAGTTGAGATTCCATTCTTAGAGACAATATGTCCTAATATCTTTCCTTGTCGAACCATGAAGACACATTTTTCTGGGTTGAGGCATACTCTATATTGTCGACATTTGGCAAAGATCTTTCCTAGTTCAGGGATATGCTCTGATCATATAGCTGAATAAGTGCATAAATCATCCACGTATACCTCCATACTCTTTCTCAGGAACTCTTTGAATACATGGCACATCAATCTTTGGAAAGTGGTTGGGACATTGGTTAGGCTGAAAGGCATAACCCTAAAGGCGTATACTCCCCATTCAGTTGCAAAGGCTGTTTTATGTTGGTCCTCAGGAGCAATGGCTACCTGATTATACCCTGAAAAGCCATCTAAGAAACTATAAACTTTCTTCCCTGCAACTCTTTCCAAAAGATGATCCGTGATGGGAAATGGGTAACTATCTCTTATGGTGGCAGCATTTACTTTTTTCAGATTTATGCATACTCTTAACTTAACATTCTTTTTCGGTACGACCACCAAAGGTGACACCCATTCCGTGTGTTCAATCTCATATATGAACCCAACATCTAACAGTTTATCTATCTCTTCTTTAATCTTTGCTGAGTAAACATCATTATATGTGTATGGTCTTTGTTTGGAAGGTTTAGCTTCAGATGTCATAGGGATTCTATGGGCACATATGGAAGGGTCTACTCCTTTCAAATCCTTATATGTCCAGGCAAAGACATCCCTGTATTCCCTTATGAGGCATATTAACTCTTGTTCTTCCTCCATAGAGACATCCTATCCTATAAAAGTACATCGTTCTTCTCCTTCCTCTAAGGTTACTACTATTTTTTTGGTCTGTTCTTTATTGTCATATGCTATTCCTGGCTGTGCTTCTCGTTTTGGCATTTGAATAGCAATTCTTCTCTCTTCTACTTCATATCTTTTGAAGTGGGCGGGCACTTCAAATTGGTTTTGAGGCTTGTTTTCTTCGTCATTTTTTGCTTTATCTAATTCAAGCTCCTCTTCCTGTGTTGGTTCTTGATTTATTTCATTAGTTATGACACTTACTTCTTGATTTCCACTTTCTATTTCCATTTGCTCTTGCTCCATTTCAATGCTCTAATAGTCCTCCTTCCATTCCTTTTCTATCACTTCCCCTTCTTCAGCCTCTTGAAGAACTACCACATATAGATTAACATCATATCCTTCCTCATCAATGCATTCATTCATGGTTATCACCTCTTCGTTTACACACACATCGAGAGTGGCTAAAATCTCCATCCAACCATGAGGTTCAAATTCTTCATCTAAGAATATTTGAGGCATATAGGTTGGATCTTGTACAGATCTAGCAACTCCTTGCCTTTGCTGCCATCCTTTCCTCCTATTCTCTTCCTTTTTCGCGGTTTGGCATATCCATAGATGAGTATCTTTGTTCATCCACGATTGATCACTTGAACCTATACTATGAATTGACTGATTATTTTCCTCCTTATGAATCTGATTCCATTGTAAGGGGGGAACATCTTGATATGTATATGTGTGGAGATTTATTCTTGTGGTGGTTCCTTCATGCTGTAGGTATACTGCGTCTTTTCCCCAATCTTGCACTACCTTTAGTTGTCTCATGAAAGGTCTTCCAAGTATCATTTCATAATTGCTAGGCCTTTCAAATTGACATATCGCTAAGGTGTGCTCGAACTCAACTCTGCAAGTGGTAAAAACTACCCGCTCCAATAATCACAAGGGTCATTCACTATGTCCGTCTGCCATTTGTATCTTCATGCGTGTTGGTCTTAGAGCTGGTTTTCCCCATTTCTCCTAGATTTCTTTAGTTGCTATTCCTACTCCAGCTCCAGAATCTAAGATGGCTTTAGTGATGCAACTCCTATAGGTAATTGGAAGGCAAGTGTTTCCCTCATCTCCCTCACTAAAATCTCCAACCTTATCAACTGGGATTTTTACTGTGTTCACTTCATCAGGCATCTCCTTCTCTTCCGCCTTGATCTCCAATTGACTGGTCAATTTCTCCTTCAAATGTGGTTTGATCCTCAACAGTTCTTCCAACATCAGAGTGCAAGGGATTCTTACCTTTTTAAGATGTTGTATGGTATTTGATGTTTGGACTGATGGGTTTGGTTCTTTTTTCCTTATCGAGGGAATGCAATATAATTCCGAATTATGTTCGTACTCTCCTGTGTAATTTGGCAAAACCTTTACACTGTAATTTTCTTTGTCACTTGGATCAATTGGTATTATTTCTTCTGAATTCAGTTCAGGTATGGAGTCTTCTATTCCACCTTCTGCTTCCAACTCCTCAAAGGGTGGTTCTATGCCTTCCACTTTCTTCCATTGGTCTTCTTGGACTCTTGCCCACAAATCTTTAGGCCATTCCCCTTCTACTTCGAGAACAATGGATCCTTCCCTTTTATCCTCGCAGAAATTTCCATTATGTGTCTCACCTGCTTCGGGTTTCTTGGGGTCCTTAGGGATGACACACTCTTGGAATTCTTTTTCGGGAATTCGTGAATTGGGCAATTGAAGAGCAGGTTTTTCTAAGGTCTGTTCAACTACTTCAATTAATTTTTTGCATATCTCCAACCTTTCCTTCTCTAAGTCTCCTCGAGGATATTCTCTTTCATATTATTCGATGGTAGGTCCTGCTCTTATTTGTGCCTTGTACGCCTGAATCCACATGGCTAATTCTTCAGGCATGGGATCTGCTAAAACTGATCCTACCTCTTCTTTTTTTGACTTTCCTTTCCAAATTTCTTCTTCCCCTTCTTGTTTCTCTTTTGGATTTTGTTTGCTCTTTTCATTTTCCTTCTTTTGTTGTAGTTTCTTTTCCTTGATCCTATCTCTACGATTCTTCCATCTCTGTGTTCGTTTACTTATAACACTTTTCTAAGGCTCTTCCGAGTCTTCAACTATTTGAGGTGTAGGTATGTTCATTTCTCTGTCACCTTGATCATTTTCTTCAGTTTTGTCTGGGGTCTCTCTAGCTTTAGCTCTAGTTATTGCTGTTAAAATGCACTTTTACATTACATGCATTTTAAGTTCTACCGGGTTCTTGGGGGTGGTAGGGGTCTGATAAATCAGAGGCCCTGTAACTTGATTTTCCCAATTAACTTATCTAAACCACAGTACGTTAACATTCAAAACTTTGTTTAATCCGAATTGCTGTCAATACTCTGGTTAATCCTCTCACAGACTTACTGTTCATACTCAGGTTAATACTGTTCACCGTGCATCACGTAGCAATTACTGACTACCGTCGTACAGACGTATATCGATAACAGAACCTTATGTGTTAATCACAAAGTAATGAAATTAACAAAGGTAAGGACGACAATACTCAAACTTCACGAACACTGCACTACGGCTTCTCCATAGACTGCAATCGCCCAAATAGACAGTCTGGGGATCGCGCTTGTCGTTCCCGGAGTGTCACCGTAATGCCTTTTTATTAGTTAATAAGTCGATACATCTCTTCACACGACCTTTCGGTTTGTGCGGAATAGGAAACCTTTCAGTTCATGCGGAATAAGAAAATACAGGAACAATGAAAATACAAAATGCCAATCCGGCGGCTTACACTGGCACGCACGGTGGACTTGAACCCGCAATGGAACAAAAGTTAAGGCTCATCTACTATACCCTGTATATACATGGTTCTGGCTAACTTAAAGGTTCTGGAAATCTTCTGTTTCAGCGAGTCTAACATCTTTTTTAGAATTTCTGTTTCAATGTCAAAGGCACATTTTCATTATACTAAGGTTCATTTGGAGGGTGAGTTAGAGTCTGAGTGGGAAGAGCCTTTAAGGCCACTTGATTGTATAAAAATGGCTTCATGGTAATGAAAAAACTCTCTTCATTTGAAGTCGCCAAACATGGCGTGGGATGTTTTTCTTGTTTACTTAGTTAGTTTGTCTTTTCTTGGAAGTCGTTCATTTCTCTTTTTAGTTGTTTCTTGGTTTGTGTGCAGATATGGCGATGCAAAGTGATGGCGGCTTCTTTCTCTCTCTCTCTCTCTCTCTTCTCTGTTGCAGGAGCATGCAAACATTCCTGTAAACATTGCTTTCAACGATACAGTGTACTCCTTATCACTCCCTAATGACTCTATCACTTCTATCACGTTAATCTGCACGTTAGAGTTTGGGTTCTTGGGGCAATCTCTGAAAAGGTGTTCTTTACCACAATCACTATAGTATCCTTCCCAGACTCGCTGTGGTGGTGGGTTTGGTAGTGTACATTCTCTGATATAATGATCACCTCCGCATCTATAACATGGTCCTCTAGGTACAGGCGGTTTGTTCATAGGTCGAGGGGGTATGGATGCCCTGGGGGCTGTGTACATCAATGACACATAGTCCTGCTCATATCCGTAGGAACTATCTAGTGCTTCCATGCCATATGCATAGGGTTCGTACATTTGTCCATATTCTATCATAAGCTCTCATAACTGGGATAGTTTCCTTGACTATGGTCATAAGATGAGTCATATGGTTCATTACTAGGGAATGGTGTGGCTGGGACTATCGCTCTCTCTAAGTTTTCTTCAGGTTGAGCTATTTTCACTGGGACAACATTTTGAGGATGGGGCGGCTGTTGTCCTAACACCGGTTGTGGTTGAGTGTACCCTTGATAAGCATATGGTCATGGTACAGGTGCCTGCTGCAGATATGTGGGATATCTAAAGGCTTCTCCTCCTAGATCTCTCTAAGGGTATCCATAAGGTCTCATGAGCGGTTGTATTGGTCTTGATTGCCTATTGTAAGGACAATTTTCCGTGCCATGATTTGTATACTTTTGTTCTATGCTGCAATATTGTAGAGGGCCCGGAATAGGTGGTCTATTGTAAGCATAAGCAGGTGGTGGGACTACCCCCCTAGTGCACAAATGAGAAGCATGATCTCCTCCACAATGCATACATCTTCTAAGCATGGGCACTCTCATTGGGTTGTTGGGGTAGTTCCTCTGTCCTTGAACGTTCAACTTCTTTGCTACTAAGTCGGCTATTTCCTCTACATTGTTCTTAGGGTTTGATGTGCTGCTAGCTGAATCTTCACTTTTGATACTCCCTTGAGGTATTTTCAGATCCTCCGCTAGGTTGTCCTCTAGGTCAATACATTCTTTCATACATTCTTGCAAGGTTTGAACTCTTTTCACGTATACGAAAGATCTTAATGATCCGTTCAATAATCCTTCCAGGAACAATGACACCATCTTGTTTTGAGTGGGTCTCTCTTCAATAGGGCATCTATCCACATACTGTTTGAATCTTCTTGCTGCCAATCTCACTGATTCTGTAGAAGCTCGCTTAAAGCTATGGATCAATGAGGAAGAATTATTTTTAATCCCAGATTTAGTGAATTCCTCAATCATTTCTTGATAGACTTGATCCATGTTTTGAAAATTATTAGGATCTAATGGCTGGAACCAAGCTAAAGCTGTGTCTGTCAAAGTTAGACCAAAAGATTCATATTGAATCAAGAAATCTTCCACTTGTTCCGCTCTGATTACTCGCTTAAATTCAGCTATATGATTGTAAGGTTCATTGGAACCATCATAGTGGTTTCTCATGCATTTGGCAACTTGAATTGGCCTTAATCTTCTTCCTACTTCGGGCGGTCTAGGCATCACAGGGAAAACGGGTCTTCCAATGGGTATACCAGGTCCTCTTGCTACAGGTGGTCTAACTGGGGTTGGAATTCCATTCCTTGGGTCCACAGGTGGTTGAGGCCGATAGTGGGGGTTATTTGCAGGCATAGCAAATTGTACGTGTGGTATGACCGGAATGTGTGTTTGTTGTGTTTGTCCTGACTGTTGGAATGAATTATTTGAGAGGTTCCATGTGGGTTTTGTGAAGTAGTGGCTTGATCCCTCAGGGGAAACATAGGAATGTTCTGATATTTCAACCCGGCTCTTTCTAACTCTATTAGGGGCCAATACCTTCTCTGGTTTTTGTCCAAATACGTGATGATGGTGGGGAAGTCAGGATCTTGTAACTCATAGACAGTCACTGGGTTAGGGGCTGCTTCCCATAATGAAGAGTGGGCTCTAAGGAGATTCTCCATTCCATTGATCAAATACACATCCATTAAGGAGTCATCTTGGGGAACCAGTTCTCCTCTCCAAACTCTAACAACAGTAGATCTCCCTCTAGGTGTGGTCACTTGCACTTCATCTCCTTCTTCATTAAGGTTATGAGCAGTGTTTTCTTCCCCAAGCTCATTGATGTTTTCGGGGTGTTCTGTAACCACATACTGGATATCCCTTTTATCCATATAAAATCCTCCTGCATACTTAACTGTTGGCCTAGGCACTATGTAAGCATCTGAAGCTTTCTTCAGTCTGGCCACTAATCGGTTTAGTCCATCTAGGTATATGGGTGTCTCATGTTGATTGGTGGTCACATATTCTAAAGATGTCCGATATTCTCCCTCAATAATTGACATCGTGCCAATCACTGGTACATGTTTTGCATATCCTCTGAAGCCATAGGAATTTCTTCCTCTGACTCACTAGAGGTTTCAGAATAATGTGAACGGTTACTTGGTTCGGCTACACTTCCTACAGAAGAGATCACACCTCTTCGGCTTCCTAGGGTTCTCCCAGATCTCAGGTTCATTCACTTTACAGTTCTGCCAACCTCCAGCTTCTAGAGTTCTTCATCAAGGGTCAGAATTCTAGGAAAATTTGGTTGGGAAAGGACTAACTGTGAAATCTCAAGTGAGAATTCTAGGAAAATTTGGTTGGGAAAGGACTGACTGTGAAACCTCAAGTCATGATACTTGACCCCAAAAAGTTCACGATACTCGACCTTTGAACCAGACGATACACGATATCTCTCAGACACGATACACGATACTTCATGGAAGACGATATTCGATACTTGAATAAACACGATACTCGACACTCAGCAGACACGATACACGATAGTTGCCCAATATCGCGTACAAAACACGATACTCGATACTTGAGGAACTCGATACACGATACTTGTCAGGTATCGTGATTTGAGATCTTGTGAGACACAATACATGATACTCAACGAGAAATGACCACGATACTCGATACACAATAGGTATCGCGAGCAAATTCAAGACGATACTCGATACTGGTCAGGTATCGGGGAAGTTATCTCCGCGATACACGATATCCATCAAGTATCGCGATCCGAAACTCACGATACACGATACTCGACGAGTATCGTGACCTGAATTTCTCGATACATGATATGCGATATCCAACAAGTATCATGAGAAATTCTCAACGATACTCGATACTTAGCAAGTGTTGTCAGACCCGATTCAACGATACCCGATACTTGACAGGTATCGTGAAAAGGATTACATGATACTCGATACTTAATGAGGTCAGGTATCGCGATACTCAACCACAGGAGATCATGATACTTAGGTATCGCGATACTCGATCGCGGGAGAAAAACGATACTTGACACTTTTCAATTTTTGCAAGTGTTGTTTTTGGTTTTTGAGTGCATACACGTGTTTTGAGTGCATCAACCCTCCCCTCTTAGCCTGAATCAGCAAAATATTTCTTCTCTACCCCGGTAAGGCCAACACGATACTTTTTAGCTAATTTACTTGATTTTGTTAGCTAAAGTGGATGATAGAGCAATGTGCTCACCTTAGATGCTAGCCTTCAACTATTCACTCTCCTCCGCTAGCTCTGTGCAACTCAAACACCTTTGTCTAGGATCGCGATAGTTGACTGTAAGCTCCCACGATACTTGTTTTGAAAACAAGTGACTTACAAAAGACAATTTTTGGACTTTTATACTTTTGAATATTCCTACTCACTGAAAAAGAACGACAAGACAAGGATTGAAAGCTACTCTAACTACCTAACCTACTCCCTTATTCCTCCTACTCAACTCATTCCACTCACCTCCCTAGATTAATAACTCACCACACACACTTCAAGAGTGAGAAGTAGTAAGTACGGGTGAATGTGACTTACCAAAGAAGAGAAAATCACTATTCCTCCTCTCGCTTCAATGCAAAAAACTACTTACCATCACACGAATGCCTCGGTTTGATTCGACACTCCCCGGCAACGGCACCAAAAATGTGTGTACCTAAGAACCAACTTAGGGACTTGTGGAGAAAGAGACTATACCTCAATCCCCCTCAAGTGCATATAGTGGGGATTCACGCTTTAATTATCAATCCGATGAGTATCAAAACCTAGCCGAGTGTATGAGGACATGCATTCAAATGAAGATCAATACAAATGTGTTTTCCCAAGAGTGCAAACAAGGCTAAGACTAATCCAAACAAGCTTCAACTGTCAGTCATGGTGTCGCGATACTTGGTGCAGTAGATAATAGTAAATTGAGCTTTTCTCTCAACTCCGAACTCCAAATATAGCAAATAGCATATGCGTTTCGAAGCTCTCGAGAAGACGCATCCAATAGTGGTATTTTTACTGAATTTTGACGCTTCTAGTTCAAGTTATGAGCAAAATACTGAGTCACGGGAATGACCTTCCTACACTTCAGCACTTCCTACACTTCACACACACCTTAACCACAACAAACAAACACTTTCATGGATAGACAACACTTCCTAACACTATTTTCAAGCAACACACATGCCCACAAGCTCACAAAGAAGATGATACAGAGAGGAGAAGACACAAATTCGAATTTCTGTGCTCTTGATTTTCACAATGGCAAAAAGTCCTTACAAAGAGTCACAAATTGATTTATATACATGTGCCCTAAAAATGGTCCTTTCACACAAGAGACCGGCACTTTATTCACTAAAAGACTAATTTCCTACTAATTTACATGGGTAAGCTACTAATCTTCTGTGGGGATGCATCTAGAGGACTCCTCTAGTGCATTTACAACGGGAATTATGTTACAAGAATGGTTATAATACAAAAATTGGGTGTCCAAATCAGAAAAATTTTGGGGCCCTTCTTTTTCTCTGCCTTTGTGCTCTCTTTGCTCTGCAACAGTGACCATAAGTGGCAAAATATACAAAGAATGATGTAGGACTATACAATAATGTATAGGAAGAGTTCGGATCTCAACCCATACAGATCAGCCTACACCAACTGCCTCGAACAAGGTGTATCCATGCACCTCAAACTGCTCTAGACTCATATCGACAAGAGTTGAGCTCACATCTGACTGATGCAAGAACTGATGAAGTTCCTGCAAAGCTCCCACTCGCTCTATGCATGTGCCAATCATCAAATGGTTGACAAATCCAAGTGCAAATGCTCCAATAGCAATTGCAATATCTGGTCTTGAGCATAACAACTCGTACATAAGACTCCCGAATGCTGATGAAACATATGCTATCCTGGCTAACCTAAGCATGTCAGCCATGCCTCTATCCAAGGCATCCAAAGCACCATCATCAAGACCAACACGTCTTGATATATTTGTGTCAACATTTGGCATGAGCAAATCCAAGAATGACTGCATGATCGCTAACTCATCAACATCTAAATCAACCATGCTCGCAACCAAGGATGTGTCTAGCTGTGCATCTTGAGAGCTAATATGCTCTACCATACACTGTGTACCATGAGAGGAATCCTGCTCTATGACACCAAGTGTATGATCATGCTCTATATGAGCTAGTCACACAACAACACCAATGTCAAAATGATGATCATACTCTAACTGAGTATCATCATAATGCTCTACATGAGCATCCACATCATGCTCTAAAGCATCCAAATGATCATCCAAAGTGTGCTCCATAAAATCATCCACATGATCAATAAAATCATGCTCTATATATGCATCATGAGCATCCAAAACATGCTCTACATGTGCATCCATTTGAGCATCTGAATCTTGCCATACATGTGCATCATGAATGTCAATAGACCTGTGTCTAGGTAGATAAAATGAGACATGACGAGTCTCACATCGCACATAAGGCTAAACTCCCACTGAGATGAGACTATCTCTCACATGAAGTACCTGTAGTGGATACATGTGCCCAATACTGGCACCTTTGACAAGCATAAGCTGTCCCAACTACAACTGCAAATGATGCTCACCAAGGAATGCATAACATCTGCTCTCCTGTAACTGGCTAACTGAAATCAAGCTCATAGGGAATGAAGGCACATAGCGTACATGTTTGAGTATAAGTTATGCTCCACTAGGTAGCATAAGGGATACATCTCCTGCACCCTCAATGTCATATGTCGTACCATCAGGCAACTGCACACATCCACGACTCTCACCTGAGAATCAATAAAACAACTCACAATGTGGAGTAACATGAAAAGTGGCTAATGCATCAAGAAACCAAGCCATATGTGTGCCATCCAATGAATGAGAGGAATCATGAGATGAACCATAGGAGAAAGTGATATCACCATCACTGGCATAATCAACTGCTATAGAATCTCCTGAAACCACTACCTAACCTACATCACATGCATCTTTCTGACGTCATCGTCACATCCGCCTGAAGCAACATCGTCAAATATGGCCCTCATGACCACAATGCCAACATCGAAGTCGTCGATATGATCTATGTCTCACATGACTCAATGGACTTGCATACATATCATGTAGTCTCTGCCATAATGCACTACTCGTCTCCTCATACATAACAAAATCATATATAGAATCCACAAGCTGTAATTGCATAGTGAAGCTAGCCAATGCATCCATATCCATCCATACATGGTCGGGCATGTCACGAGTCCTCTATGCATCTCTATGCACATACATATGTAACCCTGCGCGAACCAATGTATGCCACATTTGAGCTTTCCATCTCAGAAATTCAGTGATATTAAACCGAGAAGACACCATGTTGGCAATCCAAGAGACTAGAAATGTAACAAGAGACTAAAAACAATACTCTATCCTCAATAGAATCACACCTACATATCCATATGCATAACTCACATCACAAATGTGTCGATGGAGAAGGAACCATGTGAACCACCTATTGTTAGTATATGATCAATGTCTACCCCTCATGATTGTATGCACATTTTGTAAGGCCCCCTTTATGAGGAGAAGCCAAGCGTGCATTACCCAATTGATGGGAATCCCAACTTGAATGTTGGATGAAGGTCATATTGGACCATGTAAGATATTATAAGGAAAGGGAGTTACTAGGGTCCCCAATTGTGGGGTCCGGGGCAGCCGTGAGCAGCCACGACTGGGGGGTCCAAGGGGGCCAGCGGGCCCCGTGGCTGGGGGGTCCCAGGGGGCCAGCGGGCCCCCTGGTGGGGGGTCCGGGGGCAGCGCCCGCGGCGCGATGGTAAAGGGAATATTCCATGGAATATTCCCTGTTGGAGTCAGAAATCATTTATATTTGTTAGGTCGGTTCAACCAGTCTAAGCCGTGTATGGCAATTATGCGGGCAGTGGCCGCCCACGCTCTACCGCCCATGTATAGCCGTCCATGGTAGGCCACCCATGATCCTATATATACATGACTTCTACACTACCTAAGACACTGAGTTGAGCCAGCATACCTCTACCTTGTATCTCCCTATCTAGAGTTGTCTAGATCACCATTTAAGCTCTACCTTGAGAGCGCACGGGTGGACAACGCCATCATCTTTGTACTTGCTGCTAGTAGAAAATTGTTGAGATTCTCCTATATCTGTTATCTTCTATGCTATTGCTCCTGTGTTATATTGCGTGACTATTGTCTTACATGGTATCAAAGCTGTAAGGTTCGAATAGCTTGAGAAGTATCATTATTTTAGCCTACTAGCAGACTAGAATATCAGTAGATTATTCGAGTGATTACATGATGGCTTCATCGTCGAACAGTAGTCTTGGTGCTTCAGCTAATGTTAATGCTGCACCTATTCGAATTCGTCCACCTACATTCACTGAAGGGAAGCTGGATGGAACCAACTATACACTCTGGAAGTTCAAAATTTCTGCAATTTTGGACTCCTATGAATTACTTGACACTGTCATGGGACCGATGGGATTGGATCCAGAGCCTATACCAATTGAAGATCCAGCAAATTCAAGATTGATGATTCAGCCAGATCCAGATCTTCTACGAGCTTGGAAGAGGCAGAATGCTGATGCATTATGTGCGATTGTCACTGGTGTAAGTGATTCTGTGCTTACTTTAGTTCAACATACTACTAAAGCACATGAGGCTTGGGGCATATTGGCTCAACAATATGAGACCAAGAACCACACTAGGATACAGAATTTAGAAAATCAGTTGGCAAATGAAAAGCATTCTGATTCTGAAAAGGCTGAAGATTTTATCAAACGGATAAAGCATCTTCAAGATCAATTGGCTGCAGTTGGTGTTGTTATAACACCAGAAGAGCTGGCTCAAAGATCTGTACGTGTTCTTCCAGCAAAGTATGATGGATTAGTAACAGCCCTTAACACTCAGGTAAGGCCAACTCCTCTTACATTTGAAGAGTTTTGTGCCATGCTTTTAGAAGAAGAGATGCGGCTGAAGAATCGGCAAAGTACAACTGATGCTTCATTCTCAGCAAATGCAAAAGGTAAAGGCTCTTCAGAGGGATCAAAGAAGAAGCCAAAGAAGAAAAAGTTCACTGGAAGTTGCTTCTATTGTGAAAAGAAAGGCCATGCCATCAAGGATTGCAGAAAGAAGCAAGCTGATGAACGGAATGGGACTGTAAAATCATCATGGAAGAACAAAGAGTCTGCAAACAACACAGAGCTGGAACTTTGGGTAGCTATTGAAGAGGTATGTTCATCTGCTCAAGCTCGTGTTGATGAGCCATGGATTTTAGATAGTGGAGCTTCTCGCCATATGACTAGTAAAAAGGATTGGTATAGTTCCCTAGTGCCTCTGCGGGAATCCATCAATGTAGTGGTGGGAAATGACTCCAAGTGTCCAACTGAAGGAACTGGAACCATCTCTTTTATCACTTCTCCAGGTGTTGAGAAAAAGTTATCCGATGTTCTCTATGTACCTACACTCAAAAGAAATTTGTTGTCAGTTTCTGCCATAACAGATCGTGGACTCGAAGTTCACTTCAATAAGAGTGGTGCGGAAATCATGGATTCATCAGGTAATGTTGTAGGTAAAGGCATACGACGGGATAACTTGTATGAGTTAAGTGCTTTAACTGCTACAAAAGATAAAGATGTAAGCAGGTTATGGCACCGACGATTTGGGCATCTCGGATTTGCAGTTTTGAAGGAGATGCAACGAACAGGGATGGTTGCTCATATGCCTGCATTTTCAGAGTTGCAGGAACCTTGTGAAGCTTGTATGATGGGCAAGCAACAACGAAAGGCATTTCCAAGAGAGACCAGCAATCGATCTCAAGCTCCTCTAGAGTTGGTACATGCTGATCTCTGCGGTAAAATGTCTACACCTGCTTTAGGAGGATCTTTCTACTTCTTGCTGTTAGTCGACGATTATAGTAGAAAGATGTGGGTTTATTTCATTCGAGAGAAGGCTGATGCTTTTGAAAAATTTAAAACGTGGCATAAGTATGTAGAAAATGAATCAGGAAGGAAACTAAAGAAATTTAGAACAGATAGAGGAGGTGAATTCTTGTCAACAAAATTCAACAATTACTGTAAGGAGCATGGTGTGAAAAGGCAACTTACCACAGCTCATATACCCCAACAAAATGGCGTTGTTGAGCGCAGGAACATGATAGTAGTTGAAATGGCTCAAAGTATGTTGAAGGCTCAAGACATGCCTGATTCATTCTGGGCAGAAGCAATCAATACAGCAGTCTACATCCTCAATCGAAGCTACACAAAAGCACTGAAGGGGATGACTCCTCAAGAAGCATATTCTGGTAAAAAGCCTTCAGTTTTGCATTTCAGAATTTTTGGTTGTTTCTGTTATGCACATATTCCTGATTCAACAAGATCAAAGTTGGATTCAAAAAGCAAAAAATGTGTCTTCCTAGGATATAGTGAAGAGTCTAAAGCATACAGGTTATGGGATCCTGAGGCAAGGAAGATTTTTGTCAGCCGAGATGTGGTGTTTGATGAACGACCACACTTAGTAGAAGATAAAGGTAAATCTACTATCTCATCAAGCGGAGAAATATCTCACCTTGTGCCTATCAAAAGATAGGTTAAAGTTGAGGAGGAGGAAACATCTGATGGAGAAATTTCCTCAATAAAAAGCCAACCAGTTGTAGCTGCACAGCGTAAGCCACTACCGAAGTGGGCACAACAGCTCTTTGATGATCACAATCCACATGTAGATGTACCAGAATCATCATCAGATGGATTACGAAGATCAAAGAGAATAGAGGAGCAAAGAAGAGCCTCAGAACACATTGTTAACATGGCTCTAATGGCAGATATCATGGGTTCGATAAAGGAACCTACCACCATTGAAGAAGCCATTGATGATCCAGATTGGAGAGCGGCAATGCAGTCTGAGTATGATAGTATACTCAAAAATGATACATGGGATCTAGTCGACTTGCCACCAAAGAAGAAGGTAATAGGTACTAAATGGATTTGGAAAGCTAAGTATAAAGCTGATGGAACATTAGAAAAGTATAAGGCACGATTAGTTGCACAGGGTTTTTCACAGATTGAAGGATTTGATGTTCAAGAAACTTTTGCACCAACAGCACGCATAACAACTATTCGGACGGTACTTGCAGTAGCTGCACAAAAGTCTTGGCCTATTTTCCAGATGGATGTCAAATCTGCATTTTTGAATGGTCACCTCAAGGAGGAGGTATATGTATCTCAACCACCAGGTTTTGAGGTGCCCAATTCAGAAAATAAAGTTTGCAGGTTGAAGAAAGCTTTGTATGGACTTAAGCAAGCTCCACGGGCTTGGTACCAATGAATAGATCATTTTTCAAAAATATGGGTTTTGAAAGAAGTACTTCTGATGCTAACTTGTATGTAACGAAAAGGGATAGCAAGCTAGTTGTTGTCATTGTATATGTAGATGATTTGATCATTACAGGAGATCATCAGGAACTCATCAATCAAACTCGGATCAGCTTGGGAACTGAGTTTGAAATGACAGACTTAGGTCTACTCCATTTTTGTCTGGGAATTGAAGTATGGCAAAGGAAGGATGGCATTTTCATCTCACAACAAAAATATTCCAAAGAAATTCTCAAGGCATTTGGAATGATGGATTGCAAACCAACTAGCACACCTATGGAGGTAAATCATAAGCTATCTATGGATGATAACATGCCTGATGTAGATGCTAAGAAGTATAGGAAGCTCGTTGGAAGTCTTATTTTTCTGTGCAACACTAGACCAGACATTTGCTATGCTATTGGAGTGTTAAGCAGGTTTTCTAACAAACCTAAGGAGAGTCACTGGAATGCTGGAATGCGAATTCTAAGGTACATTGCAGGAACCTTGGATTTTGGTATGTTGTATACCACAGGTGATACACTCCAAGGATATTGTGATTCAGATTGGGCTGGAGATTGTGATTCTAGAAAATCAGTTTCTAGATATTGTTTCTCACTTGGTTCAGGAATATTTTCTTGGGTAAGTAGGAAGCAACCAACTCTCGCACTCTCCTCCACTGAAGCAGAGTACAAAGCAGCTTGTTTTGCTTCTTGTGAGGCAATCTGGTTAAGGAGAATTCTTGCAGATCTAGGCTTTCCATCAAATATGCCAACTGTACTCAAGTGTGATAATCAAAGTTGTATGGCTATTGCAAAGAACCCAGTATTTCATGCTCGCACCAAGCACATAGAAGTACAGTACCATTACATTCGTGAGCTAATTGAAGATGAAATTGTGGAGCTAGAATATTGCCCAACAGAGGCAAATTGTGCTGACATATTCACTAAAGCACTTGGAAGAGAGAAGCTCAACAAGCATCTTTAACAGATGGGCATAGGACCGAGACCTACTTGATTTATCATCGGTAAACATTGAGGGGGGGTGTTAGTATATGATCAATGTCTACCCCTCATGATTGTATGCACATTTTGTAAGGCCCCCTTTATGAGGAGAAGCCAAGCGTGCATTACCCAATTGATGGGAATCCCAACTTGAATGTTGGATGAAGGTCATATTGGACCATGTAAGATATTATAAGGAAAGGGAGTTACCAGGGTCCCCAATTGTGGGGTCCGGGGCAGCGGTAAGCAGCCTCGGTTGGGGGGTCCAAGGGGGCCAGCGGGCCCCCTGGCTGGCCCCCTGGTGGGGGTCCGGGGGTAGCGCCCCCGACGCGACGGTAAAGGGAATATTCCATGGAATATTCCCTGTCGGAGTCAGAAATCATTTATATTTGTTAGGTCGGTTCAACCAGTCTAAGCCGTGTATGGCAATTATGCGGGTAGTGGCCGCCCACGCTCTACCGCCCATGTATAGCCGTCCATGGCAGGCCACCCATGATCCTATATATACATGACTTCTACACTACCTAAGACACTGAGTTGAGCCAGCATACCTCTACCTTGTATCTCCCTATCTAGAGTTGTCTAGATCACCATTTAAGCTCTACCTTGAGAGTGCACAGGTGGACAACGCCATCATCTTTGTACTTGCTGCTAGTAGAAAATTGTTGAGATTCTCCTATATCTGTTATCTTCTGTGCTATTGCTCCTATGTTATATTGTGTAACTATTGTCTTACACCTATCACATAACCATCCATCTAGCATGCACATAAAACTATGAGCATAATCCTTCTCACCAAGTCTCCAAACTGACAAAGTAGATGTGAAAGAATCCTGGCAAAAATTTGACAGAGTATCCTCTATAAATTGAGCAATAAAAAAAGATAACCAATATCAAAAGAACAATGAGTAATCTATCACCACCTGTCACAGATCCAATCAACGATAATGACAAATACATATGCCCACAAACTGATGACAATAGATGCCAATACAATGGTGATACACCTCTCACTCAAGAATAAATCTTGCAAGATGGTCCAACCTGTCACGAAGAATGTGTGACCAAGTCCAAGTGAATGGAGATAACCAATGATCCAAAGCTATCACACAAGCTTCAAGATCCACTAGAGCTCTCTTCTAGCATAAAAGTTTTTGAAATTCGGTAGCATCTCCTTTATGAAATGGAATCTGAACCAAATAAACCATGTGGGAATCACCATCCACATATGCCAAGAATCACACTGGCAAATACATATCAATCAATGGCCAAATGCTAATAACGGTGACAAACGAATGTGTAACTGAGGCTCCAATCTGGATCATGTACCTGCAAAGAAAACAAAGATACAAGTATCAACCAAGATCCACAATCAACTCTCACAAAATTGTATGCAACCGGTAACTAAATCCATAACCAAATGGCATAAGCAAGATATAGACCACAATGCCACTATACATCCATGATTGAACTCATGATGACATAAACCTCAAAAAAGAGTATACCACAATGTCATCTTACATGCAAAACATGTGACAAGTTCATGATCTACTCTCGTATGGAGGAGATATCACAGTGATCATACATGTATAATGCCTTGAAGCTTTGAAAATAAGAGCTTGCACACCAAAAAATCTCTCGAAGAAGAAGTTCCAAACCAAAATGAAACTCCAAAAGCAACTAGGGTTGTTTTGGTGAAAATATATTACTCTGTGTTTTACCATCTCAGAGGTGATAACATCTGAATCTAAACTTTTGATCTTCAACAAACTTCAAGAAATTTTTCTTGGCTACATAATGAGATAAAGAACACCTCAATCAGAGGTGCGTAGCTCAAGATATGCACAAAACAAATGCCTGCTGTCAATTTCACTTTCACCTACAACACTGCTTCTCTGTGTTCTGCAATTTCGGCAACCTAGCACTGAGAATATAAATCTAGATTCTTCTACAAAATTGTAGCTATCTTTCCAAGCTACGCATAACAAGTTGAATCATCTGATTCTGAGCTGTAAAACTCAAATTATGCCTCAAAAACTGACCTCCTATTTTAGTAAATGTAGATTTGTTTTCTACATTAGTCTATGTTTTTCGAATTTTCGGTGTTGTAGCACTCCGAACCAGGTTCTACACCCTTTTGTGACATTGTAATTCTCTACGCATAGAACTTTAAAACGCATCAATCCGAGCTTTGTAGCTCGATTAATGGCCAAAATACTGAACTGTTGTTGAGAGATGCCGATCTGCACTTTCAACTCTTGTGAACTAAGCTTACATTGAAGCTTCTTGCACACAAGCCTTCAACATGCTCTGATACCAATGAAGGTCTTTGGTGTGCAGAAGAAGAGGAGCAAGGAGGAGATGGAGGAAGAGAGAAGAGAAAAGAGACGTGCAAACATGCATGGGAGCCTCGAACCCATATAATGATCTCTCTTGAGGCAATGCTCTATATATGATGTATATATATGAATATGGGGGTAAGGTCACATGAACCTTACATCCCCAACATCACCAATACATAGCTCATTCTCTCCTAAAACCTTCACAATGATGCTATCTTTCCTTGAATCACATTTTGATGCCAACACTATATCATTTTCACAGTGATGAGTCATTTCCTTAGAACACCCCCCCATAGAACTTGCACCTCCATGTGCTTGTGCACAAATTGAATTGACATCTTTATCTTTGGTATCAAAACTCTTAATTACGTTAGCTACAATGTATTCAGAGGATAAATACGAGTCATCTTCTAGGACAACATTTTGTGGAATATTCTCTTTTGTTATTAAGACTAGAAAAAGTTCTATAGAGGCGTTTTCTTTTGACATTGGTATAAGTTTTGCAAGTGATGCATTAGCTCTACTCTATAGGTGATCTCTAGCTTGCATGAAACTACTCTGTTCTCTCTACTTTGTGGAATGCCAAAAACATTACATACTACTCCACAACCATTCATCTTATGATGCATTTCCATTTCAATTATTTGATTGTGATGGGATGTATAAAGTGTGCGTGTACCACCCCTTCCATGCCATTATTGTCTAGGAGATTTTCCTATTGGTAATACATAGCATTGCAAGAGTTTTAAGTTTCATGAACAAGAGCAAGCACCTCAAATCCTAAGGAGTTCTTATGCACGTGTTGGACAAAATCAAATTTTTACTTTATACTCTGATATATATATAGTTCATTGGTCATCAATGTATAGAAATCAGTTCTCTTTATTTTTCATGAGCATAGATGGTTCTAAAAATTGAGATCCCCATGAATTCCAACTTGCAATATGATCACAAAGATATTACTATTCACCTCTTTCATCCTTGTTCTTTCAACTCTTCTAGCATAGGTGGCTACTTCCTTCTAGGATTAGAGAAAACATTGAGCAACTCAAGTGATTTCCCTTGGCTTATGCACCCACCACTAGGGCTATGTTTGTCACTCTTCCTCATTTAATTCGAATATTTGATTCATCAAAAGTCTCAGTCCTTCCCTAAAATCCCATTATTACAACTTCTAATACAATCTCTTCTCAATTGTTACAAAACTTGTGCATAAGCTTCTCTCCTTCCCCACCTTACCATATTAATCCTTATCACTATCACACCTATGCTAGCTCAATAAGTTTTTTCATGGAGTTGTGGTATGAAGTTGTTGAACCCATTGCTCTATGACCCTTATTATCTTCCTCATCTTTTTGCCACTCTTCTTCTAATCTCCGTTTGAGCATACTTAAGTTTCTATGGGACTTTTTTAGGAACTAGAGAATGGGAGGAAGGCAAAGGTGTGCAAAGCAAGAAGGTTAATTTAGGTAAGTATTTCCTCATGGTAATGGGAGACAAGTTTTCCCCCAACTTGATGTTTTCACTCGCTAAGGAAAGATTCTACATACATCGGTTTTCAAGTAGGAAAAATGAGTAGCATTTCAAGCTTGTTGATGAAGTTGGTGAGCCAAAAACTCCCTTGAAACTTATAGAAGAACGCCGAAAGAAATTTATTTACAGATAATTAATGAAAATGTGTAAAAAGAAGTTCTTACTCTACTCGTATCTTGAAAGATCACCACATATGGTAGATTAATCAACCAAATTGGGATTCTTATCACACCAAAAGTGGTTCATTTCAATACTTTTTTGATAATCTTGCAAGTTGGTGATGCTCACAAGAGCGTAATAGAAAAGGAAAACCCAATGTCATCATGAAAATCTTAAGTACATGCTCACTTTTATGTTATAAAACATCATATAAGCGACAACAAAATCCTCTGTGACAATGACACCAAAATTTGTTGATGTTGTAGCATTAAAACTCATATTCATCAACCAAGGATCATCTAAATGTGCATGGAAGTGTTTGGTGGATGTGAATGGTGCTTCATTAGCACATGATTAACAATAAAGTACACATAAAAATAAGATGAAAGCATTGTTGAAGATACGCACAAGCTTGATTACATGCATAATAATGTGATTAGCCACAAGCTAAAGTGTCACAAGCATGAAGCAAGAAATAAGCTTTTGGTCAAAGAAAGAAGCTTTTGGTCAAAGAAAGAAGCTTTTCTTCTATCAATGCTCCAAGCTTTTGGTCAAAGAAAATTAGCAAATCTAGTATTGTGCCATCAATATGCTTCACTCCATTTTTTTCTCATAAACCATTTGTAGATAACTCTTCCCCATGTTGTAGTGCATCCCCTCTTCATACTGTCAACAATGTGGCTGATCCATACTTGCTAAAAACTAAGGACTTTGATCTTAACCTACTCATGGATGAAAATCATCGAACCCAATAATCATCGAGAGGTATTCAAAAATAAATGGAAAACCCCAAGTCTTTCCTTGATCTTTAAAAGTAGATTTTCAATATATTCTGCTTTGCAATCCTTCACTTGCCTATTCCCAATACCTTACAATAATGCGGAGCCACTTTCTTGATGAAATGCATACAAAATGGCTTATCACTAATGATCTAGGAATAGGAACTATCTCCATAGAACTATGGTGCCAATTGCCTAAGAAGGCATCGTTCCATGAACCATGTGATGATGTATGTAATTTGCCAGAATTAACTATTGTTTCATCTTCTCTTACCACTTTTTAAGGATGTTCAAGAGCCTTCAAAACATATCTCATTAGAGGCCTTTTTCTCGGCTTTGGATTCAAACAATATTTAGCCACAAGTTATATGGCCCTAACTTCATCCATCAAATCCTCATCAACACCCAATGTTGGTACCATCATCTTACTTAAAATCTTTCCCATATACGTTAATAAAAGTAAGTGTCCATTCAAGCCATCCATCCAAGTAAGGATCCTTAGAGCCACTGATGCCAAATTTTCTTGGAACAAGCTCCAATAGAAATTTTCCAAAGCAATGCACATCATATGCATGATTTGCAACAATAATCCCAACTTCTCCATGTTCCAAGCTCCATGATTTGCATAACATCCTAGAAAAATTTTGCTATGTGTATCACAAGTAGTTATACAAGCCTTCGATAAACTCCCTATCATTACTTCATATTTATCATCCAACAACGTGCTACTTGCCTGCATATCTTGTGAAAAAAAAAAGAAGGTGAGCACTCAATCACTCCAATGACAATCTTCAACCTTGTTTCCCAATCCTTATTCTCAACCGAGAAAATAACTGCTTGGAAAAATTGTTATGCTTCCTTTGAGTTACAAATACATAGTTCATTCTCTCTAAACCCTTCATAGTGATGCTATCTTTCCTCAAGTCACATTTTGATACCAACACTGCATTTCCATATTGATGAGTCGTTTCCTTAGAACATTCCCCCATAGAAGTTGCACCTCCATGTGCTTGTGCACAAATTGAATTGACGTCTTTATCTTTTGTATCAAAACTCCTAATTATGTTAGCTACAACATATTCAAAGGGTAAATATGAGTCGCCTTCCAAGGCAACATTTTGTGGTATATTCTCTTTTGTTATTCAGACTGGAAACAATTCTATAGAGGCATTTTCTTTTGACATTGGTATTAGTTTTGAGAGTAATGTATTAGCTCTACTCTATAGGTGATCACTAGCTTGCATGAAACTTCTTGTGCTCTCTCTACTTTGTGGAATCCCAAAAACATTACATACTACTCCACAACCATTCATCTTATGACATGTTTCCATTTCAATTGTTTGATCGTGATGAGATGTATAAACTGTGTGTGTACCACCACCTTCCATGTCGTAAGTGACCAAACGGTGTCTGTTTTCAGATTTGTCTGAACCGGTTGGACCCTTAGATCATAGAATTTTTTTATTACATTGTTCCCTCCTTGGGAAAGATTTTCGTCCTCAAAAACAGAGCTATATATAGTAACCATAGGCAACCCCTGAGCCTCATGTTCTTAAACGGGAAGAACATGGTCATGTTCTAAAATTGGAAGAACATGTCTCATCTCTGTGGTGGGATCCCTGCCCGAATTATTCAAAACACTATCTACTTGTGCACTTTTGATAAACTGGTTAAAGTACAAAGTAGTGAATGAATAATAAAGGTGGATCTAATAATACCCATGCCCAATTCACATGTTTCGTGATGTATAATCTAGGCACAAACATGAGTAATGGGTGGATTTCAATTATTAGTCCATTTCTAGGCATGACTAGTGCATGGATATATGAACTAAGATGGGATTCTTATCCATATAAAGACTTTGAGAACTCTTGATTCACTTGATTTTGATTTGGAAAAGTGAATTTTGATTAGCCTAAACATCTATCTTGGATGTTTGTACAATGGTTTACTCCTAGCCAATAATTACTTGATTTTTTCACCTAATCGGAGGACTACTTTATCCTAATGGGCTAGAAAATCCTATGTAAACTGTAGGAAAAAGTTTAACATTTACTTTGGATCACACTTTTCCATTGGATAAATGGAACTTGTGTGAAAAATTCCCAAAAGAAATTTTGTTGCCAATACTTGGGCAAACTTTAGAGTAGTTCCAATTGCAAGTTCTTGGACAAAGCAAAAATGCCAAGTATGTACTCTGCAACTATGTCAATGGTAATTAAATCTGTGGAAGGTATAACATAAAAGTTTACCCATCCTTAACAGAATTTCTTAAAGATGAAATCCAAAAGCATTAGCGGATGCTTAGACTTAAGTAGTAGATAGCTTCCTAAAAAATCATTGAGGTAGCTACTTAAAGATTTAGTTAGAAAGGAATCTAAAGACAAGAAGGAAAAAGCTCTTTTCACTACCAATTGGTAAAAAATAAACCAATTGGACTCAAAATTGTGAAAATTCAAGTACTTGAAATTATAACTCGTTTTCATTTGAAAACTTGAGCAGAAAAGAATAGATATTCTATCAAGTGGTTTTCAAGCTCCCCAAGGAAAGCACAAGATCGTGAAATAATCATGTGAAGGGATCAAAACCTAGAATATCAAGTTAGATGCAATGCTGAAACTTCAAAATTCTTTTAAAGAGAGTTGAAGTGAAAAGGTACTCTATCAAGATATGTTTAAACTTTAGGATAAGTATCACCCACACATTAATGTGAATATAAAATAGGGTGGTATGGGACACCAGATGTGTTTAAACTTTAGGATAAGTATCACCCACACATTAATGTGAATATAAAATAGGGTGGTATGGGACACCAGATGTGTTTAAACTTTAGGATAAGTATCACCCACACATTAATGTGAATATAAAATAGGGTGGTATGGGACATCGGACCATGGGATGATAGTTATATTTTAGTCTGAGAATGGATTTTAAACTTAGATTTGATCTTCAAGGGAATTAAAACTTCCAAAGAGAAGTTTGAATTCAAGGAGGACACTATAATAATCTCAAGATTTTTCAAGATCAAGGAAGCAGAAGATATGAACTTGGTAACTTTTAAGGTCTTCTTTTTTCAAATAAGGCACATACTTGTTCTTATTTGAATCATGAAACACTTCAAGATAAAGTGTTGTTGAGTTGGAAATATTTGATCAATTTATGAAAAAGAAGGACTTTGACATTGAAATGATCCTTTCAACTAAGGAATAGAGTGACTAAAGTCAAGCAACAAGTTCCTAGTGTAACTAGATAAATTCAATCTTGGCATGAACTTAGTCCCAAGTGAAACATTATTTGAGTAAAACTCATCAAAAGAACCTCAGTGGGTTGACACATTGATATTGGATACCACACTAGTATCTTGTGGTTGGATGATGTTTTACATTTTCTCTAAATCTTTTCAAAAATCTAGTTTATTTCTCTTAAAGATAGAGAAAATGCTTCAATACCTTACTGAAACATATCTTTGCAAAGTTAAAGTCCTAAGTCATCTAGAATTTGACTCATAATGAGAATATTTTTTAGAAGTTTGAATTGGTTGTGTAGAGTTTTAGTTCTTTCTTTCTGCTTTCCTAGTCTTTTTGGATTTGACTCAAATATGGTATCTGATTCTTTTCAAAAAACTCTGGGGTTGGTCAGTTGGAACAAGATAACTAAGTTAAACATCCTAGATAGATATTCTGTACAAGAACCTTTTCAATCTTCAAAAGATGATAAGTCTAAGTTGACTTGTTTATTTGAGTTTGCTTCAAGTTATAGCATAAATGATTTTCTAGGATTGAGTCGACTCTAGAAAAGAGAAGTTAGGAATTGCTCATAAGACTGACAATTCCAAAGAGCTTTTAGCTAAAGTCTTTTTGAGAAAAGTATCCTAAGTTGGACAATTTTCTTTTTGGATTTGATGTGGTCAAGTTATAGTAGTACGGTTGATCCAATGTAAATGGTAAACTTTCTCCTATAGTTTACATCGGATTTTCAAGCCCATTTGGACAAAGTAGTCCTCGAGTTAGGTGAATAAAGTCAAGTACATGTTGGTTAAAAGCAAACCATAGTACAAACATTCAAGTTAGATGTTTGGGCCAACCAAACTTCAAGTTTTCCAAATCAAATTCAAGTGAATCAAGAGTTCTCAAAGATTGGATAAGAATCCCACTTTCATTACTAAGTCCATGCACTAGTCATGCCCAAAAATGGGCTAGCAATTTGCATCCACCTAGTTCACATGTTTATGCCTAGAATGCACATCGAGAAACTCTGAATTCATCAGGGATGTTTTTAGATCCACCCTTATTATTCATTCACTACTTTGTACTTTGACCAGTTTAGCAAAGTGCAAAGCTAGATGGTGTTTTGAATCATTTGGGTAGGGATCCCACCATGGAGATGAGATATGTTCTTCTAGTTTTAGAACATGACCAGTTCTTCCAGTTTAAGAACATGAGGCTAAGGTTGCCTATGGTTACTATATATAGCTTTATTTTTGAGGAAGAAAATCTTTTCCAAGGGGGAAGAATGTAATAAAGCAATTCTATGATCTAAGGGTCTGACCGGTTGAGAAAAATCTGAAATCGGATGACGTTTGGTCACTCGCGTGTATGGCCAAAGATCTCAAGACTAGATTTAAGCATAAGTTCATGTGCTCTCTTAAACAAGTGATCCACTTAGCCCAGTGGTTAAGTCTCAAGGTTGTGAAGGAGGAGGTCTTGGGTTCAACCCCCATGGGGAGAATGAGGAGGTTCTTTTGCCCAAGGAGCTCTAGAGCCTTCTAACTCAAGTTAATGTGAGCTAATTTGAGTCGAGTGAGACTTAAATTGAGTGGAAAATACACCAGCCACTAGTGAACTCTAGTGGAAGGTACTAAAGTAGTGGACAGGATCACTCCAACCATTAGTAGACTCTAGTGGAAGGTACTAAAGGAGTGGAGGAGATTGCACATGCACTTGTGGACTCTAGTTACATTTGTGGTCCTTGTTGATTCGAGCAGCTATATATGCAGGCATAAGGTTGGGAGAGAGTCATTTCTCTAGCACGTGGTATTGGTTGTAATTGTTAGTCTCTTGCACCCACCTTACCTTATTAGTCATAATCACTATCACACCTATGCTAGCTGAGGTTTGTCATGGAGCTGTTGTATGAAGCTATTGAACCCATTACACTTTGATCCTTATTATCTTCTGCATCTTTTTGCCACTCTTCTTCTAATCTCCATTTGAGCATACTTAAGCTTCTATGGGACCTTTTTAGGAACTAGAGAATGGGAGGAAGGCAAAGGTGTGCAAAGCAAGAAAGGAAATTTAGGTAAGTGTTTCCTCATGGTTATGGGAGAAAAGGTTTCCCCCAACTTGATGTTTGCACTTGCTAAGGAAAGATTCTACATACATAGGTTGTCAAGTAGGTAAAATGAGTAGCATTTAAAGCTTGTTGATGAAGATGTTTGTAGCTCAGTGATGAGTAGCACCTCCTTTAATGTCAATGCAGGAAGACATGAGGATGGTATGGAGACCTCGAGCAAGTGAAGGCACAAATGTGTGAGTGAGAAGCATACTAACATGCACACACATACACACACATGCACACACATGGCAAGAACAAAGAGAGTAAGACAATGGAATCACTTCTATTACAACCAAGTTCTCATACAAGTTCAAAACTACAAGAAGCTCCTCCTAAAAATGAGCTCTCTAGCTCTATTTATAGTTTTTGACTAGCTTTGGCCCTGTCCAGACCTAGTGTTTTGCCTAGTTAAAAATTAGGTTCCAGGGCTTATTTGAGGGCTCAAACAAGGTCTAAAAAATATGAAAATTGGTAGGCAATCACTTCTAAGGCACCCCAAGCTCGAGGAATCCTCGGCTTGCACAAAATGGAGCTACAAAAAGATGAAATGGTATTTACAATGGTTGTCAGTGATGAGAATCACTTTTATAGTAATGTAAGGATTGGAAAAATTTAATGGGTTGCCTTAGTGCTAGATCTGCATGCATGCCCGTACTTACTTCTTCCCATATGATGCCAACACTCTCCCCCCCTAGCTCTGCCCGTACTTGCTTCTTCCCATATGATGCCAACACTCTCCCCCCCCTAGCGTCTCTCGTCTCTGATAGACCTCTGCTCCACAGTTTGATCAATGTACTGCTGTAGTATGTCAGTTGCCAATTCTTGTTCTTTGATCCATAGTCCCCTGACCAGATCTCTTTGCAGGGCATCCCAATTAATTGTGCCAGGCATGTCAGGTTGTGGCGTGGTGTAGAGCTCTGAGTGCATTGTCTGTTCGCACACGCATAGTTGTAGCAGGTGGGTTGGGCATGGTGCGAACACTTCTGAGTGTGACTCCCAAAACCCCGTGGTGAACATGTCATCAAAAGTTTGCTTGTAGCAAGCAGGGAGATATCTTATTCGTGCGTGCCATGCATAAGCAACTCGAATACTCGGGGTCGTGCTCATATGGTAAAGGAAATCATAATTACCATTTATGAAGCCTGAAATTGGAGGCTGGATATTACATACTTGCATCATATCCAGGATTTTGAGCATCATCTGCGCAGCGACATCAGGCATGGGGTGTAGGCATGGCATCCAATGTCTGATGGTAGCCATCATGTAAGCTACCGTTGGTGTGCCTGTTGGGGGTGCGATGGAGGGGTAATTTAGCCATTGTTTGCAGTTATTATTGTTCTGAACTTTTATGGCAAATGCATTCCATGATCTTCTGCGTTGCACTGACCCAAAGCAAGGGTTATACTTCAAATGCATGGGAGCATGATCCCATGTTCGTAGCATCTCCGGATAGGTCTCAAGTAATTTTTTCCTCCAGATAGGCTGGAATGTGGCACCTTTTCTAGCTTCTTCCGGGATGTCCTGTGGTTGGAACTGTGTTGCAAAGGAAGGAGACCTATTGGTGATTCTTTTGATTTTAGCGTTGTAGTCTGCCAATAACACAAAGTAGGGCTTATACTGTAACTCTGAACTAGTTATCAGTCTTCTAGAGGCGAGGTGCCTGAAATATTCTGATTGAAGTATGGTCTCTTCAATGGTCTTCATGGCCAACATCTTACGCTCCTCATGAGTTGGCCCCATTTCTTCTACTTGTTTCATCCATGCCGAAGGGGGCTCCTCATATGTGTCTTGTCCTTCCTCCGTGATTCTACCTCCTGGAAGAGGTTGAGGCTCATAGTTATCTTCAAAGGTTTCTTCCACAGGAATGGTTATTGCTTCTTCCTCTGACGGTTGATCAGGTGGAGAGGGTGGTCGTTCATATTGTAACAGCTTAATCTTTAATTCTGCCACGTGTTGTCGTAGCTCAAGTACCTCATTGGCTGTGGAAGATTCTGGCTCTGGTGAAGTAGCAGCATTGACCACATTCCTTGGTTCTATCATGTGTGGTACGAGCATTGCTTGTTTCTATAGTTCTTTTACTTGGTCAGCAAGCTGATCATGTGCTTCTAAGAGATTGGCATAGGTTTCCAATATTTGCTGGATACTTTCTGAGGGGATAGCCCAGAAGCTAGAAGGGTCTATGGGTGCCCCTGGAGTGTTTTCTATGGCGGCTTCGATATTGTCTTGATTTTTTTGTTGTAATCTTCTGTTCTCTTCTTGGGCAGCTGCTAGGTATCGTTGGAGTAAAGCCATGTTTCTTTGTACTCTCGCGTTGTGGGCTAGCTGATCTCTGAGTTGTTCTTCCATCGCTTTACCCGTCTCTGTATACTTGGCTTCAAGCTCCGCATGAGATTGTTGGAGAGTGGTAACCTCTTGTTGTAATGCAATATTACTCAGCTCCAAGGCCTTGACACGTGCCTGGAGGTGGGACGACATAGTACCAAGCTCTTTATTGTTTTCTTCTAATAATCTGTATTCCTGTTTAAGCTAGGCCGCAGCTTTGAACATAGTGTCCAGTGCATGACTAAATGAGGTGGATGCAGAGGTGGAGGTGAGAGATGCAAGGGGTTGGGAAATGGGGAAGGTAAAAGTGGATGTTGTGCTGACAGTGGGTGTATGTGGTGATGTGCATGAAGTTACAAGTGGTGATGTTGAGACAAAAGTGGTGGTGAGTGGTCCGGTGGAGGGTGAAATGTCCATGGGATCGGACGTGATTTTGTGTGAAGTGTGAATCGTGAATACTGGAATGGTGGGTGGTGTGTTAGTGGTGGCTGTGAATGTGGGGGAGGTGGTGTGGGAAAGGGACTTTCTATTATTATTCTCAATTTGTTGAACTATATTTATAAGGTTTGCCAAGAATGGAGGTAAGGTGGTTTGTGTAGGTTTTGGGAAGGTTAGGAAGGGCCTAGTGGGTTGGAGTTGGGAAAGAGGAATTGGAGTGGTGAGGGAAAATGGGTGTGTTAATGTTTCGGTAGGGAGATGCGGCTATCCAAGAGCTGGTTGATAAGATGGGTGGCCTAATATGGTTTGATGGGTGGCGGGATGACCTATATGAGGTTCGAAAAATGGGCAAGCAATGATAGAGGTAGGGATAGGTAAGGATGGCAAAATGGTGGTGTGCGGTATAGGTTCAGTAAGGATGGTTGTGGGTTGTTCAGTGATGCTAGTGGTGAGGGTTTCAGTGGGTTGGATGGGAGGTGATGGGGGAGATGGTTTCTGTGTGCTGTCGTCGTTGCATCAGTGTTAGTGGGGCTGGTCATGTGCACATCTTCCTGAGCTGTGGTAGGGAGTGAGGTAGAGACTTCCATCTGAATCATTTTTTCCCTTCGCGGTCTTGTATCGATCCTTCGTTGGTCGTATTGAGGGGTGGTACGATATACCATGGTCCGCATGGATTCTACTATTCCACAAGTATCTGCCAAAATATTCAATGATTCTACAAAATGAGGGTCTAAATTCTCCGCTTGTAGCATCTGGTTCACCAGTGCTCTATTTGCCTCTTCTGACAGCTTATGCCTTTTTTGTAGAGTCATTTGAATTGTGCATGTAAGCAAGGGCTTCCTCCTCACTCTCCTCTGATTCATTTCCCTGTGCCTCTTCTTGATCCTGTGTGCCTTCAGCGTGAGTATGTTGTACCTCATCTTCCCAATGTACTCTTCTTGCATCACTCTGTGGCCGTTCTCTCTGGAATGATGATCTGGGACCATCAGTGTCTGAGAAGAACTCACCCTCAGATAGCTGCATTGTTTGCATTAAAGTCTCATAGTCAAAGGATGTATCCTCCTCCAATGCAGCCATGGAGGCAAACTCAACATCCGTGGGTAGTGGTGGGGCTGATGGAGTGGGTTGTACCACACCCTCTGATTGTGGTCGTTGGAGATGGATCGTGAATGGGACCACCTGTGCTTCTTCTCTAGGGGAGATTTTTGTGGTGGACTCGTGAGGAATTAGCACATGGGAAAGAGATCCACACATTCTTTTAGCTAGTTGAACCCCTGATTTTCGCCCCTGGAAGAATTGCAGCTGTGAGTATTTAAGTGCCCGTGCAATTGGCACATCATAGGCGAGGCATCTGTAGATGATTCTTGTAATGGCACAACAACCATTCAAAGCAGGCTTCCTCACTCCTCATTTGCCTGCTTCATATAATTGATCAAGGATCCATACTGGCATCTTAATAGGTAGACTCCCGATCTCCGCCAGGTATAGTCCGTACCAAATCTTTTTATGAGGCTGAGTGAATCAATCTTGAGCCAAAAATGCCAAGTGTTGAAGGCACATTCTCAACGGTATGGCAATGTTCGGGGTGAGGGCACACATCTCTTTCAACTTCTTGAGTTTACTGTTCTTCATAGACTTTGGTATCAAAGGATCTCGATCGGAGGGTACATGGATGCCATACATCTGAAGGGCTTCCCTGTTTGAAGTATGTTCAACTCAAAATTTTTCATTTCCTCCTGGTTTGATAGAGAGGGCACTAGGAATGTGCCTGACTGATCTTTATCTCCTGTCCCTTTCAGAGTTGCAATCAAGTAATAGCACCTAAGGAAATCAGGTTTAGGTAGAGATGCACTAAAAAAATCCTGTAACCCCGCTTTCTGCCAAATAGCTTGAAGAGGAGCTACATTTTGTAATGCTTAAAATTCTCGTGAGAAGAACTGAAAGGTCAACCAAACTCCTCCAAATTCCAACTTGGATTCCCAGATATGATCTGCATCTCCCAAATCTCTTGGCATCTCATTGAACCAATGAGAATGTCCTTTCACTCTTTCTGTTAGGCCACTCGGTGGATCCGAGATGGGAATTCTTCGCACATTCAGAAACTCTTCAGGCCTCGCTGTTAGTGGAGCCTCCACGGGCATGGTATCCCAATTGTTTTGAGTACTAGTGCCTGCCTGGGAGCTTGTTCCTGCTGCTGCTACCATGAGACTCCTTGCAGCAGTTGATGCTTATTTGCTAGAAGAAGAGAGGCACATTAGTGTTGCATAGGAAACAAGATGTAATGGTGTTCCCTCCACAATACTAACATGACAATCCAGATGGTTACTGGTTAGAGGTGAAGTGTTTGTGATAGATGTGAGTGGTGGTTAGTGGTTAGTGTCATCCTAGATGCATACTTTGGAGATGCAATGTACTCAGAATGCACCTACATCAGAGTGGATGGATTTACAAAATTGGGTCTGGGGGTTTGATACAGGGTTTAATTCTCCAAACTTTGATTGAGGATTCATGGCTCTTAGAGCTGATGACAGGTAAAGGTCTATGAACGAGATTGTGCTGGATTTGGGACCTTTCGGGTACCCATTTCCAGACATTTCTAGGTTTGACAAAAGGTGTAATAGTGTGGGATGTAGGTATCTTTCTTGAGCTGTTTACCAAGAGTACTAGTGAGTGTTGATTTATGCTAGTGACTGAAGATGAAGCTATTTGGGCTCGTAAGCAGACCTTGGGCACCCATATCTGTCTAACATTGGGGATAGCCTTCATTGACCGCTTAGGGACCCAAATAGGAATGGTATGTCTAGAGTGTTGCCTAGGGAACTCCTTCGTTTTAGTCCTTGACAGTGTGGCTTGCTTGATGCTTTTTTGAGAACCTGCCTCTCGACCCGTGGTTTTTTCCCCCCTTGCGTATCCAAATCTGCTTCATGCCAGGAGGTACTTCATATTGCCCAGGTTGGTGCTCATGCTTCTTGATCATCGGTCTCCTCAATGTCGTGTGTTGCTGAGCCTGCCCCTTCAGAATCTTCTTTGGAACAGATGGGAACTCATCATTGACTTCTGTACCTTCTTTGAGAGTGACAATCCTCTGCGCCATAGAACTTTGGACAAGAACAGCATTGTTATCTTCATGTGGTCTCCTGGAGGGACCAGGAGTTGGTGCCTTTTCTAATGGTTTGAGTGCTTGATTTTCCAATTCAATCGTAAGGCGGCTTTGGCCTGCCCAAGCCTAAAGAAGTCCACTTCTTAGGTTGATGTTGACTACGTGATCATAGATCCAGTCTTGGCCCGAAACAAGAGGTTCGGTAAGATCCTCGTCTTCACATACTAGCACTCTGGCTGGCATTAGGACCTCTTGAATGTAGAGGGGAAGTTCCACCTCTCCCATGCAAGGGGTTTCAACTCCTCCCAACCCTATGAGATATGCCTCAATAGGCTTGACCTTCAATTGCAATTTTTGGCAGTAAGAAAGCCGAACTGCACTAGTGGCTGCTCCTGAACCAATTAAAGCTCTCACAGTCCTTGTACTCTCTCCTTGTCCTACTTCTAGGGTCACAAAAGGTCGTCGATCAACTATCTTATGGGACCGTTTACCTGAAACCTCACACATGGCAATGTGATAACCGTGAGCTTCATGAGTGTCAGTCATGGACTGATCTCTACCTTGTCTTCTCAATTTCATTTGTCGGATGCGTTCTAAAGCTTCTGCCTGTGCTTCCTCTCGAATTCACTTTTCCTCTTCTTTACGTTTCTTTGCAGTATTGAGTTGATTTATCATCTCTTCCGTTAGGGGTTCTTGATATAACTTGACTCTGCATCCGCTTATGTAACTCGGTAGTATGTCACCTTCTAGAGTGGCTAGTTGTACTGCTCCACTTGTGGAGATCGTATTGATAATCATTGGTCCATAGCCTCTTTTCTCTCATTTTCGTGCATGTTGCTTCAATGTGTAGACTAGGACTAGGTCTCCTGCTTTCAAGCCTTTATCCTTCACATGTGCATCGAAATACGCCTTCTGCCTCTTCTTGGCTGCATAGATTCCGGCTGCAGCTCTCAATCATGTCTCACCTAAATGTTCAAGATCAAAGATTCCAGAGGAGAGCTCATGGCCTGTCCAGTCATGCTCTTGTGCTACCTTCAATGTAGGTATAAAAAATTCTAATGGTAGCACCGCATTCTGGCCAAACACCATCTGAAAGGGTGTGGCTTGGAGTACCGTTTTATAGGCAACTCTGTATGCCCAAACAGCATGGTGTAGCTATTTGTCCCAGTCAGAGCGTTTATTATTAACTAATTTTGTCAATACATTGCATAGAATCTTATTTGTGCTCTCGACCTGTCCATTAGCTTGTGGATGATATGGGGCAGACTTCTTATGTATGACCAAGAATTCTTGGAGAAGGTTCTCAATGACTTCATTCAAGAAGTGCGTGCCTCTATCACTCACTAGCTCTATTGGTAATCCGTATCTGGTGAACACATTCTCGATTAAGAACTTAGCTGTTGTCTGAGCATCGTTCTTTGTTGTAGCTTTTACTTCTACCCATTTGGTTAGATAATCAGTGGCCACAATAATATATTCAGCGTGGGAACCCTTAGCTGGGGGGTTAATAGATCCAACAAATTCTATTCCCCATTTAGAGAATGCACGTCCACCCATCATAGGTTTCAATGGCATCTCATCTTCATATAGGATACTGAGTTTGCTAACAAACATCACACCTCTTCGCGTAGGTATGTGCATCCATGTGAAGAGTTGGCCACCAAAGACCTACAAATAAAATTTCCTTGATCACTCGATCTGGTCCAAAAAGTCCTCCTGCTACACCTTGGTGAGCAGTCTCCAAGATATTCAAATATTTACTCTCGTGGACGCAGAATCTAAGATACCCATCTTTTCCCCTTTTGTATAGATTATCTCCTATGAGAGTATAATCTAAAGCTTCTTGTTCTAAGCTCCTTTGCCTCATCAGGGTCATATCTTTGGGAAAGATTTTTGTCCTCAAAAAGGCTACTAAGAGTTCACTCCAATCTAGTATTTAAGATATTCGATAAAGAGTAGCATGTTCCACTGGTGGTTTAGTGCGGTAGATTGGGCATTCTTTGCACATTCTATGGACATCTGCTTCCATAGTTGGCCAGTGTTCTCCAAGTCTCCTCAATGTTTGTAAGGTTCTTTGTCTCGAGTAGTGTTGCTCTAATGCACCCACATGTGCTAATTGCAACCACTTCGCGTACTCGTCCTCTTCCACACAACAAGCTAATACGCCTTGCTCCGTATGTTTGTACATACTTCTTGCCATGATATGATACTTTTGGGCTTTTACTACCTCCCTATCTTGAGTGTTTACTACTGGATGCTTAGGCCCATATGTCAATAATGGCACTAAGGGCTTGGCCCACTGCAATAGAACTTCCAAATTAAACAAGTAAGCATAAGGTAGGTCATTTGACACTCCTTGTGGGGCCTCTCCTGATGTGAGCCTTGAGAGATGATCTGCTCTCAAATGAGTCTTGCCCTTTCTCACCACTACCTCAAAGTCGTATTCCATTAGTAAGAGGAACCATCTTACTAATCTACCTGTATGGCATGGCTTGTTTACCAGGTATAGTAGAGCTTGGTGATCCGTAAAAAATTTAAACTTATTTGCAAGCAAATAGTGTCTAAACTTTTTTACTGCATATACCATGCCTAATCCTTCTCGTTCCGTGGTGGTATAGTTGCGTTCAGCTGCATTGAACTGTGGACTAGCGTAGGCAATTGGAAGATCCATGTTACCTTCGCTTGTAGGTTGTGCTAGCACACATCCAATAGCATAATTGGATGCATCCACATGGACATGGAATGACTTGTTCCAATCTGGTGTGGTCAAGATTGGTGCTGAACATAATCTTCGTTTGAGCTCCTTGAAAGAGTTCTCACATTCATCAGTCCACTCAAAGTTAGTTAGAAGAGCATAGAGAGGCTTTGCAATGACGGCATACATGTGAATGAATTGGTAGTAGTAACCACAATGCCCCATGAAGGCCTGTACCTCCTTGACATTCCTTCGCCTAGGTAGTTCTGCAATGGCTCTCACTTTCTCCTCATCCGTGGATATGCCATTCTTTGACACTATGTGTCCTAGAATTTTGCCTTGCTTGATCATGAAAACACACTTTTCTGGGTTTAGGCATACTTGATATTCTCTACATTTGTCAAAGATTTGTCTGAGTTCAGGTATATGGGTCTGTCTAATGTTGGAATGAGCGCAAAGATCATCAACATAGACTTCCAAATTCTTCCTCAAGAACTCTTTAAACATGTGGCACATCAATCTTTGAAAGGTAGCGGGTGCATTGGTAAGCCCAAATGGCATTACTCGAAAAGCAAATATGCCCCACTCTATGGCAAAAGCCGTCTTATGCTGATCTTCTAGAGTAATGGCTACCTGATTGTAACCAGAAAATCCATCAAGGAAGCTGTACACTTCCTTGCTTGCTACTCTTTCCAAGAGATGCTCAGTGATAGGAAGCGGATAACTATCTCTGATAGTGGCTGCATTAACCTTCTTCAAGTTAATGCATACACGTAATTTACCATTCTTTTTGGGCACCACTACAATGGGGGATACCCATTCAGTGTGCTCAATTTCATAGATAAATCAAGCTTCCACCAAGCGATCTATCTCTTCTTTGATCTTGGCAACATAAATATCATTATAAGTGTATGGATTTTGTTTTGAGGGTTTGGCATCTGAAGCCATGGGGATAGTGTGTTAGCATATGTTGGGGTCTACACCTTTCAAGTCCTTGTAACTCCAAGTGAATACATCTCTGTATTCTCTTAGCAAGGTTATCAACTCGTGCTCTTCTTCTTCTGTCAGGTCATGTCCTATGTAAGTGCATCTCTCCTCTCCTTCTTCTATGGCTACAACTATTTTCTTGGTGGTTTCTTTGTTATCATAGGCCTCTCATGTTTGTGCCTCACGTTTAAGCATTCTTATCATGACTCTCCAATCATCTATCTCATATTTTTTAAAGTTTTCGGGAACCTCAAACAAAGACTCTTCCTCTACTAGTATGATTTCTCTATTCTTCCGTTTCCTACCTTCACTTCTGGAAGTCACTTGTGTGGTTAACCTTACATCATTTGTGAGCTCTCCATGTTTCTGAGGATGAACTTCTACCTCATAGAAGTATTCTTCATGTGATGCAAAAGGTAAGTCCATAATGATTGACTCTAGATCGGAGTCACTTGCATCCTCAAATGCATCAGGGCTAGGTTCGCATTCTTCTAAAATTGAGTCTCCCATGATTGGCTCTATGGAGAAGACTGCAATGTCATAGTTATCCTCGTCACAGTGGGGTGTCCATTGTTCTTCATTGATGGCTATATCCATTGTTGCTAAAATCTCTGCCCAGCCGTGAGGTTCAAATTCTTCATCAGGGAATACGACAGGTGCATAGGCTAGGTCTTGAACAGATCTATGAGTTTCCTTCGCACCTATCTCTCTGGCTTTTTCTCTCGTCTCCTCTTCTACTGCAACTTTACACATCCACAAGTGGGTGTCTTCATGCATCCATGAGGATCCTGATCCTATGGAGTGCACTGACTCCGTGGCATCCTTGGCTCTATGGATGGGATTCCATTGAATAGGCAGTACGTCTCTGTGAGAGTAATCCTTGAGATTGACTTTGGTTGTAACACCTAGGTGTTGCAAATACAAGGAATTGGTTCCCCAATCCTATACCACTTGCAATTGCCGCATAAATGGCCTTCCCAAAATCATCTCATAGGCTTGTTTTTTGCTAAAATCGCATATAGCAAAAGTATGCTCGAACTCAACACCACATGTAGTGAGAGTTATTCCTTCTAGAAATCCTAAGGGCCTCTCAATATGAACATCGGCCATCTGCAATTTCATTCTTGTTGGCCTGAGTGCTGGCTTGCCCCAATGCTTCCATAGGGAAGTGGTCGCAATTGCAACTCCTGCACCTTAGTCCAAAATTGCCTTGGTTGTGTATCCCTGATGGGTAATTGGGAGATAGGTATTTCCTTCTTCTCCTTCACTCATGTATCCTATCTTATCCAATGGTATTTCTGGCACTGTTCTATGAGATCCTACCTGGGAACAAGATTTCTCTATGTCTGGCACTTGTTTGGCTAGATGTTTCCACAATTCAGGATTAACCTTGAGTAGCTCTTCTAAAGTGAGGTTGCACTGCACTTTAGTGTTCTTTACTACCTCCGTATTCCTATGTATGATCGAATCTTCGTTTCTTATCATGACCGTGGGTGCTCTCATGCAAGTTGACTTAGTTTCCCATGGGCCTCTGAAATGTGGTAACTCTTGCAAGGAATTAGACTCAAAGTCTAACCTCTTGTGAGATTGGGGACTCTCCTGTTCTCCATAAATGAAAGGAATGTTTTGTGGGAATTGATTGTGCGCATCATCCACAAGTTCAATCGAAGGGGGATTTTCACTTTCTTTAGCCCATTTTTCTTCTTGAATCTCTCGCAAAAATGCTGGAGAATACTAATTCATAGAAGAAGATGTGTCCGGTTCAATGGAGTTAGGCACATAAGCTTCCTGGGGAGGAATGCTTATTCTATCACTTGCACCCTCCTTAAGCTAGGATGAGGCTCCAGTTCCAGACTTTGCAAGTAGCCTTTCCAATCTATCTAATAGACCATCAAAATGCAATGGTGTTCTAGTGGAGCTAGAGCCATTGAACAAGCGACTGGCTTCAAACATAGCTTGCACCAATTCTACCATCTTAGCACAAAGTTTCGTTCTCTCTATTTCTAGATCGGCTCTAGGGTAACATTTGTCATGATCTATCACATTTGTCCCTTTTTGGATTCTGGCCTGATATGCTTTAAGCATCATGTCTAGATCCTCAGGAGTGGGATCGGCTAGGACTGATCCTACTGTGGGTGGTGGGTGGGTTATGTGTGGTGGATTAGAAAGTTGGGGAATGGAAAGTGATCGATTGGCGGGAGGTGGAAAGGATGGTGGTGGGGTAGTGTGAGAGTGGTTTTGAGATGCAAGGTCACTTATCTTTGCTTTGGTTTCTCTCAAGCTTTCTTCAAGTTCGCTCATTTTTTGTGACCATTGTCTTTTCATTCTCTCTCGGCTATCTCTCCATGCTCTCGTCCTTTTCTTGGTTATACTCTCTGTCTCACTAACCTCTATTGATGTGTAAAACACCACAAGAAATGAATTAATGTGACACTAGACAACCTCTATGGTCACCATTAACTCATTGCCACTCCAAACTTTGAGAAATGATAACCAAAACCAAGAACTTTACTTCTTCAGAAAATTCCAATCACTGAAATGACATACCTTTAGTATTTTGCTAATTTCTCTTAGCTCAAATATTATTTCTCCAAGATCTTTTAAAGGATGAAAGTAGAAGAGTGCAACTTTCCAACAAGCTATCATATGCTTGAAACAAATCTCTAGAACTTAAGTTATGACCTTCACAAGATGACCCTGTATGCCTTCCAAAAATGGAATTTTTGCCTGTTTTAGTAATCATGAGTGTCTAAAAATGAAAATTCGATGCGTAGCATCGACTTGCAACCAAAAGTCGATGCCATGCATCGACTTTTAGCTTTTTCAGCCACTTTTTTATTCCTAAAATAGGCGCGTGTAACCAAAGATATGAATGAAGCACTTTTATGCTAGAAGTCGATGCCAGGCATCGACTTTATGCTGAAACTCGATGCCAGGCATCGAGTTGATCCACAAACATCATCTTTTCAAGAAGATTTAGCAAGAGATAGAACTCAAAAAATAAAACACAGACTTATCAGCACAAACTCGATGCTAGGCATCGAGTTGCTTGGAAAACTTGAACTTTTGAAATCATTTCACAGTAGACAAGCATGGAGATGATGGAAAGAGTCTCATACACATAACTTTAACTTTTCTTCTCATAGTTATGAAAAACTCAGAAGTTTTACAGATGCTTTCTCACTCAGAGAAGCCCGACTATACTCAGTCATACAAAATGAACTCCTCACATTCTATCACTCTCTTCCACTTCTTCTCACATCGTGTCAGTTGATACAAACTAACTTATATAGATTTTCTCATTCTCGTGACTTTTAAAAAACTTCTAAAACTAAAGTGAAATAACATTACAAATATAATACACTTGTGAATTTGTCCCTTCACATAGGCACGTAGTTTTATTCTAAAGTTTTGATGTTCAAATGTATGTCCAATTAGTGATTGTTTCTCCAACAACTCCCCCTCAATCACTAATTGACATTCTCTGTTTCTTCATATCATCTTCTTTTTCTTTTACTCCTACCATGCTTTTGAATGTGCTGGTCTTCACACCATCCAAGCTCTTTGTCATTATGTCTGTTATCTGATCTTTAGTAGAAATGTACTCCACTTCAATCTCTTTCTCCATTACCTTTTCTCTCAGGAAATGATAATGTATCTCTATATGTTTTGTTCTTGCATGAAATACTGGATTTGTTGCAAGATAAAGTGAACTCATATTATTTCCATGTGTTGTAGGTATACCTTGATCAATGCCCAAGCTTTTGAACAATGTCTGCATCCATATGACCTCCTTAGCTGCTTCCACAAGTCCTTTGTACTCAGCTTCAGCTGATGATAATGCTACTGTATGTTGTTTCTTTGAACACCAACTTACAAGCTTGTCACCAATGTATATCATGTAGCCATGAGTTGATCTTCTGTCATCTTGATTACCTGCCCAGTCTGAGTCACTATAGGCTCTCAACTTCAAATATGATGTAAAAGGATAATATAATCCTTCCTTTATAGTTCCTTTGATATATCTGAGAACTCTTTGACCTGCAATCCAATGTGGGTCCTTAGGACAATGCATGAATTGTGACAAAACTCCCACTGCATAACTAAGATTAGGTCTTGTTAGTGTAGCATAAATCAAACTACCCACAAGAGATTGATACTTCCTCATATCTTTGTATTCTGCACCATCATATTTACTGAGCTTGTGATTAACTTCAAGTGGAGTTGAAGCTTCTTTGCAATTTTCCATATCAAACTTCTTCAATAGATTCAGAAGATACCTTTCTTGTGATACATATATGCCATGATCTGTATAAGTGACTTCCATTCCAAGAAAGTATGATAACTTTCCTAGATCACTGATCTTGAATTCTTTTTCAAGTAATCTCTTTACCTCCTTGATTCCTTCATCTGAAGTACTTGTGATTATAATGTCATCTACATAAATACAACTGTAGATTGTACCTTCCTCTGTTCTTTTGATAAGTAAACTTGGATCTGCTTTTGAACTTTGATATCCAAGATCATTGAGATACTTCACTAGTCTATAGTTCCATGCTCTGGGAGCTTGCTTCAATCCATACAATGCTCTTCTCAACCTGCAAACAAAATTTGGATACCTGGAATCTATAAACCCTTGAGGTTGTTCCATGTATACCTCATCTGATATGTATCCATTCAAGAATGCATTCTTTATATCCAATTGACTTAGGGTCCATCCTTTTGAAGCTGCAATAGCAATGATTGTCCTTATAGTTGACATCTTAGCTACATGACTGAATGTCTCATCATAATCTATGCCATAGGTTTGGGCATAGCCTTTCACCACCAGCCTAGCTTTGTATCTGGCTATACTTCCATCTGCAAGCTTCTTCACTTTATAAACCCATTTATTTCCAATTACTTTCTTACCATTTGGTTTTAGGAACAAGTTCCCATGTGTTGTTCTCCTCTAATGCATTGAACTCTTCCTTCATGGCTTCTTCCCATTGCTTCTTACCTTTAGCTTCATCATAGTTATGAGGTTCTTCATCATCTTTGACCATATATGCATAGTTCTTCTGAGTTATGTAAGAAGTATCATAAGAATACCTTTGTGGTTGTCTTCTAGTCCTGCTTGACCTTCTTGGTTCACATTCTTCATAAGTTTTTGGATACACCTCTTCATCAAATATATGAGCTTCTTCATTTCTTCTTGTTAATCCACTTCTGGATGTACTTGCTTGCATATAGTCTTCATCTCTATTTACCTCCTGTAACCCATCTGCTTTTCATCATAACCAATGAACACATATTTTTCTGCCTTTGGTTCAAGTTTATGTCTAAGTTGTGATGGCACATAAGCATATGCAATTGATCCAAACACTCTACAATGATCTAGTGTTGGTTTCTTACCCCCCCAAGCTTCATATGGAGTCATTCCATTGAGAGTTGCACATGGTAATCTATTCACAAGATATCTAGCTGTATTTACAGCCTCAACCCAAAGATAATTTGGACAATTCTTCTCCTTTAGCATAGCTCTAGAAAACTCAACCAAAGTCTTGTTTCTTCTTTCTGCTACACCATTTTTTTGTGGTGTATACCTGCAAGTTATTTCTCTCTTAATACCTGCATTCCAAAGATAATCATTGAACTCTTGGGAGAAGTATTCTCCCCCTCCATCAGACCTCAGTCTTTTAAGCTTTTGACCTGTGACTCTCTGTGCATATGCATGAAAATGCTTGAAGGCTCCCAACACCTCTGATCTTTCCTTCAAAACATATAATGTTATCCATCTTGTAGCATCATCAATGAAAAGAACATAATACCTTGAGCCACTGATAGATCCTTCTTTTGTTGGTCCCCATACATCTGTATGAATGAGCTCTAGTAATCCATCATGTTTGAATCCTTTCTTCTGAAATGGTAACCTGTGTGCTTTACCCATTTGACATGCTTCACATTTATAAACCATATGTTGACTCTGCACATTTGGTAATCCTAGTACAGACTGATTAGCAACCATAGCTTTAATTCCTCTTTCATTGAAGTGACCTAATCTCTTATGCCAAAGATCAAATTCTGTAATCACTCCTTCACCATGTGTGAGCAAAGCTTGACCAATGTTTCCTTGATCTCTTAAAGTAAAGAGTCTACCTTCTTTCTTACCACAAACAATCTAATTATATCCATTCTCTGGATCTTCAACAAATACTCCTTCATTTGTAAACCTGACTTGAAAACCTTTTTCAACTATTTGTCCCACACTAATCAAGTTTTTAGGTATTGTAGGAACATACAAAAAATTGGTTAGCAAATCTGCTCCAGTCTTGCATTTCACTTTTCCAATTGAATGTACACTATGTCTTGTATTATCAGCTATTTGAACACTATGACTAGAAATGCCTTTTTCCAATTCTGCCATCAATTCTATGTTTCCTAACAAATAATTAGAACATCCAGAGTCAATGTAAAATACCTTTAGATCTTCTTTATTTGATGTGCTGATTGAGTTCATCATCAATTATGTATGACCTTCATTCTGTGTATCATTTGCATAATTGTAGTAGGTGGTGTTGTAGGATTGATTATGTCCCCAACTTCTTCCTCCACCTCTACCGTATCCTCCTCTTTGACTTTGTCTACCTCTTTGAAAATTACTTTGATATCTTCAACCTCGACTTCTGCTATTATTGTTTTGATTCTGGTTTTATCCTTGTTGGTTGTGCCAACAGTCATGAGCCAAATGATTACTCAATCCACAAATCCAGCAAGCCTTCTTGTTGTTATTCTGATTAGCTCTTCCTCTTCCAAAACCTCTTGCTCTTCCTCTGCTTGTGCCTCTACCTGTTGCAAAATAAACTTGAGAACTTGACTCTTCTTCATCCTTTGCTTTACCTTTATCTCCTTTCTTCTTGTTCTTCATGTACATTGCAAAACTTTGTCCTTTATCTCCATCTCCCTTCAAGTCTTGCTCAAATGTGAGCATCAAACCAAGCAACTGGTTCAAATCTGGAACAGAATGATTTAATGAAAGTTCAGTTGATAAGACAAAAGGTTTCCACCTTTCATCTCCTCTCAAACCTGTAAGTAATTGAGCAATCAACTTGTGATCCTCAATATCTTCATCTATGGATCCAAGACTATCTGCTAGATCCTTCATCTTAGTGACATAATCACTAATACTTTGACTTGGCTTCTTCTTGAATGTTGTAAACTCTGACCATAGACTTGCTTTCCGTGCTTTAGTAGTGCTTTGGAAATGATACTCCAATGCATTCCATATATCTTTAGATGATTCCAATCCTCTGATGTGTGGTAGCAAATGATCAGAGATTGTATTGTAAATGTAAGCTTTTGCACTTCCATCCTTCTTTTGCCAATACTTTAAAGCATCAAGTTCCTCTTTCTTTGGTCGGCTTTCATCTTCAAATATTGGCTTCTCTTCTTCACCTATTACATATACCATGAGATCCTTACTCATAAGTAAGGCTTCCATTCTCATTACCCATGCGAGGTAATTATCTCTGTCTAGTTTGTCAACGGAGATATGATCTGCCATACTCCTTTCCTTCTGGTGCAACCTATGAGCTTAAAGGTTAAAGGATAATACCATTTCGAGTTCTTTGTGTATGAAGATACTTTTATAGTAACCTTTTTATGACTTGTGTCTTCAAATGCTTCACCTTTCAACCTTTAATGAAAAAATTTTCAAAACTTCTCGTACCTTTACCACCTTCTGCTCTTTAGGACCTTTCCTGCTCGGATACCACTTCTTGATGTGTAAAACACCACAAGAAATGAATTAATGTGACACTAGACAACCTCTGTGGTCACCATTAACTCATTGCCACTCCAAACTTTGAGAATGATAGCCAAAACCAAGAACTTTACTTCTTCAGAAATTTCCAATCACTAAAATGACATACCTTCAGTATTTTGCTAATTTCTCTTAGCTCAAATATTATTTCTCCAAGATCTTTTGATGGATAAAAGTAAAAGATTAGAACTTTCCAACAAGCTATCATATGCTTGAAACGGATCCCTAGAACTCAAGCTATGACCTTCACAAGATGACCCTGTATGACTTCCAAAAATGGATTTTTTGCATGTTTTAGTAATCCTTAGTGTCTAAAAATGAAAATTCAATGCCTAGCATCGACCTGCAATCAAAAGACGATACCAGGCATTGACTTTCAGCTTTTTCAGCCACTTTTTTATTCCTGAAATAGGCGCGTGTAACCAAAGATATGAATGAAGCACTTTTATGCTAGAAGTCGATGTCAGGCATCGACTTTATGCTGAAACTCGATGCCAGGCATTGAGTTGCTCCACAAACATCATCTTTCAAGAAGATTTAGCAGGAGTTAGAACTCAGAAAATAAAACACAGACTTATGAGCACAAACTCGATGCCACACATCGAGTTGCTTGGAAAACTTGAACTTTTGAAATCATTTCACAGTAGGAAAGCATGGAGATGATGGAGAGAGTCTCATACACAGAACTTTAACTATTTCTTCTCATAGTTATGAAAAACTCAGAAGTTTTATAGATGCTTTCTCACTCAGAGAAGCCCGACTATACTCAGTCATACAAAATGAACTCCTTCTCACATTCTATCACTCTCTTCCACTTCTTCTCACATCGCGTCAGTTGATACAAACTAACTTATATAGATTTTCTCATTCTCGTGACTTTTAAAAAACTTCTAGAACTAAAGTGAACTAACTTTACAAATATAATACACTTGTGAATTTGTCCCTTCACATAGGCATGTAGTTTTATTCTAAAGTTTTGATCTTCAAATGTATGTCCAATTAGTGATTGTTTCTCCAACAACCTCATAACTCTTTTCCTGCCCTACTCCTTGAGTTTGCAAAGCTTGAGCTTGGGTGACTACTTGTGCTAGGGCAGTGGAAGCTACACTTCCTATAGAGTCTACTACTAGTCCAGTGACGTTGATAGGAGTGATTTTTGGTAGGTTATTGGGGTTCTTTGGGCAATCTAGTAAGAGATGCTCTTTTCTGCAATCTTGATAGAAGCCCTGAATTGTCACTGGTTGGGGTTGTGTAGGGGCAAGCAGTGGACAATCACGTATGAGGTGATCTCCCTGACATCTGAAGCATGGTCCTCTAGGAAATGGGGGTCGTACCTGCCTAGGTTGAGGTCTAGATTTGGGGTTTGTGTACATGACATTTGCATACTCAGGCTCCCCACTAGGTTCACTCGGGTCCTCATAAGAGTATGACTCGTCATGCTTAGGTGACTGCATGTAATAAGCCTGCGGGATTTCAATGTGAGTAGAGTCAAAACTATGATCACCGGGATCAATTTCAGAAAGCAATGGTGTCATTGGCACTATGGCTCTATTCAGATTCTCTTCTGCAGTTGTGTACTTTACTGGAATCACATTGGTTGGAGCACGGGGTTGTGCACTAACACGGGTTGAGGCCTTTGTTGGGTTTGATAGGGCTGTTGTGGTCTACCATATTGTTGAGGTGGGTACTAGTTCTGGTATCTTCCTTGTTGAGGGTATGGTTGTGGGTAAGTTTACCTAACTGCTTGCTTATTGTATGGGCAATCTTGCGCGGTGTGATTGGTGTACCTCCGTTCTATGGTGAAGTACTAGCTATTAGGATTCACTTGGGGTTGAGCCATAATGGGACATACGTTAGCCATATGGTCACCACCACAAGTATAACATCTCCTTATTGGGGCAAATCTAGGGATTTGTTTGCTAGAGACACCTAGTTTTTAAGCTACCCTCTCTACAAGTTCCTCAATAGATGTGGACTGACCAGACGTAAGGCTGCTAAAGCTATCCGAATCCTTGTAGATTTTTGATAGCTCCACTCACCTAGATTATCCTCAATGTCTATGCACATGCGCACACATTCTTCTATAGTTCTGGGGTCCTTCAGATACACATATGACCTGAGCTTGGTGCTCAACAATCCATCTAAGAACAAAGCCACTTGCTTGGCTGGTGTGGGTAACTCAGGCATCGGGCACCTCTCTAGGTATTGTCTAAACCGTCTTCCTGCTAGTCTGACCGTCTCTTGAGGTGTTTGCTTAAAGCTATGAATCAGGGAGGAGGTATTATGCCGTATGCCACTCTTAGAGAACTTAGTGACAAAAGCCTCTAAAAGTTGGTCTATGCTCCTAAACTGCCTCTCATGTAGTGGTTGAAACCATGTAAGGGCGGTGTTCCTAAGGGTTAGACCAAAGGCATTGTATTGCGTGAACAGGTCCTTAACTTGTTCAGCTCTCAAGACTTGCCTAAATTTTGCCACATGGTCGTAAGGGTCTCCAGTGCCATCGAAATAATTCTTCATGGACTTCACCAGCTGAGTTGGCCTCAGGGTCCTAGTGTGTTCTCTCGGCCTTGGCAAAGGAAAATCATCAGCATTTCTTTGGTTCCTTGGGGCTCTAGGTCTCTCAGTCTCTTCTCTATCTGTTTCTGTTCTCATCCTTTCTCTTCCCAGGGGGTTGGCAAAACTTACCTCAGGTCTGTCTCTACTTCTTTTCCTGTGAGCTCCATGAGGATGGGAGGTCCCAGCTCCTTGGTGGCTGTAGAACACATTGGACCGAGGTTGGAGAAAAACAAATTCACCCTTCCAAGTGTATGCATGTCTCCCATGCTTTGATACCACGAAGATTCGCTCTGACGTATTGTCTAGGTAGGTTACTTTGCCTAGGTTATCAGGGTCTTTAAACTCATAAATTGTGAGAGCTCCTACTTCATGAGGCTGGGCAGGCTTATACCTCCAAAAAGCCTCATCGGTTTCTTGGTTTAAAAGCAATTCTATACTCTTATTGTCTTGGGGAACCCACTCTGGTGTCATGATTCTGGTCAGGACTGATTTGCCACGGGGAGTCCCTGGCTCTCTCCCTAAGTTCCCTTGCTCTATGTCACCCATGTCAATCTCTACGATCACGTTGCCAAACTCGTCTGTCCTATCTGGAAGGGTGGTGACTACATAAATAGTCCCTTCTTTATCTAGGTATTCTCCATTCTTGAACTTGACTACCAGGTGTTCTAATCCATGGGGTTGATCAGGGTTCTTAATATGGACCACATATCTTCTCAGGCCTTCTTCGTAGATGCGAGCACCTAGAAGATTAGTCCTGATGTATTCCAATTGAGTCTTGTAAGGTCTTTTTGGCTTTTCTAGGTACGCCACCCCTGAACTACCTACTGGTCTCTCCATGTTATAGGACATCTCAAAATCACTTGTTTCTGATCTGGGAGTGTATGGGTAATCACTCAACTGTTGGGCCCAAGACCTAGCAGTGTGATTGACACTAGCTTTAGAAGATCTGAGGCTTTGTCTGTCTCAGCCTAAGTGTCTTCCTGACCTAAGGTTCATATGCCTGGTTTATCTACCCCCTTGGTCCCAAGTACACTCTCGTTGCACGTTAATTTGTACCAATCACTTTGTTCTTTTTAGTTGAATATTATGTTAAGCCCTTGTTTGGAATCACGTCGTCAGGAGTACTTAAGTGAATTTCGCACTTGATAATTGATCGAATCAAGTTTACTTTTGTCCCTTAGGGTTTTTGCACTTAAGGCCTACTTAATGCTTGCACTTAGTTGGTTAGTTCTCTTGGACTTGATTCGTGCCTAACGTTACCCTAATTATCCAAAACCTCTATCCGTACTTAGCCTAAGCTAGGAATTGACAGAGGGTGTTGAGAATTTCCAACTTTAAGGTTCCTTCCTTGGTTGTCCTTGTGTGCCCAGGAAGCATGTTCCCAAGTTTGCACTTACTCTTGCTTGGATTGCCCTTCGATGCTCTCAATGGACCTGTAAAAGTCCCAATGTTAGCTCAAGATTTCAATTTAAAAAACACAACAGACCAATTTCATTCATGCAACTCAGAGATTAACTTGCTCTTTGGCTTTTAGGAAGAAAATCCTAAAGATTCCCCAACTTTTCTACCTCGGGGTATGGTCAACTTCAAAATACCCTATCTAGTAATCCTAACATTAATTCTACCATAACCAGTGAAAGTTTTGGTAGTACACCTCACGAGCTTTCCAACAAGCCTAAGATCACTCCGAACGGATTTCGTATGAGGAATTATGACTGTTCAGACATTTAGGGTTCAAAACAGGCTCTCAGGGTTCCATAATTTTTATTATGATTTTCTCAGTATTTTGCCCTCTTCTAAGGCTCTAAGGTAGTCCCAATGTGTTAGAAATCAAGCCCAAAAATTATTGCAAATCAATCAATTATTACACTCCAAAAAATTATTTGTGAGGACCGTGTATCGCGATAGCTCGGGTCAAAGTGTTGCGATAAGTGGGTGTGTCGCGATAGGTCGGTGTGTCGCGATAGACGGGTATGTCGCGATAGGTCCATGTGTCGCGATAGATGGGTGTGTCGCGATAGGTCGGTGTGTCGGGATAGATGGGTGTGTCGCGATACTCGGGAGTGTCGCGATACCTCGGTGTGTCGCGATACCTCGGTGTGTCACGATACCTCGGTGTGTTGCGATACCTCGGTGTGTCGCGATAGACGGGTGTGTTGTGATACCTCGGTGTGTTGCGATACCTCAATGTGTCGCGATAGACCAGGATATGGTGAATTTTCTTGATCAGGCTAGTGATTCTAGGAGCTCTCAAGCTGCGCTGTGTCGTGGTGCACTCAGAATTGTGATAGGGTCAGTTTTTCGGTGTGTTGCGATAGCTCGAGCTTGATGCCTCGGGGCATGCGTAGAAAAGTTCCGTACCTGCTGAGCTTGCTGGAGATGGTGAGGATGCTACAACCTGCAAGAATCATGCAAAAACACACAAAAACAACAATACACACTCGCTCTCTCTCAAACTCGCACAAAGCAAATGAGGAGAATGAAATGGAAGAGGGAATATGAAGTGGAGAAGGAGATGGAGAAGGAGATGGAGATGGAGATGGAGATGGAGATGGAGATGGAGACGGAGATGGAGACGGAGACGGAGACGGAGACGGAGACGGAGACGGAGACGGAGACGGAGACGGAGACGGAGACGGAGACGGAGACGGAGACGGAGACGGAGACGGAGATGGAGATGGAGATGGAGATGGAGATGGAGATGGAGAAAACAAAAACAAGAAAATTACCTACTACTTACCATTCCAACGCGTTCTCTCTACGTCTTACCATCACATGCTTGTCCTCAAAGCTCGATCCCTGGCAATGGCGCCAAAATTTGGTGTAGCTTAGTGATGAGTAGCACCTCCTTTAATGTCAATCCGGGAAGACATGAGGATGATATGGAGACCTCGAGCAAGTGAAGGCACAAATGTGTGAGTGAGAAGCACACTAACATGCACACACATACACACACATGCACACACACAGCAAGAACAAAGAGATTAAGACAATGGAATCACTTCTATTACAACCAAGTTCTCATACAAGTTCAAAACTACAAGAAGCTCCCCCCAAAAATAAGCTCTCTAGCTCTATTTATAGTTTTTGAATAGCTTTGGCCCTGTCCAGACCTAGTGTCCGGCCTAGCTAAAAATTAGGTTCCAGGGCTTATTTGAGGGCTCAAACGAGGTCTAAAAAATATGAAAATTGGTAGGCAATTACTTCTAAGGCTCCCCAAGCTCGAGGACTCATTGGCTTGCACAAAATGGAGCTACAAAAAGATGAAATGGTATTTACAATGGTTGTGAGTGATGAGAATCACTTTTATAGTAATGTAAGGATTGGAAAAATTTAATGGGTTGCCTTAGTGCTAGATCTGCATGCATGCCCATACTTGCTTCTTCCCATATGATGCCAACACTCTCCCCCCCCCCCCAGCTCTGCCCGTACTTGCTTCTTCCCATATGATGCCAACAATGGTGAGCCAAAAACTCCCTTGAAACTTATATAGAAACCCCAAAAGAAATTTTTTACACATGATTAATGGAAAATCAATAAAACTAATGAAAAAACTTAGCATAATTACTAAAAATTTGTAGAACGAAGTTCCTTCTCTACTCGTAACTTGAAGAATCACCACACATGGTAGATTAATCACCCAAATGAGGATTCTTATCACACCAAAAGTTGCTCATTTCAATAAGTTCTTGATAATATTGTAATTTGATGATGCTCACCAAAGTATAATAGAAAATAAGAACTCAATTTCATCATGAAAAGCTTGAGTACATGCTCACTTTCATGTTATAAAACATCACATAAGGGACAAGAAAATCCTCCCTCACAATGCCACCAAAATTTGGTGTTGTTGTCGCATCAAAACTCATATTCATCAACCAAGGAGCATCTCAGAAGACCCATATGTGCATGGAAGTGTCTGGTGGATGTGAATGGTGCTTCATTAGCACATGATGAACAACAAAGTAGGCATAAAAATAAGATAGGTATGCACAAGCTTAATCACATGCATATAATTTCATTAACCACAAGCTAAAGTGTCACAAGCATGAAGAAAGAAAGAAGAAAGTGTTGAGATATCCATGCTCTAACCATTGTATCCACATGCATTCTTTGAATCCCACATCCAAGGGATCCTCTCACAAACTTTCATGCATTTTCATCAAAAAGTTTCTTTATCCCACATATAAGGTATTTTGCCCTCTACTCCATATAAGGAGGGATTCACTCCAAGTCTCATTATTCATTCATAAACTCCCATGGTGCTCTCACCTTCAAGCCCAAGCTCCATACTTCTTATGTAAGCTATCTTTCATAGTTCATCTCATTTGTATTTCATTTCATTCTTATGTCTTTTCTAGTTTATTTTGATCCACCATAGCTTGTTCGCTTATGTGTTATGTTGGACCATGTTTATCAACATGGTATCAAAGCGTGGATTATTTTGTTTAGACCTCTTAGGTTCATGTTTTCATCTTTTTCACATGTTTAGGTTTCTAAGCTCTTATTCCCTCACTCCCTCCAAAATATCATCATCACAGTGCTTCTAATTTGTACGTTTTTTATGTTTCTCCTACATTTTTTTTTGTGTATGTATTTAATCATTGTAGTCTATAATAATGTGTGCTTGAGCACCATCATAATCTATAGTAAAAAGTGCTCATGAGCTAGATAATGTTGCTACGGATGAACTTCTACAGATCTTGCAAAGATAAAAACTAAAGAAGTTGAGCTATATAGAGAAAGCCCATATAATGGCTATTGAGAACCCTCAATATTGCCTCAATTCCAGTGCATGGATTCACAAAAGCAACCTTTGTCTCATTGATGTGATTGCAATTCGCCATGCCCTAAAGCTATTTGATCCAACTTATTGATGCACAAATTATGTTGAAGAATGCTTTCGAGAAGTGGAGGTAGAGGAGAGAAGACAAAGAGAACATTTTTGTGACAACCAACTTGTTGAAGAAGACAAGGCATTTTTCTAGCAGTTTATAGCTACACAATGCTAGGAATAGTGATGTCCAATCCTATATTTATCATTATTTGCTCCCTCTTCTCCTTACCCAAAGAGAGCTAATAGAGCACTACATAGCAACACGCATGGCATGAGAGGCTACAAGTTAGAAGGTTATGATTAGCACGTTGCCAAATTGTTGCATGTGTTAACCTCTCACTCGGGATCTACCACAATTATCACTTAACAAGTGTAGAATCAATTAAATTATGTTCAACATGCCATCACTTCTACAAACTAGATAGGTTGTCAAGGTTCATGGCAATAATTAAGTCAACACGAGCAGATCGAAGTGCATCAACAACATGGGTGTGCAATTTTTATGTAGCCTTTATAACAGAACTGAGGTGAGTAACTTCCCCAAACAATGTAGCATTATTAAACTGCAAATTTTGGGCAAAACGATGCAGAACATCTCGATCTTGTTGGGGCCTATTTTAAATGATAAGCAGATTCATCAAGGGTTGCTTGCATCCCTTCATTTTTCTTGAGGACCTCTATAATATTATCTTGATGACAATCATTGGCCTCCTACAAGTTATGCACTCGATGTGGTGCATCTTCCCACTCATGAGTGGTCTCTTCAAAAAAATCTTCTCTTGATCATACAGGTGAGTCAAATTTTTTCATGTAGTAATGTGGTTAGACAATTCAATGTCCAATTCATGAGCACAACCATGGAGATTATGGATTTCAACCACCAACGACTGATTGTGCTATCAAAAAAAATCAAAATGATGGGCCATCATTTTGTGGGCATGCACGATGAAAGAGCCAACACCTACAAGGTCATACATATTAAATTAATGATTGACACCAAAGGACCAAGACCATTCTGTTGGTTCAGGCAAGGTAAGATACTAGGTCCGAGAGGAGTGGCCTAGAGTTGGTTTGAAGATGTTGGATATGGAGGAGTCTAGCCATGCAATGGAGGTTGCATGGAAGAGGAAGAAGCAGGGGGCATTGTAGGAGGAGGATTTTTTTGAACCATTGAAGAGGGTGAAACAAGAATTAGAGCCGGTTGCGAAGGCTGTGCAACAGGCGTTAGGACAAGTCTCAACAACAGGAAAAGAAGGAGTCTCCACAACATCAACAATAGCTTGTGGAAAAGGTGAAGGAAGTTAGGGCATGGTATCCATAGGAGGCAAATATTGATGGGGAGGACTAGACACATCCATAACGAGAGGAAATGATGAAGGATGTTGGGGGATTGGTTATGTCGTAGTGACAGCTGGGGACAACAATGTGGTAATTCAGTGATATCATCAATGGTGGTGGGCAATACCATGAGAAAGAAGATACGGAAGAGAGCTCACTCACACACTCTTACTCTCAAAGAGGAGCACACACAGATTGAGGCAAGGAAGAATGGTCTTGCTCTTCTTCTTCTTCTTCTTCTTCTTCTATTACATAAATTGAATATACAAGAATGACCTAAACAACAATACAACTAGTGCAATATATAAAGAACATTACATAAGGAAAATTAAATGTCTATGAATGAGTGAGTTGGCAAGAAACATATAAAGCTCACTCTTGATAGATAAATCTAGTAAAGCTCACTAAAGTATCCCTAACATATATCGACATGGCCACTATATATGTAACATAAATGAAAAAGTGATACGTTTCATCCTTGATCATCACATGTTGATCTTGAAATCTCAATGCTCCCCCTCAAGCTCAATGGCATGTCCTTTAATCCAAGCATCTATAGAAACTTCTTTGACTTCTCAGGTCCAAGAGCTTTAGTGAAAATATCAGCAACCTGCTCATCTGTCCTCACATAAACAAGGTCAATATCACCCGCTAATACATTTTCCTTGACGAAATGATAAGGTACCTCGATATGCTTTGTTCTAGCATGAAAAATAGGATTCCATGCTAACTTTATGTTTCTAAGATTATCACAATAGATGAGGATAGGCATTTGCACTTCCACACCTAAATCTACAAGTAGCATCTCTAGCCATGATATTGCCTCACATGATGCCATTGCAGCACCTCTATACTCATCCTCTATACTCGACAACGCAATAGCAGATTGCTTCTTATTGCTCCACATAATAGCTGCACTTCCAAGTGAGAATAGAAAGCCACTAGTAGATCTTCTATCTAGAATACTACCAGCCCAATCTGCATTTTTGTATCCATGAATCTGCAAGTCTACACCACCTTCATAAAATAATTCATAATCCAAAGTAGCAGTAGCACTCACATATCATAGAGTGCATCTAAATGTGGTTTCCTGGGAATCTGCATAAATTGACTTTCAACTCCAATAGTGTAGCTTAAATGAAGCCTTGTAATTGTGAGATATATCAAACTTCCCACAATTTTCCTTGTGAGATAACTTCCCATAATTTTCTTGTACATAGTAGCATTTTCCAATGCTCCACTTGATGTAGTATCCAACTTCAAGTTCTCATCTAATGCAATAGAAATTGGCTTACAATCAACAATACCATACTTTAGTAGCATACTCAAGGCATATTGCCTTTGCGACATCCATATATATGTTTTTGTATGTATAAATGCAATGCCCAAAAAGTAATGCAACAAACCAAGATCTTTCATGTCAAATTCTTGCATAAGGAGTTGCTTGACTCTTTAATGCTTTCTTCATTATCACCACCTACAATCAATTCATCAACATAAATGGCCTCAATCGTGATGCTATCATCACCCTTCCTTGCATGTAACGAATTATCTACATCACACATATAAAATCCAATGGTGGTTAAGTAATTAGCAATGCTTGCATGCCAAACATGAGGGGCTTGTTTAAGCCCATACAAAGCCTTTTGCAACCTACAAACATATTTTGGGCACTTTGAATCCTCATATCCTTGTAGTTGGTCCATATATACTTCTTCCCACAACTCACATGTAAGAAAGCATTCTTCAAATCCATATGACAAAAAGTTCATCCTTCTGCTTTAGCTAATGCAACAAGTGTTGTGATTGTAGACATTTTAACTACAGGGTTAAATATTTCCTCATAATCAATGTCATATGTTTGTGCATATCCTTTTGCTACAAATTGTGCTTTGTACGTGCTTATGCTACCATCAAGATCGTGCTTTACCTTGTAAACCCACTTGGAGCCTATGGGTTTATCTCCTTGTGACAATGGAACCAGCTTCCATGTTTCATTTCCCTAAAGTGCAGCCATCTCCTCATCCATAGATTTCTCCCAATCTGCATTTCCAATTGCATATTCAAAACAAGAATGGTTATGTAGGCACAATGAGGCACTTTCATACGTCAATCATTGCATGGAACTTTGCATTCTCTCATATGTTCTTATTCCTAGCTCACTTCTCCTTGTAATATGCATGTGCCTTTCTTATTCTTGGAGTGTTCACATAGGGAAATCCAAGTTCCTCATGAAAGCTCTTTTTTGAACCACTTGAATCTCCATAAATGTCTCCAAAACCTATAGATGTTTTACTACCAGTAGAAAGCTTTTCATTACCTTTCTTGGATGTAGTCGAGGAATTTGTTGGACTGAAATTTCCATGCAATCTTCCACTCCATGGATTTGAGTTGGCACTATTGTTTGGTGACACATGAGGTCCACTTAAAACTTGAAATTTTGCATTTGATTTTTGCATTTGCTTTGTCATCTAAGTCAAGATTAATTCCTTCTTTGGCATCTGCATAGAAGCTTCACATTTCATCAAACACCACATCTCTGCTTACCTTCACCTATCGTGTGAGCAGGTTACAACATTTATATCCCTTTTGCTTAAGGGAGTACCCAATGAAGATACATTCTTTTACTGTTGGATCAAGCTTTATCCTCAACTCATCTGGAACGTGTACACATGCAATACAACCAAATACTTTCATATGTGATAAGTTTGGCTTTTTACCTGTAAACTTCTCTTCACATGTAACTTGATGTACAACAGTAGTCGGAGTTTTGGTCATGATGTATACACAAGTGTGCATAGCTTCTACCCAGTAACAATGAGTTTCTTCTCAGCCATCAAGGCTCTTGCTATTTTTGCAATATGTCTATTTTGTGTTCAACAACACCATTTTGTTGTGGTGTGTACTTGCATGAAAACTATTGTCAAATTCCATGAATTTTTAGAAAGCTACTAAACTCATTTGGCATGTATTTGCCTCATTTTTAACTAGGCCAGACACTAGGTCTGGACAGGGTCAAAACTAGTCAAAAAAACTATAAAAAGAGCTAGAGAGCTCATTTTTTAGGTTGGCTTGTTAGAGAATACAGCTTTTGTAAGAGAACTCTTTTGCAATCTAAGCTTTCCATTGTTCCTCTCTTTGATCTTACTTTGTGCACGTGTGTGTGTATGTGTGTGCATGTTTATGTGCTTTCACTCATGCACTTGTGCTTTCACTTGCTCGTGGTCTTCATACCTATCCTCACGTCTCTGCGGATTGACAAGTAAAGGAGGTGGTGCTTACGCTTGAGCTACACCAAATTTTGGCGCCGTTGCCGGGGCGAGAGCTTCGAGGACGAGTGTTGTGATGGTAAGATCGTAGATTTGCGAGGTTGGAAGGTAAAAAAACTATCATTTTTGTTCATTTTCTGATTTTTCTTATTCATCTTCATCGTCATCACCATCTCCATCTTCTTCCATCTTCTTCTTCATAGAAATTTCTTGTTTTTAGTGCATTTTTACCATTTTCATACCATTTTTCATGCATTATTGTGTGAGAAGGAGTTAGGAGATGCATTTGAGAGCAAGCGCCTGTGTTTTTTCATGATTTTTTGCACATACGGAGCTCACCATTGCTCGGTGCTCAGAAATTTGAATTTTCCGCCAAAAAAACATGATTTTGTGATGAAAATCGCGATTCTGTGAAAAATTCAAATTTTTTTGAAAATCGTGATTTTCTATTTCCCGCCTAAAAGCTTGCTGAAAGAAACACGATTCTGTAGTCATTCTGAGAATCGCGATTCTCTGGTTGTGCTCAAAATCACAATTCTCACAAATCACGATTTTCAGCCAAAAACACTATTTTGTGAAAACACGATTCTCTATTGGCAATCACGATTTTCAAAAACATGATTCTCTGTTGGCAATTGCGATTTTCATGTCAAAAACACGATTCTCTGTTGGCAATCGCGATTTTCAAAAACACGATTTTCATCCAAGGTACAAAATCGCGATTCTCTGGAACACGATTCTCTAGAACACGATTCTCTAAAACACGATTCATCCAAGGTACAAAATCGCGATTTTCATCCAAGGTACAAAATCGCGATTTTCATAACATGATTTTCAAGAAGTTGGTTTTCACCCCAAATCGTGATTTTCTGGTCATTCTCAAAATCGCGATTTTCAGGCCGAAACACGATTCTCTTGAGATTCACAGCATCGTGATTCTCTGACTTCACAGCATCGCGATTCTCTGACTTCACAGCATCACGATTCTCTGACTTCAGAGCATCGCAATCCTCTGACTTCACAGCATCGCGATCCTCTGACTTCACAGCATCGCAATCCTCTGACTTCACAGCATCACGATCCTCTTGATTTCATAGCATCGCGATTCTCTGACTTCATAGCATCGCGATTCTCTTGATTTCATAGCATCACGATTCTCTGACTTCATAGCATCGCGATTCTCTTGATTTCACAAAATCGTGATTTTTTCCAAAAGGCCCTGTTTGCCTGTTTTGACCCCAAGGAGCCTGATTTGACATAACTTTTTCATACAAAGTCCATTTTTTGAGCTCCATAGCTCGTTGGAAAGCTCGTTGATTTTCAGATAGACTAAATTGAAGTTGACCCTCTAGTGAGACTAGGAACCCAAGGGGACTCTAAAGGATTTTGAACCATACCAAGGGGAAATTTTGGGAACTTGAGATCTGGTAGACACCTAGGCAAGGATAGACAAAGCATTAGATCTTCTCAGTCTAGTGTCAATCTTACAGCTAAGTCTTGGGCACAACAACTAAGTGGTTGTCCTTACGTACTAAACTCTGACACAAGTGACTCAGAAATGTCTTTTAGCATAGGGAAACCTGTAGGTGGCTCAAGAACTGCCCATCTACAAACACCAGAAGGTCCCTATAAGACACAATTGGAATATATTCGGACCAACCGATTAGGTTCTCGCATCTATGAGGATGGCCTGAGGCGGTCAGTGGTCCAACTCAAAAATCCAGATCAACCCTTTGGATTTGAACACTCGGTGGTCAAGTTCGAAGAGGGTTCATACATTGATAAGGAAGGAACCATGTATGTGGTCACCAACCTACCAGATAGGACTGATGAGTTTGGAAATGTCATTCCTGAGAATGACATAGGAGACCTAGAACAAGGAAATGTAGGACAAGGACCCCAAACTCCTAGAGGTAAGTGAGTTTTGACCAGAGTGATCACTCCGGACTGGATCCCTCAAGACAACAAAAGCATAGAACTATTCTTGAATAGAGAAACAGAGGAAGCCTTTTGGAGATTCAAGCCAGATCAACCTAGCCAATTGGGCATAGTCATCATCTACAAGTTCAAGGATCCAAAGATACCAGGCAAAGTTGTCTACCTGGATAACACATCAGAGAAAATGTTCTTGGTAACATAACATGATAGGCATGCATATACTTGGAAGAGTGAATTGATTTTCCCTCCACCAAGATCCAATGTTTCCCATGGCCTCCAAGGAGTAGGATCATCCCAAGCTCATGAAGCCTAGAGAGAAAGAAATAGAGAGAGACCTGAGGTAAGTTTTGCACACACTGTGGGCAGGAATAGATTAGGATTTGAAAATGAAAGACCTGAAAGAGAGAGACATCAAGCACATAGGCAAGAAAGAGATGAACATGATTTTCCATTGCCTAGACCACGAGAGCACACAAGAACCCTTAGACCCACTCAAGTGATCAAGGCAATGAAGAATTATTTTGACGGGTTAGGAGATCCTTATGATCATGTGGCTGAGTTCAAACAAGTGTTAAGAGCTGAACAGGTTGAGGATTTGTTCACCCAGTACGAGGCATTTGGTTTGACTCTTAAGGGCACTGCCTTAGCTTGGTTTCAACCACTGAGTAGTCACAACTATCATGATATAGGTCAACTGCTAGACGAATTCATTGTAGAATTTTCCAAGAGTGGTATCAGGCATAACACATCATCCTTGATCCACAGCTTCAAGCAGACACCCCAAGAAATAGCGCGACTAGCAGGAAGAAGGTTCAGACAATACTTAGAAAGATGCCCTGCTCTAGAGTTACCTACACCAGCCAAACAAGTGGCTTTGTTTTTAGATGGCTTACTAAGCACTAAGTTAAGATCATGTGTACTTGAAAGAGCCTAGATCCATAGAAGAGTGTGTGCAGACGTGCATTGACATAGAAGATAACTTGGGTGAGGAGTTAGGATTATCCAAACTCTATAAGGATTCTGATAGTTCTACTAGTCATACTTCAAAAATCTCCACGAAAATAGATGAGATAGCTGAGCAAGTTGCCAAGAAACTGGGTGTCCAAAATAGACAAACACAAAGAGTCACCTCATTGAATCGATGTTATACCTGCGGAGGGGACCACATGGCTAATGTATGCCAATGCAAAACAAAAAAATTAGAGAAAGGAATGCTCCATATTGCACCATTGAGAGGAAATACACGAACCACACGGCTCAAGATTGTCCCTACAATAGGCAGGCTATTAGACAAACTTATAAGCAACCTTACCAACAAGGTATGTATCAAAACCAATACCAACAGCCATATTATCGACCACAACAACAATATTAGCCACAATATAGGCCACAACCAGTCTTGGGAGACCAACCACCAGCTTCGGCCAACGTGATTCCAGTCAAGTATGCTGTGGAAGAGGAAAATCCAAATAGAGCATTGGTGCCACTGACCCCATTGATCTCAGAGAATGACTCTCATGCTCATAGTTCAGACTACTCCCATGAAGGTAGTCCACATGCTTATTACACAGAGTCACCTGAACATAGTGAGATTTACTCGTATCAATATGAGGCACCACCTATGGAGTGAAAAGGGAGCCAGAATACTCAAATGCCATGTACACAAATCCTAACCCTAGGCCCCAATTGAGACAAATAAGACCACAAGCCCCTAGAGGATCTTGTTTCAGATGCCAAGGTGACCATTTCATTCGTGATTGTCCCCACCCACCATCTCCGAGTCAAGGTCAGGCTATCACAATACAAGCTTTTTGTCCTGAATGTGGTAAAGACCATCTTCCCAGAGAGTGTCCAAGAAACCCCTCCAATGCACCCAAGACTACACCCATTAATGTGGTAGGCTTAGTGGTGGATTCAAGTGCAAGTAGTAGTAATGTGGCTCCTGTACAGGCAGTTACTAGGGCACAAGCATTAAAACAAGATAAACCAACAGAGCAATCAGAGTGAATCAAGAGAGCCTAGCAAGCGGAAAACAAGAACATGGAAAGATACCAGAGAGAAGGCCAATCGCAAGTGGAATAGAAAGTTATCGGAACTCGAAGAAAGCTTGAAAGAAACGAAAACAAAAATAGAAGACATTGCATCTCAAAGTCCCTCGCATGTTGAAACTCCATCTACTCCACCTCATCCCACCCCACCACCCATTGTAAATAGACCGCAACCAGGGTCTGTTCTTGCAGATCCAACGCCAAAAGGCTTGGACATGATGTTCAAGGCCTACCAGACTCGACTTCAAGAACGGCCTACAACTGCAAACCTAGACAAGAGTTACCCTAGAGCAGACTTAGAGATTGAACGGATGAAAATGTGCATGAAAATGGTAGAACAAGCTCAAGTTATACTCGAGACTAGTCAAAAGTTCAATCAGAAAAACTCTGTCAAACCGGATTTGCATTTCCAGGGCTTACTAGAAAGATTAGATCAGTTGGTAAACAAACCACAAGTTTCTTTACCTCCACAGACTCAACTAGTTATTGAGAGAGGAAGCTCACCACCAATGGGAGGTTATGTTCCTAATTCCACGAATGTTGGAATACCTCCTTCAATTCAACAGTACTCTCAAGAGTTCTTGCGGGAAATACAAGAAGAGAAATGGTCCAAGGAGAAGGGTAACTCCCCTCCTATTCCTGAGATTGATGATCTTCATGATCAATTTCCCCAAGACATTCCATCCATTTACGGAGATCAAGTGGAACAACAAGAAAACGAAAGGTTAAATTTTGAATCTAATACCTTAGAAGAATTGCCTCAATTTCTAGGCCCTTGGGAATCTGAATCTCTGCAGATCAGAGCTCCCACAATATTGGTCAGAAATGAAGACTCACTGGTTCCAAGGAACACTGATATCGTGAAGAACAGTAAGGTTCAATGTCAGCTCACTGTGGAACATCTGCTCAAAGCAAAACCTGAGCTATGGAATCATGTGAAGGATCAGGTTCCAGAACTTGATTCCAATATACAAAAAGCAGGCTCTAAACAGAAAGTTCCAGAGATACCTCTAGAGAAAATAGGGGACATGTGTGAGGGTGAAGAATGTAATACTTATCTTCCAATAACCTATCAAGGTTACACAACCAAAGCAATCATAGATTCAGGTCCTGGTGTTGCTATTGCGACCACCTCCTTGTGGAAGCAATGGGGCAAACCCACATTAAGACCAACTAGAATGAAGCTTCAAATGGCCGATGGTCATTTTGAAAGACCTCTAGGATTGCTCGAAGGGATAACTCTAACCACTTGTGGTGTAGAGTTTGAACACACATTTTCTATATGTGACTTTGAGAAAAATAATGTCTACGAGATGATCCTAGGAAGACCCTTCCTATGACAATTGCAAATAGTACAGGATTGGGGAACCAACTCCTTGTACTTACAACACTTAGGGGTCACCACCAAGGTCAATTTGAAGGATTACTCCTTCAAAGATGTACCACCCCTACAGTGGAACTCTATCCACAAAGCAAAAGAAGATTCAATCTCTGTGCATTCTAGAAGTTCTCCTGACCCATCCTGGTTGCATGAAGATACTCATTTGTGGATGTGCAAGGTCAGAGGAAAAACGCTTGAAGGCGAGAGAAGAAGGAACTTCACCAGGAGATAGACCAGTTAGAGACCCAACCTACACACCGATGATCTTTTCGGATGAGGAATTTGAGCCTCATGGCTGGCCAGAGATCTTAGCCACCATGGACATTGCTGTCAATGAAGAACAATGGACACCTCATTTTGATGAGGAGGGCTATGATATTTCAGTGTTCATGTGTCAGCCCTTGCTAGAAGAATGTGACCCTAGTGATGTCATAGAAGAAGAAGAGAATGACAATGATATAGAGTCCATTGTGATGGATAGTTGCTTTACTTCGAAAAAGCACTATTTAGAAGATGTAGGAGTGTTTAACCAAAAAGAAGAAGAACCTCTCACAAGCATTAAAACGGTAAATTCAAAGGATGGAAGTGAGAGCAGTCAAAAGAAAAAGAAAAGAAAAGCAGTGAAACAAGAAGAGGAGGACTCATTGTTTGAAGTACTAGAGAATTTCAAGAAATATGAAGTTGACAACCGCAAAATTTTGGTACGAATGCCTAAGAGAGAGGCCATCACAGGAGAATCATATGACAATAAAGAAAATACCAAGAAAATTGTAGTGACCATTGAAGAGAACGAAGAGAGATGCACATATATAGGAGATGACCTAAGTGCAAGAGAAGAAATGGAGCCCGTAGCTCTATTAAGGGAATATAGGGATGTGTTTGTGTGGCACTATAGAGACTTGAAAGGGGTAGATCCAAGAATTTTCTCTCATACTATCCCCATGACTGCTGATGCCAAGCCCACCAAATAGAAGGCCTACACATATAATGATACATATGAAGCCAAAATAAAAGAAGAAATTGATAGGCTGATTGAAGCTGGATTCATCTATGAGATTGAGCATACTGAATGGGTGTCCCCCATTGTAGTGGTGCCCAAGAAGAATGGGAAGTTGCGAGTGTGTATTAACCTTAAAAGAGTTAATGCCGCTACGATCAGAGATAGTTATCCACTTCCAATCACGGAACATCTATTGGAGCGTGTTGCAGGTAAGGAATTTTATAGCTTCCTTGATGGATTTGCAGGTTACAATCAAGTAGCCATTGCCCCAGAAGATCAACACAAAACAACTTTTGCCACAGAGTGGGGAATCTTTGCATTTCGTGTGATGCCATTTGGGCTTACCAATGCACCTGCAACATTCCAAAGGCTCATGTGTCATGTCTTCAAAGAGTTCTTGCGAAAGAGCTTAGAAGTGTATGTGGATGATTTATGTGCTCATTCCCAAGAAAGAAGATTTCACATCCCTGAGCTCAGACAAATCTTTAACAAGTGTAGAGAATATCGAGTGTGTCTGAACCCAAAAAAGTGTGTGTTCATGGTGCGTCAAGGTAAAATCTTAGGTCATATTGTTTCTAAGAATGGAATCTCAACAGATGAAGATAAGGTACGAGCCATAGCGGAGCTGCCAAGGCCAAGGAATGTTAAAGAGGTACAAGCCTTTATGGGCCATTGTGGATATTACCGTACGTTTATCCACATGTACGCGATCATAGCTAGACCCCTTTATGCCTTGTTGTCTAATTTTGAGTGGAACGACGAATGCGAGAATTCTTTCAATGAACTGAAGAAACGTTTGTGCACAGCACTAATATTGACCACTCCTGATTGGAATAAACCATTCCATGTCCATGTGGATGCATCCATGATGGAGAGTGTTAATCTCCAAAAGAATAACCTACTCTTGTGATTAGAGCACCTCTATACCAAGAGTAAGTCAAAAACTTCACAACACAAAAAGTCTGCTGCACAATTTCTTCAAATTAATCTATCAAACACGTAAAGTTTTTTATGAAACTTTGTATGGAGTGTCGCCTAGAGATTGCGCACCTCCTTCAAGTGAAATTACTCTAAAAGCTTTAGTATAACTTGAGAAATCAACTTCACAAGTTACCTATGTCTGAAACTGTCATTCTGAACAGTCTATTTTACACCTGCAACTTCTAAGACTTAGTTCTCCTTGAATAGAACCCGTTTAAGCAAATGCTTCTAGTTACGAGTAGCTTATCTTCTAACTTAAAGATTAAGCCCTCACTCATGCAAAACTTTAAAGTATGCACTGAGAAATGATCAAAACATTGATCACTGGAAATGCGCCTGTTTTAGTAAACTTTGAACACTCAACACACATGAATGTTCCTTCTGACAATTCTCGTTTTCTGTTTATAATTAAACTCTGAAACTTAAGCTATAGATTGATTAACTATAGACTTAGATATCCTCAAAAGGATTTCACAAATCATCTATCACAGATGAAGAACACACAGAAATTTCGGCGCAATATTTCTTCAATTACTCAGAAAGTTACAGTTGAGTGATGAGAGGAAAACTCAACTAACTTTTCATATGTCTCATGACATCTAACTTCTCATTCTTCTCATACTTCTCACGTCTCTTCTCATTTTCTCATATATGCCTCCCTTTTCTGCCCCGACAGTTTCTAAGGTATTTATAGATAAATTTGTACAACCTTATGACGATGACTATACTACTGTACATATGTGTACATCTTTTTCCGGTTCTTCTTCCAAGCTCCAAGAATTTGTATTTTCTTCATTCTTTCATCTTTCAACTCTTCATAAACAGAAAACTATAAAAGTGATCATTTCCGGTAACATTCCGGTGACTTTACTGTGAGTTTCCGGTACTGTTCCAGTGACCTTCCGGTGACTTTTTTAAGAAAATTTTTGATGAAGTTTCTGCGGACTTAAAGACCTTCAATTGTTGATTGTCTTGCACCAACAGCTCCCCCTCAATCATCAATTGAGGTTTTCTCTGTCTTCTTTATTCCTGCCATATCTTTAAACCTTTGTAACTTTGGTCCATCCAAACTTTTTGTAAGCATATCAGCTATCTGATCTTTTGTTGAAGTATGGATTACTTCAATCTCTTTATCCATCACCTTCTCTCTTAGAAAGTGATACTGAATCTCAATGTGTTTAGTTCTGGCATGAAAAACAGGATTAGCAGCTAAATATAATGAACTCATGTTATCTCCAAATATAATTGGTGTCCTCTGTATAGTGTCAAAATTCTTCATTAAAGTCTTTAGCCAAATCACTTCCTTTGCAGCTTCAACCATGCCTTTGTACTCAGCTTCGGTAGAAGACAAAGCAACTGTATGTTGCTTCTTGGAACACCATGAGATTAGCTTATCTCCCACATAACACATGTATCCATAGGTTGACCTTCTGTCATCTGGATTACCTGCCCAATCTGCATCACTGTATATTTTGATATTTGTATCTGATGTAAAACCATAATACAAACCTTCTTTGAGTGTACCCTTAATGTACCTCAACACCCTTTGTCCTGCAATCCAATGTTCTTTCCTTGGACAGTGCATGAATTGAGACAATACTCCTACTGCATATGATAAATCAGGTCTGGTTAAAGTAGCATAGATAAGACTACCAACCAAACTCTGATATTGTCTCACGTCCTTGAATTCTTCACCTCCAAACTTACTCAATTTGTGATTCACCTCCATTGGAGTAGGTGCTATCCGGCAATCATTCATTTTAAACTTGATTAACAAGTTCTTCAAATATCTTTCTTGGATCACGAATACTCCATGCTGAGTATATGTGATCTCCATACCCAAGAAGTAAGACAAGTTTCCCAAGTCACTGATTTTAAACTCTTTCTCCATTTGCTTCTTGAGTCTTTGTATTCCTTCTTCATCTGTTCCTGTAAGAATTATATCATCAACATATATGCACATGTATATGAAACCATTATCATTTGCTTTTATAAGCAGACTACTATCTGCTTCAGACACCTGAAAACCAAGTTCTTTCAAGAACTTTACAAGTCTATAGTTCCATGCTCTTGGGGCCTGCTTCAAGCCATACAAAGCTCTTTTGAGCTTGCACACATGATCTGGATACCTTTTATCTCTGAACCCTTGAGGTTGCTCCATGAACACATCATCTGAAATATAACCATTCAGAAAAGCATTTTTCACATCTAACTGACATAACTTCCAACCTTTACACGCAGCAATAGCTATGAGTGTTCTGATGGTTGTCATCTTTGCCACTGGACTATAAGTCTCATCATAATCAACCCCATATGTTTGAGCAAACCCTTTGACAACAAGTCTAGCTTTGTATCTAGACACACTTCCATCTGCAAATCTCTTGGTCTTGTAGACCCACTTGCATCCAATAATCTTCTGGCTATTTGGTTTAGGAACTAAATCCCATGTTTGATTTTCCACCAATGCATCATGTTCTTCTTGCATAGCTTTCTCCCATTTTTCCTTACCTTTTGCCTCTTCATATGTAGAAGGGTCTTCATCTCCTTTCATTATGTAAGCATAATCTTTCGTAGCCAAAAATGAAGTATCATAACTGTACCTTGTAGGTTGCCATCTATTTCTTGATGACCTTCTGAGTTCTCCAGTCCTTGAGGTTTCTGGTTCTTCACACTCAGGATCAAATCTTGACCTTTCTTCAACTTCTTCCTGCACTTCATAATTTTCTTCTTCATGAATTATTTGAACCTTTGATTTACCTTTCTTCTGACTCACTTCTTCTTCATCACCTGTATTGCTATTAACTGTTCCTGCATACCAAGAACTTTGCTCATCAAACGTAACATCTTTCGAAACCAGAAAATGTTTTGTGGATGGATTCCACAACCTGTATCCCATCTGTTTGTCATCATAACCAATGAAAACATATTTTTCAGCTTTAGGTTCCAATTTGTGTCTTAATTGTGATGGCACATATGCATATGCCACACATCCAAATACTCTGCAATGATCCAAGGTAGGTCTCTTACCCCACCAAGCCTCATATGGTGTCATACCCTGCAAGGCTTTACATGGTAACCTATTAACCAAATAAGTAGCTGTATTTACAGCTTCAGCCCACAAATAATTAGGGCAATTTTTCTCATTCATCATGGACCTTGCAAACTCAACAAGAGTCCTATTCCTCCTTTCTGCTACACCATTTTGTTGAGGAGAGTACCTGCAAGTAACTTCCCTTTTTATACCTGCATTCCATAAGTAATCACTGAATTCGTTGGAGAAATACTCTCCCCCTCCATCTGATCTTAGTCTCTTCAATTTATGACCTGTAGTTCTTTCTGCATATGCATGATAATGTTTGAATGTATTGAATACTTCTGACTTATCCTTGATCACATAGATAGTGATCCATCTAGTAGCATCATCAACATAAATCACATAATATCTTGACCCATTTATACTGAAATCTTTTGATGGTCCCCACACATCTGTGTGTACCAATTCAAGCTTCTCTGAGTACATAAAACCATGCTTGGAGTAAGAATTCTTATGAGCCTTATCTAATTGACATGCCTCACATTTGTATGTCATATGTTGACCTGCAACATTAGGCAATCCAAGCACTGAACCATTGTTAATCATATCTTTAATACCTCTTTCATTGAAATGTCCAAGCCTCTTGTGCCAAAGATCTAACTCAGAAATTTTATGTCCTGCATATGTAAACATGGCCTGACCAATGTTGCCTTGAATCTTCAGTGTAAATAGTCTTCCTTCTTTCTTTCCTGAAACAATCTGTTTATACCCTTGACTGGGATCTTCCACGTATACTCCTTCATTAGTGAACCTTACTTCATATCCCTTTTCAACAATTTGTCCTACACTTATCAAATTCTTAGGAATTGTAGGAACATACAGAACCTTACCCAATAAGGTACTACCGTCTTTAGCTTTCACTGATCCAATCGACTTCACTTTATGCTTTGTGTTGTCACCTGTTTGAACAACATGATTAGAAAATTTATTCTCCAAATCAGTCATCAATGATATGTTACCACTCAGGTGATTGCTACACCCTGAGTCGATGTAGAAGACTCTTTGATCTTCACTCTGCCTTTCACAAGTAGCATTCAATATCAATGTTGAATCCTCCTTCTGTTCTGAAGCATAATTGTAGTAGGTATTGTTATATTGTTGACTTTGGAATCCTCTACCTGTATTTCTTCCAAAGTAACTCCTACCACCTCTGCCTCTGAAATTACCTCTTTGATTTCTGCCACCTCTTCCTCTTGCATTGTAACTTTGACTATATCCATTATTACTTTGAGTATTGTGCCAACAATCATTAGCTAAGTGATTTGTCTTACCACAAATCCAGCAAGCTTTGCCTCCATCCTTGTTGTTTCTGCCTCTTCCTCTACCTTTGCCACCTCCTCTTCCTCTTAGGAAGTTGGCTTGGCTAGTTGTTCCTTCATCTTCATTTGCTTGTTGCTTTCCTTTGCTATTCTTCTTTTTATCTTTTGAGTACATTGCATGACCTGCACTCTTGTCACCATCTCCTTTAACATCCTGCTCAAATGTTAGCATATGACCTAGCAACTGATTTAAATCAGGAATGAAATGGTCAAGTGATAACTCTGTAGACAAAATGAATGGCTTCCATTTGTCATCACCTCTTAAACCTGTAAGAATTTGCCTTACCAATTTATCCTCCTCAATGTCTTCATCAACAGCTCCTAATGCATCTGCAATGTCTTTCATTCTTGTCACATAGTCTGAAATGGACTGAGAAGCCTTCTTCTTAAAGGTGGTAAATTCTGCCCATAAGGATGCCTTCCTTGACTTAGTAGTATTCTGGAAATGCTCCTCCAACGCATTCCAAATGTCAGTTGCACTTTCAAGACCTCGAATATGAGGTAACAAGTAATCATTGACTGCCATATAGATAATGCTCCTAGCTTGAGCATCTTTCTTCATCCAGTTTTTCAAATCTGCTAACTCTTCCCTAGTCGGAACACTAGAATCTCTGAACTGTGGCTTTTCTTCTTCTCCTGTGATATAAGCTATCAAATCTTTGCTCATAAGATGAGCTTCCATCCTCATTGACCACGCAGGATAGTTTTCCCTATCCAGTTTCTCTATCTGTAGAGAATCTCCCATCTTGTGTCCACCTGTGTATTGAAATCTTCAACCTTTATGAATAATATATGTACCTTTGCTTCAAATTAGACTCCGTTTGTCTTTCTTGATATCGTATGATCTCTTCCTCAGGTTTTGCCTTCAAGCTTTCACCTTTTAGTTCTTCAGTTGTTGAATTCTTTGTAACCGCAGCAATCGGGATCCTCCTTTCTTTGATTTGATGTCTCCTGCACTGATACCACTGATGGAGAGTGTTAATCTCCAAAAGAATAACCTACTCTTGTGATTAGAGCACCTCTATACCAAGAGTAAGTCAAAAACTTCACAACACAAAAAGTCTGCTGCACAATTTCTTCAAATTAATCTATCAAACACGTAAAGTTTTTTATGAAACTTTGTATGGAGTGTCGCCTAGAGATTGCGCACCTCCTTCAAGTGAAATTACTCTAAAAGCTTTAGTATAACTTGAGAAATCAACTTCACAAGTTACCTATGTCTGAAACTGTCATTCTGAACAGTCTATTTTACACCTGCAACTTCTAAGACTTAGTTCTCCTTGAATAGAACCCGTTTAAGCAAATGCTTCTAGTTACGAGTAGCTTATCTTCTAACTTAAAGATTAAGCCCTCACTCATGCAAAACTTTAAAGTATGCACTGAGAAATGATCAAAACATTGATCACTGGAAATGCGCCTGTTTTAGTAAACTTTGAACACTCAACACACATGAATGTTCCTTCTGACAATTCTCGTTTTCTGTTTATAATTAAACTCTGAAACTTAAGCTATAGATTGATTAACTATAGACTTAGATATCCTCAAAAGGATTTCACAAATCATCTATCACAGATGAAGAACACACAGAAATTTCGGCGCAATATTTCTTCAATTACTCAGAAAGTTACAGTTGAGTGATGAGAGGAAAACTCAACTAACTTTTCATATGTCTCATGACATCTAACTTCTCATTCTTCTCATACTTCTCACGTCTCTTCTCATTTTCTCATATATGCCTCTCTTTTCTGCCCCGACAGTTTCTAAGGTATTTATAGATAAATTTGTACAACCTTATGACGATGACTATACTACTGTACATATGTGTACATCTTTTTCCGGTTCTTCTTCCAAGCTCCAAGAATTTGTATTTTCTTCATTCTTTCATCTTTCAACTCTTCATAAACAGAAAACTATAAAAGTGATCATTTCCGGTAACATTCCGGTGACTTTACTGTGAGTTTCCGGTACTGTTCCGGTACTGTTCCGGTACTGTTCCGGTGACCTTCCGGTGACTTTTTTAAGAAAATTTTTGATGAAGTTTCTGCGGACTTAAAGACCTTCAATTGTTGATTGTCTTGCACCAACAATCCAATCACGCCATAGGATGTGTGCTAGCACAACCCACAGGTGAAGGAAACTTAGATTTACCCATAGCATATGCTAGTAGCCAGCTCACTCCAGCTAAACGAAACTATACCACAACTGAGCGAGAGGGATTAGGCATGGTATATGCTGTGAAGAAGTTTAGACACTACCTATTGGCTAACAAGTTCAAGTTTTTCACTGATCATCAAGCTTTGTTATATCTGGTCAATAAACCTTCTAATATAGGACGGTTAGTAAGATGGTCTCTCTTACTAATGGAATATGACTTTGAAGTTGTTGTCAAGAAAGGTAGAACCCACCTGAGGGCAGATCACCTTTCTCACATCACTTCAGGAGAGTCACCGCAAGGAGTGTCTGATGAATTACCCGATGCTTATCTGTTCAATTTAGAAGTTGTTCCTAAATGGGCAAATAAGTTGGTACCAGTCCTAACCTTTGGCCCTGCAAATAAGAATGTGAAAACATCACAAAAAGAAATTGTAAAATCACAAAAATATCACATATTGGCAGGAAGCATGTACAAACAAGATACTGAGGGTGTATTAGCTTGTTGTGTTGAGGATGACGAACAAAGTATTTGGCTGCAACAAGCCCATGAAGGATTGCTAGGAGATCACTATTCTAAACAACGAACATTGCATATCTAAAACGTTTAGGAGTGTATTGGCCTAGCATGGACAAAGAAATTCATGAGTGGATTAAGAATTGTCCTGTGTGTCAAGAAAAACCCCCAATGGAGCATGCAACCCTTGATCAAGTGTCATTAATTCGAGATTGGAGTGCTCCATTGGTAGAGTTTATGAGGTCAGGAAGATTACCCAAAGAGGCTAGTCTAGCAAGAAGACAAAGCATGGAGCAAGAGGCTCAAGGCTATGCCTTAGTAGGAGACAACCTATACCAAAGAGGCAAAGATGGTTACTTAAGACTGTGCGTTCACGAATCAGACTATTTGAAAGTCTTAAAAACTGCACACAGCAGTGTTGCAGGTGGACACTTTAGTCCTGATCGAGTAATCAAGACCATTCTATTCTCAGGACTTTGGTGGCCCACTCTTCATATGGATGCACATACCTACGTGAAGAAATGTGACACATGCCAACGTGCACAATATCCAATGAGGAAAGATGAGATGCCTTTAAGGCCAATGATGGGAGGACGGGCATTCTCAAAATGGGGTATAGACTTTGCAGGTCCTATTAATCCCCCAGCTAGAAAATCCCATGCAGAGTACATTATTGTAGCCACAGATTACCTTATAAAGTGGGTAGAAGTCAAAGCCACAACAAAGAATGATGCTTAGATGACAGCTAAGTTCTTATTCGAGAATGTGTTCACAAGATATGGGCTACCAAGAGAGTTAGTGAGTGATAGAGGAACACACTTCTTGAATGAAGTCATTGAAAATCTTCTCCAAGAATTCTTGGTGATACATAAGAAGTCTGCCCCTTATCACCCACAAGCTAACGAACAAGCTGAGAGCACCAAAAAGATCCTCTGTAACGTATTGACAAAACTGGTAAATAATAAACGCTCTGATTGGGACAAACAACTTCATCATGTTGTTTGGGCTTATCGAGTTGCCTACAAAAAGGTACTCAATGCCACCCCATTTCAGATGGTCTTCGGACAGAATGTTGTGCTACCTTTGGACTTCCTCATCCCACCCTTAAAAGTAGCACAAGAGCATGAGTGGAATGGACATGAATTGTCCTCTAGGATCTTCGATCTAGAACGCTTAGGTGAGACGAGGCTACGCGCGACAGGAGGCATCTATGCTGCAAAGAAAAGACAAAAGGCATACTTTGATGCACACATCAAAGATAAAGGATTGAAGGAGGGAGACCTAGTGCTGGTTTATACGCTAAAACAACATGCCCATAAGTTGGAAAAACCAGGATACGGAACCTTGATCATCAATAGAATTTCCACTAGCGGTGTAGTTCAGTTGGCCACTCTAGAAGGAGATATCTTGCCAAACTATATTAGTGGATGTAGAGTCAAGTTATATCAAGAACCTCTTACAGAGGATATGCTGACGAGACTCAACACTGCTAAGAAGAAAAAAGAAGAGGAGTTAAGGGTGAGGGAAGAAGCACAGGCAGAGGCCAGAGAGCGTATTAGGCGAAATAAGTTAAGGCGACTAGGCCTAGATGTCAACTCAAAAGCCCCAAAATATCACATGGATATGTGCCAAAAATCGGGCATAATTACTTCTCAAGTCATTGACCGACGTCCCTTTTTGACTGTAGAGATAGGACAAGGAAAGGATGCAAGGACTCTGAAAGCATTGATTGACTCAGGTGCAGCAAGTAGTGCAGTTAGACTATCCTAATGCCAAGACTTGCAGTTGAACATCAATCCCATAAAAGCTTATCTCATAGGATTGGGAGGTGTGGAAACCCCTTGTTTGGGCAAGGTGGAACTTCCCATCTACCTTCAAGATGTTCCAATGAAAGTCAAAGTGCTAGTGTGTCAAGATGAGAACCTTACAGAACCACTTGTCTTGGGTCAAGATTGGATCTATGACCATGCAGTTAACTTAAACCTAAGAAGTCAAATCTTTCAAGTTTGGGTACATGAACAATGCATTACATTAGAATTAGACAACTGCATGCTCACAGATCATGGCACCACACACTCTCTTAGTTCTTCTAAGACTAATCTTCTTGAACAAGATGTTGTATGTGCCAAAAGCTCTATGATCCAGAAGGACTCAATCAAGGAAGGACAGTTGCAAAGGCAAGCAAAATCTCCTTCTTTTTCGAAGAGTAAAGCATCCACAAGAGTTCAACCTCAGAAGCAAGCAAAACAATGCAAGACAACCAGTATATCAAATAGACAAAGAGCCTTCAAGGGTAAAGTAGTCTCAGGCATAAAGCAGATCTAGGTACGCAAAGGAGAGCAACCACCAACCTTGCCACAAAAATTCCCATCGAAGCAGGCCAACCATGCCAGAACAAGAACCAAGCAACAAGGATAGGCTCACCCAGAAGGTCTCCGGAAAATTTGGGTGCCTAAGAAATTTATGGCAGCTCAACATGGGCTATCACACATGTGGGTACCCAAGAAACTCTTACATGCACAATGCCCTATGCTCTCTTAACAGTTTTAATAGAAGTGTGTCTCGGCTAGCAGATGATATTATTGCTGCCTTATCTGGTAGATGTCAAGCACCTGGCATGAACATGGCATCCAAAACTATTGTTTCCCCTTACCATGGTAGGAGGGAAGAGCTTGAAGGTCCACAACTTGAGTGATGCTTAACTACTGTATGTACAAGAGCATCCAAGGAGATATCTGCTAAGCATAGTTTGTTACCCTAAAAATCCTTGTTTGTACACTGGGTGAGAAGACTCCTACTTATGGTGAGCTAAACAGAATATGTGAAACGAAGCTTGGTGTAGTTACCCAATGTTGTTTGTCAAGGAATATAAAGACATTCAATTCTCAGTATTTGGCAAATGCTGCTTTGCAAAGAGCAGACAGGACCAGGCACTCAAAAAATTTCATCAGTGGACCATCAACACGGACATTCATCGACAATGTTCCATCACAAATGCTGGGTGTACAACACGACGAGATAAACATCGATCAACCCTTCACCATGGTAAGTATCTTTACTCTGGTAACACCATAACCATGATAGATTAGGAAACCTCTTCGTCAACATACCCGTGAGCACTTAGCTCACGACCCCCAATTTTTGCACCATACTTCTTCCAATGCATTTTCCAAGTAAGCATGCATAGGGCTACATTACAAGGCCGTGCACAAGGCACATATTTTCCTCAACCCATGCACGAACACACTTACCCATCATTCATTATGGGTTATGAGTAGTTAGCATGACTGCTCTGAACATCATCTTTGGAAGAGCTAGAGGACATCATAGGAACAACATCCATACCTAGGAAGCAAATTGAAGCCAGCAATTGCTCCAACTCAATCTTGAGAACCTCTTTTGAGCAACTCGCAATTTTGAAAGCTCACAACGACACATTCTTGCTGGAATCCAAGGAACAAGCTCATACAAAGGATGGACACTACCTCTGAAAGCACTACATGGAACAACCCATACAACAAGGGTCTATCAGGGATGACAGACTCGAGAGGGGGGGAGTGTTGAAGGTCAAGGTCAAGGACAAAGCATGGAAGCGGATCAAGAAGTGGACACACAAGAAAAGGGAGCAAGTAGGGAGATCCAAGAAGTGCATGTCAAATTTTCACAAGAATTCCCTACAAAAATAGTGATTTTCATCACTAAAAACCATTATAAATACCATTTTCCATTTTTATAACTCCATTTTGTTCAAGCCGAGGAGTCCTCGAGCTTGAGGGGTATTAGAAGTATCATCCTACCAAAATTCATAATTTTTAGACTTCGTTTGAGCCCTCAAATAAGCCCTGGAACCTAATTTTTAACTAGGCCGGACTCTAGGTCTGGACAGGGTCAAAACTAGTCAAAAGACTATAAAAAGAGCTAGAGAGCTCATTTTTGAGGTTGACTTGTTAGAGAATAGAGCTTTTGTAAGAGAGCTCTTTTGCAATCTAAGCTTTCCATTGTTCCTCTCTTTGATCTTACTTTGTGCACGTGTGTGTGTGTATGTGTGTGCATGTTTATGTGCTTTCACTCATGCACTTGTGCTTTCACTTGCTCGTGGTCTTCATACATGTCCTCACGTCTCCGCGGATTAACAAGTAAAGGAGGTGGTGCTTACACTTGAGCTACAATGACTGATCTAGATCATAAGGCAATCAATCACACGGTTCAAACAGGTGACAATACAAAGCACAAAGTGAAGTCAATTGGTTCAGTTAAAGCCAAAGATGGAAGTACTCTCTTGAGTAAGGTTTTGTATGTTCCTACAATTCCAAAGAATTTGATTAGTGTAGGGAAAATTGTGGAAAAAGGATATGAGGTAAGGTTCACTAATGATGGAGTTTATGTTGAAGACCCTAGTCAAGGGTATAAACAAATTGTTACAGGAAAGAAGGAAGGAAGGCTCTTCACATTAAAGATACAAGGTAATATTGGACATGCTATGTTCACATATGGAGAGCAAAAGGTGTCTGAATTGGATCTTTGGCATAAAAGACTTGGACACTTTAACGAAAGAGGTATCAAAGATATGGTTAACAATGGTTCAGTACTTGGATTGCCTAATGTTGCACGTCAACATATGACATACAGATGTGAGGCATGTCAATTAGGTAAGGCTCACAAGCAATCTTATTCTAAGCATGGTTTTATGTATTCAGAAAGACTTGAATTGATACATACAGATGTGTGGGGTCTTTCAAAGGATTTTAGTATAAATGGTTCAAGATATTATGTCATATATGTTGATGATGCTAACAGGTGGATTACAATCTATGTGATCAAAGACAAGTCAGAAGTGTTTAATACATTTAAACACTATCATGCATATGCAGAAAGAATTATAGGTCAAAAATTGAAGAGGTTAAGGCTAGATGGAGGGGGAGAGTATTTCTCAAATGAATTCAGTGATTATCTTTGGAATGCAGGTATAAAGAGAGAGGTTACTTGCAGGTACTCTCCTCAACAAAATCGAGTAGCAGAGAGCGGAAACAGAACTCTTTTTGAGTTTGCAAGATCAATGATGAAGGAGAAAAATTGTCCTAATTATTTGTGGGCTGAGGTTGTAAACACAGCCACATATTTGGTCAATAGGTTACAATGTAAAGCCTTGCAGGGTATGACACCATATGAAGCTTGGTGGGGTAAGAGACCTACATTGGATCATTGTAAAATATTTGGATGTTTGGCATATGCATATGTGCCATCTCAATTAAGGCATAAATTGGAACCTAAAGTAGAGAAGTATGTATTCATTGGCTATGATGACAAGCAGATGGGTTATAGGTTGTGGAGTCCATCCACAAAGCAATTCCTTGTGTCTAAGGATGTTACATTTGATGAGCAAGGTACTTGGTATGCAGGTACACTTAATGTTCATGCAGATGATGAAGAAGTTGTGAATCAAAAGAAAAGTAAATCAAAGGTTCAGATATTTGATGAAGAGGGGAACAATGAAGTACAGGTTGAAGTTGAAGAAGTGCCAAGGTTTGATCCAGAATGTGATGAACCAGAAACTTCAAGAAGTGGAGAACTCAGAAGGTCATCTACGCACAAATGGCAACCTACAAGGTATAGCTATGATAATTCATTCTTGAGTACTAAAGATTATGCTTATATGTTAAAAGCAGATGAAGATCCATCCACATATGATGAAGCCAAAGGAAAGAAGAATTGGGAAAAAGCTATGCAAGAAGAATATGATGCATTAATGGAAAATGAGACATGGGATTTGGTTCCTAAACCAAATAGTCAGAAGATCATTGGATGTAGATGGGTCTACAAAACAAAAAGGTTTGCAGATGGAAGTGTATCTAGGTACAAAGCCAGGCTTGTTGTAAAGGGATATGCACAGACACATGGTGTGGACTATGATGAAACTTATAGTCCAGTTGCAAAGATGATAGCCATAAGGACTCTCATAGCAATTGCTACTTGCAAAGGTTGGAAATTATCTCAATTAGATGTGAAGAATGCATTTTTTAATGGTTATATTTCAGATGAAGTCTACATGGAACAACCAGATGGCTTCAAAGATCAAGTGTATCCAAATCAAGTGTGATGACTTGTAAAGTTCTTGAAGGAACTTGGATTTCAAGCATCACATAGTAGCTTGCTAGTCAAAGCAAGTGAGGATGGATTTATTTATGTTTGTATTTATCTTGATGACATAATACTTACAGGAACAGATGACAAAGGTATACACATGATTAAAAAGCAGATGGAGAAAGAATTCAAAATCAGTGATTTGGGAAATTTGTCATTCTTTTTGGGAATGGAGATTTCATATACTCAACATGGAGTATATGTAACTCAAGAAAGGTATCTGAAAAATTTGCTAACCAAACTTAAAATGGAAGATTGCAGGATAGCATCAACTCCAATGGAGGTGAATCATAGATTGAGTGGATATGGAGGAGAAGAATTAAAAGATATGAAGCTTTATCAGAGTTTGGTGGGTAGCTTGATTTATGCTACATTAACTGTTGGAGCAAGTCTATGACAAGCCTAAGTATTGGCTTGAGTCCCACAAAGTCATAGAAAAAGCCTTAAAATGAAGACTATGTAAAGTTCACTTGTGAACTACCTCTTGTAACTTTTGAAGAGTTTACTTAATGTGTCTTCATCAATTGACAAATTAGACAGAGGTAACTACTCAGCTTGGTCATTAAGAATGGAAGCATATCTCCAAGGTAGAAGTTTATATGGTTATGTGGCTGGAGATGAAGTTATGCCAAGTTTCAGGAACAAAAGTCAACCAACACAAGAAGAGCAAGAAAGATTGAGCACATGGTGCTCCAAGGATGCACTTGCAAGGTCTTATCTCCTCAACTGTATCTCAGATTTTTTGTTGCCTCACATTAGAAGTTGTAAGACATCTCAGGAAGTGTGGGATGCACTTGAAGCTTTCTTTTCTTCAAGTACTAAAGCTAGGAAGCATCAACTATGGCTGGATTTCACAACTCTCAAGAAGGCTCCCAAACAAAATGTGACTGATTTTGTCACAAAGCTCAAGGACATAGCGGATCAGTTGGGAAGCATTGGAGAGGTAATAGATGAAGAGCAAATTGTAAGGCAGGTCATCAATGGCTTGAAGGCAGATGACAAGTGGGAAGCATTCACCACAGCTATGGATTTGTACATGGACATGCATGTACCTGATTTCAACACACTCATTAGACAACTACTTATTGAAGAGGCAAAGCTTATCGAAAATGGAGAAAGCTCTAAAGGTAATCAATCTTCAGCTTTATACACGGATAAAAGCAAGTCTAAAGATAACAAAGGAAAGGCAAAGAAAGTGGATGATGAAGCAGGTACATATCAAGCTAACTATGCAGGTAGAGGAAGACATGGCAGAGGTAGAGGAAGAGGAGGTAGACAAGGCAGGGGGAGATCCCAAGTCTCCAACTCATGTTCTATTTGTGGATTAACTGATCATACAACTGAAGATTGCTTTAGGAATTCCAGGAATCAAAGAGGTAGAGGATACAATAGAGGAAGTTATGGATACTCAAGAGGAAGGTTCAACAACTACCATGGCAACTACAACAACTACAAGCATTCAAACTATCAAGGAGGCTACAAAGGAAGGAGAGACTACAATAAATACACAGAAGACTCAAACAAAGAGGATTCATTATTGATCATGAACATGGCTATGCCACAAGGTAAATCTGATGAGCATGTTTTCTACATAGATTCAGGTTGTTCAAATCATGTGGTAGGAAATGTGGCACTCCTATTAGATTTAGAAGATCTAAGGAATAAGCATGAGGTACAAACAGGAGATGATACAAAACATCCTGTGGAGAAAATAGGCAATGTCAAAGCACCTGATGGAAACATCAACCTACTCAGTAAGGTACTCTATGTCCCTACCATTACAAAGAATTTGATAAGTGTTGGGCAGATAGTAGAGAAAGGGTTGCAAGTCAGGTTCATAGAAGCAGGAGCATTTGTTGAAGATCCAAGTCAAGGATTCAGAAGAATTGCAAAAGGTGAAAAGACTGGTAGATTGTTCACATTTGAATTACAGGACACTAGAAACATTGCTCTCTTTAATTATGGTAGTCAGACACTCACAGAATTGGAAGTATGGCACAAAAGGTTAGCACATATTGGTGAAAGGTCATTAAAGCAAATCTGCAGGGACCAAAGTGTACTTGGACTTCCTAATTTGTCAAGACAACATATGATTTGTAAGTGTAGTGCATGTCAATTTGGAAAGTCTCAGAGGTTACCATTCATGAAGAAAGGTTATATGCATGGAGATCTCTTGGAGTTGGTTCATACAGATGTATGGGGACCTAGCAAGGAAGCTTCAATATCTGGATCAAGGTATTATGTTTCCTTTATTGATGATTGCAACAGATGGACTATCCTATTCTTTATGAAACACAAAGATGAAGTTTTTTCATGTTTCAAAAGATATTTGGCTCTTGTGGAGAATCAAACACCTAAATCAGTAAAAAGGCTAAGGTCAGATGGAGGGGGAGAATACGTCTCCCATGAGTTTGATTCTTTTCTTCAAGAAAGAGGAATCAAAAGAGAGGTAACTACAAGGTACACTCTTGAGCAAAATGGAGTGGCAGAAAGGAGGAATAAGACAATTGTTGAAGTTGCAAGATCTATGTTAAATGAAAAGCATTTACCTAATTACTTATGGGCTGAGGCTGTATCTACAGCCACTTACTTGATTAACAGGTTGCCTTCAAAATCCCTTGATGGGATGACTCCATATGAGGCTTGGAATGGAAGAAGACCAAGCTTAGATCATTGTAAAATTTTTGGATGTATTGCTTTTGCTCATGTTCCTTCACAGGTTAGAGGCAAGATGGATCCAAAGGCAGAAAGGTGTGTATTTATTGGATATGACAACAATCAAAAGGGCTACAGGTTATACAACCCTACCAACAAAGAATTCTTGGTAAGCAGAGATGTAGTTTTTGATGAGAACAATTCATGGTATGAAGATTCATGCAGGAAGGTCAATTTACCATATAATCTTGAAGAAGATTTTCCAAAGCTTGGTAGAGAACAACTGAAGATTGAAGAACAAGACACCTCAGAGGATGATGAAGAATCTCAGATGGAAAAGATCAAAGCATGGAAGTCTAAAGGTAAAGCAAAATTGCAGGAACTTGGACATGAGGCAGAATCATAACATCATGGCCTAAGAAGATCTATGAGGGAAAAGAAAAAACCAGAAAGGTATGGGTTTGACACCTCATTAGTAACTAAACACTCTATCTACATAGCATAGGATATAAACCAAGAGGAGCCATCATCATTTGAAGAGGCCAAAGCAAAATCAGAATGGAAGCATGCAATGAAGGAAGAGATTGAAGCACTTGAGGAAAACAACACTTGGGATTTGGTGCCCAAGACTTCATCCATGAAGGTAATAGGCTCAAGATGGGTCTATAAACTCAAGAAGAATGCTGATGGTTCAATTAACAGGTATAAGGCAAGGCTTGTAGCAAAAGGCTTTGCACAAACTCAGGGAATTGATTATGAGGAGACCTTCTCTCCTGTGGCAAAGATGCCTACTATTAGGGTTTTGCTTAGTATTGCCTCTTCCAAGAATTGGAAGATACTTCAACTAGATGTAAAGAATGCATTCTTGAATGGTTGGATAACAGAAGAGGTATATATGGCACAACCACCTGGTTTTGAGAACCAAGTTTATCCTGATTATGTGTGTAAACTTAACAAAGCATTGTATGGTCTCAAGCAAGCTCCAAGAGCTTGGAATTTGAGGCTTGTTTCATTCTTGCAGGACAAAGGCTTTCAACCAAGCAAGGCAGATCCTTCACTCTTTATTAAAAAGAGTCATTCCGAGGTCATCTACCTATGTGTATATGTAGATGGTATTATATTGACAGGAAATGATGCAGATGGTATGAAGAAGATCAAAGATCAGATGAGAGAAGAGTTCAAGATAAGTGATTTGGGTTCACTTACCTACTTCCTAGGTTTGGAAGTTGTCTACAAAGATCATGGTTTGTTTCTCACTCAAAGGAAGTACATTAAGGACATGTTGGCAAAATTCAAGATGCAAGATTGTAAGATTGCAGGTACTCCAATGGAGGTCAATCACAAATTGAGCTCACATGAAGGTGAACTCATAGAGGACATCACATCATATCAAAGTCTAGTGGGTAGTCTCAACTATGCCACATTGACAAGAGTAGATATATGTTACAGTGTGAGTGTGCTAAGTCAATTTATGCACACACCAAGGAAACCACATATGGATGCTGCCAAAAGGATTCTCAAGTATCTCAAAGGAACCATAAATGAAGGACTTTATTATCCTTATGTATCTGATCAGGTTTGAAGCTATTTTCTGATGCAGATTGGGCTGGCTCCAAGGAAGATAGAAGGAGCACGTCAGGTTATCTTACCTTTGCAGGTTCAAAGCTTATTTCATGGTCATCCAAGAAGCAACCCACAGTTGCTCTCTCTTCTACTGAAGCTGAATATAGAGGTCTTGCCATAGCTACACAAGAAGCTATGTGGATGAAGACATTATTCAAAGATCTTGGATTGGAGTTTGGAACTCCAACTATTTTTGGTGACAATATGAGTTCTATTCATTTGGCTGCTAATCCTATTTTTCATGCAAGGACTAAATATATTGAAGTTCATTATCACTATGTACGAGAAAAGGTTCTAAGCAAAGAGATTCAAATATCATATGTGTCCACTCATCAACAATGTGCAGATATTCTAACCAAAGCATTGGATGGTACAAAGCTTTGCAAATTCAAGGCTATGATTGGTTTGCAGGTAATCTTGGAAGATTGAAGACCTCAAGCATACTTGGCTTGAGGGGGAGCTGTTGGAGCAAGTCTATGACAAGCCTAAGTATTGGCTTGAGTCCCACAAAGTCATAGAAAAAGCCTTAAAATGAAGACAATGTAAAGTTCACTTGTGAACTACCTCTTGTAACTTTTGAAGAGTTTACTTAATGTAAAAGTGAAAGAATCTTAAGTGGTTGAGTCCACTTGATCAAGAATGGAAAGAGGAGCCACGAATTTGTGATTTGTGGTAGGTAGAGAATCAAATCAATCATTGATTGATTGGAGAGTGATTGAGGGAAGTTAGCCTCCCAAACTCAACTATAAATAGATGGTAGTTTTAGTCGTGGTTAGAGAGACCTATGTGAAGACCTCCAAGAGCTTAGCTTTATGCCATATCAAGGTGTGATTACAAGGCACACATATGTATCAGTAAGTCATTGTATTGTACAAGCAATATACTTTCATTTTCATGATTATTTGAGTTCATCTTTCCATGTTCTTGTGAAGTGTACTACTCAATGCCATTACTCTCAGTTTTTCTCAGTTAGCTTGCAGAGATGTTTTCTCTGAGCTTGGTGCATCATTTTCAGTGACTTAACTTGGTAAATTTAGCTCTATAAGTCTACTATATGCTCACAAATTTTCATGTCATTTGGATGTTGCAATCTTCAGTTATGTTCAGTTGAAGTCAACAGTGTCTGTGCATTTTCACTTCTCTATCAGGTACCCGACTTTTTCACTCATCTTGTCAGAGGTGTTTCTCAGTGGTTACTTACCCAAATTCAGTGATTTAAAGCTTGTTGGATGCATCTTACTGTCTAGTATAACCATACAAAGTTCCATAATTATTGGATTCCTACATTGTTAGTTATGTTGATTTTTCTGCACACTGGTCTCAAACTGTAGCAGCCCGTGAAAATCGGGATGATGTCATCAGTTGTTAAAACTCATTCTCAATGTGTGGTTCATTATTTTTGATGAGATTACTCTTGAAGTTTAGCTCTTTAAGTTACCTAGACTTCCCCAAGAGTAATTAAGCTAGTTGCTGCTGTGCTCAGAGAATTATGTAAAACACTGGACAGGTGTATGAACCAAGAATAGCAAGTTTTCACCTCTGACCTAACTCCAACTTATCTGTTTTGATCTATCTTTTTGAGAGTGATCCTCCAAGGTACATAGGGTGTCTAATACATCCATTGGCAAGCTAAAAGGGCCCACCATATACTTCTGGAGTTCATTTGGCTGGTGTAGATCAAGGATTTTGCAACACCTCTTCATCTTCAAGCACATACCTATCCATCTCTTCACATTAACAAGGCCTGATTTATCATATGCAGTTGGAGTTCTATCTCAATTCATGCATTGTCCTAAAAGGAACATTGGATTGCAGGACAAAGAGTACTTAGGTACGTCAAGGGCACACTTAAAGAAGGTTTGTACTATGGATTTACTTCAGATACAAGAGTCAAAATATACAGTGATGCACATTGGGCAGGTAATTTTGATGATAGAAGATCAGCACATGGATACTTATGTTATGTGGGAGATAAGCTAATTTCATGGTGCTCTAAAAAGCAACATACAATTGCTTTATCATCTACACAAGCAGAATACAAAGGCATGGTAGAAGCTGCAAAGGAAGTAATATGGTTAAAGACTCTTATGAAGAGTTTTGATATTGTTCAGAGTACTCCTATCATTTGTGGAGACAATATGAGTTCTTTATATTTGGCAGCAAATCTGTATTTCATGCTAAAACTAAATATATTGAGATTCAATATCATTTTTTGAGAGAGAAGGTTGTTGATAAAGAAATAGAAGTTATGCATACTCCTACAAAAGATCAACTTGTAGACATGATGACAAAAAGCTTGGATGGACCAAAGTTGCAGGGGTTTAAAGATATGGCAGGAATAAAGAAGATGCAGGTAATCACAATTGATTATTGAGGGGGAACTGTTGGAGCAAGACAATCTACAATTGGTGACTATATGAAGGCTAGAAATAAAGATATGAAGAAAAGATTGAAGTCTAACTTCATGAAAAGAAGTGAAGGTTCAGGAAGAAAAGTTCTATAAACATATGTACATTAGTTTTTTAAATACTTCAAAATACTTGAAGTAATGACGAATCAATACTCATATGTATTTATATATATATATATATATATATATATATATATATATATATATATATATATATATATATATATATATATATATATATATATATATATATATATATATATATATATATATATATATATATATATATATATATATGTGTGTGTGTGTGTGTGTGTGTGTGTGTGGTCGTATTAGATAAGAGAGATGAAATATAGATGAGATAGAGAAGAATAGATGATGAGAATTGTGTGTATCATCCATCAGATGTATGATGAGTTGAATAGAAAGAATGTTCAGAGAATTGCGCGTCGATCTTTTCTTCATTTCTCCTTCTATGTTTGATTATATCAGAAATCCTTTTGTAGATATCTAAATACATAGTTAATCTATGTATGGTTAAAGTTTAAGAGCCTAATTGCAAACAGGCTGAGAGAATTTTGTATAGGAACATCTATATGTGAGAAAGTGTTGAGTGTCTTCTGAAACACGTGCAATCTCAATGATCAAAGAATTGATCAGATCTCAGTGCACAGTGTAAAGTTTTTTACAAATGAGGAGCCAAAATCTAAGTTGGAAGGTAAGCCATCTATGGCTAAAACCATTCGCTTAAACGGATTCTACTTTGGGAGAACTATGTGTTAGAAGTTGTAGGTGTCAAAATCGACTCTACAAGAAGGCAGTTTCAGACATAGGTAGATTGTTTGGATCATTTCTCATAATCTACTTAAGCTTTTGAAGTGTGTTTTTAACTTGGAGGAGGTGCACAAACTTTAGATGACACATTCTACAAAGTTTCATCAGATTCTTTACACAATTGATTAGTCAATGAGTGCGTAATGTGCAGCAGACTTTTTTGAGAAGTGATTTTCTTCACAGTTAGCTAAAGTCTTGACAGTTTGATACTTGTCTTCCAAAATTGGTTGGAGTTTAAAGTTATTCTTGATATAGAGGTGGTCTAACATCAAGGATAGCTTGTTCTTTTGGAGATTAACACTCTCCATCACTCTTGTGCTACTTTTAAAGTCGGGATAAAGAAGTCTAATGGTAACACAACATTCTGTCCAAAGACCATCTGAAATGGGGTGGCGTTCAGTACGGTTTTGTAGGCAACTCCGTAAGCCCAAATAACATGATGAAGTTGTTTATCCCAATGAGAGCGTTTATTATTTACCAATTTTGTCAATACATTATGTAGTATCTTTTGTGCTCTCGACATGTTTGTTAGCTTGTGGATGATAGAGGGAAAACTTCTTATGTATCACCGAGAATTGTTAGAGAAGGTTTTCAATGAATTCATTCAAGGAGTGTGTACCTCGATCACTTACTAACTTTATTGGTAACCCATATCTAGTGAACACGTTCTCGAATAGGAACTTAGCCATTGTTTGAGCATCATTCTTTTTCATCGCTTTGACTTCTACCCACTTTGTAAGGTAATCTATGGCTACAATAATGTACTCTACATGGGAGTTTCTAGTTCGGTGGTTAATAGGACCTACAAAGTCTATACCCCACTTCGAGAATGCACGTCCTCGCATCATTGGCCTCAAAGGCATCTCATCTCTTCTGATTGGATATTCTGCACGTTTGTTGGAGTTAGACGTCTGCGGAAGCACGCGAACAGCACAAGGAAGAAGAAGAAGCTTGGAGCACAACACACAAGACTGAATGTATTACTAGAGAATGTACAAAGATAAGTAGCCCATTAGGGCAATAGGCGTATATACAAGCCGGGGGAAAAAAACCTCCTAAAGAAGGAAAAAAGTGCCCCGGCAGTCCTAGAGTGTTCACACACATCACTACCTAAATATATCAACAAATCCCCCCTGGGAGTGATGCGGTGAACAAGGAGCTGGCACTCATGTATAAGGAAGTGCCAAGCTATGTGGAAATCACTCCACAAAAGGAAGTAAGCCCAAAGCTTTGCAGAAAGCTTCAAACTTCTCTCTAGGCAGAGCCTTCGTGAAAAGGTCTGCAATGTTCTCCTGCGTGGGCACATATGCCAAGCTGATCTCCCCAGCAGAGAACCTCTCCCTCACATAGTGATAATGCACCTCAATGTGCTTAGTGCGAGCATGGAACACAGGGTTCCTCGCAACTCCCAATGTGCTCTGACTGTCAGTGAAGATGGTGGTGGCAGAAGACTGGCCAACACCCAAATCAGCCATAAGGCGTCTGAGCCACACACACTCAACAGTCGCTGTGAAAGCTGCCCTATACTCAGCCTCACAACTGGAAGTGGCCACAGTAGGCTGCTTCTTGCTCAACCAAGATATACATGAGCTACCAAGCATGAGGCAAAAACCACTGGTGGACACACGAGTGTCATAGCAACCAGCCCAATCTGAGTCAGAAAAAGCATGCAAATCTGGCGGTAGTGATCCCCCCTTGGGATAAAACAACCCAAGTAGCCGAGTACCACTCAAGTAGTGAAAGATGCGCTTAACCACTTTCCAATGCGTGACTCCTGGGCAATGCATAAACCTGCTCATCTGTGAGATAGCAAACTGAATATCTGGCCGAGTAATGCATAAGTAAATCAAGCATCCAACAGCCTGCTGATAGAGAACAGCATCAAATGCATCTCCAGCATCATGAAGACTCAATCGTAAACCTGTCTCCATAGGAGTGGCAATAGGCTTACAGTCTTCAAGGCCAAAACGCTGCAATAATGTGTCAATATATTTCGTTTGACACAAAGCCATTCCACCATCAACGTGCATAAACTGAATGCCCAAATAGTGATGCAAATGCCCCAAATCAGACATCTCAAATGAGGCATGCAAATCAGCCTTAAAATCAGCAATATGTGTCTCAATAGGACCAGTGAGCAGCATGTCATCAACATAGACAACAATGATCAGAAGCACATCATTAGCACGCTTAACATATAAGGTGCTTTCAGTTGGACTGTTCTCAAAACCATGTGCAATTAGATAGGCATGTATCTTCTCATACCAAGCACGTGGTGCTTGCTTTAAACCATATAACGCCTTCTTTAACCTGCACACCTGGTTTTCATGCCCTTGCTGCACAAAGCCACGGGGCTGAAAAACATACACTTCTTCATGCAAGTCACCATTTAGAAATGCTGTTTTAATGTCCAACTGATGTACATTCCAACCATGATGGGCTGCAAGTGCACAAATGCTCCGAACAGTAGTCATACGGCATGTAGGTGCAAAGGTCTCATCAAAATCAATGCCTCTTTCCTGCGCATAACCCTTTGCAACAAGCCTAGCCTTATACCTGTCAACTGTACCATCAGGTTTACGCTTCAGCTTGTATACCCACTTAGTGCCAATGGCCTTCTTGCCAGGAGGCAAGTCACATAAAGACCATGTACCATTCTTCATTATAGCATCATATTCAGATTGCATAGCAGCCATCCAATTTTCTGAATTTTGTGCTTCATCAAAAGAAACAGGCTCATTCTCATCACAGAGACTAGATGCAGCCATAGCATAGCAATCTGATGCAAAGCAGGCACTATGAGAGCCTGAACGAGTACGATATGACAAAGGTGCATCTAATTTGCTGTCACGCAAAGTCTGGACCAGCCATTTTGGCATAGTTTTTGCCTGGTCAATATCAGCTCTCTCATCAGCAAGTGCATCATGTAAATCTGCATCAGAAATGGAATGATCTGCATCATCATATGAAACCTGCAAAGGCTGAGAAGTTGCCTCATTAGGACCAGCACTAGATTGTCCACCTGTAAAAAGAGGCATCAAAGTATCATACATGTCTTTGGAGCTAACAGATGTCTCCTTAGTACATGAAAGCAATGGCTGAATAGCATCTTCCACAAAGACAACATCACGGCTAACCAGAATGCGTTTAGTCTGTGGATGATACAGACGATAGCCTTTACTTTCAGAACTGTACCCAACAAAAATACATTTTACTGCCTTATCATCCAATTTTCTGCGATGTTGTTCAGGCACTAATGCATATGCCAAACAACCAAAAACACGCAGATGAGCAACAGATGGCTTGCGGTCATGCCAAGCCTCATATGGAGTGATAGACTGCAACGCTTTAGTGGGACACCTGTTCAGTACATATGCTGCACACATGACAGCCTCAAGCCAGAAACTATGAGGTAAAGCCTGACTCTTGACCATACACCTCGCCATCTCCATGAGAGACCTGTTCTTCCGTTCAGCAACTCCATTCTGTTGAGGTGTATACGGCACTGTACACTGGTGTTTTATCCCACGTTCAGCCAGAAATGCATTAAAATCTGAAGACATATATTCCCCCCCTCGATCAGAACAGAGGGTGCCCATTTTACATGCTGACAGATTTTCAGCCAAAACCAAAAACTGTTTGAAGCACATGAACACTTCAGACTTTGCTTTGAGTGGATATACCCATGCATGCCTGGAAAAATCATCAATGAAAGTCACGAAGTAAAGGTAATTTCCACAAGAGGGTGTCTGCATAGGACCACAGACATCACTATGTACAAGCTGCAATTTCTGCGTAGCCCGAACTGAACCATCTTTTGGAAAGGAAGAACGCTCCATTTTTTCCAAAATACAGCCTTCACAAACATGTTTTCCAGGTGCCTCAAGTTTGGGCAAAGAGGACACCATTTCAGATTTCTGCAGGCGTAACAAACTAGCAAAATTCAGATAACCAAAGTGTGCATGCCAAAGCTTTGCATCTGACATAGCCTGAGAATCATGAACTGCACATGCCGAATCATTCACATATCTTTCATAGTCTATGAGCTTATACAGCCCACGACATAAAATGCCAGAAGCAATAATCACATCGCCATTTGAGAGATCATGGACTGTACACCTGTCATCAACAAATTTCACAACCAAGCCAATCTTGGCTAATGCAGAAACTGATAACAGATTCTTTTTGATCCCCGGCACAAATAAAGCATCTGACAAAGTGAAAGAACTACCATCAGTAGTAGTCAGAATGATCTTACCAACTCCCATAATAGGATAAGAGGAGTTATTGGCGCATGTGACAGTATTCCCTGTAGGGGCAGGCTCGAGTGAAGAGAAGAAACTGCGCTGCGAGGTAATATGTTTGGTCGCCCCACTGTCAAAGTACCAAACATCTGAGTCTACTGCAGACATGCACTGATCAGGAGAAGATGGGTCAAAACTGCAGACAGTAGTAAACGCCCATTCTTCTTCCTGCACAAGATTTGCAGACTCTGTTTTTGGTGTAGAGGCCTCTGCAACAACCATTCCAGCCTCTTTCTTCTTTGCCTCTTTAGCAGCCAGTTTTAGACAGTTCTTTATGATATGATCATTGCCTTTACAGTACTTACAAAACAATTTCTGCTTTTCTGATTTTTTCTCATCTTTGTCTTGGTTCTTTGAATGTGCAGCATTTGCAGATTTCTGCTTACTAGTAGAAGAGCTCCATTTTCCTTTGCCCTTCTGACTAGCCAAGAAAGCTTGATCTGCAACACGCATAATGGACCTGTTCTGCCTGGACTGATCTTCCTGCAATAGAACAGAGACTAATTCCTCAAATGACAAGGCATTCGGATTGCCTTTCATCATCAACCGAAGTCTACAGGCAAAACTCTGATATGAATCAGGAAGACCATTCAGAACGGTCTGCACAAGTGAGCTATCTGGTATAACCTCATCAGCAGAAATCAATTGTTCCTTCAGGTCTTTGATCTTTGTAAGAAAACTGTCCATAGAATCACCTTCATTCATGTGCTCACTCTCCAACTGTTTTCGGAGGTAAGCAACACGAGCCTCATTCCTAGCCTGGTACAAAGTGGTAAGTGTATCCCAAGCATCCTTTGCTGTTCTACAAGAGCGAATGTGAGGAATAATGGCACGTTTTACAGACAAAGCTATCAATGCATGTGCCTGGGCATCTCTGCCATCCCAACGAATCTGCTCTGCAGTAGGTGCAACAGAAACAACAGCACGAACAGGAATCTGTGGAATATCATCTTCGACACCATCTTCATCAGCTTCAATACCTGTATTTGCAGTACCTGTCATTACAGGTGTAACAGGACGTCTTTCAACACCCTGCACAATGTTCCACAATCCTTTTGCAACCAGTACATGTCGCATCATATAAGCCCATAATGGGTAGTTGGTACCATCCAACTTATCCTCAACAGCCAACATACGGAATACATCACTGCTTTCAGCCATGGCCAGTGACTAAAATACCTTGATGCAGAAAATTGATTGTATCTAAAAAGGTTGAACAGAACTGCCCAAACGAGTTCTGCTAGACCTGTAGCAGACTTCGAGATGCTTAAACTGGCGAACAGAAACTGGTTTATACCTTTGGCACAAAAGGACAAAATAGCCTGCACAAGCGCTGCGATAGTGCGTTCGGAGGCCGAAACGAGCTCAGATCGCGATTTTGGCACCACATAGCAAAGCTGTTTTGATCTCGGAAACACCCTGAGTATACTCACCAAATTTCGTGCGAATCTGAGACTGCAAACGGAGGAGTGTCGATGGCGCCCTAGAAGAAGCGACGACCTGCTCTGATACCAATTGTTGGAGTTAGACGTCTACGGAAGCACGCGAACAGCACAAGGAAGAAGAAGAAGCTTGGAGCACAACACACAAGACTGAATGTATTACTAGAGAATGTACAAAGATAAGTAGCCCATTAGGGCAATAGGTGTATATACAAGCCGGGGGAAAAAAACCTCCTAAAGAGGGAAAAAAGTGCCCCGGCAGTCCTAGAGTGTTCACACACATCACTACCTAAATATATCAACAACGTTGACATGTGTCACACCCCTTCACATAGGTATGTGCATCCATATGAAGATTGGGCCACCAAATTCTTGAGAATAGAATGGTCTTAATTACTCAGTCAGGCTCAAAGTGTCCACCTGCAACACCACTATGTGCAGTTTCTAAGATTTTCAAATAGTCTGATTCGTGAATGCATAGTCTTAAGTAACCATCTTTTCCTCTTTGGTATAGGTTGTCTCCGAATAAGGCATAGTCTTGAGCCTCTTGTTCCATGCTTCATTTTCTTGCTAGACTAGCCTAGCTGGGTAATGTCCCCGATCTCATGAATTCTACCAATGGAGCACTCCTTTCCAGAATTAATGGCACATGATGAAGGGTAGAATACTCCACTAGGGTCTCTATTGACACATTGGACAATTCTTAATCCACTCATGTATTAATTATCCATACTAGGCCAATACACTCCTAAACATTTCAAACTCTGCAATGTTCGTTGTTTAGAATAGTGATTCCTAGAAATCCTTCACTCGCTTGTTGCAACCAACTACTATGTTCATCCTCCTCCATACAAGGAGCTAGTACACCCTCTATATCGTGTTTGTACATACTTCCTACCAATATTTGATATTTTTGTGATTTTACAACTTCATCTTTGTCCGTTTTCACATTCTTATTTGCGAGTCCAAAGGTTAATATAGGTACCAACTTATTTGCCCATTTAGGAACAATTTCTAAATTGAACAGATAAGCGTCAGGTAGTTCATCAAACACTCCTTGCGGTGACTCTCTTGAAGTGATGCAAGAAAGGTGATCTACCCTAAGGTGGCTCCTACCTTTCCTAACAACCACTTCAAAGTCGTATTCCATTAGTAAGAGGAACCATCTGACTAAGTGTCATGTATTGCAAGGTTTATTGACAAAATATAATAAAGCTTGATGATCAGTGAAAAATTTGAACTTGTTGGCCAATAGATAGTGTCGAAACTTCTTCATAGCATATACCATGCCTAAGCCTTCTCTTTCAATTTTTGTATAATTTTGTTTAGCTTCATTTAGTTGTCTGCTAGCATATACTATAGGCAAATCTAGATTTCCTTCATTGTGGGTTGTGCTAGCGCACATCCTAATGCATAATTGGATGCATCTACATGGACATGAAATAGTTTATTCCAATCAGGAGTGGTCAGTATTAGTGTTGTGCACAAATGGCTCTTCAACTCATTGAAGGAGTTTTCGCATTCGTCATTACACTCAAAAATTGTCAATAGAGTGTAAAGAGGTTTAGCTATGATCACAAACATGTGGATAGACCTGTGAAAATATCCACAATGGCCCATGAAGTATTGTACCTCTTTAACGTTCCTTGGCCTTTGCAACTCCACTATGGCTCTTACTTTGTCCTCATCTTTTGATATTCCATTCCTAGAAAAAATATGACCTAAGATCTTACCTGGACATGCCATGAACACACACTTTTCTGGGTTCAGACACACTCGATATTCTCTAAACTCATTGAAGATCTATATGAGCTCAGGGATGTGGTATCTTCTTTCTTGGGAATGAGCACATAAATCATCCACATATACTTATAAGCTCATCATCCACATATACTTCTAAGCTCTTTTGCAAGAACTCTTTGAAGACATGACACATGAGCCTTTGGAATGTTGTAGGTGCATTGGTGAGCCCAAATGGCATCACACGGAATGCAAAGATTCCCCACATGTGGCAAAGGTCATTTTGTGTTGATCTTCTGGGGCAATGGCTACTTGGTTGTAACTTGAAAATCCATCAAGGAAGCTATAAACTTCCTTGCCTGCACGCTCCAACAAATGTTCAGTGATTGGAAGTGGATAGTAATCTCTTATTGTAGCTGCATTAACTTTTTTAAGGTTAATACACACGCACAAATTTTCGTTCTTCTTGGGCATCACTACAATGGGGGACACCCATTTAGTATGCTCAATATCATAGATAAATCTAGCTTCAATCACTCTATCAATTTCTTCTTTTATTTTGGCTACATAAGTGTCATTATATGTGTAGCGCTTCTGTTTGGTGGGCTTGGTGTCAGCTATCATGGGGATCATATGAGAGCATATTTCTAGACCTACCACCTTCAGGTCTCTATAGGTCCATGCAAACACTATTGGGTGTGTGTAGAAGTGCAAGAGACACATAAGAATCACACACAAGGAGCACAAACGCGGCAAGGCACACAGAGAAGATGGATGGATGAAATAGCTCTCTCTATTGATGATGAATTGAATTGAAGAAAGAGGTGAATAATATCCCTAAGTACAAAGTAGCACCACATATGATTGTATCAAGTATGTGGTAACATGGGAAAAAAACCTCTAGCCAGCACTAGAGTAAAAAGTGCCCATGTATAGGGAAAAGGTTCACATCAAAGCTACTCGAGGAACGCATAAGAGTTACAAACCCCCCTAGAGCAAATGATGTGAACACATATAGGGAGTGATAGATCAGCCCCCACAAGGTAATAAGCCTAAAGATTTGCGAAAAGCTTCAAACTTTTCACATGGAAGAGCTTTGGTGAATATGTCTGCCACATTTTCTTGTGTAGGCACATATACCAAATCAATATCTCCTGCATGAAGGTGCTCTCTCACATAGTGATAATGCACCTCAATATGTTTGGTCCGTGCATGAAACACTTGGTTTCGTGCAACAACGAAAGCACTCTGACTATCAGTGAGAATATGCATACTTCTATCAATAGCCATCTCAGCCATATACACTCCATTATAGCTATGAAAATTGCCCTATACTTAGCTTCACAACTCAATGTTGCCACTATAGGTTGCTTCTTACTCAACCAAGATATGCATGAGTCTCGAAGAAAAAATCAATTACCACTAGTGGACACGCGAGTATCATAACAACCATCCCAATCACTATCTGTAAAAGCATTCAAGCATGGCTAAATATCTCTTCCATAAAATAGACCTAAGCTCAAAGTGCCTTTGAGATATCTAAACACACGTTTCATCGCATGCCAATGCTTAGTGCTAGGGCTATGCATGAATCGACTCAACTGGGAAACTGCATACTATATATCCGGCCTTGTGTTGCATGCATATATAAGACATCGCACAACTTGCTGATAAAGAGAAGTGTCAAATGCATCACTAGAATCCTCAACTGAGAACTTGAATCCTATCTCAATTGGTGTGGAAACTAACTTGCAATCCTCAAAGTCAAAACATTGAAGTAGTTTTTCAACATTCTTTGCTTGATGCATGACAATTCACCCCCCAACGGATACAAAATGGATGCCAAGATAGTAGCTCAAAAGACCATGATAAGTGACATCAAAAGTATGCTGCAAATCAGCCATAAGAATGTCAAGTTTTGCATCACATGACCCAGTAAAGAGTATGTCATTGACATAAAGAACAAGCATCATACGATCAGCCCCATCTTTGCGTACATAGAAGTGCTTTCAATTGGACTACATGTGAAGCCAAGAGCAACCAAGTGCTTATGGATTTTGTCATACCATGCACGTGGAACTTGCTTGAGACCATACAAGGCTTTATACAAGTGACAAACCATATGCTCTTTCCCTTTCATAATAAATCTAGGAGGTTGCTTCACATAGACCTCTTCTTGCAAATCACCATTCAAAAAGCTTATTTTTATGTCCAACTGATGTACTTTCCAACCTCAATAGGCAACCAATGCAACCATGGTACGAATGGTAGTCATGTGTGAAGTAGGTGAAAAATTTTTCTCATAGTCAATGCCATATTGTTGTGCATATCCTTTGGCAACCAATCTAGCTTTGTAGTGATCAAGCTACCATCAGACTTTCTCTTAATCTTGTAAACCCACTTTGTACCAATGGCATTCTTTCCTTTTGGCAATTCACATAACTCCCAAGTACCATTCCTATGTATGGAATCCATTTCTAATTGTGTAGCACTCATCCATTGTGGATCATCACATGCATCTTCAAAAGAAAGTGGCTCTTTATTACATCAATAAGTGTAGGGCATTACAAGGATATGGAAGGAATACCTCCCAATTTTGAGGGACTAAGGATTCCAATGATTGAAGGAGCCAGACTAGCAAGACAATAATTGTTACAAATCGAATCAAAAGTATGCTGAAATTATCTACACAGAGATACAAAAGATGGAGGATGCTAGAAATACTATTCTAGTGGAGCATTCGGAGTGGCTTTATACCATGGTCATTGTGCCCAAAAGGAACACAATAAAAATGGAGTACGATACAATTAGAGGTTGTGGAGGGCAAAGATTTGCAATTAGTCATCATATCCAAGATCCAGGCCTGTCAATCAAATTGAATCTTTTTGGATCACCTAGAAATTGCAAAATCTGTCCAGGTTGTACGTAGCCTTCTCGTACCTTTTTTTCGGCTTAGTTTTACTAATTTTCGTCAATTTTCATGATTTTTCTTTAAGTTTTTCATGTAATTTAGAAGCCATTTCATAGCCCAATTCATGAACACCTAGTTGGAAATTTTTAGGATTCTCTCTAGAATTTTTAGATTTTTTAAAGTTTTTGGGATTTTTTTAGTATTTTTTCAATGCTCTTTTTCTTTTTAAAATAAAACAAAAAAAGAGGCTCTTTGTGGCTTTGAGTGCTGATTTTTTATATTTTTTAATGATTTTTTGGGATTTTTTTGGAAATTTTTGGAATTTATTTGGATTTTTTTCCTATTTTTTGGCATTTTTCTCAAAAAAACACTCCTCTCTTGTTTTTTTATTCTTATTCAAAAAAATATATCTTTTCTCTTCTCTACTTCTCTCTACCTCTCTCTATCTTCTCTCTCTATTTCTCTCATCCTCTCTCTACCTTATCTCTCTAACTTTTCTCATCCTCTCTCTACCTCTTCCTTCTCTTTCTCCTCTCTCTCTCTCACCCTTCTCTCTCTCTCTCTCTCTCTCACACACACACACACACACACACCCTTCCCCCCCTCTCCCCCACTCTTATGTCATTTTGAAGGTTTTCCACCAAAAGGCCTCGAAGTGACACATCTCTACTTACGGCTTGGTTGTTCACTCACCGGGATGGAGAGCCCATTAGATGGTGGGCAACTGTTAAGCTGGTTAGAGGTTAAACTAGTCAAAGGTCAAAGTGGTCAATTGTGGAGCCATTCAAAGGTCAAAGTGATGAATTTGCAAGGGATGCATAGATGGTGCAAAAGTGCAAAGTGGTGCACAAGTGGCCGAGAACAAGGGTGCATAGGTAGTGCACAAATAGTTTGCTCACAATGGTTTTGTAGGAAAAGTTGAATGCATATTGTAGAATGGTTTTGAAAGGTTATTAAGGTTTTTAAGTGTTTTGGAAGGTTCGAGCACACATTTTGAAGAATTGAAGATCAAAGGTGGACGCCAGATGAAGGGAAGGCAGTATGCAAAAATTTATGTGTCCCCCCTATTTAAAATTTTGGTTCTCCTAAAGTCACTATAGGACAAAATAGGGAGTCATTCGCCTTACACATTAAGTGATCCATGGGACATGAAAGTGAGGACCAAGATTACACTAGTAGTTGAAAAACGTACTTAAGGATAATCGACACTCACAACAAGGATTATCATTGTTGGAGTTAGACTAAGCAAGAGAGGGCATAGTCTACACTAGATAGTGAGAGAAAGAGAAGAGACTTGATCAGTGAGTATGCAAAGAGCAAGTAAGGGAGCACCTAAGGTGAAACAAGCACTATCAAGGAAGTGTTGCATGTCAACAATAGAGAGTGATCCTTCCTTCCCCCTCATTGGAAGCTTGAGTGCAAGGTGTGTGCAAGGGCAAGTTGCTGGACAAGGTGAAGGACTGATACAAAGGAGGTTGATTGCACACGAAATTATGGTATTTTTGTATACTTTTGTGTGCTCTTTGGCTTATGTGCTATCCACATGTAACAATTTTGTCTCATTTTAGAAAAGGATATTGTATTTCTTATTGTTAATCAAGACATAGGCTTCTAGTGCATTTTTATCTCTTTGATCATGTGTATCTCAAGGAGCCAATCACACTAGATCAATGCTTGAGCATGTGCATTGGCATAGAAGACAACTTGGGTGAGGAGTTAGAATTGTCCAAAATCTATAAGGATTTTGACAGTTCTACTAGTCATACTTCTTGAACCTCCACTGCAATAGATGAGCTAGCTGAGCAAGTGGCCAAGAAGCTAAGAGTTCAAAGTAGACAAACACCAAGGGTCACCTCAAGCACCATATAGGCCGTAACCAATCCCAAGAAACCAACCACCACCTCCTTCCTATCATGAGGAAGGAGATAAGGAAGAGAGCTTACACACACACACTCACAATCAAAGAGAAGCACACACTCAGATTGAGGCAAGGAAGAATGATCTTCTTCTTCTTCTTATATTACATAAAAAAGAATGTACAAGAATGAATTAAAAAACAAGAATACAACAAGTGCAATATATAAAGATTAGTACATAAGGAAAAACCTAATGTCTGTGAATGCGTGAGCTAGCAAGGAAAAAATGTGCCATCACTCTCGGTAGATAAATCTAATAAACCTCAATGAAGTATCCCTGACATATACCGGCATGACCACTATACATGTCAAAGAAACAAAAAACTGATACGTGTCATCTTGGATCATCACTATTGAGCTTGATATCTCAACACTCCCCCTCAAGCTCAATGTCATGCCTCTAATCCAAGCATGTTCTAAAACTTCTTCAGCTTCTCTACTCCAAGTGCTTTAGTGAAAATATCAGCAACTTACTCATCTGTTCTCAAACTATCCTCTTCCTCCTACATGATTCTGTTGTTGACCTTGGTCTTTGTTACTATTTCCTCTTCCACTTTCGAAACCTCTACCTTTGCCTCTTCCTCTGCCAGAGTAGCATACCTTCTTAGAACTAGATTTTCTTTAATAATCAACATAGACACCACATGAACAAAATTCGGAATATTTTCCCTGGTATGTCTAGAAGTTCTGAAGTGATTATATGCAACTCCTAAACCACGAAGGCACACTTCCACCTTATCATCATCATCTACATTCACGCCAATAGATGCAAGTGACTCACATATGCTTTTGATTTTCAATGGTGTAGTCACTTACCAGCATGCTCTTCTTTTCCAGTGTATGCAGCTCGTTCTTGAGTTGCAATTTCCGTTCCTTTGTATTGGTCTCATACAAAGTGACCAGACTGTTCCAAGCCTCTTTTGGAGTCTTGGCATCTTGTATGTGTCCAATCATGCTATCTTGTATGCTAATAGATAACCAATACATTACCTTTTGAGCTCCTTGATTCCATTCCTCATATGCTCTTAACTAGTCTGCAGTCTGATTTCTTTCTGGTAACTACAGAGCATTTTCGTTCTCTCGTTCGATGTACTTCCAGTATCCTTTTCCCATTAAGAAATTCATCATTCTAAATCTCCAAGCATGGAAGTTGTTCTTGTCTAGCTTATCACTCATAAGCTGACTCATTCCATCTGCATTTGCCATTTCTATAGCAATTCACAACACTACAAAACACTACAAGTAGCACTTCTGCTTGAACACTGTCACACTATGACATGACAGTTTGATCTCAGAAAAACACAATGTTTGTGTATCAACAGTACAAGAAATTGCTTGAAATTTTGGATTTGGGATATTTGAGTGTTGTCAAACAGGAGGCAAGTTACAGTTTCTAAAAATTGACCCTGTGGGCCCCACCTTGCGGGCTTGAAATGGAGGTGGAGATGGCTCCAAAACTTTGATCTCGCAAAAACGTGTGACCCCAAATTGACATGCACTACATTTATATATCATATGTTGTTTGGATATGTTTGGCAATCCAAGCACACTCTGATCCCTGCATATTTGCTTTAAACTTCTTTCTCCTATGTGAGCTAATCTTTTGTGCCACATTTCTAATTCTCATAAGGTTTGTCCTCCATAATTGAAAAGTTCTATATTTCTAGTATCTTGTAGCTCGAATGTAAAGAGTCTACATGTCTTTTCTCCTTTGGCTATCCTCTTGAATCCTTGCTAAGGATCTTCAACAAATGCTCCATTTCTTGTAAACCTTACCTGCGAACCTTTTTCTACAATTTGTCCAATACTTATCAAGTTCTTGGTTATGGTGGGTACATACAATACCTCACTAAGTAGATTCATATTTTCGTCTAAGGTCTTCACATTCCCAATTTTTTCAACTGAGTGCCTTGTGCCATCTCCTATTTGTACCTCATGATTGTTCCTTGGATCCTCCAAGTCAGATAGCAATGCCACATTTCCTGCTACATGATTTGAACAACCAGAATCTATATAGAATACATGCTCATCTGCTTTATCTTGCCTCATGGTCATGTTCATCAACAAATGTGAGTCTTCTTGTGCCTGATCTTCAGTGTAATTGTTGTAGTATCTTCTTCCTCTATAGCCTCGTTGGTTATTGTAGTTATTGTTGTAGTTGTTGAAATTGTTTGATCTTCCTCTTCCATAGCTTCCTCTATTGAAGCCTCTTCCTCTCTGATTTCTAGGGTTCTTGAAACAATTCTTAGTTGAAGAGAATGCTTCAAGTGCATTCTAGGTTTCTTGTGATGTCTTACAATTCCTAATGTGTGGAAGTAAGAAATTAGAAACTGAGTTGAGAAGATATGACCTGGCCAAGGCATCCTTTGAGCACCATGTTGATAAACTTTCCTGTTCTTCTTGAGTGGGTTGCCCTTTGCTTCTAAGTATTGGCATTAACTCATCTCTAGATATGTAACCATATAGATTTCTACCTTGTAGATATGCTTCCATTCTAATAGACCAAGCAAATTTATTACCTCGAACCAATTTTTCAATTGATGATGGGAATCCATCTCCCATGTTGAGTTGAGGATTACTCTAATACCACTATAAGGAGATGGTTGGATACACTCCAGAAATGAGGTAGTACTACATAAATCCTGCTCGACACCTGCCAATGTAGCTTCAAGGTACCTTACTAGACATCTGTAGCTTCCTAAATATGCATTTGAAACCATAATGTGCTTTGCAGCATCACCTTCAAATAGTTATGTCAAAATAGACTACTTCCAAGATTGAAGAGTTGCAAAAAACTTGCTATTTTAGGACTTGCACTTGCTCAGTATTTCACTCAGTGCTCACTCACTGATTACAATGACTTGCACCTGCTCAGTATTTCACTCAATGCTCACTCACTGATTACAATTGACCGAAGAGCTTTTAGAAATATCTAACTGGAGTCCTAATCTTGCTATAGGGAGTTATTTCACTAATTTAGGATGAGTGTATCCTAAGAAAGCACATTAAGAAGTTAGGGGTGTAATCCTGACTTTTTAGGAGGATGACAATGAGCAGACATAGGTAGCTTTCGGAGAACTTATCTCACAAAGTACTGAATCAAATGAAATGAAAACTAATAGCCTAGAACTAGAAGGTATAATCTACATATAACAAGTTAAATCACATTGATTTGACAAGTATACACATAGAATTCCTCAAAATAAATTCACTGAAATGAGTGTTAAGTAGTAGTCAACAGTAGACATGAGATAACTTACATGAAATGAATCAATTGTGTAATATTATGAATGTATGATACAAAGCATATGATTTAGGCTTACTCATACATGTGTGAGCTTAGTGTACCCACAAGCTTGAAGCTCAATGTGTCCTTCTTCTACTCCCTTTTTTTTGCGACTAAAAAGTCAGGGTCTTTTATAGATGTGTTCCCAATTTGAATTTTGAATCTACCACCTAAAAGTGATCCTACCTTTTAGGATTCTAACTAGTTTGATTCCAACCACTTAGTTGTTGTGACTTACAACTCGTAATGCTATGAGATTCTCTCAAGCTTTTCCTTTTACATTTATCTTGAGTTAAACTCAAGAGATTTACAAGAGGTGTTCATGTGTGACTTATGAATACTCATGCTTAAGATGTGAAGTAAGCCTTTGATATTTGGTCAAGCATCAAGGCTTTCCAAATGTACCAACACATGTTCTCAATTTTGGATCAGTGAGCACTTGGATTCAACAAAATATCTTTCAAAAGGAAACAAAAAGTGGAATAGATTCTACTATTAGAGCTCTTTTCCTTATATGAGATTAGAGAGAGAGAGAGCTTCACTTTCTCACTTTTAGATTGTCTAGATAGGAGTGGCACTCGTCTATCAAAGGCAATAGGGATATCAATTAATCATGGTGGTTGGATTGAGTCTCATATGGAGACTCTAGAGAGAAGTAGTTATCATATGGATGAGAAGGAAGAGGTCTTGGGTTCAAGTCTTATAGGAGACGTGGGGACGGTTTTTTTCCCAAAGAGCTCTAGTGCCTTCTAGAAGCATCCACTTAAGTTAACTTGAGTTAGCTAAGACACTTCGCACACATGTAGTTACATGGTTGACACTTGGATGGTTAGTATCCACTTGGTATAGTGGGTAGTCCCTTGGAGAGAGTTATATATAGAGGCATAAGGTTAGGAGGAAAAGAGACTCATCTCTCTATGTATGTCATCAGAATGCTTCAATGTGAAAGATAAAATCCAAGGTGAAATGAGTTTCCACAAGGAGTGAAGCTCATATATGATCTTAATTTGAGCCAAATAGGTTGCATTGGAAAGATGTGCACCAAAATGAAAAAGGCTAAATTTGTACGAAACAAATTCTAGGAGGTACTTACTTCTCATTCTAGAAGGAAAGAAAACTAAGATATGAGTTAACCAAAGGTATTCCCTTGAAATTTTAAATTCAATTTCCAAGAAAATTATTCAATGCATTTCTTTCTAATGCCCTCCAAAAGCAAAATGCTGCATCATCAAACTCATCACTTTTCTTTCAAAAGGAAGAAACACTTCATATATTTCACTTGATAATGGTGACAAAAATCTCCTTGCTCAACTCATAAAGCAAAAACATGTTTTTTTTAATCAATTCACACATAATGTATGTGTTGGAGTTTTAGGTCCGTAGAAGCATGCGAAAAGCACAAGGAAGAAGAATAGAATCCAGTTCACTCTTCGTGGCATGCTCCCATTTGACATGATCCTTTGCATAGCCTCTTTGTAACAAGAAGGCTCACCAACATCTGTTAGCATAGAAAAATCCAAACATGGAACATATCTATGAGGTGGATGCAACACACATGTAGAACATCTCAAAGGTTGTTGAACAGGAGAATTTGTAGACTAATCTAATTGGACATTCTCCTAAACATCCCTATGTGTAGCATTCTTATGCATGCTAACAAGAGGACTAGTATCCTCAAACACCACTCTTCTCACTTCAACCTCCCTAATGGGTTGTTTATGCATCTTAGAATGATTGAAAATGACATCACTACTTTTGATCACTGACTATGTTTCAAGATCCCATAAGTGATATCCGAATCGACCTTCTCGACGTATCGCAGAAAAATGCATTTCTTTGACTTATGGTCCAATTTTTATCTATGATTCTTGGGTATATGAACATACACTTCACAACCAAAAACTCTAAGATGATCACAATATGATGGCTTCCCTATCCATAACTTTTGTGCCACTTTTAGACCTTTGGTAGTACTAGGTGAAAGGTTAATCACATCAACTACAGTCATCATTACTTCTGCCCAAAATCCTTATGAAATTTTTGCATGATGCAACATAAGAACATCTCTATTTTGAATAGTTTTATTCATCCTCTTAGCTACATCATTCTGTACTTGGCTATAAGGAGCTCTAAACTCTCTCCCAATTCCTCTAGACTAACAAAAAAGGCTCAATTTATGTGAGGTATATTCACCCCCATTATCTGAATAGAAAGCCTTGAGCTTAGTTCCTTTTTCAGTCTCAATTGAAGCATGCCATTTTTTAAAATAGGGAATACCTCATCCTTTGATTTTATAGGACATACCTATACTTTTCTACTAGCATCATCTACAAAACTCACAAAGTAAAGAGATCCATCTAATGACCTCATGGGCATAGGATCACACACATATGTATGAAAAAGATCTAAATTCTAAATTGAAGAGTCAATGTGCATCTTACACACATTCCTTGATTTTCTTTCCATATTGAAAATGCTCACAAAATGAAAAGTCAAAGAAAGATAACACAAGTAAGTAGCGAGAATGAGAAAAATCTTACATTCCAATATGCAAAAGATTTAATGTTAGCCGGTCATCAAGTTGCCCAATTGAAATTAGACTACGTGATAACTGAGGTACATAGGATACATTATACATAGTGAATTTTGAACCATCAATGAACTGCACAACCACATCTCTGATCTTGATAACATCACATTGGTAAAAGTCATCAAGTCTCACAGTACCAAGAGACTTTGTTGCATATGTAGAGCACCATTCTTTATGTGATGTCACATGGAAAGAAGCACCAAAATCTAGGAGTCATGTGGTGGGAAAGAGAATCAGCCATAAGAACCTAAATGGATGCAGTACTCTCAAGTGTCAACGCATCAACATCATCAGAATTATCATTAATTTCTTCTATCTTCATAGTCAAAGTAGATGGAGTAGGTAACTATTTAGCATGGCCATCATCATTCTATCCTTTACCTTTAGCATTCTATTGATGCACGCAAATCTTTCTTCATATGTCCTTTCTTATGAAAATAATGGCACTTGATGTCACTCTTCTTGATTTCTTCTACTCTTATTTTGTTGACCATTCTTTTTCGTGTTCTTGCTCCTACCACTTATTGACTCTTTCCTTGGTAAGAATCATGAACACTATATGCATCTCCACAATGAATACCAACCATGAAATTTATATAGATCTCATCACTCAAGAGTTGTTCACATCACACCATGCGGTGCAGTATTGCTAATAGCTATCCAAAACGTATCCCATGATGAAGGCAAGGTGCATAACAAAAAGACTACTTTCATTTCATTATCCATCTCCATTTTTTGAGCCTCTAAATGAGAGAATATAGCATTAAACTCATTTAGATGAGAAACAACACTATTTGTGTCCTTGAGGCAAATGTCATATAACTTTCTCATCAGATATAATTTATTTGATAATGTTTCTTTTTCATATGTATTGCATAACTTCTTCCAAATCACCTCTCTACTTTCACAATCCACTAGTATAAAGTAAATATTATCTCCCAAGCTCAATCGAATGGTAGACATAGACCTTTCTAGTTATCTCTCTCTCCCTTCATCATTCACTCTCTTAAAATATTTTAAAAAATGAGGAACACACATTTCAAATATAAATTGTGTACCTAAGTCACAAGGTCTTAGGGACATGTCAAAGAGACTAAATCTCATTTGCCCCACAAGCACGTATAATGGTGGATTGAAACACGCTTAATTATCAATCCAAAGAACCACATGAAACAAGTGTATGAGGATGTGTGCACGCGTGATGGAAAGTGAAGTGGTTCAGTTATAATGCATGAGAAAAGACTAAACTACCTCTCCAACTCACTAAATCTCTAGAAATGTCTGCTGCACAACACTGAATGGAAAGACACCAACAATCACTCCACAACTTGTATTGGTTCACACACACACTACAATAGTTCAAAAGTGATGGGGAGGGATAGGCAACAGTCCTAAACACACATTCCAAGCTTCACACACACACAAAAGTGTCGAGATATGAGAGTGCATCTCCCTTTTGCATCTTGGAGCCACTCTATTTCCATTACATTTCCTTTGTATTTGGGTACCTTGCCATTTGCTTCTACCAGTTATATTCATTCTCCTTTCAGGGGAATTATCCCACATGAGATGTATTTTGGAGAGCCCCTCATAAATCTATATAAGGAGGGCCTCTCTCCCATTTGTATTTGGTTAGAAACTTGAGGAGCTTACTCCATGCTCTTGGCAAGCTCATTTCTAATCCACATGAGTTTACCCATTTCATGGTCTACTCATTTTGTGTCTGGCATATTCTTTGTTTTGTGAGAGTACTTTACTTTTCATTTTGCTTCCGCGTGCGTACTCTCTACAAAAAGATCATAGAGAAGATGAAAATCAGCAGGGAAGAAGCAAATTCAAAATTTCAGTTCTCCTCCTTCACAATGGCAAAAAGTTCTTATAAAGAGTCACAAAGTGACTTATATACCTGTGCCCTAAAAATGGTCTTTTCACACAAGTGACCGGCACTTTATTGACTAATCTTTAATTCTCTACTATTTTACAAGAAGTATATTACAAGGATTTGGGGCTTATGCATCTAGAGGATGACTCTAGTGCATTTACATAGCTTCGAGGGAATTTCCTAGAATTTTGAAGAAGAATTTTTATGCCCATTAATTTGAAAATTTTTGGGGCTCCTCTTTTGTGCCTCTTTTCTCTGCAACACTCTCCCCCTCTTTGTCTCTATCGTCCCTTGATAGGCTTTGCTTCTTGTCTGCAGCTTGTTTGTGGCTCCTGAATACACACTCACCTAGTGGTCAAAGAAGTAATAAGGATTGTTAGAGAATTTGTTAATTTATCCAAAATTAGTCCTTTGCTTCTATAAGCCCCTTGATATTCCTTATATCATAACTCTGGGTTGCTGTATTAGGTCGGGCTACCACGCACACCATTAGTGGCTAAGAATGTGATATTCTTAGTCACTCTCCTCAAATTCTTAGCCTCTACCTCTTTCTAACTTTTGGTCTTCTGATATGTCTTTGTCTTCACACATCTGACCCTGTTGTATTGCTTGGAGCCTATTTATTTTTTCCACCGCATGAAACTTGTAGATGAGGAGACAATTAAGAACTTCAGACAATATGTTATCTTATCCGATGAAGGATCCTTTGTGTACTGTCTCCCTTCCCTGTTCGTTGCTTTCCATCGCATGCACCTGGTGGATGAGGAAGCTGTGTGCAACCTCCCATGAAATGTCCTGGTTGTTATCTTTCTTTATTTCCAATCCTCAAGACCTGGTTCTTTAGTGTTGGGGCTTGATGCATGCCCCTACGGGGCTTTGGGTAGAGGGTTTTTCTTTTCTTTATGAGCTTTGTTCTTCACCAAACAGCTTTATTCTTTGATCTTCTTCTTCTTCTTCTTCTTTTGCTCGATTCCCCTTCCACACGTCCCTCCTCCTGAACTCTATCATCCTCGACAGACTTTTTGTGGTGATGTGCATATGTTTGTATGACTTTCTGCTCTCGATGGTTAAGCAAATTGGCTTGTGTTGGCAGCAGTCAGGGAACCGAAGGAGCCACAAGACGAAGAGAGTCAGAGCGAAGGGACAGCACAAGCAGACATGGCAGTCAAAGAAGATCTGGCAAGTAGGCCATCTAAATTTTTCAGACATCAAGGAGTTGAGCACACAAGAAGAAAGAGCAAGTAGGGAGCTCAAAGGTATGTATGACAAATCATTAGAGAAAATCCCTACACAAATAGTGATTTTCATCACTAAAAACCATTGTAAATATCATTCGTATTTTTGTAGCTCCATTTTGTGCAAGCCAAGGAGTCCTTGAGCTTGAGGAGCTTTAGAAGTATCTACCTGCCAATTTTCATATTTTTTAGATCTCGTTTGAGCCCTCTAATAAGCCCTGGAACCTAATTTTTAACTAGGCCGGACACTAGGTCTGAACAGGGCCAAAGCTAGTCAAAAACTATAAAAGGAGCTAGAGAGCTCATTTTTGGGGTTGGATTGTAATTGAAATGAACTTGTAAGAGCTTTTTGAAAGTAATCTAAAGAACTCCATTGCTTCTCACCCTTTGCCTTACCTTGTGTGCGCGTGTGTGTGTATGTGTGTGCATGTTAGTGTGCTTCTCACTCACGCACTTGTGCCTTCACTTGCTCGAGGTCTTCATACCATCCTCACGTCTTCCCGGATTGACAATAAAGGAGGTGCTACTCATCACTGAGCTACACCAAATTTTGGCGCCGTTGTCGGGGATCGAGCTTTGAGGACGAGCGTGTGATGGTAAGACGTAGATTGGAGACGTTGGCGTTGTAGGTAATTTCTTTACTTTTCCTATTTTTCTCTTTCTTGCCTTACCACCATCATCACCATCTTCCACCTCCATTTCCATCATCGCAAAAATTTCAATTTTTTGATCATATCACCTTCTCCACCTCATTTCCCTCATTTCACTTGTGAGAGAGAGCGAGAGAGCGAAATTGTGTGTGCTGTTTTTGCATGTTTTTTGAGCTGTATTGCAGGTACAGGCCGCATCATCGTCCCCAGCACTCTGCGCAGGTACGGAATTCTCGGTAACTGTCTATGTGTCGCCGACCTCTGTCAATCGCGACCGACAGAAAAAATGCTCAAATTGCCAAACAAAGTGCAAAACCATGATCTACAGGCCTAGAGCTTCCCAAAAATGTGCTTAGAATTTTGAAACTCCTCAGATTTCTGTCAATCGCGATCGCTCTGTCAATCGCGATCGACAAACCACGACGGACAGACCTGTCAATTGCGATCGACCCATCAATCGCGACTGACAGCCCACGACGGCTCTGTCAATCGCGACCGACAGGGTCAACGACTGATTGACCACGACTGACGGATCATACGCGTGACACGTGTCAATCGCGATCGAGTCATCAATCGCAATCGACCCATCAATCGCGACTGACAGCCCACGACGGCTCTGTCAATCGCGACCGACACAGTCAACGATTGTTTGACCACGACGGACAGACCCTCGCGACCGACGTGTCAATCGCGACCGACCCATCAATCGTGACTGACAGAGTCAACGACCCTTTGACCACGACTGATTGACTTTTTGAACCACCTGTCAATCGCGATCGACACGTCAATCGCGACTGACAGCCACGACGGACCTGTCAATCACGATCGACACATCAATCGCGACTGACCTGTCAATCGCGACTGACAGAACTTGCGAACGTGTTAGAAGGGCAAATTTGGCCAATTTTCTAGGGTAAAGAATAGGGGGCTAATTTGGCCAATTTGTGGGACAAACACTCGGGGTTAGCATAGCATGTTGAAGCCGCAACCCAAGTAATTCAAGAATTTCTGCCTGCTTGATTAAACTGTTTTGAACCCTGTTTTAAAGTTAACCATAATCGAGGTAGGAAAACTGAGGGATCCTTGGGATTGTTTTTTATAAAGGAAAGAGATAATTTGGTCGGTGAGTCACATGCATGAAAGTGGTTTAGTCTGTCATTTGAATTTAAGTCTGGAGCTAATCTTGGGACTAATGCAGGTCTATTGAGAAGCAATTGAGAGCGTCCAAGCAAGGGCTTTGTGCAAGCTTGAGAATCAACTTCTCGAGCACTAAAGAGCAAGGATCAGCAAGAAAGGTCAGAATATTCTCAACTCCCCTTCGTCAATTCCTAGCTTAGGCTAAGAACGACTAGAGGTAGGAGTAAGTCAGGGCGACGATAGGCAATTATCAAGTTGAAGAATACCTAAACTTTCAAGTTCAAGCTAAGGACATAATCTTTGTACTGTCGAGAACTTTAAAGGAAAAGAACTTAACTTGGAACGATCAACTTTAAGTGCGGAACTACACTCAAATATACCTTACGACGTGATATCAGACAAGAATTTTAACACGGGAATCAACTAAAAAGAATCAAGTAACTGATACAAAAGGACTCTCCAACGAGGTTGTACTAGGGCAAATTTGGGCTATCCAATTAGGCTTATGAACCTTAGATCAGGGCGACATCTAGTAAGGGATAGACAAAGCCTTAGGTCTTCAGAGGCTAGTGTCAACCACACTGCTAGGTCGTGGGCCCAGCAGTTGAGCCACCACTCATACTACCCAAGTTCTGAGACTAGTGAATCCGAGATGTCTCAAGGTATGGAGAGACCTACAAGAAGTTCAGGAGTGCCATACTTGCATAGGGTAGAAGGCCCTTACAAAACGCAGTTGGAATACCTTAGGACCAACCGATTAGGTGCCAGCATCTATGAGGACGGCCTAGGAAGATCTGTGGCACAGATTAAGAATCCTGATCAATCCATTGTACTAGAGCGCCCAGCTGTCAAGTTTGAAAACGGAGCATACTTGGACAAAGAAGGAACCATATACGTAGTCACCAGTCACCCAGATAGGACGGACAAATTTGGAAATGTGATCCCAGAAGCGGACTTAGGGGACCTAGAGCAAGGAAACATGGGTACAGAACCTAGAACCCCTCGAGGCAAATCGATTCTCACTAGGATTATCACACCAGAGTGGATTCCCCAGGATAATAAGAGCATAGATTTGCTCCTCAATCGAGAAACTGACGAAGCCTTTTGGAGGTATAAATATGATCAGCCAAGTGATATAGGAACAATCATGATCTATGAGTTTAAGGATCCTGATAGCCCAGGCAGAGTGACCTACTTAGATCACGCTTCGGAGAGGATCTTTGTGGTGACAGAAAATGATAGGCATGCTTACACTTGGAAAGGTGAAATTATTTTCCCCCAACCAAGATCGAATGTGTCCTATGGTCACCCTGGTTCTGGAACATCCCAAGCTCATGGAATTCAAAGAGACAGGAGTAGAGATAGGCCAGAAGTAAGCTTTGCCAACCCAGGGGGCAGAGAAAGAACGAGAATGGAAACGAATAGAGTAGAACCTGAGATGCTTAGAGCTCACAGGAATCAAAGAAATGCGGATGAATTCCCTCTACCACGACCTAGAGAGCACACAAGGACCTTGAGACCGACTCAGCTAGTTAAGTCCATGAAGAACTACTTCGATGGCACTGGAGATCCATACGATCATGTGGCTGAGTTTAGACAAGTCCTGAGAGCTGAACAAGTGGAGGATCTATTCACGCAGTACAATGCCTTTGGTCTAACCCTTAGGAACACTGCCCTGACATGGTTTCAGCCACTAAACGAGAGACAGTTCAGGAGCATAGACCAACTCCTAGAGGCTTTCATTATTGAATTCTCTAAGAGTGGCATAAGACATAATACCTCCTCACTGATTCACAGCTGCAAGCAAACCCCTCAAGAGACCGTGAGACTTGCAGGAAGGAGATTTAGGCAATATCTTGAAAGATGCCCTGTCCCTGAGCTACCCACACCAGCTAAGCAAGTGGCTTTATTCTTGGATGGATTGCTAAGTACCAAATTAAGATCATATGTGTACTTGAAGGACCCTAGGACCATAGAAGAGTGTGTACGCATGTGTATTGACATTGAGGATAACCTAGGGGAGGAGTTAGAGCTTTCCAAGATATACAAAGATTCAGATAGTGCCTCTAGCCTCTCTTCCACGCAATCCACATCGATTGAGGAACTTGCAGAGAAAGTTGCTCAGAAACTAGGTGTCTCTAGTAAACAAATCCCAAGGTTTGCCCCTGTAAAAAAATGTTATAATTGTGGAGGCGACCATATGGCAAATGTCTGTCCCATTATGGCTCAACCCCAAGTAAATCCTAGTGGCCAATACTGCACCATAGAACGGAGATACACAAATCACACAGCGCAAGACTGCCCATACAACAAGCAAGCAGTTAGGCAAACCTACCCTCAGACATACCCTCAACAAGGAAGATATCAGAACCAATATCCACCACAACAGTACGCTAGGCCTCAACAAACCTACCAACCCTACCAAAACCAACTGAGACCCCAGCCAGTGCTAGCACAGCAACCACCTGCTCCTACTAATGCGATCCCAGTAAAATATGCAGCTGCAGAAGAGAACCTGAATAGAGCTATAGTCCCTGTAACATCATTGCTTTCTGAAAGTGACCCGAGTGACCATAGCTTTGATTCTACACATGTTGATAGCCCCCAGGCCTACTACATGCAGTCTCCTGAGCATGGTGAGTCTTACTATAGTGAAGAGCCAAATGAACCTAGTTGGGAGTCAGATTACACAAACGTCATGTATGCAAACCCCAACCCTAGGCCTCAACCTAAGCAAGTAAGACCCCCATTCCCTAAAGGACCATGCTACAGATGTCAGGGAGATCATCTCATTCGTGATTGTCCCTTACCTTCACCTATGCAACCCCAGTCAGTAACAATTCAAGGCTTTTGCCAAGAATGTGGTAAGGTGCATCTCTTACGAGACTGCCCTAAGAATCCTAATAATATGCCAAAAATCACTCCTATTAATGTTATTGGGTTAGTGGTAGATTCCACAGGAAGTGTCACTTCCACTGCACCCGTACAGGTAGTCACTAGAGCTCAAGCAGTGCAGCAAAACCAAGGGGTAAGCAAGGAAAAGAGCCCAAACGCTAGCGATACTGAGAGCCAAAATAAGAAGAGAACAAGAGCTTGGAGAGATAGCCGTGAACGTATGAAAAGGCAATGGGCAAAGAAGATGAGTGAACTTGAGGAAAGTCTACGAGAAACCAAGGCCAAAATCATAGAGATCACATCTCAACAGCACTCTCACACATTCCCAACGCTACCATCCCCATCACCCTCCATCCCTCCACCCTCTAATACACCCCACGTAACCCACCCACCACCCCAAGCAGGATCAGTATTAGCTGATCCCACTCCTGAAGACATAGACATGATGTTTAAAGCATATCAGGCTAGAATCCAAGAAGGGCCAAATGTCACGGATCATGACAAGTGCTACCCTAGAGCTGACCTAGAGATAGAAAGAACCAAGCTTTGCACGAAAATGGTCGCATTGGCTCAGACTATGTTTGAAGCCAGTCGCCTTTTCAATTACTCGGGCTCACCCAAGACACAATTACACTTGGATGGACTTCTAGAGAAGTTAGAGGGCATAATTGCAAGATCTGCCAAGGAAGAAAAAAATCAAGAAAGAGATAAAGCAAGCAAAAACATGACCCATCCCCCATCAAAAGCTTATGAGCCCAATTCCACTGAACCAGACAACCCCCCCTCCCTAGAAAGAATAGAGAATCTAATCACACAATCACAAAAGGAACTCGCCCCTCAACACCATGACAAGGCTAGTGAAAGAGCAGGTCTTCCTACCCAGAAAGCCTATGTGCCTGAGGCCTACGTGCCTAACTCTACGGAGCCAGACACCTCTTCTTCTATGAATCAATACACACCAGAATTCTTGCGAGAGACTCAAGAAGAGAAATGGGCTAAAGAGAGTGAAGTTCCTCCTCCCATTGAACTGGTGGATGACACACACGATCAATTCCCACAAGACCTTCCTTCCATTTATGGAGAGCAGGAGAGTGCCCAATCTCAAGAAAGATTAGACTTCGAGTCTAATTCTTTACAAGAACTACCCCATTTCACAGGCCCATGGGAAGCAAGTCCACCTGTATGAGAGCACCTACAGTCATGGTAAGAAACGAAGATTCAGTCATACCTAGGAACACAGAGGTAGTGAAGAACACCAAAGTGCAGTGCAATCTCACTTTGGAAGAGCTGCTTAAGGTTAGACCAGAAGTATGGGAACATGTCGCCAAACAAGTACCAGCGATAGTGAAACCTCATTCCCAGGTAGGATCACATAGGACGGTGCCAGAGATACCCTTGGATAAGATAGGAGATATGTGTGAAGGTGAAGAAGGGAACACCTATCTTCCCATTACCTACCAGGAGTACACCACCAAGGCAACTTTGGACTCAGGTGCAGGAGTTGCAATTGCCACCACTTCCCTATGGAAGGGTTGGGGCAAGCCAGCACTCAGGCCAACGAGAATGAAATTGCAGATGGCCGATGGTCATATTGAGAGACCCTTAGGATTGCTAGAAGGAATAACTCTCACCACCTGTGGTGTCGAGTTTGAGCATACATTTGCTATATGTGACTTCAGCAAAAATCATGCCTATGAAATGATTTTGGGAAGACCATTTATGCGGCAGTTGCAAGTGGTACAGGATTGGGGAACCAATTCTTTGTATTTGCAGCACTTAGGTGTTACAACCAAAGTCAATCTCAAGGATTACTCTCATAGAGATGTCCCCCCTATCCAATGGAATCCCATCCATAGAGCCAAAGATGATACAGAATCGGTGCATTCCATAGGGTCAGGATCCTCATGGATGCATGAAGACACCCACTTATGGATGTGCAAAGTAGCAGTAGAAGAAGAGAAGAGGGAAAAGGCACAGGGAGGTAGGTGCAAAAGAAACCCATAGATCAATCCAAGACCCAGCCTATGCACCTGTAGTCTTTCCGGACAAAGAATTTGAACCCCACGGCTGGGCAGAAATCCTAGCAACAATGGATGTAGCCATCAATGAAGAACAATGGACACCTCACTGTGATGAAGATGGCTATGACATTTCAGTCTTCTCCATAGAGCCAATCATGGGAGAGGCAGTCTTAGAAGAGTGTGAACCTAACCCTGATGCATTTGAGGATGCGAGTGACTCTGATCTAGAGTCAATCATTATGGACCCACCTTTTGCATCAGATGAAGAATACTTCCATGAAGTAGAATTTCAACCCCAGAGGCATGGAGAGCTTACAAATGATGTACGATTAGCCACACATGTGACCCCTAAGGAAGAAGGAAAGAAAAGGAAGAAGAAAGAAGTCACACAAGAAGAGGAGGAATCTTTGTTTGAGGTCCCAGAAAATTTTAAGAAGTATGAGATAGATGACAGGAGAGTCATGATCAGAATGCCGAAACGAGAGGCACAATCAGGAGAGGCCTATGATAACAAAGAAACCACCAAGAAAATAGTAGTGGCCCTAGAAGAAGGAGAGGAGAGATGCACATACATAGGCCATGACCTAACAGAGGAAGAAGAGCATGCGTTAATAGCCCTGCTAAGAGAATACATAGATGTATTCGCTTGGAGTTACAAGGATTTGAAAGGTGTTGATCCAGACATATGCTCACACACTATCCCCATGACCTCGGATGCCAAACCTTCTAAGCAAAAGCCATACACATATAACGATAATTACGCTGCCAAGATCAAGGAAGAGATCGATAGACTGGTTGAAGCTGGATTTATCTATGAAATTGAGCACACTGAGTGGGTATCCCCCATCGTAGTGGTGCCCAAGAAAAATGGAAAGCTGCGTGTGTGCATTAACTTGAAGAAGGTCAATGCAGCCACAATTCGAGATAACTATCCGCTTCCCATCACAGAACATCTCTTAGAAAGAGTAGCAGGCAAGGAAGTGTACAGCTTCCTCGATGGATTTTCGGGCTACAATCAAGTAGCCATAGCTCCAGAAGATCAGCATAAGACAGCTTTTGCCACAGAGTGGGGTATATTTGCCTTTCGTGTAATGCCATTTGGGCTTACCAATGCACCAGCTACCTTCTAGAGGTTGATGTGCCATGTATTTAAAGAGTTCCTGAGGAAGAACTTAGAAGTCTATGTTGATGATCTTTGTGCTCATTCCAACATTAGACAAACCCATATTCCTGAACTCAGACAAATCTTTGACAAATGTAGAGAATATCAAGTCTGCCTGAACCCAGAAAAGTGCGTTTTTATGGTCAGGCAAGGCAAGATTCTAGGACACATAGTGTCAAAGAATGGCATATCCACTGATGAAGAGAAAGTGAGAGCCATAGCAGAGCTACCTAGGCCAAGGAATGTCAAGGAAGTACAAGCTTTCATGGGGCATTGTGGTTACTACCGCTGGTTCATTCACATGTATGCTGTCATTGCAAAGCCCATGTACGGACTTCTGACTAACTTTGAATGGAGTGAGGAATGTGAGAATTCCTTCAATGAGCTTAAACAGCGATTATGTTCAGCACCAATCTTAACCACACCTTCCATGTTCATGTGGATGCATCCAATTATGCCATTGGATGTGTGCTTGCACAACCTACTGGTGAAGGTAATATGGATCTTCCAATTGCCTATGCTAGTCGACAATTGAATGCAGCTGAACGAAATTATACCACTATTGAGAGAGAAGGCTTAGGCATGATATATGCAGTTAAGAAATTTAGACACTATTTGCTTGCAAATAAGTTTAAATTTTTTACTGATCATCAGGCCTTGCTATACCTCATAAACAAGCCATGCAATACAGGAAGATTAGTAAGATGGTTTCTCTTGCTAATGGAATATGATTTTGAGGTTGTGGTAAGGAAAGGGAAGACTCATTTGAGAGCAGATCACCTTTCTAGGCTCACATCGGGAGAAGCCCCACAAGGAGTGTCAGATGACCTTCCTGATGCTTACTTGTTTAATTTGGAAGTGGTGCCGCAGTGGGCTAAGCCATTGGTACCAGTGTTGACATACGGACCTAACCACCCAGTAATAAACACACAGGATAGGGAGGTAGTAAAAGCCCAAAAGTATCACATCATGGTAGGAAGTATGTACAAGCACACAGATCAAGGAATCTTGGCTTGTTGTGTAGAAGAGGACGAGTACACTAAATGGTTGCATTTCGCACATGTAGGTGCATTAGAGCAACACTACTCAAAGCAAAGAACCTTACAGACACTAAGGAGACTAGGAGTACATTGGCCAACTATGGAAGCTGATGTCCAAAAGTTGTGCAAGGAATGCCCAATCTGCTGCACTAAACCACCTGTGGAACATGCCACTCTTTATCAAGTATCCATAGTGTCAGATTGGAGTGAACCACTAGTATCCTTCCTGAGGACGAAAACATTCCCTCCAGACATGACTCTGGCTAGGAAAAGGAGTTTAGAACAAGAAGCCCAGGATTACTCACTTATTGGTGATAATCTATACAAACGTGGTAAAGATGGTTACCTGAGACTATGTGTCCATGAGAGTGAGTATCTCAAGATCTTGGACACTGCTCACCAAGGTGTAGCAGGAGGACACTTTGGACCAGATCGGGTGATCAAGGCAATACTATTTGCGGGCTTCTGGTGGCCGACCCTTCACATGGATGCACATACCTATGTGAAACGCTGTGATGTCTGTCAGAGAACTCAGTATCCTATACGCAAGGATGAGATGCCACTGAAACCTATGATGGGTGGACGTGCATTCTCTAAGTGGGGAATAGACTTCGTAGGTCCTATTAATCCCCCAGCTAAGGGTTCCCATGCAGAATATATCATTGTTGCGACAGACTATCTAACAAAGTGGGTCGAGGTAAAAGCCACAACGAAGAACGATGCTCAAACAACAGCTAAGTTTTTATTTGAGAATGTATTCACTAGATACGGGCTACCCATAGAGCTAGTTAGCGATAGAGGCACTCACTTCTTGAATGAAGTTATTGAAAATCTGCTCCAAGAATTTTTGGTAATACATAAGAAGTCTGCCCCCTATCACCCTCAAGCAAATGGCCAGGCTGAGAGCACCAACAAGATCTTATGCAACGTACTGACGAAATTAGTGAACAATAAACGCTCTGATTGGGACAAACAGCTACACCATGCTGTTTGGGCATACCGAGTCGCCTACAAAACGGTACTCCAAGCCACCCCCTTTCAGATTGTATTTGGCCAAAACGCCGTGCTACCTTTGGACTTCTTAATACCTACATTGAAAGTAGCACAAGAGCACGAATGGACGGGTCATGAACTATCCTCTAGACTTTTTGACCTTGAACGATTAGGAGAAACAAGACTGAGGGCAGCTGCAGGGATATATGCAGCTAAGAAATGACAGAAGGCATACTTTGATGCCCACGTTAAGGATAAAGGTTTGAAGGCACGCGACTTAGTTTTAGTCTACACATTGAAGCAACATGCGAGAAAACTAGAGAAGAGAGGCTATGGACCCATGATCATTAATAGAATCTCAACAAGTGGAGCAGTGCAGCTAGCCACATTAGAAGGCGATGTTCTTCCAAGTTACATTAGTGGATGTAGAGTCAAGTTGTATCAGGAACCTCTCACAGAGGAAATGCTAAGTCGACTCAATACTGCTAAGAAACGCAAAGAGGAAGAAAAGCGAATTCGAGAAGAAGCTCAAAAAGCAGAAGCCCTAGAGCGCATACGGAGAATGAAATTAAGAAGACAAGGTAGAGAGCACCCTAGGCAAGATGCATATGCAGATCAAGGATATGACGTGGCTATGTGTGAAGTTTCAGGTGTTAGCTCACATAGGATAACTGATCGACGTCCTTTCATAACCTTAGATATAGGACAAGGAAAGAGTGCAAGGACTGTAAGAGCCTTGATTGACTCAGGTGCAGCCACTAGTGTTGTTAAATTGTCTTACTGTCAAGAGTTGCAATTAACTGTCAATCCTGTGGAAGCATATCTCATAGGATTGGGAGGCGTGGAAACCCCTTGCATGGGCGAGGTGGAACTTCCCCTCTATATTCATGATGAGGCAATGACAATTAAAGTACTAGTATGTCAAGATGAGGACCTCACTGAACCCCTTGTCTTGGGTCAAGACTAGATCTATGACCAAGCAGTCAACTTAAACCTAAGAAGTGGACTTCTTCAGGTATGGGTGAATCAAACTAGAATTACAATTGAGTTAAATAATGGAGCACTCAAGGAACTAGAAAAGGCACGGACTCCTGGTCCCTCCAGGGGTACACATGAAGTTGACCATGCTGTTCTTGTCCAATGCTATGTGATGCAGAAGAATGAAGATCTCAAAAAAGGAGTCAGAGCCACAATGGAACTCCCTTCTTTTCCAAAGGCCAGAAGGAGGCAGCAACTAAGGGCAGATCAATCACTGAAGACTCTCCAGGCGAGAGACCAAAAAAATGCGCGAAGCAGAACAACTCAGCCGATGAAACAAATGTGGGTGCGAAAGGGCGAGCTGCCGACTGCGATACCCTCACTGTGCTTTCAGGCCCTTCCACCAAACCACGACACAAAACCATACGTTGTGTCTGGCGTCCTAAGATGTGTGACAAACCCCCTGACCCTTCCTGGTAAATTCACGTCCAACTACTAACTACATCACTCAGACACCATAGCTTTCCATTTAAGCTCTTCTCTTCACTAACGGCACACACACTCATCGAGCACTCACTGACCCACTGACTCATCATCTACCTCATGTTAATGTTGTAACGGGGACAACAACGGTTTTTATTCTGTCCATTACAATGTTCACACATGGTTCTATATTCTCACAGAACCAACAAGCAAGCAGTGCCATGGCAGAAGCTGGAGGTTCCAGTTCTCACGCCGGATCCAGCGCACAGATTGTGGATATAGAAACACTCCTCCTCGAACCACATCTCACCGAAAGACCGCAAGAACTTCAAGCTGTGCATGTGCTCCTAGTTCAGGATCCTCCTCAGGGACACACCTCTCAAGTGGGCAAACACGCTCATTGGTTCAGTGATGTTGCAGGACCATTGGGTGATGGAACCTATTTTTGGGAAGCTGAATTGGAGTTTAATGGTAAATGGGGACGCTACCATTTTTTCACGCGCGAATTTGAGAGCTATCAGAATGCCGAAGTAATGCGTTCGGTATGGACCAAAGCGGGCCTGGACAGTTATTTCAGGGCCCACTTACCAAAGCCAGATTTCTTACGTTGTTCTTATCTTATCAGTACCATCACTCCTAGTAGGGCCAAGGGAGGTGACAGCACTTTTGTGTTACCCTCACTGTTGCCGGGCCACGAACTTAAAAGATTCAAATTGACCCTCAATCTGGTACGAGAAGCATTGGACATGCATGGTATGCACATTCCCACTGAAAAGGAAACAATGGTTCTAGGCAGAATGAAACATAAAGATCTCAATAAGCTGAAGGATATGGTAGCAATGACACTGACCATCGCTCTTCACCTACGGACCGTCATGCAGCATTTTGCTTTTCCAGCCCAGGAAAGATTCACCATGCCACCAAAGAAGATATGGTTTAGCTTGTATTTGGCAGAGACAGAAAACCTCCCTGTCAACGTACCACATTGGATCATAGATCAGATCCACCTAGCCCATCAACGGTGGAACAAGAAGCAGAAAAATGTGCTCCACGGGTGTTGTGCTCTGACCAAAATAATCTATCGATGTCTAGCCTATGACGTGCCTATTCAGCGGGCACTCGTATGGTCCCGGGCCCAAGAGTTCCAGAGAAGGCTATCAGCGGCAGGTCCTCCATCAAAGAAGATGAGAGGGGGAGTCCAATTACCCTGCGCTCAACCAAGGGGAGCCACCACTACACCAGAGATTACCCCTCCCCAGACACGACGCATTAGACCATTCACCATTCGGCTACCAAGACCAAGTACAGAGGGACCCAATCTGGTGTTTCCACCCGTCCCATCAGACTTGGAATTTCCACAGGGCTTTACTCTCAATGATCTCACTGATGAAGAAGTGGCTAGACTGATCTACGACTCTAATCTCGAAACGGAAACAGAGCGAGCTCAGGAACCACAAACCCATACAACAACGTCGGCCCCCACCCGACCACAAGTTGTAGAAGTCGATGTAGATGAACAAGAGACCGAACAAGAGGAAGAAGCCTACAAAGAACACGAGTATGATGAACTTTCAGAGTTAGCAAGTGCCCCAGCGTATTCGGCACAAATAAAAAGACTATATCGAACCATGAAGCTAGTTCAAGAACAGCATAAAATGTCACTTGAAGCAGGCAAGAAACTCATGAACCAATTGCTGGCAGAGGAAGGTGTGGATGATCTGTTCATCGAGTCCATCAACCTACATGCCGATGCAGTAGGATTGGATGAGGCCATTCATGAGGCAATGGCCTACATTCACCGATTTGAGAAAGGAGTTCCCGCCCGTCCCATGAGATCCGGGAAACAAATTCATATCAACGTATCAGCACCAGGAAATACAACGCAAATAGAGGAACATCAGGAAGCACCACTGTCACCACCCTCCCCACCCCTCACTACACAACTCACTCCACCACGTGACACTATCGCCACCACGTCCACTATCACCACAATCGTCATGGGAATTCCACTCTCTCCGGGAATCCAATTCGGGGGAGTCACTATGCCCACCTTCACCACCCTCTTCACTAACGTCACATCCACCCCACCCACGGTCCCCATCTACACGGTCACTCAAACATTTGACACTATGGAAACATCTCCTGCCACAGCACCACTCCCTTCCCCCATGCAACCTCCGTCCCCCATACCCCCTCCACCCACATCTCCACTTGACTCCACATCATTCACAACTCCCTTTCCCGTCCCCATTTCCCCTGCATCTTCATCTCTCCCTGCATCATTTAATGTAAATAGTATATTTCTAGCTTTAAATCAATGTGTCTATCAAGTTCAGAATGAGTATCGAGCTCTCGACGATCGTTATCATCAAGTGATCACTACCAATCAGAAACTTCAGAGCTGCCTCACAGCGATCGAGGAAGAAAATGCAGAACTCAACCAACGTTACACCACGCTCGAACATGCCCACCAAACACTACTCGAAACTCCCCAACCATCACAACAGTCGGGTACCAAACAACTCGAGGCCTTGCTGGACGTATACCAAGCTGATAATCTCAGAGTCCGGCGTAACTTGGCACTCCTCAGAAAACACATGGCAACCGCCCTTGAAGAGAACAAGAGACTGCAGCAGCAAAATGAAGCAAATCTAGAAGCAGCAATGGAAGGCTCTCCCCACGAAATTGATCCAGAGCATTTTAAAGCCGTACCCTCAGAGACAATGAAGACCATCTTGGAAAGCTATGCAGATCTATTAGATGCTCATGATGAGTTGGAAAGGGAACGTGATGAGCTACGAAGCCAGCTCAAGGAACAGGAGGCTCCAACCAAGGTAATAGAACCGGCCTCGACTTCAGAGGAAGTGAAGGCATTGACAGAGCAGGTGGTTGAGCTCCAGAACAAGTTACTAGAGTATGAAAGGCAACCCTCTCCAGTTATAGAACCTGAGCCAGAAGACTTGGTTCCCATTGAGGTAGATGATTTGTACGAGGAACCATACGTTCCTATGCCAATGCCAGGAGGGCAACAAACCTCAGAGGGAATGGATACCTTAGAAGTGGAAGCACCTGAATGGCTTCAGTCATTAGAGAAGACAGCGAACACCCACGATGAACGAGTAGCAATACAAATCCAATCATTGGCCAAAATAGAAGACACTGTCATCAAGTCCGAGTATTTCAGACGTATGTCCCATCGCTGGTGGATAGGGACCAATGATGATCAGTATGTGCCATATTGCATATTATTGGCTGATTACAATGCAGAGATCCAACGACAATGTGGGAAGGCCCCCACCTTTGCCACCCAGTTTGGCCCCGACGATATACCAGAGAGTGCAAAAAGAGGTTCTATTCATCAACCCACTTGGAGGATCCGTCTCTTGGAGACTTATCGTGAAATGGTACGAACGTGGAATAACATGCCCCTCTTTATTAAGTACAATCCTTGTTATGCCCCAGTCCTACGAAGACGCACATGGCCCGAATTCACCATTGCTGTCAAGAACATCAAAGGCTGTGCCAAGTGGCTAAATTATGTTTATCTAGCACCTTCACGAGGACCTCCCACTATAAATTACATGATTTCTACTATCAGACACTGGAGCACTCGACTACGCAATACACCCGATGTGATGGCACAAATGTGTATGAAAATATTTGAATTAATGCTGATCACATTCAGGACATTTAAAAACATTAAGGATCCCCACTTCTCAGGAGCAGGCTTCGTTACAGGCAACCAAGACCTCATTTACGACATGAGCACCACCCCATCAATAGAAGTAATATATGCTTGGCACGCCAGAATAAAGTACCTCCCCGCTTGTTTTAAACAGACATTCGAGGAGATGTTCATAACGGGATTCTGGGAATATCACTCAGAAATTTTTGTACCCAGGCCTTCACATCTCCTCCACTTATACGCTGTGGAGAGAACCATACATTCAGAACAACTGCGGGTGGCACACCCGGACGTACCAGGACCAGTGAATTGGGACGCATTATTAAGAGATCTAGCACGGGGGCTCAGATTAGAAGAACATCACCTCGCCTCCGACGTTGTCCAATACTACGTTCAACGAACATCTAGACAAGGGTCTGTCAGGGGCGACAGACGCGAGAGTGGGGGGGGGTGTTGGCAGCAGTCAGGGAACCGAAGGAGCCACAAGACGAAGAGAGTCAGAGCGAAGGGACAGCACAAGCAGACATGGCAGTCAAAGAAGATCTGGCAAGTAGGCCATCTAAATTTTTCAGACATCAAGGAGTTGAGCACACAAGAAGAAAGAGCAAGTAGGGAGCTCAAAGGTATGTATGACAAATCATTAGAGAAAATCCCTACACAAATAGTGATTTTCATCACTAAAAACCATTGTAAATATCATTCGTATTTTTGTAGCTCCATTTTGTGCAAGCCAAGGAGTCCTTGAGCTTGAGGAGCTTTAGAAGTATCTACCTGCCAATTTTCATATTTTTTAGATCTCGTTTGAGCCCTCTAATAAGCCCTGGAACCTAATTTTTAACTAGGCCGGACACTAAGTCTGAACAGGGCCAAAGCTAGTCAAAAACTATAAAAGGAGCTAGAGAGCTCATTTTTGGGGTTGGATTGTAATTGAAATGAACTTGTAAGAGCTTTTTGAAAGTAATCTAAAGAACTCCATTGCTTCTCACCCTTTGCCTTACCTTGTGTGCGCGTGTGTGTGTATGTGTGTGCATGTTAGTGTGCTTCTCACTCACGCACTTGTGCCTTCACTTGCTCGAGGTCTTCATACCATCCTCACGTCTTCCCGGATTGACAATAAAGGAGGTGCTACTCATCACTGAGCTACAGCTTGACATATCATCAATTCCTTCCATTGAGTTGACTTTACCTCGTCATCTGGTGCTTGTCTATGATCTACAAAGCAACTTAATTCGTAGGCCACCAGTCGTGCATTTAGGTTAGAAGATATTTTCGCAAAAATCTCTAAATCCATTTCAAAAAACCCTGTAAAAAATGCCTCTTCAAATGTCTACATATATGTACTTGGCAAGAACATGAGTCTTGAGTATATGGCCATGAGGGTTAAGCGACTAGGTTTAGTCGATAAGTCGAAAACAAGGGCATCTGAGCCCTGGTTAATGTCGATAAAATTCAAAAATGTATACTACACATGTGGAAACATCTTTATTACAGTAAGTAACATACTCAAAATTTTGTTAGTCATTTTGATTGCTAAATCTGGTATGGTGGCATATCGGGCAATCCAAAATTCTATTGTTTTTACCATGTACTCTTCAGTTGGTAAATAATTACGTGGTGGACTTGGTAATAAGGGATAGTTTAGCCATTGACTATTTATGCTTCCCTGGCCTTATGCTTCCCAAAATTACGTCCAAGAACGTCTTCGGGGTACTGGGAAAAGGGATGGATTGACTTGAAGTATATATGGTGCCGATTCCCAATGTACCCTTAAGGTAGGATTCTTTTCCAAAAATTTTTGTCTCTAGATAGGATCTGCTTTATCAAATTCCTCTTGAGTATAGGTAAATGTCTGCATGTTGAACTATAGGTTGCTATCTAGTTCTTTATTTGTTGTGGTCTATATGTACTGGCATGTTTGTTCTTTGAGTAATCCATACGGTACATTGAAAGGCTTCATTACTTGTTCTAGATCTCTGCTTTCAATCTTTGCTTCTTTCATGACTCTGATTACTTGTTCTTCAAAATCTTCAGTAAGCTGGGACACCAGCAGTGCCCACTCATTTTGGCTTAGTTCTGCAATAGACCGAGTATTTCTCTCAGTGTTGGTTTCCGTTTCCTCCCTTATAGGTGAATGATGTGGGGGGTGAAAGAGGACGTACCTCAGTCTCCTCAGTAGCCACTGTGGAGTGTGGAACTACTGGTGTCCCCTCATTTACCTGTTGTGCTAATTGAGCTTTCAATTTATTTATTATTTCATCCTTTTCTTTGATTTCTTCGGTGGTCCGCATAATTGTGTCCTTGTTCTTGAGGAGCTCCTCTCCTATGGCCGCAAGTTAATTAACATCTTCATGGCATTGTACTACGTATTGATTTTTGGCCATCTTCCACTTCCTCCTCAGTTCATTGGTGGCGTACATGTATCTTTTTTCCCAATCTACTATGATAGCTTGCTCTTTCTTCAGCTAATCTTCATATTGGGCTATCCGACCTTCCAATGCTTTTGTTTTGTTTTCTATCATTTCGGGAGCTTCTATCGATTGGTTGCATAAAGGGGCTGTCATCAGCTCCTTGTTCCTGTTCTGTAGGTTGTCAAATGACGGCATCTCTTTCAAGTGTTCTCTAATGCCCAAAGCATCATAGATCAGTATTGTTAAGGCAATGCTTCCATTCAATAACTTCTTATGATTCCACTATTTTTTGGCCTCGAAGAGCCACTCTTGAATGTATGGAGTCATGTTAACTTGATTCCCTATTTGTTTGATGGCATGGGATAACATTTTCACAATGATCTTCTGTGGAGCAATATGTCTGTGCATCTTTGGAAAGCAAAAATGCTGGTGAATGAGCCTAGCTTCCTTTCTATGTCAATAAGATTGATATCGATGAACGTTCTGGTCTTAGCTCCCCGGCTTTCCTCTTTCAAAATTGTATTCCCGTCCTTTTCCCATCCGAAAGCTTCTTTAATTAGGTTGTGGGTAAATTGTATGATGACCCACTCGCCTGTTGCATTGAGGACTCTTGCTTCAGGTACCAATGGATCATGCAATGCCGGTTGTAAGGTGTTCATAACTTGTGTACAATGCTGGAAATCTGGTTTGTAGATCGGGAGTTCAAAGTACTTTTGGATACCAACTTTCTTCATAATGTCAACTGTCAATGGAAGTTCATGCACTACTTTGAAATCATGGGACATTACTGGGAACTGATGGTCTGTGCCCATAATCTTAATTGTCACCAAGAACAAGTAGTCCCCGACAGGTTGATCTTCTCAAAACTAGTGACCTTTTGCCTTAGTCACGCTCTGTAGAGGGAATTCCAGCATCTCCTCTTGAATAGTTGCTTCAGAGTCCTCAGAAGCCATCTGCACTTGTAATAAGGAGAGCATCAACTTTTTATAGGAGACATGTCATTAATGATGTGTATTGTCATCACATGTTGTACATTGCATCCCTCCATTTCCCCTTACTTAAGTAAGTAAGATCTCTGACCACATCTCTTTTTATTTTTATTCCTGAAAGGAAACAATAATTAGTATAGCCGAAGCATTTATTTATTTACATAGTAAGTCCATTCCTATGGAGGTAGAATCTATGATCTATTCCAAGTGGGAAATGTGCACCACTAGTTTTGTTTAACACATCATGTGCCGAATGCATGGCCTCGTAATATGGCCCTGGCATGCATACTGTAGGTGCATTCATCTCATCATGAGTGCAATCGGAATCCTTTTGGTTCTGTTGTTTTGGTCCTTGCTGCCTCTTGGGTCTCCATATCCATTTTGTAGTTGAAACTTGAGGCTTCATCTTCTCTTTTTTTTGTCGTGCTCTAGGTTTTTCCTCTTTCTTTTCTGCAGTTTGATTGGTTGATATCATGTTCCTCTGGTACCTTTGGTGAGACTTGTTTGGCTTTATGGTCCTGCTTTGTTGGTGTAATATGTCCTCTTGCTTGTTGACCTCTTGACTTGCAATCTATCTAATCTTTTTCAAAATCCATATTTGTTGCCGTGTTTTCTGGGCTTCTACTAATGACTTTGGAAGCCATACTCTTAGAAGTCTCTTCGGTCCCGATTGTAATGAAGAGAATTCGTTGTTTCTCCTTGTCTCCATAAGAGGAGTGACCTATATCGGTTAGACCTCTCTATTTTCCTCATTCGATCCTTGCAAACCTAGTGTAGACTGGCACTTCTTGATTGCAATAATCGGATAGTGGAATTCCATGTGGATGATATTTGCTTGTTGTAAGTAACTTTACGATCATTACCTTCACAGTTTCTCTTGGATTCACCGTTCATGGGGAATGAATCCACCCCATCAACTGATGCATTGATATTGATAGTCAATCCTTTCTTAGGGCACTCCTCTATTACACTTTTGATTGATTCGTTTGCTAACTCCTCTTCTAGGGTTTCTTTTTCACACTTGATGGTTTCATGCATGGGAGAGAGTCTTTCTTCTAACAGGATAAAGATTTACTTATGCCCTATTTTGGCTGAAATGTACCATTGAGCTAGGTGAATGCTCACTTCATTCTCAATGATCCAATCTTGTCCTAGGATCAGGTTCTCTATCAAATCCTCGTCTATACACACTAGAACTTGTTGCTCCATAGTGGAATTTCCTAGGTGGAGGGATATCGTGGCTTCTCCAATGCATTCTATGACTTGGTTCCCAACGCCTATCATGTGTGCTTTAGTAGGTGTTATGGTCGTTTGAAGATGCGTAATGACCATCCTTCGTATGCAACTGAGTGCTGCTCCGGAGTCTATCAATGCATCTATTAGATGGTATTCTGTAATCCCAATCCCTAGATTTAAATAAGGTTGGGATATGCTAAGGTTGTTTGTGTTGGCCTTGTGAACTTGATAGTTGGCCATGGGAATAGGCTCTTCCCCTTGTAAATACGGTTCATCCCTTTGCCTTATCCAGTCTTTTTGTTTCTTGATACGCTCTAGGGCTTCTTGCCTTGCCTCTTCTCTAATTCTCTCTTCCTCTTTTTTTCTATTTTGTGCCCCTATGAGTTGTGCTAACATTTGGTCCGTCAATGGCTCCATGTAATGTTTTACTCGACAACCACTTATGTAATTAGGAAGAACATCTCCATCTAGAGTAGCTAGGTTAACAACTCCACTTGTTGAAATCCTATTGATTATGAGAGGTCCATATCCACATTTCTATAGCTTCTTGGCATGTTGTTTCAAAGTATATATCAGAACTAAATCTCGTTCTTTTAGTCTTTATCTTTGATGTGCGCATCATACTATGCTTTTTGTCTTCTCTTCGCTGCATAAATTCCCACAATAGCTTGTATCCTAGTCTCATGTAGCTTCTCAATTTGCTCTAGTTGCTTGGATAATTCATGCCCTATCCATTCATGTTGTTGGGCTACTCTCGAGGTAGGCACTAAAAAATCAATTGGCAAGATTGCATTTTGTCCAGACACCAAGTTAAATGGTGTACTTCCAATGGTAGTCTTGTAAGCCACGCGGAAGGCCCAAATTGCATGATGCAATTGTTTGTCCCAATCTGACCCTCCACTATTGACTATCTTTGTCAATACAGTGCACAGCACCTTATTAGAACTTTCTGCTTGATTGTTGGCTTGAGGATGATAAGGGGCTGATTTTTTATGAATTACTAAGAACTCATTCATTAAGGACTCTATTACTCCATTGATGAAATGTGTTCCTCGATCACTCACTATTTCTATGGGTAGTCCAAAATGAGTGAAGATATGCTCAAAAAGAAACTTAGCTGTGGCATGAGCATCATTTTTTCTAGTTGCTTTTGCCTCTACCCATTAAGTCAGGTAATCAGTTGCTACTATTGTGTATTCAGCATGTGATCCTTTGGCTAGTGGATTAATGGGTCCTATGAAACCAATACCCCATTTGGAAAAGGCTCTCGTGCAAACCATAGGTCTCAATGGCATGTCATCTCGTCTGATAGGATATTTAGCTCTTTGGCATGTCTCACAACTTCGTACGTAGGTATCTGCATCCATATGTAGAGTTGGCCACCCAAGCCTGTAAAGAGGATCATTTTTATAGTTCTTTCGACTGAGAAATGTCCTCTTGCAGCACCTGCATGTGCCATTTCTAATATGGGTAAGTACTCTCCTTCATGTACACATAGTCATAGTTGATTATCCTTCCCGCATTTGAATAATTGTCTTCCCATGATAACATAGTCCTTACTCATTTCTTCTAGGGATCGTTTCCTCGCTAAACTGATTCCATCCTCATGCTCTCATGTCTTTCGGAATTTCACTAACGTCTTACTCCAGTTGGGTGCTATTGTAGAGAAAGGTAAAGATGTATGATCATCTAGAGTGGTTTCCTGACATTCCGTGCAACTACTGACATATTCATGGACATCCTTAAGCATATCAGGCAATAGACTCCTAACCGTTTTCAATTCTCTCAGAGTTCCATGAGTTCCATTGTTGTAGCTCAAGCGTAAGCACCACCTCCTTTACTTGTCAATCCGCGGAGACGTGAGGACCGGTATGAAGACCACGAGCAAGTGAAGGCACAAGTGTGTGAGTGAAAGCACACAAACATGCACACACATACACACACACGCGCACAAAGTAAGATCAAAGAGAGGAACAATGGAAAGCTTAGATTGCAAAAGAGTTCTCTTACAAAAGTTCTATTCTCTAACAAGCTAACCTCAAAAATGAGCTCTCTAGCTCTTTTTATAGTTTTTTGACTAGTTTTGGCCCTGTCCAGACCTAGTGTTCGGCCTAGTTAAAAATTAGGTTCCAAGGCTTATTTGAGGGCTCAAACGAAGTCTAAAAATTATGAAAATTGGTACGATGGTACTTCTAATACTCCTCAAGCTCGAGGACTCCTCGGCTTGAACAAAATGGAGTTACTAAAAATAGATAATGGTATTTACAATGGTTTCTAGTGATGAAAATCACTATTTTTGTAGGGGATTCTTCTGAAAATTTGACATACACTTCTTGGAGCTCCCTACTTGCTCTCTCTTCTTCTATGTCCACTTCTTTGATGTGCTTCCATGCTTTGTCCTTGACCTTGAGCTTCAACACTCCCCCCCCTCTCGAGTCTGTCGTCCCTGACAGACCCTTGTTGTAGTGATTGTTCCAAGTAGTGCCTTGAGAGGGAGTGTCCCTTCTGTATGAACACAAGTCGTCCGACGTTCTTCATCTATCACTTGTGAGTCTTTGCAGGTTGTAGTCTCTTGGTATGTGCTTCTGCCTTGTATTCCAGCATGACTGTGTCGTTGTGAGTCTCCGTTGATGTTTTCTAGATCTTCCAAAGTTGATCTTCATAGTAGTCAAGCCAAGTACTCATAACCCATATTGAGTGATGGGTAAGTGTGTTCGTGCATGGGTTGAAAAAAGTATGTGCCTTGTGCACGGCCTTGTAATGTAGCCCTACGCATGCTTACTTGGAAAATGCATTGGAAGAAGTATGGTGCAAAAATTGCGGGTCTTGAGCTAAGTGCTCAAGGGTATGCTGACGAAGAGGTTTCCTAAACTATCATGGTTATGGTGTTTCCAGAGTAAAGATACTTACCATGGCGAAGGTTGATGGATGTTTGCCTCTTCGTGTTGTACACTCGGCCTTTGGGATGGAACCTTGTTGATGAATGTCCATGTTGATTGTCCACTGATGAGATCTTTTGAGTGGTGGATCCCCTCTCCTCTTTTCAAAGCAACATTTGTCACTAACAATGTGCATTTCTGAGCTTGGGCTCATGCACGTTCACTTCCCTATATTGACACTCAGAGGAATATTGGACACGTGCCGGTTTCTAAGAGATTACCATGCTGATTGACATAGACCATTCACCAGTGCTACTGTTCCATACTGGTTCAGGAAATACTGAGAATTGAATTGCTTTATATTCCTTGGCAAGCAACATCGGGTAACTACACCAAGCTGTGTTTCACATATACTCTTTAGCTCACCATATGCAGGAGTCTTCTCCTCCAGAACTACCTTTTGCAGATATCTCCTTGGATGCTCTGGTACATGAAGTAGTTAAGCATCACGCAAGTTGCGGACCTTCAAGCTCTTCATTCCTACCATGGTAAGAGAAAATCATAGCTGTAGATGCCATGTTCATGCCAAATGCTTGTCCTCTACCAGATAAGGCAGCAATAATCTCACTGCTGGCCGAGACACACTGGGAACAAGCTCTCTCCCACTTCTCTCTTTTCTTTTTTTTTTTTTTTTTTTTTTTTTTTGAGGAACAGGATATCACAAAACAAGAACACAAAAGTTAGTATCAATAGAAATGTTCGACATATATCACTGTGCTCTTGTGCATGGGATTCTCAAGTGTGTCTATGCACGGCCGTGTAATGTGGCCCTATATTAATGCATACTTTGGAAATGCATGACCTAAATGGTGCAAAAGACAGGGTTGTGCAAGGAGCACATGGTTGTTGCTCGTTCGAGGCTTTCGATGTTATTTGTGGAGGTTGATGCCGGCCTTAGTGGAGGTATCCATTGAGTCTCGAACTGATGTAATCCTCCTTATTGGAGTCCATTTTAGAACATCATTTGGCACTGTAGAGGTCACTTCAGGCGTCTTTCTCTTTGGATGCTTTCTGAACTGTGGTATCCAGTGTGGTTGATGCTTTGGTTCGGTGGAGGCTACTTGCACTTTTGGCTTCCAAACCCATATCCTTTTTGCATGTCTTCCTACTAATGTTGAAGAGCTAATTTGATCTTCCTTTGGTCTCTGTACGTGGTTCTTACCCTTTTCTCTTTTTGGCCTCTTTGTTGAAACCTTTTGCATGTGGGAGAACAAAGGTTGTTGTGGGTGTAGGATCTTCTTAGGTACCCACATCTGTAATTGCCCTTGTTGAGCTGCAGCTAACTTCTTACGCACCCAAACTTGTTGGATATCTTGTGACGGAGCTTGTCTGAGCTGCTTCCTTCGTCTTCTGGCTTGGTTAGTGTGCATGGATGGGATTTGTGGGGGTAAGGCTGGTGGTTGCTCTCCTTTGCGTACCCAGATCTGCTTCATGCCCGGAACCGCTTTTTTATCGAATGGTGTCTTTCTATTTGATGTAGCAGTTGCCGTGAACGGTTGTGTTTGCTTGTGTGGTGGGCTCACTACTGTGGCTACTTGAGTCTTTGGAGAAGAAGAAAGATCCACCCGCCTTCGAACCTGGTCTTCCACGATTGACTCCTTCTGCATCATAGAGCTTTTGACACATACAACATCTTCTTTCATATGATTAGTCTTGGAAGAACTAAGAGAGTGTGTGGTGCCATGATCTAGGAGCATGCAGTTCTCTAATTCTAATGTAATGCATTGTTCATGTACCCAAACTTGAAGAATTTGACTTCTTAGGTTTAAGTTAACTGCATGGTCATAGATCCAATCTTGACCCAAGACAAGTGGTTCTGTAAGGTTCTCATCTTGACATACTAGCGCTTTGACTTTCATTGGAACATCTTGAAGGTAGATGGGAAGTTCCACCTCGCCCAAACAAGGGGTTTCCACACCTCCCAATCCTATGAGATAAGCTTCTATGGGATTGATGTTCAACCCCAAGTCTTGGCAGTAGGAAAGTTTAACTGCACTACTTGCTGCACCTGAGTCAATCAATGCTTTCACCGTCCTTGCACCCTTCCCTTGTCCTATCTCTATGGTCACAAAGGGTCTTCGGTCAATGACCTGAGAAGTCGCAATGCCTGACTTTTGACACATATCCATGTGATATTTTGGGGCTTTTGAGTTGACATCTAGGCCTAATCGCCTTAACTTATTTTGCCTAATACGCTCTCTGGCCTCTTCCTGTGCTTCTTCTCTCACTCTTAACTCTTCTTCTTTTCGCTTCTTCGCAGTGTTGAGTCTCATTAGCATATCCTCAGTAAGAGGTTCTTGATATAGCTTGACTCTACAGCCACTAATATAGTTTGGCAAGATATCTCCTTCTAGAGTGGCCAACTGAACTGCGCCACTAGTGGAAATTCTATTAATGATCATGGGTCCATAACCTCTTTTTTCCAACTTACGAGCATGTTGTTTTAGTGTGTATACCAACATAGATCTCCCTCTTTCAATCCCTTATCCTTGATGTGTGCATCAAAGTATGCCTTTTGCCTCTTCTTTGCAGCGTAGATGCCTGCTGCCGCTCGTAGCCTCGTTTCACCCAAGCGTTCGAGATCAAAGATCCTAGAGGACAATTCATGCCCATTCCACTCATACTCTTGTGCTACTTTTAAGGCAGGGATTAAGAAATCTAATGGTAGCACAGCGTTCTGTCCGAAGACCATCTGAAATGGGGTGGCGTTGAGTACCGTTTTGTAGGCAACTCGATAAGCCCAAACAGCATGATGAAGTTGTTTGTCCCAATCAGAGCGTTTATTATTTACCAATTTTGTCAATACGTTACAGAGGATCTTATTGGTACTCTCGGCTTGTCTGTTGGCTTGTGGATGATAGGGGGCGGATTTCTTATGTATCACCAAGAATTCTTGGAGAAGATTTTCAATGACTTCATTCAAGAAGTGTGTGCCTCTATCGCTCACCAACTCTATTGGTAGTCCATATCTCGTGAACACATTCTCGAATAAGAACTTAGCCGTAGTCTGAGCATCATTCTTTGTTGTGGCTTTGACTTCTACCCACTTTGTAAGGTAATCTGTGGCTACAATGATGTATTCTGCATGGGAGTTTCTAGCTGGGGGGTTAATAGGACCTATGAAGTCTATGCCCCACTTCGAAAATGCACGTCCTCCCATCATTGGCCTCAAGGGCATCTCGTCTTTTCTCACTGGATATTGTGCACGTTGGCATGTGTCACATTTCTTCACATAGGTATGTGCATCCATATGAAGAGTGGGCCACCAAAGTCCTGAGAATAGAATGGTTTTAATCACTCGGTCAGGGCCAAAATGTCCACCTGCAACACCACTGTGTGCAGTCTCTAAGACCCTTAAATAGTCTGATTCATGAACGCACAGTCTTAAGTAACCATCTTTACCTCTTCGGTATAGGTTTTCTCCTACTAAGGCATAGCCTTGAGCCTCTTGCTCCATATTTCGTCTTCTTGCTAGACTGGCCTCTTTGGGTAATCTTCCCGATCTCATAAACTCTACCAATGGAGTACTCCAATCTGGAATTAATGATACTTGATAAAGGGTCGCATGCTCCACTGGTGGTTTCTCTCTACACATTGGACAATTCTTGATCCACTCATGTATTTCTTTGTCCATGCTAGGCCAATACACTCCTAAACGTTTCAAATTCTGCAATGTTCGTTGTTTAGAATAGTGATTTCCTAGCAATCCCTCATGAGCTTGCTGCAACCAACTACTATGTTCATCATCCTCGACACAACAAGCTAATACACCCTCAGTATCTTGTTTGTACATGCTTCCTGCCAATATGTGATATTTTTGTGATTTTACAATTTCTTCTTGTGATGTTTTCACATTCTTATTTGCAGGGCCGAAGGTTAGGACTGGTACCAACTTATTTGCCCATTTAGGAACAACTTCCAAATTGAACAGATAAGCATCAGGTAGTTCATCAGACACTCCTTGTGGTGACTCTCCTGAAGTAATGCGAGAAAGGTGATCTGCCCGAAGGTGGGTTCTACCTTTCCTGACAACAACTTCAAAGTCATACTCCATTAGTAAGAGGAACCATCTTACTAAGCATCCAGTATTGCAAGGTTTATTGACCAAATATAACAAAGCTTGATGATCAGTGAAGAACTTGAACTTGTTGGCCAATAAATAGTGTCTAAACTTCTTTACAGCATATACCATGCCTAACCCTTCTCGCTCGGTTGTGGTATAATTTCTTTCGGCTGGGTTTAGTTGTCTACTAGCATATGCTATGGGCAAATCTAAATTCCCTTCACCTGTGGGTTGTGCCAGCACACATCCTATGGCATGATTGGATGCATCCACATGGACATGGAATGGTTTATTCCAATCAGGAGTGGTCAGTATTGGTGCTGTGCACAAACGTTTCTTCAGTTCATTGAAAGAATTCTCGCATTCGTCGTTCCACTCAAAATTAGACAACAAGGCATAAAGGGGTCTAGCTATGATCGCGTACATGTGGATAAACCTACGGTAATATCCACAATGGCCCATAAAGGCTTGTACCTCTTTAACATTCCTTGGCCTTGGCAGCTCCGCTATGGCTCGTACCTTATCTTCATCCGTTGAGATTCCATTCTTAGAAACAATATGACCGAGGATTTTACCTTGACGCACCATGAACACACACTTTTCTGGGTTCAGACACACTCGATATTCTCTACATTTGTTGAAGATTTGTCTGAGTTCAGGGATGTGAACCCTTCTTTCTTGGGAATGAGCACATAAATCATCCACATACACTTCTAAGCTCTTTCGCAAGAACTCTTTGAAGACATGACACATGAGCCTTTGGAATGTTGCACGTGCATTGGTGAGCCCAAATGGCATCACCCGAAATGCAAAGATTCCCCACTCTGTAGCAAAAGCTGTTTTGTGTTGATCTTCTGGGGCAATGGCCACTTGATTGTAACCTGAAAATCCATCAAGGAAGCTATAAACTTCCTTGCCTGCAACACGCTCCAAAAGGTGTTCTGTGATTGGAAGTGGATAACTATCTCTAATCGTAGCGGCATTAACTTTTTTAAGGTTAATACACACTCGCAACTTCCCGTTCTTCTTGGGTACCACAACAATGGGGGACACCCATTCGGTATGCTCAATCTCATAGATGAATCCAGCCTCAATCAACCTATCAATTTCTTCTTTGATTTTGGCGGCATAGGTATCATTATATGTGTAGGGCTTCTGTTTGGTGGGCTTAGCATCAGCAGTCATGGGGATAGTATGAGAGCAAATTCTTGGATCTACCCCTTTCAAGTCTCTATAGTGCCATGCAAACACATCCCTATATTCCCTTAATAGAGCTATGAGCTCCATTTCTTCTCTTGCACTTAGGTCATCTCCTATATATGTGCATCTCTCTTCGTTCTCTTCAATGGTCACTACAATCTTCTTGGTCTTTTCTTTATTATCATATGATTCTCCTATGATGGCCTCTCTCTTAGGCATTCGTACCAAAATTTTGCGGTCGTCAACTTCATATTTCTTGAAGTTTTCTGGTACTTCAAACAATGATTCCTCCTTTTCTTGTTTCACTGCTTTTCTTTTCTTTTTCTTTTGACTACTCTCACTTCCATCCTTTGAGTTTACTGTTTTAATACTTGTGAGAGGTTCTTCTTCTTTCTGGGTGAACACTCCTATATCTTCTAAATAGTGCTGCTCTGAGTTAAAGCAACTATCCATCACAATAGACTCCAAATCATCGTCATTCTCTTCCTCTTCTATGACATCACTAGGGTCACATTCTTCTAGCAAGGGTTGACACATGAACACTGAGATATCATAACCCTCCTCATCACAATGAGGTGTCCACTGTTCCTCATTGACAGCAATGTCCATGGTGGCTAAGATTTCTGGCCAGCCATGAGGCTCAAACTCCTCATCTGGAAAGATCATCGGTGTGTAGGCTGGGTCTCTAACTGGTCTATCTCCTAACGAAGTTCCTTCTTCTCTTGCCTTTAAACGTTTTTCCTCTTCCTTTGCAACCTTGCACATCCACAAATGAGTATCTTCATGCAGCCATGATGGATCAGGTGAACTTTCAGAATGCACAGAGATGGAATCTTCTTTTGCTTTGTGGATAGAATTCCACTGTAGGGGTGGTACATCTCTGAAGGTGTAATCCTTCAAATTGACCTTAGTGGTGACCCCTAAGTGCTGTAAGTACAAGGAGTTAGTTCCCCAATCCTGTACTATTTGCAATTGTCGTAGGAAGGGTCTTCCTAGGATCATCTCAAAGACATTATTTTTCTCAAAGTCACATATAGCAAATGTGTGCTCAAACTCTACACCACAAGTGGTTAGAGTGATCCCTTCTAGCAATCCTAGAGGTCTTTCAAAATGACCATCAGCCATTTGAAGCTTCATTCTAGTTGGTCTTAATGTGGGCTTGCCCCATTGCTTCCACAAGGAGGTGGTCGCAATAGCAACACCAGCACCTGAATCTATGATTGCTTTGGTTGTGTAACCTTGGTAGGTGATTGGAAGATAAGTATTACCTTCTTCACCCTCACACATGTCCCCTATTTTGTCTAGAGGTATCTCTGGTACCCTTTGCTTAGAGCCTACTTTTGGCATATTGGACTCAAGTTCTGGGACCTGATCCTTCACATGATTCCATAACTCAGGTTTTGCTTTGAGCAACTCTTCTACAGTGAGATGACACTGAACCTTAGTGTTCTTCACGACATCCGTGTTCCTTGGAACCACTGAGTCTTCATTTCTTACTAGTATTGTGGGAGCTCTAATCTGGAGTGATTCAGATTCCCATGGGCCTGGAAATTGAGGCAGTTCTTCTAAGGTATTAGATTCAAAATCTAATCTTTCGTCTTCTTGTTCTGCTTCATCTTCGTAAATAGATGGAATGTCTTGGGGAAATTGATCATGAAGATCATCAATCTCAGGAATAGGAGGGGAATTACCCTTCTCCTTGGCCCATTTCTCCTCTTGTATTTCCCGCAAGAACTCTTGAGAGTACTGTTGAATAGAAGGAGGTATTCCAGCATCCGTGGAATTAGGAACATAAGCTCCCCTTGGTGGTGAGCTTCCTCTTTCAATAACTGGTTGAGCCTGTGGAGGTAGAGAAACTTGTGGTTTGTTTACCAACTGCTCTAATCGTTCTAGTAAGCCCTGGAAATGCAAATCCGATTTGATAGAGTTTGTCTGATTGAACTTTTGACTAGTCTCAAGTATGGCTTGAGCTTGTTCTACCATTTTCATGCACATTTTCATCCGTTCAATCTCTAAATCTGCTCTAGGGTAACTCTTGTCTAGGTTTGCCGCTGTAGGCCCTTCTTGAAGTCGAGCCTGGTAGGCCTTGAACATCATGTCCAAGCCTTCTGGGGTTGGATCTGCAAGAACAGACCCTGGTTGCGGTCTATTTACAATGGGTGGTGGGGTGGGATGAGGTGGAGTGGATGGAGTTTTGGCATGCGAGGGGCTTTGAGATGCAATGTCTTCTATTTTTGTTTTCGCTTCTTTTAAGCTTTCTTCTAGTTCCGATAACTTTTTATTCCACTTGCGATTGGCCTTCTCTCTGGTATCCTTCCATGTTCTTGTTTTCCTCTTACTAGGCTCTCCCGATTCACTCGACTCTGATTGTTCTACTGGTTTATCCTGTTTTAAGGCTTGTGCTCTAGTGACAGCTTGTATAGGAGCCACATTGCTACTACTTGAACTTGGATCTGCCACTAAGCCTACCACATTAATGGGTGTAATCTTGGGTGCACTAGAGGGGTTTCTTGGACAATCTCTGGGGAGATGGTCTTTGCCACAATCAGGACAAAAAGCCTGTATTGTGATAGCCTGTCCTTGACTCGGAGATGGTGGGTGGGGACAGTCACGAATGAAATGGTCACCATGACATCTGAAACAAGATCCTCTAGGGGCTTGTGGTCTCATTTGTCTCAACTGGGGCCTAGGGTTAGGATTTGTGTACATGACATTGGAGTATTCTGGCTCCCAATTTTGCTCCATAGGCGGTGCCTCATATTGATACGAGTAAATCTCGCTATGTTCAGGTGACTCTGTGTAATAAGCATGTGGACTACCTTCATGGGAGTAGTCTGAACTATGAGCATGAGAATCATTATCTGGTATCAATGGGGTTAGTGGCACCAAAGCTCTATTTGGATTTTCCTCTCCCACAGCATACTTGACTGGAATCACGTTGGCTGGAGCTGGTGGTTGGTTTACCAAGACAGGTTGTGGCCTATATGGTACCTGATATTGCTGTTGTGGTCTGTAATATGGTTGTTGGTATTGATTCTGATACCTACCTTGTGGGTAAGGTTGCTGATAATTTTGTCTAACAGCCTGCCTATTGTAGGGACAATCTTGAGCCGTGTGGTTTGTGTATTTTCTCTCAATAGTGCAATATGGAGCATTCCTTTCTCTAATGTTTTGGTTTTGCATTGGGCATACGTTAGCCATGTGGTCACCTCCGCAAGTATAGCACCGATTCAATGAAGTGACTCCCTGTGTTTGTTTATTTTGGACTCCCAGCTTCTTGGCAACTTGCTCAGCTATCTCTTCTATTTCTGTGGAGATCTTTGAAGTATGACTAGTAGAACTATCCGAATCTTTGTAGAGTTTGGCCAATCCTAACTCCTCACCCAAGTTATCTTCTATGTCTATGCACGTCCGCACACACTCTTCTATGGATCTAGGATCTTTCAAGTATACATAGGATCTTAACTTTGTGCTCAATAAGCCATCTAAAAACAAAGCCACTTGTTTGGCTGGTGTGGGTAGCTCTGGAGCAGGGCATCTTTCTAGGTACTGTCTGAACCTTCTACCTGCTAGTCGCACTGTTTCTTGGGGTGTCTGCTTGAAACTATGGATCAGGGACGATGTGTTATGCCTGATACCACTCTTGGAAAATTCTACAATGAATTCGTCTAGCAGTTGACCTATATCGCGATAGCTGCTTCTACTCAATGGTTGAAACCAAGCTAAGGCAGTGCCTTTAAGGGTCAAACCAAATGCCTCGTACTGGGTGAACCAGTCCTCAATTTGTTCGGCTCTCAGCACTTGTTTGTACTCGGCCACATGATCATAAGGATCCCCTGTCCCATCGAAATAGTTCTTCATTGCCTTGATCACGTGACTGGGTTTAAGGGTTCTTGGGTACTCCCGGGGTCTAGGCAATGGAAAATCCTGTTCATCTCTTTGTTGCCTATGTGCTTGATGTCTCTCTCTTTCAGGTCTTTCATTTTCAAATCCTGACCTATTCCTGCCCACGGTGTGTGCAAAACTTACCTCAAGTCTCTCTCTAGTTCTTTCTCTCTGGGCTTCATGAGCCTGGGATGATCCTACCCCTTGGAGGCCATGGGAAACATTGGATCTTGGTGGGGGGAAAATCATGTCATTCTTCCATGTATATGCATGTCTATCATGTTCCGTTACCAAGAAAATTTTCTCTGATGTGTTATCCAGGTAGACAACTTTGCCTGGTATCTCAGGATCTTTGAATTCATAGATGATAACTATGCCCAATTGGCTAGGTTGATCTGGCTTGAACCTCCAAAAGGCTTCCTCTGTTTCTCTATTCACAAATAGTTCTATGCTTTTGTTGTCTTGAGGGATCCAGTCCGGAGTGATCACTCGGGTCAAAACTGACTTACCTCTAGGAGTCTGGGGTCCTTGTCCTACGTTTCCTTGTTCTAGGTCTCCTATCTCATTCTCATGAATGATATTTCCCAACTCATCGGTCCTATCTGGTTGGTTGGTAACCACATACATGGTTCCTTCCTTATCAATGTATGAACCCTCTTCGAACTTGACCACCGGGTGTTCAAGTCCAAAGGATTGATCTGGATTTTTGAGTTGGACCACTGATCGCCTCAGACCATCCTCATAGATGCGAGCGCCTAATTGGTTGGTCCGAATATATTCCAACTGTGTCTTATAGGGACCTTCCGGTGTTTGTAGATGGGCAGTCCCTGAGCCACCTGCAGGTTTTCCCATACTAAAAGACATTTCTGAATCACTTGTGTCTGATCTGAGTAAAAGATGACCACTTAGTTGTTGTGCCCAAGACTTGGATGTATGGTTGACACTAGCCTCAGAAGATCTAATGCTTTGTTTATCCTTGCCTAAGTGTCTACCAGATCTCAGGTTCATAAGCTTTAGTCAAGAGTCCAAATTTTCCCTTTGGTATGGTTCACAATTCTTTAGAGCCCCCTTGGTTCCCTAGTCCCACCTGAGGGTCAACTTCAAATTATCCTATCTCAAAATCAACGCATTATTCTTGAAAAAAACAGTTGAGATCGTGTAGGATTTGAAACGAGCTTTCCAACAAGCTATAGAGCTCAAAAAATGGACTTTGGATGAGAAAGTTATGTTAAATCAGGCTCCTGGGGGTCAAAACAGGCAAACAGGACCTTTGGAGAAAATCGCGATTTTGTGAACTTTCTGAAAATCGCGATGCTGTGAAGTCAAAAAAATCGCGATGTTGAGCACAAAATCGTGTTTTTGAAAATCGCGATTTTGAGCAGAAAATCGTGATTTGAAAATCGCGATGTTGATCACAAAATCGTGTTTCAGAGAATCGCGATGTTGATCACAAAATCGTGTTTCAGAGAATCGCGATGTTGATCACAAAAACGTGTTTCAGAGAATCGCGATGTTGATCACAAAATCGTGTTTCAGAGAATCGCGATGTTGATCACAAAATCGTGTTTCAGAGAATCGCGATGTTGATCACAAAATCGTGTTTCTGAAAATCGCGATGTTGATCACAAAATCGTGTTTCTGAAAATCGCGATTTTGACTCAGAGAACCATGATTCACAAAATCGTGTTTTTGACTGAAAATCGTGTTTTCTCAGAATCGTGTTTTTGACATGAAAATCGCGATTTTGAGTAGTAAATCGTGAATTGAAAATCGCGATTTTGAGTAAAAATTCGTGTTTTCTCAAAATCGTGTTTTTGACTTGAAAATCGCGATTTTGTCCCACAGAATCGTGTTTTTTGAAAATCGTATTTTTCACATGAAAATCGCGATGTTGAGCACAAAATCGTGTTTTTGAAAATCGCGATTTTGAGCAAAAATTCGTGTTTTCACAGAATCACCTTTTTCACAAAATCGTGTTTTTGGCATGAAAATCGCGATTTTGTCATAGAGAATCGTGTTTTTCTCAAAATCGTATTTTTCGCTGAAAATCGTGATTTGTGAGAATCGCGATTTTGAGTAGAAAGTCGTGTTTTTCACAAAATCATCGTGTTTTTGCTGAAAATCGTGATTTGTGAGAATCGCGATTTTGAGTAGAAAGTCGTGTTTTTCACAAAATCGTGTTTTTGCTGAAAATCGTGATTTGTGAGAATCGCGATTTTGAGCAGAGAATCGTGTTTTTTTTTGAGAATCGCGATTTTTTTCAACCACTTTTAGGCGGGAAAACTGAAAATCGTGATTTTTCAAAAAATTTTGAATTTTCACAGAATCGCGATTTTCATCACAGAATCGCGTTTTTTGGCGGGAAATTCAAATTTCTGAGCGCCGGCTATGGCGAGCTCCGTATGAGCAGAAAATCATAAAAAAAATGCAGCGCTTGCTCTCCCTTGCACCTCCTAACTCCTTCCCACACAATAATGCATGAAAAATGGTATGAAAATGGTGAAAATGCACTAAAAACAAGAAATTTCTGTGAAGAAGAAGATGGAAGAAGGTGGAGATGATGATGATGATGAAGATGAAGAGGAAAAAACAGAAAATGAACTGAAATGACAGTTTTTTTTACCTTCCAACGTCGCAAATCTACGATCTTACCATCACAACGCTCGTCCTCGAAGCTCTCTCCCCGGCAACGGCGCCAAAATTTGGTGTAGCTCAAGCGTAAGCACCACCTCCTTGTCAATCCGCGGAGACGTGAGGACCGGTATGAAGACCACGAGCAAGTGAAGGCACAAGTGTGTGAGTGAAAGCACACAAACATGCACACACATACACACACACGCGCACAAAGTAAGATCAAAGAGAGGAAAAATGGAAAGCTTAGATTGCAAAAGAGTTCTCTTACAAAAGTTCTATTCTCTAACAAGCTAACCTCAAAAATGAGCTCTCTAGCTCTTTTTATAGTTTTTTGACTAGTTTTGGCCCTGTCCAGACCTAGTGTCCGGCCTAGTTAAAAATTAGGTTCCAAGGCTTATTTGAGGGCTCAAATGAAGTCTAAAAATTATGAAAATTGGTACGATGGTACTTCTAATACTCCTCAAGCTCGAGGACTCCTCGGCTTGAACAAAATGGAGTTACTAAAAATAGATAATGGTATTTACAATGGTTTCTAGTGATGAAAATCACTATTTTTGTAGGGGATTCTTCTGAAAATTTGACATACACTTCTTGGAGCTCCCTACTTGCTCTCTCTTCTTCTATGTCCACTTCTTTGATGTGCTTCCATGCTTTGTCCTTGACCTTGAGCTTCAACAATTGTGCATTCTCCATTTTTTTATGTGCGCTTGTTCAATCAAGTTCTTCTATTTGTCTTCCTCTACACATCTAGACAATACACCGTTGGATTCTTTATGATACACACTTCTTGCTATAATGTGTAAGTTACACAATTGTAGGATTTTCTTCCTATTCTCCTTGTTAATTGAGTGTTGTGGACCATGAGTGAGTATTGGAATTAGCTTTTCTGCCCACTTAGGACATACTTCCAAATTAAATAGGTAAGTGTCTGGCAAACCGTCGGGTACTCCGCTCGGTGGTTCTCCATGTGTTAATTTGGAGAGATTATCGGCTCTCACATGGGTATTTCCTTTTTTCACAATCACTTCAAAATCAAACTCCATTAGTAACAGAAACCATCTCACTAGTCTTATCATGTTACAAGGCTTATTGACTAAGTACAATAAGGCTTGGTGATCTATGAAGAAATTGAACTTGTTGGCTAAGAGATAGTGTCTGAATTTCTTTACACTGTACACCATCCCTAAACTTTCTCGCTCCGTAGTTGTATAGTTTCTCTTGGCTTGATTCAGTTGTCTACTTGCATAGGCAATAGGATGGTCCAATTTTCCTTCATCTGTCAGTTGAGATAATATACATCCTATTGCATAATTGGAAGCATCCACATGAATATGGAAGGGCTTGTTCCAATTGGGTGTTTTCAAGATTGGAGCTGTGCTAAGTCGCTTTTTTAGCTCATTGAATGCTTTCTTGCATTCATCCGTCCATGTGAATTGAGTCAACAATCCATACAATGGCTTGACAGTTATAGCCTACATGTGGATAAATCGGCGATAGTATCCACAGTGATCCATAAATGCTTGCACCTCTTTTGCATTTTTTGGTCTTGGAAGTTCTAGAATTACTTTGATCTTGTCGTCATCTGTAGATATTCCGTTCCTAGATACGATGTGCCCTAAGATTTTTCCTTGTCTTACCATAAAAACACACTTCTCAGGATTCAGACATACTCTATATTATTGACATTTCTCAAATATTCTTCACAATTCTTGAATATGTTCCTGTCTCCAATTTGAGTATGTAAATTAGTTGTCTACATATACTTCCATACTCTTTCTTAGGAATTCTTTGAAAACATGACACACTAACCTTTGGAAAGTAGCAGGGGCGTTCGTGACTCCAAAAGGCATCACTGTGAAAGCATAGACTCCCCATTCGATAGCGAATGCGATCTTATGTTGGTCCTCAGTAGCAATAGCTACTTGGTTGTATCTAGAGAATCCATCCAAGAAGCTATAGACTTCCTTACCTGCAACTCTTTCCAAAAGGTGATCAGTGATAGGTAATGGGTAGCTATCACGGATTGTGGCTGCATTGAATTTCTTTAGATTAATGCACACTCTCAGTTTTCCATTCTTTTTGGGCACAACTACCAATGGTGACACCCATTCGGTATGTTCTATCTCATAAATGAATCTGGCTACTCGTAATTTGTCTATTTCCTCTTTAATTTTTGCTGCATAGACATCATTATAAGTGTAAGGGCGTTGCTTTGATGGTTTTGCATCAGGTGTCATTGATATTCGATGAGAACAGATGGAGGGTTCCACACCCTTGAGATCCTTGTAGGTTCAAGCAAACACATCTCTATATTCTCTAATCAGTCTTATCAATTGTTTGTTCCTTGTTGTCATAAGCTTCTCCTTCTCTTGCCTCTCTCTTAGGCATCTGAATGGCTATTTTCCTTTCCTCTACTTCATATCTTTTGAAGTGTGTAGGAACTTCAAATTAATCTGGGGTTGGTTCAGTCTTACTCGTGGTTTCCTTATGGTTTGGTACTATAGGGGCTGCTTTGATTGCTAATACTTTGGGTGTTCAGCTCTTTTCTTGGCTTGGATGACTTCCAAATAGCGTTCCTATAAATCAAACTCCGGTTCCATCTCTATGCTCTCATACTCTTCCTTCCATTCCTTTTCTAATACTTCTCCTTCTTCTACCTCCTGAAGGACTACCATGTAAAAGTTTACGTCATAGCCTTCTTCGTCCACACATTCATTCATGGTCAATAATTCTTCATTTACACATATGTCCAAGGTTGCTAGGATCTCCATCCATCCGTGCGGTTTGAATGCTTCATCACAAAAAACTTGAGGCATGTACATAGGGTCCTCTATGGGTCGATAATTTTGATGTCCTAAGGGCCATAGCTGCAGTTTAATTGGGCATCCTCGTGCATCCATGATTGGTCACTTGATCCAGCACTATGGATAGACAAATCATCTTCTTCCTTGTGTACGGGATTCCATTGTAATGGGGGTACGTCCCTGTACGCAAAGGTATGCACATTTATCTTGGTAGTGTTTCCCTGATGTTGAAGGTAGAATGAGTCTCGTCCCCAATCTTGCACTACCCTGAGTTGTCTCATGAAAGGCCATCCTAATATCATTTCATAATTATTTTCCTTTCCAAATTGACATATAGCTAATGTATGCTCAAACTCGACTCCACAGGTGGTTAATCTAATTTTTTCCAATATTCCCAGGGGTTTCGCAACATGACCATTTGCTAATTGAAGCTTCATACGAGTTGGTCGTAGGGCTAGCTTTCCCCATTTCTCCCAAACCTCTTTGGTGGCGATACCTACTCGTGCACATGTGTCTAGTATAGCCTTGGTCATGTATCCATTGTTCGTGACGGGTAAGAAATTTATGTCCAATCAGGCTTCTGAGAGTCAAAACAAGGAAACAAGAGCTGTTAGAGAATCATGAATTTTTGCATATCAGGCAGCCAAAAGTCATGTTTTTTTTACAAGTGCAACAACCAAAGAATCATTATTCTCTCAAAATCCACAATCCAAAGGATCACGACTTTCTCAAAATCTACCAAGCAGAGAATCGTGAATTTCTTGAAATTCTAAGTGCAGGGAATCACGACTTTCTCCAAATTCTTAAGTCCAAGGAATCATGATTTTTTCAAATCCTCTCAATCTAGAGAATCACGGATTTCTCAAAGTGCTAAATTCCAAAGAATTGCGAGTTTCTCAAATGCACTAAATCCAGTGAATCGAGAATTTCTCAATTTTCCCAAGTCCAGAGAATCACGATTTTCTCAAAATCCGAAATGCAGAGAATCGTGAATTTCTTGAATCTAGTAAGGCCAGAGAATCACAAATTTCTCAATATCCACAATGGAGAGAATCATGAATTTCTCAATTTTCCCAAGTCTAGAGAATCGCAACTTTCTCAAAATCCAAAATACAGAGAATCGTGAATTTCTTGAATCCAACAAGGCTAGAGAATCATGAATTTCTCAAAATCCACAAATCCAAAGAACTGCAATTATCTCAAAATCCAAAATGCAGAGAATTGCGGATTTCTCAATTTTCCAAGTCTAGAGAATCACGATTTTTTCAAAATCCAAAATGCAGAGAATCACAAATTTCTTGAATCCAACAAGGCCAAAGAATCACAAATTTCTCAAAATCCTCAAATTCACAGAATCGCAAATTTCTCAATTTTCTCGAGTCCACAAAATCGCAATTTTCTCAAAAATTTTTGCGCAAGAAAAAATTTTGAATTTTCCAGAGAATCGTGATTTTGTGAAAGTCATGATTTTGTGAGTTTTTAGGCGGGAATTTCAAATTTTTGCATTGAGCTCCGAATGTGCAAAAAATCGTGAAAAACACAAGCACATGCATTCCCAAACACTTCCTAGCTCTTTCTTGCACTCCCACACATGAGAAATGATGTGAAAATGGTGAAAATGCACTCAAAAATGATAAAATTCTATGAAGATGGAGAAAAATTTTAGAAACTTAATAAAAATTGACTATTTTTTACCTTCCAACATTGCAAATCTACGATCTTACCATCATAACGCTCGTCCTCGAGCAATGCTCCTCGACAATGGTGCCAAAATTTTGTGTAGCTCAAGCATGAGTACCACCTCCTTTACTTGTCAATCGGCAGAGACATGATATGAAGATCGTGAGAGATTGTGGTGAGCAATTGTGAATGACAAGCATATACATGCACACACACACACACACGCACACAAGGAAAGATCAAAGAGGGGAACAATGGAAAGCTTCTATTGCAAAAGAACTCTCTTAACAAATCTCAAATCTCTAACAAGCTACTAAGAAGCTAACCCAAAAATGAGCTCTCTAGCTCTTTTTATAGTTTTTTAAGTAGTTTTGGCCCTGTCTAGACCTTTGTCTGGCATTGTTAGAAATTAGGTTCCAGGACTTATTTGAGGGCTCAAACAGACTCTAAAAATTATGAAAATTGGTAGGTAGCTACTTCTAATACTCCTCAAGCTTGACGACTCCTCGACGTGAACAAAATGGAGTTGAAAAAAATGTGAAATGATATTTACAATGGTTTTTGGTGATAAAAATCAGTATTTTTATAGAGATTTTTTCTAAAAATTTGACATGTGCTTCTTGGAGCTCCCTACATGCTCCCTCTTCTTGTGTGTCCACTTCTTGATTCGTTCCCATGCCTTGTGCTTGACCTTGAGTGTCAATAGTTGTCTAGCCTTATGACCACTGATATTGCTGTGGGGAGGGCCTTGGATCTTGATAATTTCTCATAGGTGTTCTTTGTTGGTACTAGCCTTGAGCAATAAGATACTGCCTTCTTGGTGTCAATTATAATAGCACTTGATAGTAGAGGGATTCTGTCACGTTTTGATCTATTTTACAATTTTGCAATTGTGGATGTGCAAGAGGAGGTTGGAGCACACACATAAGTCAAGTGATCTTCTTTGCGTCGAGAGAACCTTCTAGGGGCTACCCTAGAGTTTTACAAGTTAAGTTTCTTTGCTACAATGTTTGCCATTTCATCTACTATAGAAGCACTATATTTCACACTTGGAATATATTTGGTTGATGGTGCAAAAACTTGAATACAATTACCTAATTCGTCTCTAATTCAAATGCTCTTTTGTATTCAAACCCTTGCTACAATTTTCGATTGAGCACTACACAAGTCGTCAAGAAAATGATCAACTAATTTGGCTACGATAGGGAGATCCCCTTTCATGCATTGTGCTCAATGATGAAAGCTTTTAGGAGTTCGCATATATTTTGGAAGTTTTGTTTGGTTAGTGGCTAGAACCAATCTAAGGTCGCCCTTTCAACATAAGTCAAAATGCTTCATTTTATGAAGAAACCATGAATTTTCTTTGCACCAACACATGCCTAAATTTAAACTCATGTGCACATAGATCACCTTATCCTTCATATAACTTCCACATGCATTTAACAACTTGGGAAGGATGGAGACTTCTACCAAAGTCGGGTCTTGGGATTTCAAATTTGAGCAATTGATTTTGTGCCATTCCTTGAGAAACTTGATTTTTCAGAGGCATTATTGGCACTTGTTGACTAGTAGAAGAGGTCACGCATGGTATTTTTGGTGGCCATATTGGTATGGTTGGTGGCATTGTAGGCTATGGTGTCATGGCTAGCATTGGCATCATAATAAGTGTTGTGCCAAATTTAAGAGTGGGCACATTTCGCCATGTAGTTCCTAATGGTACGGATGAAGTAGTGGATATTGGTGTGGAGATTGATGTAGTCTAATCATGGCAATGGGATTTCCAAATGATAAGGATCTTTGCCCATAGGCAATGGAAGAGTCCAAAATGATTCTTTTATTTTGAAGGTAATGTACAGGTCAAGGGAGAATCTATCATGGAAGATCTTGCTTATGTATATGGTCTTATCAGAGATCAATTTACTTTGTTTGGGATTCAAATTGGGGCCTATATCTACATCATCAATGAACTATATTCCTTGTGCATTTTATCTTGCTCATCAATTACCATGCGATAAGCTTCCATCTTATCTAGGAGTAACTCTCCTTGAAGTCTAGCAACTATTACGTTTGGAAGATTTAAATCCTTGAGTTCACCAAGTCCTGCAATGGACTACCCCTAGTCATCTTGGAATATGGCGGCTCCTAATGCATTCATATGTGTGAAAGTGAATTTAATTTAATTTTCCTTCCACTCTTGACATCCAATCCACTTGAGTATCAAGTCCAAGATTTTGCATGGGTCAAGAACTTCATGAAGCCATGGTTTCTAATTCACTTTCTTATTTCCTCGAAGTTTTGTAAGTACATTTTTTATCATTGGTGGACGTACTCTAGAGGCTCCCTTGACTCGCGTTCTCAGTGAAAGGGTCGATTTCAAAAATCTATATCTTAGAATGAGCTTTTTGATATGACCTAAAGCTCAAAAAATGGATACTTGACCAAAACATTATGTCCAATCACGCTCTTGGGGGTCAAATCAATCAAATAGGAATTCTTTGGGCACTTCATGATTTTGGGAGTTGATTTTAATTTGAGATCAATATGATTTCTTTTTTTCAATAGTTGATTTATTTTGTAACACTTGTTTAGGTTAGGTGTGCCTAGGCACTCAAAATTTCATATCTTAAACTTCAAATTATATCTGATTAGCTCAATGATTTCTCTACAGGGTTATGGAAATAAATGGGACACTTTTTAGCTCAAATTTGTACCAGATTAATGAAATCTGGTGTTACCCCTGATTTTAAGTTTTTGCAATGTGTAATTGTAGCACCTATCGAGAGCTAGCAACCACACATCTTATAAGCATGTTCAAGTGTTTGCTTGACATAAGCATGTTAAAGTGTCAAAAATGACAACTAACTTGACCATGAGCATAGAAGGGTGTACCTAAATGATGGTTATTACATGGAATGGACAAGCAAGCATCTAAGGCAAGTAAACATACACTCACACCACCTCCTACTCACTCAGCCATGCATGACACACACATAACATCCAACATTAAAATGACCATATCTCTTAACTATTGCAATAAGCGAATAATCCACAAAATTACGTGATGCATGGTGAGAGCTTGATCTTGTTCTACCAACTAAAGGTGCACTCAATTTGCTATCCTACAAAGTTTGTTTCAGCCACTTTGGCATAGTTTGTGAACTCTTGATAGACATGCATTCATTATGTAATACATCATCAACATGTACATCATGCATGGGCTGAATTTCATGCTCATTTTCAAGCATATTTTGATGCAAATGTTCAGCCATATGTGGTTGGAAATTTCCAGTAGTTCCGGTATTTTTTGGTTGAAAAATTTCAGCCATGTTTAATTGGAAATTCTCTACATTTTCAACTCTATTTTGCTAGAATTTTTCAGCCCTTTGAGCCTCAGTTGGCTGATCTACATGGCCATAGTCAAGCGCACCATTTTGGAACAAAGGCATGAGTGTATCAGACACATCTTATGAGCTAACTGTTGGCTATTTTTTGCATTCAAGTAGAGGGAAAATTGAGTTTTCAGCAAATACCACATTTTGACTCACAATAATTGTGTTTGTCAATGGATGGTACAAATGATATCCCTTACTTTCAGCACTATGACCAACAAATATACATTTCTTTGCCTTGTCATTAAGTTTGTGACATTGTTGTGATGGCACAAGAGCATACGCCAAACAACCAAACATGCACATATGCCTAACCATGGGCTTATGTCCATTCCAAGCCTCATAAGGAGTGATGACTCTCAATGCTTTGTAGGGCAGCGATTCAACTCATAGTTTGCACACATGACCGCTTCCATCCAAAACTTGTCAGGAAGGTGCTTTCCTTTAACCATACATCATGCCATTTCAAGTAGAGTTCTATTTTTACGATCAACAACACCATTTTTCTAAGGTGTATATGACACCTTACATTGATGTGAAATACCTCTTTCACAAAGAAAAGCATTAAACTCATATGACATTTATTCACCACCATGATCCGTGCATAGAGTCAAAAGCTTTTGTGAAGAAAAATTCTCAACCATAGCTAAAAATACTTTGAAGCAAGAAAAGACCTCATTCTTTGCTTTTCACCCATGTATGACGAGTAGCATCATCAATGAAGGTAACAAAATATACATGCTTCCCAAAAGATGGAGTCTTGAGGGGACCACATACATCACTATGAACAAGCTGCAATTTTCTTGTAGTGTGTGTATGACTATCTTTTGGAAAAGAAGCATGATGCATTTTTCCAAGAATGCAACCTTCACATGCATGATTTTCAATGGACTCACATGTAGGCAAACCAATAACCATGTCCTTCTTTTTCAAGTAGAGCAAACTATTGAAGTTCAAGTGACCAAAATAAGCATGCCAAAGCTCCATTTCAGCCATGGAAGAAGTATGAGCAACTAAGGCACTCGAGGCAGCCCTCTTGTATGTATCCATGCGATACAAACCATTACATAATGTACCGGACATCACGATAACATCACCATTGCTAAAATCATGAACCATACACTTATCATCAACAAAGTGTACATGAAGTCTAGCTTTCGCAATCAATGGAACTAAAATTACGTTCTTCTTGATACTGGGCACATACAATGCATTTTTCAAGAGAATCACACCTCCATTTGTAGCCATAAGTTCAATTTCTCCTACTCCAATGATAGGATAAGAGGCATTGTTTGCACACACCACATGTCCTCCTTTGGGTGCATCTTTCAAAGAGGAAAAAAAATCTTTTGCATGATGTTATGTGCTTTGAAGCACCACTATCAAAGAAGCAATCCAAATTAGCCTCACTCACAACTATACATCTAGAATGCAAAGATGCATCATAATGACATTACACATGCCCAAAAATCTTGAACCATCTTAGCTTCATCATTCTTTGCATTCGATGAATTTTCAGCAATAGACATGCCGGATTCCTTCTTCTTTTCATTGCATGTAGCAAGCTTTCTACACTCATCAATAGTATGACCAGCTTTTCGACAATATTTTCATCTTTTCTTCTTTTGCAAATCACCATCATTAGAGGAATCAGTGGAAGAGGAAGGTTGAGGCTTTGGTTTTGATGAACCCAAAGCTAAACCATACTTGCTTTTCCCCCTTTGTGAGATAGCAAGTGCTTGCATTCCCTCAATCAAACCACTCCTATTAACTCTAGATTGCTCTTCCTGCAAAAGAAGAGACACAACCTCATCAAATGCATACATATTAGGATTCCCTTTTGCAACCCAATGGATTTTAGTAGCAAAGCTTTGAAAAGATTCCGATAATCCTTTCAACAATGTAGAAATGAGTGATGCATCCAGAATAATCTCATCTATGTTTGCCAATTGCTCTTTCAAGTCCCTGATGCGTGTCACATACACATCCACCGACTCATTTTCAGCCATACATACATCCTCAAGTTGCTTCTTCAAGTATGCAACACATGCTTCATTACACATGGCATACAAAGAAGCAAGAGCGTCCCATGCCTGTCTCAATGTAGAACATGATCGAATGTGTGGAACTATATGATGCTTCACAAAAAGTGCAATCAATGCAAGAGCTTGAGCATCTTTTCCATCCCATCTAAGCTGCTCCTATGTAGGTGGAGAAGGAGAAACCGCTATACTTGAAGAAGAAACTCCATCTCTGATAGTAGATTGTGAAGTAGAAGAACCTGTGGGTCTTCAGTCTACATCTGCCACTATGTTCCAAAGTTGTTTTGCAACACGAACATGCTTCATCATGTAAGATCACATTGGATAGGTGGTCCCATCAAGCTTATCTTCAGCTTGAAGCATGCCAAACAATTCATTGTTGTCCGCCATTTTACTAAAGAACAAGAATGTGGCAAAACCTTTACTTCGATGAAAGCTGAAATGAATGCTGAAATTTTAGCTCACAAATCGTCACTCTGATGGCGATTCTAACTACACAAATGGCTTTGAAACGGGGGTAAAACTCCAGCGCACCTTCTGGAAATGTTTCTTTGCTATTGAAATTCATTGTTCTATGCTCCAAAGTCAATTTGCACTGTTAAAAGTGCACACGCACCGCAACGCGAAAAACCGAAACTTGAGAAGGAGTTGAACTTGCTCTGATACCATTGTTGCGTGTGTGTAGAAGTGCGAGACACACACAAGAAGCACACACAAGGAGCACAAATGCAACAATGTACACAAAGAAGATGGATGGCTAGAATAGCTCTCTCTATAGATGATGAGCATAACTGAAGTAAGAGCTGAATAATATCACTAAGTACAAAGTACCACCACATATGAGTGTATCAAGTATGTGGTAACATGGGGAAAAAACCTCTAGCCAACACTAGAGTAAAAAGTGCCCATGTATATGGAAAAGGTGCACATCAAAGCTACTCGAGGAACACATAAGTGTAACAAAACACATCCCTATATTCCCTTAATAAAGCTACAAGTTCTACTTCTTATTCTTCTGCACTTAGGTCTTCTCCTATGTAAGTACATCACTCCTCATTCTCTTCAATTGCTACTACAACATTTTTGGTTTTTTATTTATTATCATATGCTTCTCCTATGATGGCTTCTCTCTTAGGCATTCGTACCAAAAGTTTCCAATCTACAACTTCATATTTCTTGAAATTCTCTAGTACTTCAAACAATGATTCCTCCTCACTTGTTTCACTACTTTTCTTTTATTTTTCTTTTGATTACCTTCACTTTCCTCCGTTGAATTAATATTTTTAATGCTTGTGAGAGGTTCTTCTTCTTTTTGGGTAAACACTCATACATTTTCTAGATATGGCTCTTCTGAGTCAAAGCAATTATCCATCACAATGGACTCTAGATCATTTTCATCCTCTTCTTCTATGACCTCATCAGAGTCGCACTCTTCTAGCAATGGTTCAAGCATGAACAAAGAGATATCATAACCCTCCTCATCACAATGAGGCGTCCACTATTCTTCATTGACAAAAATGTCCATGGTGGCCAAGATTTTTGCCCAACCATGAGGTTCAAATTCCTCAGCCAGAAAGATCATCGATATGTAGGCCACATCTCTAACCAGTCTAGCTTCTTGAGATGTTCCTTCTTCTCTAGTTAGTAGATGTCTTTCCTCTTCCTCTGCAACCTTGCACATCCACAAGTGAGTATCTTCAGGCATCCAAGATGGATCGGAAGAACTTACAAAATGCACAAAGATTGAATCCTCTTGCACCTTGTGAATAGGATTCCACTATATGGGTGGTACATCTCTAAAGGTGTTATCCTTCAAGTTGACCTTAGTTGTGACCCCTAAGTGCTACAAGTACAAGGAATTAGTTCCCCAATCTTGTACTATTTGTAGTTGCCATAGAAAGGGTCTTCCTAGGATAATTTCATAGACATTGTTTTTGCCAGAGTCACATATAGCAAATGTGTGTTCAAACTCCACACCACATGTGGTTAGAGTTATCCCTTCTAGCAATCCTAGAGGTCTTTCAACATGGCCATCAGCTATTTGAAGCTTCATTCTAGTTAAGGCCTATTCATGAAAATTGGGAATTATTCAACTACCATTTATATTAGTTACTATGTTAACTTCTTAAGTTTGAGCCCAACCTTGATACCCCATTTACAATACAATCCTCCTTAATAATAAATTATCAATTTAATATACTCCAATCAAGAGATAATAACATGTTCTAGTGTGTGAATGAGTCAAAAAGTAAAACATTGGGATATAAAGAATTGTCTCAAAATCCTGTGTAATTCCCATTTTTCTTGAATAGGCCTTAGTTGGTCTTAATGCAGGTTTGCCCCATTGCTTCCACAAGGAGGTGGTTGCAATCGCAACACCAGCACCTGAATCTAAGATAGCTTTGGTTGTGTAACCTTTTAGGTGATTGGAAGATAAGTATTACCTTCTTCACCTTCACTCATGTCTCTTATTTTGTCTAGAGGTATATCTGGGACTGTTTGCTTAGAGCTTGTTTTTGACACATTTGAATCAAGTTCTGGAACTTGATTTGCCACATGTTTCCATAACATAGATTTTACTTTGAGCACTCTTGTAAGGTGAGATGACACTGCACCATAGTGTTCTTCATGACTTCAGTGTTTCTTGGAACCACTAAGTCTCCATTTCTTACCAATATTGTGGGAGCTCTGATATGAAGAGATCCAGATTCCCATGGGCCTGTGAATTGTGGCAACTCTTGTAAAGAATTAGATTCAAAGTCTAATCTTCCATCTTCTTGTTGCTCTGCTTGGTCTCCATATATAGATGGTATGTCTTGGGGAAATTGATCATGAAGATCATCAATTTTAGGAATAGGCGGGGGATCAACCCTCTCATTGGCCCATTTCTCTTCTTGTATTTATGGCATGAACTCCTGAGGGATTGAAAGAGGTGTTCCATCATCCATAGAATCATGAACATAAATGTTCATTGGTGGTGAGCTTTCTCTTTCAACAAATTGTTGAGCCTATGGGGGTAAAGAAACCTATGGCTTGTTTACCAACTACTCCAATCTTTCTAGTAAACCTTGGAAATGCGAACCTGATTTGACATAATTTGTATGATTGAATAATTGATTGGCTTCTAGCATAGCCTGAGCTAGTTTTACCATTTTCATGCATACTTTTGTCCAATCAATCTCTAAGTTTGCTCTAGGCTAACTATTGTCTAGGTTTGCAACTATTGGTCCTTCTTGAAGTCGAGCCTAGTAGGCCTTGAACATCATGTCCACGCCTTCTAGGGTTGGATCCGCCAAGATTGATCTTGCTTTGGATGGTGATGAGGTTACATGAGGTTGATTAGATGATGATGGTGGCGGTGGTGATGTGTGAGAGTGTGTCTGAGATGTGATTTCTATAAGCTTAGCTTTGGTCTCACTTAAGCTTTCTTCAAGTCTGCTCATCTTCTTTGTCCATTGTCTTTTCATTCATTCACGACTATCCTTCCAAGCTCTTGTCCTTTTCTTAGGTAGAATCTCAGTCTCGCTAACCTCAAAAATCTTTTCTTGACCTAAGCCTTGGTTCTGTTGTAATGCTTGAGCTCTAGTGACTACTTGCATTGGGGGATTAGGAGAAAAAGTGAACCCTGCATGGGCCTTGTAAGGATTCCTAATTTTTAGGAATTAAAAAGCTTAATCTAAGGGATTAAGAGGGCTTATAAAACCACTAGTGGTATTTTGAAATAAAATAGTGATTGATAGGATATTGAGTTTCAAATTTGAAAAGTCTCCGATTCGAGAACCCGAGATGGTCCATTGGATCCTTCAATTCAATGGCCAAGATCAAAAGGTATCATGCATGAGAGTTTGCGTCATCTGACATGCATGATAGTAGTAGATTCTCCCGGATTTTTTATCTCTTAAGCTCTGCAAGAATTGTGACCCTCATATCTTAGAAGATCTGACATTCAACCGGATTTGACGCTGAGCTCTTTTGCGCAGTGAATACGAGTCATTCGATCCATCTCCTCATCCTATGGTCCATGCAAAATGGCGCTTTTTCGATTTAGCAGATGATCTGTAGTCGTTCGATGAAGATACATCTAATGGACCACATTCAAAGGCGCTCAAACTTGACTATCTTCTATAAATTCCGTCTGATGGAAGGTCTTATCCAAGGGTGTAGAAGCGATCGCGCCTTCCTCAAGAAGGATACAATCTGAGCCTTTGAAAACAATCCTAATCGAATGGTTCAAAATAAAATTCAGGCTTCTCAAAACCATTTTCAAAAGGAAACCCACTATTCTACTTGGTTTTTCCATGTTTGACCACTCAAAAACAAGGGAAGCCTATTCCTAGACTATGTGATTAAGGGAGTAGACTGTGGCCACCACCCTCCTCTCATTGGTCAGTTCCTAATCACTCCTTAATCTAAAAGGCCCATGCAGGGTTCATTTTTCCCCCTAATGAGTGGAAGTCACACTTCCATTAGAATCTACTACGAACCCAATGACGTTAATAGGAGTGATCTTTGGCACATTGTTTGGGTTCTTGGGACAATCCCATAAGAGGTGCTCCTTCCCACGATCTAAAAGAAAACCTTGAATTGTCATTGAATGGGGTTGCATAGGTGCAAGTATAGGGCAATCATGAATGAAGTGATCTCCTGACATCTGTAGCATGCTCCTCTAGGTGTTGTGTTTCTTATCTGTCTAGGTTGGGGCCTAGGGTTTGGATTCGTATACATGACATTGGAGTATTCTGGCTCCCAATTTGGTTCCATAGGTAGCACTTCATATTGATACAGATAATTCTCACTATGCTCGAGTGACTCTATGTAATAAGCTTGTCGACTATCTTCATGGGTGTAGTCAAAACTTTGAGCATGAGGGTTATTTTTTGAGACCATAGGGGTCATCGACACCAATGCTCTATTAGGTTTCTCCTTTGCTATCACATACTTAATTGGAATCACATTGGCAATGTTGATATATCAAGCTCAACATGTGATGATCCAGGATGACACGTATCAGTTTTTCGTTTCTCTGACATGTATAGTGGTCACGCTGGTATATGTCAGGGATACTTCATTGAGCTTTATTAGAGTTATTTATCGAGATTGATGGCACATTTCTTCCTTGCTAGCTCACGCATTCGTGGATATTAGGTTTTCCTTATGTACTGATCTTTATATATTGCACTTGTTGTATTTTTGTTTTTTAGGTCATTCTTGTACATTCCTGTTGATGTAATAGAAGAAGAAGAAGAAGATCATTCTTCCTTGTCTTGGAGCTAGTCCACACAGATGTTTGGGGACCTAGCAAAGACCCTTCATTTTCAGGATCCAGGTACTATGTATCATTCATTGATGATTGTGGCAAATGGACTATACTTTATTTTATGAAGCATAGAGATGAAGTGTTCAATTGTTTCAAAAAATATCTTCCTCTTGTTGAAAATCAAATAGGGAAAGCATTGAAAAGGCTAAGGTCAGATGGAGGGGGAGAATACTTCTCCCATGATTTTGATGCATACCTCCAAGATAGAGGTATCAAAAGACTCTAGAACAAAATGGAGTAGTAGAAAGAAGGAATGGGGCCATTGTGGAGGCAGCAAGGTCCATGATTAATGAGAAAAAATTACCCACTACCTATGGGCAGAGGCTGTGTCTACAACCACTTATTTCATCAACAGACTCCCATCTAAAGCATTGGATGGGATATCACCATATGAAGCTTGGAATGGAAGAAGGCCTAGCCTAGATCATTGCAGAATCTTTAGCTGCATAGCTTATGCACATGTTCCATCACAAATCAGAGGTAAAATGGATCCTAAGGCAGAGAAATGTGTGTTCATATGATATGATCTTAATGAAAAAGGGTACATGTTGTATAATCCAAGTACTAAAGGCTTTATTGTTAGTAGAGATGTGGTCTTTGATGAAAACAACTCGTGGTTTGAAGATGATCGCAGAAAAGTCAAGCTACCTTATGACCTAGAGGAAGACTTTCCTACAATTCAAAAGGCAAATAATAAACAACATGAAGATTCAAGTGACTCTAATGATGATCAGAAGACTCCAAGAAGGAACTTCAAGGTATGGAGCAACAAAGGTAAGGAGAAGATGCAAGACTTGAGGGATATTGCAGAATCCTCTCAACAAACAATAAGGATATCAACTAGGGAAAAGAAGAAGCCAGAAATGTATGGATATGACACCTCTCTAGTCACTAAACACTCAATCTATATTGCTCAGGATATCAATTCAGAAGAGCCATCAACCTTTGGAGAAGAAAAAAAGAAACTAGAGTGGAAGGAAGCAATGAAGGAAGAGATACAAGCAATCCAAGAGAATCAGACTTGGGACCTAGTTCCCAAGAACCAATCCATGAAGATCATTGGATCTAGGTGGATTTATAAGGCAAAAGAGAATTCTGATGGATCAATAAATAGGTACAAAGCAAGACTTGTGGCTAAAGGGTTTGCTCATACCCAAGGGATTGATTATGAGGAGACCTTCACTCCTGTGGCAAAGATGCCAACAATGAGAGTTCTCATAAGTATAGCTGCTTCAAGGAATTGGAACATTTATCAATTGGATGTAAAAAATGCATTCTTAAATGGTTGGATTTTAGAGGGGGTGTACATGGCACAACCCCTTGGATTTGTTGATAAGATACATCTTGAGTATGTGTGCAAACTCAGGAAAGCTCTCTATGGTCTCAAGCGAGCTCTTAGAGCTTGGAACCATAGGTTAGTTACATTCTTGCAGGACAAAGGATTCGAGATGAGCAAGGCTGATTCTTCACTTTTCATTAAGAGGAACAACTCTGAAGTTATATATCTATGTGTGTATGTAGATGATATTATTCTTACAGGTAATGATGCAAATGGAATCAAGAAAATCAAGGCCCAAATGAAGGAAGAATTCAAGATAAGTGACCTTGGATTGCTCACTTATTTCCTTGGACTAGAAGTTGTCTATACATATAAATGTGAAGAGATGGATAGGTATGTGCTTGAAGATGAAGAGGTGTAGCAAAATCCTTGATCTACACCAGCCAAATGAACTCCAAGAGTATATGGTGGGCCCTTTTAGCTTGCCAATGGATGTATTAGACATCCTATGTACCTTGGAAGATCACTCACAAAAAGATAGATCAAAACAGATAAGTTGGAGTTAGCTTAGAGGTGAAGAACTTGCTATTTTTGGTTCATACACATGTCCAGTGTTTTGCATAATTCTCTGAGCATAGTAGCAATTAGCTTAATTCCTCTTGGGGAACTCTAGTTAACTTAAAGAGCTAACGTTGAAGAGTAATCTCATAAAAAATAATGAACCACACACTGAGAATGATGTTTAGCAACTGATGACATCATCCCGATTTTCACGGGCTGCTACAATTTGAAACTAGTGAGCAAAAAAATGAACATAACTCCAGCTTTAATAAACCAATGATTATGAAAATTTGTATGTTTATACTAGACAGTAAGCGAAATCCAACAAGCTTTAAATCATGAAATTTGGGTAAGTAAACATTGAGAAACAACTCTGACAGATGAGTAAAAAAGTCGGGTACCTGACAGAGAAGTGAAAATGACAGACTGAGTCCACTTGGTCAAAAAGGGAAAGAGGAGCCATGAATTCATGATTTGTGGTAGGTAGAGAATCAAATCGATCACTGATTGATTGGAGATTGATTGACGGAAGTTAGCCTCCCAAACTCAACTATAAATAGATGGCAGTTTTAGTCGTGGTTAGAGAGACCTATGTGAAGACCTCCAAGAGCTGAGCGTTATGCCATATCAAGGTGTGATTCCAAGGCACACATATGTATCAGTAAGTCCATTGTATTGTACAAGCAATATACTTTCATTTTCATTATCATTTGGGTTCATATTTCCATGTTCTTGTGAAGTGTACTACTCACTGCCATATCTCTCAGTTTTCTCAGTCAGATTGCAGAGATGGTTTCTCTGAGCTTGGTGCATTGTTTTCAGTGATTTAACTTGGTAAAGTTAGCTCTATAAGTCTAATATATGCTCATCAATTTTCATTTCATTTGGGTATTGCAATCTTCAGTTATGTTCAGTTGAAGTCAACCATGTTTGTCATTTTCACTTCTCTGTCAGGTACCCGTCTTTTTTACTCATCTTGTTAGAGCTGTTTCTCAATGTGTACTTATCCCAATTCCACGATTTAAAGCTTTGTGGATTCAGCTTACTGTCGAGTATAATCATACAAATTTTCATAATCATTGGATTCTTAAATCTGGAGTTATGTTCATTTTTCTGCTCAGTGGTTTCAAACTGTAGCAGCTCGTGAAAATCGGGATGATGTCATCAGTTGCTAAACATTATTCTCAGTGTGTGGTTCATTAGTTTTGATGAGATTACTCTTGAAAGTTAGCTCTTTAAGTTAACTAGACTTCCCCAAGAGGAATTAAGCTAATTGCTACTGTGCTCAGAGAATTATGCAAAACACTGGACAGGTGTATGAACAAAAAATAGCAAGTTCTTCACCTCTGAGCTAACTCCAACTTATCTATTTTGATCTATCTTTTTGTGAGTGATCTTCCAAGGTACATAGGGTGTCTAATACATCCATTGGCAAGCTAAAAGGGCCCACCATATACTCCTGGAGTTCATTTGGCTGGTGTAGATCAAGGATTTTGCAACACCTCTTCATCTTCAAGCACATACCTATCCATCTCTTCACATTTATATGTATAGACAACTTCTAGTCCAAGGAAATAAGTGAGCAATCCAAGGTCACTTATCTTGAATTCTTCCTTCATTTGGGCCTTGATTTTCTTGATTCCATTTGCATCATTACCTGTAAGAATAATATCATCTACATACACACATAGATATATAACTTGAGAGTTGTTCCTCTTAATGAAAAGTGAAGAATGAGCCTTGCTCATCTTGAATCCTTTGTCCTGCAAGAATGTAACTAACCTATGGTTCCAAGCTCTAGGAGCTTGCTTGAGACCATAGAGAGCCTAGTGGGTAGTCTCAACTATGCCACATTGACAAGAGTAGATATATGTTACAATGTGAGTGTGCTAAGTCAATTTATGCACACACCAAGGAAACCACATATGGATGCTGCCAAAAGGATTCTCAAGTATCTCAAAGGAACCATAAATGAAGGACTTTATTATCCTTATGTATCTGATTTAGGTTTGAAGCTATTTTTTGATGCAGATTGGGCTGGCTCCAAAGAAGATAGAAGGAGCACTTCAGGTTATCTTACCTTTGTAGGTTCAAAGCTTATTTCATGGTCATCCAAGAAGCAACCCACAGTTGCTCTCTCTTATACTGAAGCTAAATACAGAGGTCTTGCCATAGCTACACAAGAAGCTATGTGGATGAAGACATTATTCAAAGATCTTGGATTGGAGTTTGGAACTCCAACTATTTATGGTGACAATATGAGTTCTAAGTCTATGACAAGCCTAAGTATTGGCTTGAGTCCCACAAAGTCATAGAAGAAGCCTTAAAATGAAGACAATGTAAAGTTCACTTGTGAACTACCTCTTGTAACTTTTGAAGAGTTTACTTAATGTAAAAGTGAGAGAATCTTAAGTGGTTGAGTCCACTTGATCAAAAAGGGAAAGAGGAGCCACGAATTTGTGATTTGTGGTAGGTAGAGAATCTAATCAATCACTGATTGATTGGAGAGTGATTGAGGGAAGTTAGCCTCCCAAACTCAACTATAAATAGATGGCAGTTTTAGTCGTGGTTAGAGAGACCTATGTGAAGACCTCCAAGAGCTGAGCGTTATGCCATATCAAGGTGTGATTCCAAGGCACACATATGTATCAGTAAGTCCATTGTATTGTACAAGCAATATACTTTCATCTTCGTTATCATTTGGGTTCATATTTCCATGTTCTTGTGAAGTGTACTACTCACTACCATATCTCTCAGTTTTCTCAGTTAGATTGCAGAGATGGTGTCTCTGAGCTTGGTGCATCATTTTCAATGATTTAACTTGGTAAAGTTAGCTCTATAAGTCTAATATATGCTCATCAATTTTCATTTCATTTGGGTTTTGCAATCTTCAGTTATGTTCAGTTGAAGTCAACCCTGTCTGTTATTTTCACTTCTCTGTCAGGTACCCGACTTTTATACTCATCTTGTCATAGTTTTTTCTCCATGTGTACTTATCTAAATTCCATGATTTAAAGCTTTTTGGATTCAGATTACTGTCTAGTATAAACGTACAATTTTTCATAATCATTGGATTCTTAAAGCTGGAGTTATGTTCATTTTTCTGCTCACTGGTTTCAAACTATAGCAGCCCGTGAAAATTGGGATGATATCATTAGTTGCTAAACATCATTCTCAGTGTGTGCTTCATTATTTTTGATGAGATTACTCTTGAAAGTTAGCTCTTTAAGTTAACTAGACTTCCTCAAGAGGAATTAAGCTAATTGCTACTGTGCTCAGAGAATTATGCAAAACATTGGACATGTGTATGAACCAAAAATAGCAAGTTCTTCACCTTTGAGCTAACTCCAACTTATCTGTTTTGATCTATCTTTTTGTGAGTGATCTTCCAAGGTACATAGGGTGTCTAATACATCCATTGGCAAGCTAAAAGGGCCCACCATATACTCCTGGAGCTCATTTGGCTGGTGTAGATCAAGGATTTTGCAACACCTCTTCATCTTCAAGCACATACCTATCCATCTCTTCACAGTGGTATCAGAGCAAGGTTGGACAACATGACAGATGGATTTCCTTCATCAATTGACAAATTGGACAGAGGTAACTATTCAGCTTGTTCATTAAGAATGGAAGCTTATCTCCAAGGTAGAACTTTATATGGTTATGTGGCTGGAGATGAATTTATGCCAAGTTTCAGGAACAAAAGTCAACCAACACAAGAAGAGCAAGAAAGATTGAGCACATGGTGCTCCAAGGATGCACTTGCAAGGTCTTATCTCCTCAACTCTATCTCAGATTTTTTGTTTCCTCACATTAGAAGTTGTAAGACATCTCAAGAAGTGTGGGATGCATTTGAAGCCTTCTTCTCTTCAAGTACTAAAGCTAGGAAGCATCAACTATGGCTAGATTTCACAACTCTCAAGAAGGCTCCCAAACAAAATGTGACTGATTTTGTCACAAAGCTCAAGGACATAGCAGATCAGTTGGGAAGCATTGGAGAGGTAATAGATAAAGAGCAAATTGTAAGGCAGGTCATCAATGGCTTGAAGGCATATGACAAGTGGGAAGCATTCACCACATCTATGGATTTGTACATGGACATGCATGTAACTGATTTCAATACACTCATTGGACAACTACTTACTCAAGAGTCAAAGCTTATAAAAAATGGAGAAAGCTCTAAAGGTAATCAATCTTCAGCTTTATACACTGATAAAAGCAAGTCCAAAGATAACAAAGGAAAGTCAAAGAAAGTGGATGATGAAGCAGGAACATATCAAGCTAACTATGCAGGTAGAGGAAGACATGGCAGAGGTAGAGGAAGAGGAGGTAGAAAAGGTAGGGGGAGATCCCAAGACTCCAAATCATGCTCTATTTGTGGACTAACTATTATATAACTAAAAATTGCTTTAGGAATTCCAGGAATCAAAGAGGCAGAGGATACAATAGAGGAAGTTATGGCTACTCAAGAGGAAGGTTCAACATTTATCATGGTAACTACAACAACTACAATCATTCAAACTATGAAGGAGGCTACAAAGGTAGGAGAGACTTCAATAACTACACAGAAGACTCAAACAAAGAGGATTCATTATTGATCATGAACATGGCTATGCCACAAGGTAAATCTGATGAGCATGTTTTCTACATAGATTCAGGTTGTTCAAATCATGTGGCAGGAAATGTGGCACTCCTATCAGATTTAGAAGATCCAAGGAATAAGCATGAGGTACAAATACGAGATGATACAAAACATCCTGTGGAGAAAATAGGCAATGTCAAAGCAGCTGATGGAAACATCAACCTACTCAGTAAGGTACTCTATGTCCCTACCATTACAAAGAATTTGATAAGTGTTGGGCAGATAGTAGGGAAAGGGTTGCAAGTCAGGTTCACAAAAGCAGGAGCATTTGTTAAAGATCCAATTCAAGGATTCAGAAGAATTGCAAAAGGTGAAAAGACAGGTAGATTGTTCACATTTGAATTACAGGACACTAGAAACATTGCTCTCTTTAATTATGGTAGTCAGACACTCACAGAATTGGAAGTATGGCACAAAAGGTTAGCACATATTGGTGAAAGTTCATTAAAGCAAATTTGCAGGGACCAAAGTGTACTTGGACTCCCTAATTTGTCAAAACAACATATGATTTATAAGTGTAGTGCATGTCAATTTGGAAAGTCTCATAGGTTACCATTCATGAAGAAAGGTTATATGCATGGAGATCTCTTGGAGTTGGTTCATACAGATGTATGGGGACCTAGCAAGGAAGCTTCAATATCTGGATCAAGGTATTATGTCTCCTTTATTGATGATTGCAGTAGATGGACTATCCTATTCTTTATGAAACACAAAGATGAAGTTTTTTCATGTTTCAAAAGATATTTGGCTCTTGTGGAGAATCAAACAGGTAAATCACTAAAAAGGCTAAGGTCACATGGAGGGGGAGAATACTTCTCCCGTGAGTTTGATTCTTTTCTTCAAGAAAGAGGAATCAAAAGAGAGGTAACTACAAGGTACACTCTTGAGCAAAATGGAGTGGCAGAAAGGAGGAATATGACAATTGTTGAAGCTACAAGGTCTATGTTGAATGAAAAGCATTTACCTAATTATTTATGGGCTGAGGCTGTATCTACAACCACTTACTTGATTAACAGGTTGCCTTCAAAGTCCCTTGATGGGATGACTCCATATGAGGCTTGGAATGGAAGAAGACCAAGCTTAGATCATTGTAAATTTTTTGGATGTATTGCTTTTGCTCATGTTCCTTCACAGGTTAGAGGCAAGATGGATCCAAAGGCGAAAAGGTGTGTATTTATTGGATATGATAACAATCAAAAGGGTTACAGGTTATACAACCCTACCAACAAAGGATTCTTGGTAAGCAGAGACGTAGTTTTTGATGAAAACAATTCATGGTATGAAGATTCATGTAGGAAGGTCAATTTACCATATGATCTTGAAGAAGATTTTCCAAAGCTTGGTAGAGAACAACCAAAGATTGAAGAACAAGACACCTCGGAGGATGATGAAGAATCTCATATGGAAAAGATCAAAGCATGGAAGTCTAAAGGTAAAGCAAAATTACAGGAACTTGGACATGAGGCAGAATCATCACATCATGGCCTAAGAAGATCTATGAGGGAAAAGAAAAAACCAGAAAGGTATGGGTTTGACACCTCATTAGTAACTAAACATTCTATCTACATAGCACAGGACATAAACCAAGAGGAGCCATCATCATTTGAAGAGGCCAAAGCAAAATCAGAATGGAAGCATGCAATGAAGGAAGAGATTGAAGCACTTGAGGAAAACAACACTTGGGATTTGGGTCCCAAGACTTCATCCATGAAGGTAATAGGCTCAAGATGGGTCTATAAACTCAAGAAGAATTCTGATGGTTCCATTAATAGGTATAAGGCAAGGCTTGTAGCAAACTCAGGGAATTGATTACGAGGAGACCTTCTCTCCTGTGGCAAAGATGCCTACTATTAGGGTTTTGCTTAGTATTGCCTCTTCCAAGAATTGGAAGATACTTCAACTAGATGTAAAGAATGCATCCTTGAATGGTTGCATAACAGAAGAGGTATATATGGCACAACCACCTGGTTTTGAGAATCAAGTTTATCCTGATTATGTGTGTAAACTTAACAAAGCATTGTATGGTCTCAAGCAAGCTCCAAGAGCTTGGTGTTCAGGCTTGTTTCATTCTTGCAGGACAAAGGCTTTCAACCAAGCAAGGCAGATCCTTCACTCTTTATCAAAAAGAGTAATTCTGAGGTCATCTACTTATGTGTATATGTAGATGATATTATATTGACAGGAAATGATGCAAATGGTATGAAGAAGATCAAAGATCAGATGAGAGAAGAGTTCAAGATAAGTGATTTGGGTTCACTTACCTACTTCCTAGGTTTGGAAGTTGTCTACAAAGATCATGGTTTGTTTCTCACTCAAAGAAAGTACATTAAGGACATGTTGGCAAAATTCAAGATGCAAGATTGTAAGATTGCAGGTACTCCAATGGAGGTCAATCACAAATTGAGCTCACATGAAGGTGAACTCATAGAGGACATCACATCATATCAAAGTCTAGTGGGTAGTCTCAACTATGCCACATTGACAAGAGTAGATATATGTTACAGTGTGAGTGTGCTAAGTCAATTTATGCACACACCAAGGAAACCACATATGGATGCTGCCAAATGGATTCTCAAGTATCTCAAAGGAACCATAAATGAAGGACTTTATTATCCTTATGTATCTGATTTAGGTTTGAAGCTATTTTTTGATGCAGATTGGGCTGGCTCCAAAGAAGATAGAAGGAGCACTTCAGGTTATCTTAACTTTGCAGGTTCAAAGCTTATTTCATGGTCATCCAAGAAGCAACCCACACTTGCTCTCTCTTCTACTGAAGCTAAATACAGAGGTCTTGCCATAGCTACACAAGAAGCTATGTGGATGAAGACATTATTCAAAGATCTTGGATTGGAGTTTGGAACTCCAACTATTTATGGTGACAATATGAGTTCTATTCATTTTGGCTGCTAATCCTATTTTTCATGCAAGGACTAAACATATTGAACTTCATTATCACTATGTAAGAGAGAAGGTTCTAAGCAAAGAGATTCAAATATCATATGTGTCCACTCATCAACAAGGTGCAGATATTCTAACCAAAGCATTGGACGGTACAAAGCTTTGCAAATTTAAGGCTATGATTGGTTTACAGGTAATCTTGGAAGATTGAAGACCTCAAGCATACTTGGCTTGAGGGGGAGCTGTTGGAGCAAGTCTATGACAAGCCTAAGTATTGGCTTGAGTCCCACAAAGTCATAGAAGAAGCCTTAAAATGAAGACAATGTAAAGTTCACTTGTGAACTACCTCTTGTAACTTTTGAAGAGTTTACGTAATGTAAAAGTGAGAGAATATTAAGTGGTTGAGTCCACTTGATAAAAAAGGGAAAGAGGAGCCACGAATTCGTGATTTGTGGTAGGTAGAGAATCAAATCAATCACTGATTGATTGGAGAGTGATTGAGGGAAGTTAGCCTCCCAAACTCAACTATAAATAGATGGCAATTTTAGTCGTGGTTAGAGAGACCTATGTGAAGACCTCCAAGAGCTGAGCTTTAAGCCATATAAAGGTGTGATTCCAAGGCACACATATGCATCCATAAGTCCATTGTATTGTACAAGCAATATACTTTCATTTTCATTATCATTTGGGTTCATATTTCCATGTTCTTGTGAAGTGTACTACTCACTGCCATATCTCTCAGTTTTCTCAGTCAGATTGCAGAGATGGTTTCTCTGAGCTTGGTGCATCATTTTCAGTGATTTAACTTGGTAAAGTTAGCTCTATAAGTCTAATATATGCTCATCAAGTTTCATTTCATTTGGGTATTGCAATTTTCAGTTATGTTCAGTTGAAGTCAACCCTGTTCTCTCACTTTTACATTAAGTAAACTCTTCAAAAGTTACAAGAGGTAGTTCACAAGTGAACTTTACATTGTCTTCATTCTAAGGCTTCTTCTATGACTTTGTGGGACTCAAGCCAATACTTAGGCTTGTCATAGACTTGCTCCAACAATAACGGGATATTCCTTACTCAAAGGAAGTATGTTAAAGATATGATTGCAAAATTCAAGATGTAGGATACTAAGATTGCAGGTACTCCTATGGAGGTCAATCACAAGTGCACATGAAGGGGAACCTATTGAAGATATTACAAGCTACCAAAGTCTATTTGGAAGCTTGAACTATGCAACCCTAACTAGGGTTGATATCTGCTATGGAGTAAGTGTGCTTATCCAATTTATGCACACTCCTAGGAAGCCTCACATGGATGTAGCCAAAACGATTTTGAAGTACCTAAAGGGAACAATTAATGAAGGCCTATGTTGTCTTTACACATCTCATTTAAGTGCAAAGCTATTCACTGATGCAGATTGGGCAGGATCAAAAGATGATAGAAGAAGTACATCTGGATATCTATCTTTTGTAGGTACAAAGCGCATTTCTTGGTCTTCCAAGAAACAACCTACAGTAACACTCTCTTCAACTGAAGCTGAATACAGAGGATTGGCAAATGCAACTTAGGAAGCAATGTGGATCAAGACCCTATATACAGATTTAGGGTTAGACTTTTAGCACTCCATATATATTTGGAGACAACATGAGTTCTTGCAGCTAATCCTATCTTTCATGCCAGGACTAAGCATATAAATTCCATTATCACTTTGTTAGAGAAAAGATTGCAAGCAAAGAGATACAATTGTCTTATGTATCTACACAGATGCAATGTGCAGACATGATGACCAAAGCACTTGATGGAAGCAAACTCAACAGGTTCAAATCAATGATTGGAATGGAGGAGATACCTATGGAATGAAGACTCATGCATCTTAGGCTTGAGGGGGAGCTATTGGTACATTTTTCAAGCCTTGATGCTTGAACAAATATCAAAGGCTTACTTCACATCTTAAGCATGACTATTCATAAGTCACACATGAACACCTCTTGTAAATCTCTTGAGTTTAAATCAAGATAAATGTAAAAGGAAAAACTTGAGAGAGTCTCATAAGCATTACAAGTTGTAAATCACAACAACTAAGTGGTTGGAATCAAACTAATTAGAATCCTAAAAGGTAGGATCACTTTTAGGTGGCAGATTCAAAATTCAAATTGGGAATACATCTATAAAAGACCCTGACTTTTTAGTCACAAAAAAAGAGCAGAAGAAGGACACATTGAGCTTCAAGCTTGTGGATACACTAAGCCCACACATGTATGAGTAAGCTTACATCATCTCCTTTGTATCATACATTCATAATATCACAAAATTGATTCATTTCATGCAAGTTATCTCATGTCTACTGTTGACTGCTAGTTAGCACTCATTTTAGTGAATTTATTTTGAGGAATTCTCTACGTATAATTATCCAATAAATGTGATTTAACTTGGTATATGTAGCTTAGACCCTCCAGTTCTAGGCTATCAAGTTTCTATTCATTTGGTTTAGTACATTGGGAGATAAGTTCTCTACAAGCTACCTATGTCTGCTCATTGTCATCCTCCTAAAAAGTCGGGATTACACCCCTAACTTCTTAATGTGATTCTCTCAGCATACACTCATCCTAAATTAGTGAGATAACTCCCTGTAGCAAGCTTAGGACTCCAATTAGATATGTCTAAAAGATCTTGGGTCAATTGTAATCAATGAGTGAGCACTGAGTGAAATACTGAGCAGGTGCAAGTCCTAAAATAGCAACTTTTTTGCAACTCTTCAATCTTGGAAGTAGTCTATTTTGACATAACTATTTGAAGGTGATGCCCCAAAGCAAATTATGGTTTCAAATGCATATTTGGGAAGCTAAAGGTGTCTACTAAGGTACCCTGAAGCTACATTCTCAGGTGTAGAGCAGCATATGTGCAGCACCACCTCATTTCTGGAATGTATCCAACCATCTCCTCAAAACATGCACATAAGTTCTCCATGTTAACGTCCTTCGAAGGGTCAAAGCCCTCTTCTAAACTGGTCAACAATGATATAACATGATACCATAAATAATTGTGTATCCATACAAAAGAAACTATCTCTACCAACAATCCTTTGTGCATGGATGTATATGATCCATCCACACTAATGGAATCATCCATCTTGAAAACTACAAAGTGAGTATGTGATGTCTATGGAGATAAAAGCACCCACCTCATACTCTATTGGAAGATAGATCTTCCATGAAATATGAATGATAACTCCAAATGCTAATGAAATGGCTTCTAAGAGCTATTGTCTGATTTAATGAGACATGTCCCCATGAATAATGAGTCCTTTCCTCCGTGGTCATAAAAGAAGAGTACTCAAAGGGAAGTCGTTTCCATCATCCCATACCAGTGGAACCTTCTTCCAATTCATGGTGTCATACCTACACTAAATAAAATTTATATTCCATATACATACATACATACACACACATACATACATATATATATATATATATATATATATATATATATATATATATATATATATATATATATATATATATATAAAATGGAATATGTAGGTGGACTCTATTGAATCCCATGTCTGCAACTCATATAGGTGGATTTAAATGAATCCCATATCCTTAAACTAGTTTAATTTGGCTCTAGTCAACATCTGATAGTGGATATCCCTTTCTAATTCAAAGTAGCTTGTTCCTAGGTACCAAGACTAAGTCTAAGTAGCTCTTTCTAGATCCAACATACATATATGTATTGTGTATCCCAAATATTCCTCACCTAGGGATCTATGCTCTAAATCATAGAGCTAGTGCCATGACTATGACCTTCTTAACCATCACTCTAATCACATTAGCACCCATTGATACTCTCTCATGAAACCTAGATCTCTTTGGGCAAAAAACTCTCCCGCATCTCTTGTAGTACTTGAACCCAAGACCTCTTCCTTCTCATCCATGTGAATTAACCATTAAGCCAAGCACCTTCACTTGACTAGCAAGCATAAGCACCTTGGCATAATTCTAGTCTTGAGACCTCTGCCCAACACTTGAATGACCAAATGATATCAGATCTCAGATCCATCTGAACCTTTCCGACCCTCATGTCATAAGCTTCCTTTATAACACAGATATCTTTGACGTCATTGCTACATCAAGTTAATGGTGCAGGATACATTTCAAAGATCAACTAATAGTTCCTACTATTTTTCTTTGAATACAATATTTAATATAATGACCCTTATTCCCCTTCATGCAAACTTTGGATAGTCCTTATGAATTTCATGGAATAAAATATGTATTTTATCAACCTTTCGCAAGAACTTTCCTTAAAACATTGCAAACACTAATCCATTGTGAGGATGTGTCATTCAACTCCTCTTTTTCTTGGTTCCATGGATTTATTCCATATTGTAATTTATCATGATAGATCATATTTGAGATGTCTTCCAACATGGAAATTGAAATTTATGTCGATGGGGACACTCAACATTTGTGTGTTAATCGTTATCTTTCCAAAGTACCATTATAGAATCTTGATATCTCTTTTGGGCCATGTAAGAAAATAACATTTTTCATGATGCTATTTTTGTATGAAAATATTATAAAAGTAGTTTTATTTTATTATTTCTAATTTTCATACAAATACTTTTTTAATGGAACATGTGCATTATTTTATTATATTCCTAACCCTTGTAGAAATGTAGAAATACATTTCTGAATTACCTCCAAATCCAATGGGTATCATACCTTATTCTTCCTCAACATTTGAGATGTGTTTTTTCACTCATATCAAACACATTTTTTTATTATTAAGCTAGAAATTAGATATTATATCTTATTACTACACTTATGATTAGATATTATAGTTTATTATTGTGCTCTCAAAAATATAATTCTTTATATAGTGTATCCCATAAGAAAACAATATTTTATTTGATTTTTCAAATTTTTGTAAAAATAGGAAGAATGTAATGTTGACCCACTTTTCATAAGACAATTACTTATTTTTTGGTTAGGCTTAAAAGGCCCACAAATGAGCTATGAAATTCCCTAATGTAATGATGTTAATATCGTGATCAACATTCTTATTGGAAACCAACTTTCAAGCTTTTTCCACCATATTTGATAAGTTTGTTATTAAGACACTAGCTTGTAAGTCCTTTATAACGGCTTTGATCTCTCAAAGGGTTTTTTACTTTAGAGTTTGGTAGGAATTTCATCCACCTTCTTCCCATTTTCTCATATTCAAGAATCAAAGAGAAAAGCTTTAAGTTTTTTATTTCATGAAGCTCATGGTTTTGGCTGTTTCCAAGAAGAGAAATTGTTGAAATGATTTTTAGTATTCTACATCAATGAAAATTGTTTCAATTATCAATGCTAATGGATAATTTTTTTAAATGATTTCCATTGTTCCACAAAAATGAAAGTCATCTATAAATCTTCAATTCAAAGACTCTTGAAGCATGACTCTTTGGAGTTTTCCAAACAACTTCATTCTTAATCGATTAGAGAATTAGTGTAAGCATTAGCTAATACTAGTCCAAGTACCACATGAATTAATAAACAATCTTAGACTTCCTTAATGAGACACTTTCTGTCCATATTGTTAGAAGGAAAATAAGGAGAATAAAAAATGACTTTCATTGTCCCACAACAATGCAATTCATTTGTAATTCTTCAAGACAAAGAGTTTCCAAGCATGCATTTTGGAGTTTTCAAACAATTTGATTCTTAATCAATTAGACAATCATGGTAAGCATTGGTTGTCACTAGTCCAAGTAACCCATGACTTTATAAATGATCTTAGACTTCCTCAATGGGACACTTTCTTTCCATAATGTTGGAAGGAAACTAAGGAGATATGACATCGATTGTACCCCATTCTTAGAAGGTATACGGTCAAGTATCATTGGTAATCTCTTTTTAGACCTAAAATTTGAATGCTTTCTTATAATAATCATGATTCTTAAATTATTACAAGGAAGGATATGTAAATATTCATGTATATACATGCACACAAAATTCTTATATGTGTTCTCATTCATGGCACAACTCATTCTATGCACACTCAATTAGAAAAAACATTTAGAGAGATGTGCCTTTTTGGTGATCAAATATTGTACATCCTTGTATATCTAAGTATACATACAAACCTTTATGTATTCTTATTCCAGTCTTCTTAGTTGTGCATCTCTTTTCATGCAAACATACAAAACCATGTGATGGTGTATGCTCTCAAGATCCTTGGTGCATGAAAATATCCATGCAAAACCTTGATGTGTGATCATGTGAATCTTGTGGTTTGGCTTCTCATGTGATTTCTACACTTTAAGGAAGCCATTAAGAAAACATGTTCTTTCGATACATGTGAAATGCAAAATATGCATGCATTTTTTGAGACCATTGAGTATGTATATGTAATAAGCATGCATAATATAATACAAATCCTCCATAAAAATCATGCAAGTGTTATCTTTCCATGAAAAGGAGGATGGGACAAGTAAATTAATTATCTCGTTTATATGAGTTAACCATATTTTCTTTAAATAGTTAATGGAGTTATCATCCACGTTTTTCTTAGTGTCCACATTTCTAGCTTTTAACTTTTCATAATTTGTTTCAATGCTACTTAATAAAACGTTGGGAGAAGATGGTTACTTCCCCATCTTTTATTTTGATGATGAAATTCCATTCAGATGTGGCTTATTTGTCTTTTTCTCTTCATAGTTGCTCCATACCTCCATCTTGAAATAAGAGGATGGTATATGCAACCAAGGAGATGAAAACCTAAGAACGCCAAGCTTTAATGCGACTATTAAAAAGTCTACACATACCACTTGAAAGAGGTGCTCTTCACCTCCCAAACTACCTCTTATATAGCTCCGATATAGAGGGTTCATTCTAGGAAAGTGTATACGTAAGTGCCACATGTCGTAGTTCTCTCAAATCTACTTGAGTTAACACAAGTTAACTCTAGTTCGGCTAACTCTCAAGTCTACTTGAGTTAACTCAAGTTAACTCTAGTTGGTTGCTTCTAAAAGATTAATGAACACGCTAAAGTCTTAGCTTGCCTAGTTGCTAGAGAAAACTTGATGTTGAAAATTTCCAAGTTACTTTATAACAAGAGAGAAAACCTAATCCAACCCAAAAGAAATATATTACTCAATACTACTAGAAAGTCTCCCATTTGATGCACTATATTGTTTGAGCATGAAAAAACAAATTTTAATCCCTCAAAATCAAGAATTTTTACAAGACTCCTGTAGAGTTCATTCTTTTCAATGATATGTGAACTCTGTTGAGATTCAAAATGAAAGGTTGAAATTGGCCTTCCAAAATGTGACAAAAGTGAAGGTTCCAAATGTCAAGATTGTAAATTTTTGGCTGCTCATTCCTTGAGTCAATAAAAATAGTGAATAACCTTTCAGTCTTCACACAAAGCCATCAATGTACAAGTTTCATAAATGTTCTCATGGAATCTATTTAGTAGTACTCTCAAGTCATGAATCAAGATAATTTATACCTCTATGTAACAAATAATTAACACTATCTTTTGGCTAACAAACTATGCGATTTGATTCTCTGTTACCAAAAGTGAAGCTTTATTTTCATTATAGGATATGGTGGAAGATACAAAAGTGTTGATTTGTTTATTTTTTGCACCTTCAAATTGCATGGCTTATCATGATCTATCAGTTCAATGTAGCTTAAAGCTCATATGACTTCTTTTTTAATGTATTGTTGATAAGTTGAAGTTTCTTAATAATTAGGGATGAAGAGCATCCATAGATCAATATTCAGAGAATGAGGATCAACCAAATTTAAGAGGAGATGCTTTGGGCCAATGACTTGGATGATTTTGTATCACATATGGAATTCACATACAATAGTTGGCCTAGTAAGGTGATTGGGTTGTCTCTATTTGAGTTGGTGTATGATATTAATCCAATGCGATTGAATACCATAGGATCTCCAAGAAAGTAGCTTAGTTCTTGTTGGGTGTGTTTAAAAGTGTGAGAGACACATGAGAAGCACACACCAGAAGCACAAAAGCAACAAGACACATGGAGAAGATGGATTCTTGGTCTCTCTATTGACGATGAACAAAACTGAAGTAAGAGCTGAATAATATCCCCAAGTACAAAGTACCATGAAATATGAGAGTATCATGTGTGTGGTAACATGGGGAAAAACCTCTAGCCAGCACTAGAGTAAAAGTGCCCATGTATCGGGAAAAGGTTCACATCAAAGCTACTTGAGGAACACATAAGTGTAGCAAACCCCATGGAGCAAATGAGGTGAACACATACAAGGAGTGACTGATCAGCCCCCACTAGGCAATAAGCCTAAAACTTTGCAAAAAGCTTCAAACTTTTCCCATGAAAGAGCTTTGGTGAATATGTCTACCACATTATCTTGTGTAGGCACATATACCAAATCAATATCTCTTGCATGAAGGTGCTCTTTCACATAGTGATAACGCACCTCAATATATTTGGTTTGTGCATGAAACACTAGGTTTTGTGCAACAATTAATGCACTCTAACTATCAGTGAGAATATGTGTAGCAACATCAATCTCCATGCAAAGATCCATCAATAGGTGTCTCAACCATATACACTCCACTGTATCTATGAAAATTTCCCTGTACTCATCTTCACAACTCGATGTTTCCATTGTGGGTTGCTTATTATGCAACCAAGGTATGCATGAGTCTCCATGGAAAAAGAAATCACCACTAGTGGACACATGAGTATCTGTTGCTCTAGCACAATGGTGAGAACCACGTTAAGAAGCTCCACCTCCTTAATGTCAATCCGCGGAAGAGATAGGAGTGATATGAAGATCGTGAATGTGAGATGAAGTGAGAGTGAAGGTGAGAAGCATAGAGATGCACACACACATACACACACACTACGAAGAGACAAGCAAGACACAATGGAAGGTGAGAAATCAACTGTATTGCTCAAGATCTCAATTACAAGCTCAAAAATAGCTCTAAGCTCACACTAACCAACCTCAAAAATGAGCTCTCTAGCTCTTTTTATAGATTCTAGACTAGTTTTGACCGGTTTCACATCTAGTGACCGGCATAGTTAAAAAATAGGTCCTAAGTGCTATTTGAAAGGGTAAACGGTGACTAAAAATAAGCAAAATTGATACGCTCATTCTACCTAAGCTCCTCAAGCTCGAGGACTCCTCGGCTTGCACAAAATGGAGCTAGAAATTAAGAAAAGGGTTTTTCTATGTTACATATGTTACAATAGTGATAAAAATCAATGTTGGAGGTTTTTGAAAAGTATTTTTGAAACAATTCTTTTGAAAAAAGATCCGACTGACTCCCTGCTCCGTCTTTACATGCTTCCACGTCTTCTATGCCTCTGGCTACTGCCAACACCCCCCTCCCTCTCGCTTCTGTCGTCTTCGACAGAACCTTGTTGTGCGGTCTATCGGATGTAGTTTTGTAGTAGTTCCTGAGCGAGGGTGTGTTCTGATATTCGAATGCCTTGGGCCAAATCTGCCTCAAGTTTCTCCCAATCAATTGGTTGCGGTTCATCGGGTGGTGGGAGTCGATAATGTGTGGAATATACCATCTGTTCATAGGCGAATAAGTGTAAGAGGTGGGTGGGCCTGCTGATGAACACTTCTGAATGGTATTCCCAAAAACCAGTTGTGAACATCTCTTCGAAAGTCTGCTTGTAGCACGCCGGTAAATATTTAATTCTGCAATGCCAGGCATAACACACCCGTAGCGATGGCGTTGTACTCATATCATATGCAAGATCCAAATTGCCATGCTCGAAGCCCGGGGTGTTTACATGAGGTGCCTTGACATGACGGAAGACTTTGAAAACCATTTGCATCATGTCAAAGATTTTGACAGTCATGTGCGCTGCTATATCATCCATGTGTTTCAAGCGAGGGAGCCAGTGACGAATCGTGGCCATCATGTATCCCACTGTCGGTAGTTCTATGGGTGGCTTGAAATATGGGTAATTTAACCAATCCTGGCACTGCTTGTTGTTCTGTACTTTAATAGCAAATGCTGTCCAGGAGCGGCGACATGGCACTGGTCCCCAACATGGGTTGTATTTCAAATGTAGTGGTGCCTTTACCCAAGTACTCATCATCTCAGGATATTCTTGTAAAAGATCTTTACGCCACTCTGGTTGATAAATCTGGCATTGTTGCGCATCCACTGGCAAATCATTAGGCTCAAACTGAGTAGCGTGAGATGGTTTCTTGCCTGTTTCTTTCTCTATGGCCAACTGATACTCGGCCATTAGCATAAAATACAGTTTGTACTGTAACTCATGCCCTGATATATATCTGCGAGGGGCCAAGTGAGCGAAGTAGGGCGACTGTAAAATTCTTTCCTCAATCATTGCCATTGCATGCAGCTACACCTCTACTCGTGCTGAGTGGGTGGTTCCAAGCTCTTCCACTGTCTTCATCCATGCGGGGGTTGGAAGTTCATAAGTCATCTGGCCTTCAGCCGTGACTCGACTGCGTGGGATGGGTTGTGGCTCGTAGGCTTCTTCAAAGGTTTCCTCCACCAGAATGGTTACATTTTCTTCATTGGCCGGGAGCTCAGGTGGGGAATCTGGCCGTGGTGGTGCGTCATATATAGCTATCCGCGATTCAAGAGTGGATACCTGGGCCCGTAATGCGTTGAGTTCCTCTAGGATGTCAGGAGAAGGGTCCGCAGGAGCTGGTAATCCTTGGGTTGCTGGTAGTCCTTGTGTTGCAGGTACTCTGAGCTGGAGTAGTTTATGATCTTCCTTTAGCTTTTGATACTCTTCGTTCATTCGATCGTATTCATCGAGCAATCTGATGTGATCATCGAGCAACATTTTCATTGATTCGGAGGGCACTGCTTTGAATCGGCTAGGACTTAATGGTTGGTCTGGGTTATCGAGAGCAGCTTCTAAATTTTCTCGGTTCTGCTCTTGTAGCCGCTGGTTCTCTTCCTTTGCTGCTGCTAGGTGTCTTCTGAGTAAGCCCATGTTCCGTGTAAGCGTCGCGTTGCGAACTGTCTGCGCCCTTAACAAATCAGCAGTGGCCTCTTTGGCTTTCTCTTCACTTTCTAGTTCCAGCTTGTGATAAGCCTCGCGTAGTTCTTGATATCGGGTGTTCAGTGAGGCATTCTCAATAGACAATGAATTAAGGTGCGACTGCAAATCGTTGGTTGTCCTCTACAGTTGTTGATAATTATTTCCAAGAGATGTGAACTCATCTCTTACTTGCGTCATACACGTGAACATCTGTCGAAATGCTGTGTCTATGGTGGGTGGTAATATTAATGGTGTGCTAAGTGAAGACGCAGTGGGTGTAGATGCAAAGGGAACGGGGAATGGGGGTGGGAAAGTGGATGTTGTGGTGATTGTGGAAAATTGTGGTGTGCTTAAATATTGTGGTGCCACAATTGGAGTGAGTGGTGGTGCGGTGGGTGGTGATATATCCATATCGCTGGATGTAGTGTCGAGTGCGGTGACTGTGAATAGTGGTGTGATCATGGGTAAGTGTGTGGGTGTAAATACAGGGTTTACAAAGGTCGAAGAAAAATTTACAGAGGGGTTGTCTTGGACGGCTTGATGGAGAGGGGAAAGAGGGGTTACGGTGGGTCGGGGAGGTGAGACTGGGGAGAAGGTTAATGGAGGTGGGAATGGGAAAAGGGGTCTTGGAGGTGTGGGGAAGGATGGAAAAGATGGATGGAGAAATGGGTTGGATAGAAAGGTGGATAGGTTAGGGGGTAGACTAGGTTGAGTGGGTGCGGGAATTGTGGGCTGAGTGGGCATAAGGACGACTGCTGCTACTCCGCCAGAGAAGGAGGATGTTGTTTTGGGAGAAGGGGGATGTATGGGGGAGACTGGATGGATGGGAGGTGATGGGGGAGCGGTTGGGGTGGTCGGTACTTCGACGACTGTGGTGGTATGTACAGCGGTAGTACGGGGTGGGGAGTCGACGATAATGGTGTCTTGTGCCAAAGAGCTTTCAGGGACAAGACGTCCTTCCCTGGCCTGTTCTGAAGATTGTGCTCCTGTTGGGACACGAATGTATTCGCCCGGTTTTGATAATAGCCGTACGTGTCGGGGGTCATACTGCGGTAATGGTTTCCTTTGTAAATATCTTAAGGCTTCGGTAAGTCTGACTGATTTGACAAGCTCTCTGAAACCTCTGATGTAGACTTCTTCGAACCCTCCTGAGATGAGTTCTTGTTCGATGAGTGTTTGGCTTTCTTCGTCAGTCAACTTCTTGCGTGCCCAAACTTTTTCCATAGTACGATATAATTTTTTTATGGCTAATGTATAAGCTGCAGCTTCAAAGGTTTCTTCTTCGTGTGTGCTCGTGTCACCTTGGGTGTCCGTGTGTTGTCCTTGTTTGTCTGTTTGCACATGTTCTTGGGATTCATGAGTTCCCTGGCTAGCTTCATCGTCTCCTTCGTCATCATCTGTTGTTGTTCTTTCGTCGTCTGAGCTCAATAAGATTTGTCCTTGTGGTTGATCTCGCGGTGTGGTAGGGTAGCTAGGCCTTTCATATTCCTGAGAGAAGATCTGGCCTTCTGAAAACTGAAATTCACTTGAAAATACATCCTGCATCTCAAAATCAAATGTGGTGCCTGCTTGTTCTGTTTCTAAATGGGGTATCGGGAAAGAGAAAGCTTCCGCACCAATAGTGGTGGGAACTTCTGTTGTAGTGGTGGTAGGTCCTGGGACTGTGGTTGCTTGAGTAGTGACTGTGCTGGTAGTGCCCTCCGTTACAACTGGTCTTGATAACCGTAGACGAATAGGTTGTACTGTGGGAGTGGCTTCAGTCGGAGACTGCTCTGGAGATGGTTGTGGTGAGGGTGATTCTGGCACCTGAAGGCAGGGGATAGTTCCTCTCATTCGCTTTCCTGCTCTTCCTTTGCTCGGCTTCCTAGCTTTCTTTGTGGTTCCCTTAAATGCTTTCAGCTCCTCACTTGTCATTGCTCGCTCAATAGGTAAATCGTAGGCCAAACACATATATATAATGCGTGTGAGGGCGCAACATCCATTAATGACCTTCTTTCTTTCCCATCTATGTTGTGCTAAATACATCTGATCAATGATCAGCTAGATAGATCAACTGTCTGGGGTCCCATACAAGATAAATGCAAACCAAACCATATTCGTTTGTGAGGCATTGTGAATCTGTCCTGAGCGGGGAAAGCAAAATGCTGCATACATATCCGTAGTGGCTTTGAAAGCTCAGGTGTGATCGCTGAAATCTCCTCCCACTTAGTGACGTCCCCACGTTTCATAGGGTCAGGAACTAACCTTTCTCGCTCTGTGGGCGTGTGGGTTCCATGAATCTTGATGGCAGCTCGAATCAAATCTTTAGAAAGATAAAATCTTTTATATGGTGGATCGTTCACTAAAGATGGCAAAATAAAAGTTCCTGGCAGATCCTTGTTCTCCGAAGCAATCAAAGTGGTGATTAAATAATAGCATCTGTAGAAGTCAGGTTTAGGCAAAGGGTCACTGAAATACTCTGTGAAGCCGGCTCTTGCCCAAACATGTGTTAAGTCTTGTGTGTTCTCTAGCCCTTCGAACTCTCTTGAGAAGAACTGATATTTTCCCCATGTACGGTCATCAAAAGTTAAATTAACCTCAAATATGAACTCAGCATCCGCCAATGGTCCGGCCAGCCCTTGAAACCAATGAGAATTGTGATGAATCTTCTCATTATAGCCTCGAGGAGGGTCGTCAATAGGCATGGGTCCTGGGAATCCTTGGAATCCTTGGAATTCTGGCGGTGGAGCCGTCGGATGGGACTCTACGAGTAAAACACCGATAGGTGCTACAGGTGTGTTGGGGCCTGCTTCTGATGGTCCTTCTTCGGTTTGCATGATGATTGTCGTGCTAATGGAAAAGATCTACTACAAAAGATTAGCACATTAGTATGGAAATTAATTATGATCCCATTAAGGTGAGACCGCAATCCCTTTCCATAGCCGATGTGTAACCCGTGTAGCCAAGTGTTGTGATGTGATTGATGCAATGCTTCTTGCAGAACTAGTGCAGGTCTCTAGACACCTATATGTTTTCAGATATTGCATGCATTGCTTAATGAGGTGTTATTACAGGGGATGTTGGGTTATAGTGTGTGGATTTATACAAGGTTCAGCTATGAATGAGTTATTACAAGGTTGTAGCTTAGTCGGGGTGGTAGTTATGTTAGACAAGGGGTTAGGAGAAGACTTCTGGATACATTTTGGTATCCACTTCCTAAGAGTTTGTGATTGGGTGAGAGGTCTCTGTGGAGGGACAAAAGATGATATCGGATTTGGTGGTATGGAGGACTGAAAAGATTTCTGAAGGGTGTATTTTACATGGCTTGAGGGTTGAACAATATGGTTTGGGTACCCAAATCTGCGTGGGTGTCGGTTGATTCATAAGGTACTTTTTGGCGATCCAAATTTGTCGAATGCTCGAACTTGTAGAAGAAGATCGAGGGGATGTTGGATACTGATTCTGCTTCTGCCTTGACTTCTTCTTATCAATGTATGCGTTGTTGAAATTTGTCGGTGCTTTTTGTCCTTTTGGCATCCATATTTGTCTTGTGTTGCTTGCTTTGTGTTGCTGAGACTGCTTTCCTCTTTGCATCGTCTGATATTGCCGTTGGTCTGGGTTCCTTCGTAGTGGTTGACTCCTTTGTGGTTGAGGTTGAGAGGTCGGATGGACACTCTGATTTGGAAAAGAAGGGAGGTCCAACACTTGCGAAACCTGCCCATTACGAAGTGCTCCGTTTTGTACTTTTAATCTAGGCCAGTCCGCAGTAAGTGTGGAAGGATGGGCACCGCAGGGTGTTTTGCCCATGTGTCCACTGATGCAACCCACCTGACCGGTGATTGTGTCCATCTGTCCGTGGATTGTACCCATTTGACCCATCTGTTGGGTGGTTACCCCTTCTAGTTTGCAGGAAGCCCAAGGGAAAATCTCCTGACGTCCTTCTAATTGACAATTGTCCATCACCAAGCCCGAGTGGGTTGGTGTAGACGTAACGTGACTGATCTGACCAAAGATCTTCCGGTCTTCCGTCGCATGCATTTCATAGGGTCTAGGGCTACAAACCTCAGTCGGAATGCCATTAGGGAAGTCAAGCGGTATCACTCGCTTCTGATCTAAGGTTCCAATCTGCAAGGAGCCTTGTGTAAGATTTAGGTCCACCGAGTGATCGTATAGCCAGTCTTGGCCAAGGATTAGGGGTTCTATCAAGTCGTCGTCATGGCACACTAGTAGTTTCACTGTCAATGTCACTTCGTCTATGAGGAGAGGAAGGTCCACCTCACCCATGCAAGGGGTTTCCATGCCTCCTAGCCCTATGAGGTATGCCTCAATTGGCCGCATTTCTATTCCTGAATCCTTATAGTGGGACCATCTAATCGCACTAGTCACAGCACCTGAGTCAATTAAAGCCCTGAGCTCTTGGCAAGGGTTGTCGTGCTCTAGCCTGACTGTAATGAATGGTCTCCTGTCCACTATGCTAGGATGAGTGGTTGACTTTACTTGACACATGGCCATGGGATATATGGGTGATGTTTCCAGATGGTTATACTGTTCTCTCCCTAGTCCTCGTCTTCTTAACTTCATGCGCTTAATGCGTTCTATAGCTTCTGCCTGAGCTTCAGCTCGTATTCTATTTTCTTCCTCCTTATGCTTCTTTGCCAGTGTGAGCCGTCTAAGCATATCCTTAGTAAGAGGTTCCTGATATAACCTGACTCTACAGCCACTAATGTAATTAGGCATTATATCTCCTTCTAAAGTGGCTAATTGTACTGCTCCACTTGTCAAGAGTCTGTTAATGATCATAGGTCCATAACCTCGCTTTTCTAACTTCCGTGCGTGTTGTTTCAGCGTATATACTAGAACTAAATCTCCTTCTTTCAAGCCTTTATCTTTTACATGTGCATCAAAATATGTGTTAAGCCTTTTGTTGCCGCACGCTGCTGTGTAGAGCCACGCGAGGCCGTCCTCCACTCTAAGACACACAGAGATATGAAGTCTTCGTTCCGCCCAACCGCCGAGCTTCTCATCTTATGAGTTATTGTTGACTCCCTCATGATCTTCTCTTTTTTTTTAATCACTACCTAATGAGGCAACCTGTAATATCTTGCCAAGTGACAAGATATAACTCTAGCCTCCATGATATCATCATAACCACAAAGCCTATGATGTGATATGTGACATTTCCTTCCCCTTAAAGACATTTTCATCCTCGAAAATGTAAATGAAATGTCCGTAATGGTAGAAGAAAGTGCTCGGACTCCCCTGAACCCCATGTACTCTATGTACATGGTTATCTCTGTGTGTTGTTGTTTCCCCGTATCCTTCCCCTTAAGAAGTCTCATATGAGATCATCTCAAAGGTGGGAAACCGTCTAAGTGGTGCCTACTATCTCCCATATACACTCAACTTCCAAATTATTACTCCCATAACATATAACATCACGAAAATGACCTAAGTCCATATGATGTATCCTCTATGGAGTAATAATCTGTAAAGCAAGTGTAAAAATGTGAAACTTATAAGCTTGACCGTATCCTAATGGAGATAATAAACCATATAATCGTCTAAAATATAGAACAAAGTCCCATAACAAGTGACTCCAAACCCATCTAAAACTTAATGATAGATTGCCCTCATAACACTCCAGGTCTTGCTCACCTTGAGTGTATTCACAAGTAATAGTTTCCTCTAAACCACCTTGTGACTATGCAATTCCATCATCTAGCTCACGGTAGTAAAATGCAATCTCTACATTTCACCAACCAACAAGTCTGTGGTTTGTCATCCATTTCCGTTGGACTTAGTTCTATTGGAACAGCATCTATTGGCACTAGTGCAAACTCTAAAATTTCTCTTCCCTGTAGTTTGCCATATGAATGCAGAAAGCATTCCCTTTGAGATTTAGACAATCCTTAAGTACCCATCCTCCTAACTAATGTTTACTCATCATACTCATGATGTAACACCAACTAAGAGTTTGGTACCCTAATAGGTTAGATATATCTCTATCTCCTATAAACTCTAAAGAGAAGAGTCATAACTCTACTCCCAGTCTAACTAATGTCAATAACTAGATTATCTCATCTAGTCAAAGACCATCACTGGAGTAACATAATTTCTCCTCTCTAGAGTCTTCAAGTGAGACTCAATCTAACCATCATGATTAACTGATCTCCCTCTTGCCTTTGATAGAAGAGTGCCACTCCTATCTAGACAACCTAAAAGTGAGAAAGTGAAACTCTCTCCATGTCTCTCTCTTTATTCAATCTCTTCTAAGGAAAAGAGCTCTAGCAGTGGAACCTATTCCACTTTCCCTTTCCCTTTGAAAGAGATTCTGTTGAATCGGTTAGCTCTACTCATCCATGACTGAGAACATGCACATAAGTTCTCCATGTTTTTCCTTCCAAAATAGTGGAGAATCATACTCCCACATGAAGGAACTTATATTGACAAGTAGAGTAAACAAATTCCTTCTGAAATATAAACTAAGAGATGTTTTCTAAACACCTCTTCTGTCTAAAGGAAAATATGCTCTATTCTTCTCCTATGAAGAAATCATATTTTCCTTTCCTTCTTTCTCTCTCAAAGAATAGGAGCTAAAGTGTGAGTACTGAACTAAAATAAGATCTCTCATGGATCTCTGAGCTGACCCCCACTTTCTCCTTTCCTTAAAAGAGAAACTCATGAATTGTCCTCTCTTCCTCTGAAAATGGAGAATAAATCTCCCCTGAGTAATGAAAGTGTATACAGTGAAGAGTGGAGAAAATAAATTCCTAACAAGGGTCAAAGCCCTCTGCTAAAATGGTTAGCAATGATATGATTGATACCATAAACACAAGTGTATCCATAATAAAGAACTATCTCTGCCAACCATACTCTGTGCATGGATCTATATGATCCAATCAAACTGATGGAATTATCCTTCCTGAAAGACTGAAAAATGAGTATGTGATACCAAGGGTGATAAAATCACCTATCACATTCTGTACTGGAAGAATAAATCTTCCCTACTATGAAGGATAACTCCCAATCCTAAGGAGATGTCTACTAAGATCTCTCCTCTGATCTAGTGAGACATGACCGCATGAATGATGAGTCCTTTTCTTCCTGGCCATAGAAGAAGAGTGCTCAAAGGGAAGTCGTTTCCACCGTCCCATACCAGTGAAAACTTCTTCCAATTCACGGTGTCATACCTACACTAAACCAAATATATATTCCATATATATGTAATGGAATATATAGGTGGAGTGTAATGAATCCCATATCCTAAAATCATGTTAGTGGACTCAAATGAGTCCCATGTCCTCGAACTAGTTAGTTTGGTTCTAGTCACCATGTGACAATGGATATCCCCTTCTGTTCCAAACCAACTTGTTCCTAGGTACCGAGACAAGGTCTGAGTACCTCTCTGTAGATCCCAAAATACATATATATGTATTGGGTACCCCAATTATTCCTTACTAAGGGATCTATGCTCTATAAGATAGAGCTCGTGCCATACCTATGGCCTTCCTAACCATCACTCGAATCACATACACACCCGTCGATGCTACTCATGAAACCCATCTCTGTGATCCCATCTTATTGGTTTCCTTAGTAGTGTAGCAGATGCTTCACTACTCGCTCAAGTGATGTGCAAGAATGAAACTAGTCACTCTTTGGGTATTTTTAATAATACCACAAAGTCTCCTATACATCATGTGAGACTCTTGTGAAGATAAATAAATCTTCACTAACTTAGAGATTATAAAAAATGCATCTCCCGTGCTTGAATGCAACTTCCTGAACCTATAGGATTGCTTGTGCACATTACTAATGGTGAAGGTGTAGCTCCTTCCGTTAGCAATCCTATGGTCTAAATCCATAAGGATTATGTGTAGGGATCCTGCTACTACCGAAGTTGCCTTATATAAAATACTCTGATGGTCCTAAGTCCATCAAATACATGCTTATAAGCATGCCTAAAACTTATTGATGTTTGCAGAAAGGCATGTTACCATGCCATAACCTTCTTGCCTAAAGGCAAGTGCGTATATAACGCCATGCGGTAGGAAAAAATTCGACAGCATTTCCCCAGGAAATGGAATTCCAAAAAAAAAAATTTAAACCATAGCTCAGTGGCACTCAGGCCACCCAAAAACATAGGGCTTGACAGGCCCATGGCATGCACGCCATAAACTTATATATGGATTCCATGACCTGCAAAAACACAAAAGTATTTGCTAGCAACCATTCCCGGTGTTGCATAGCCATATGGTTTCTGTAATCTTCTTTCCTGCAAACAATCAAAAAGTATACTTCCTGCATGTTGATCCATACTTTTAAGAGCTTAAACAATGATCAACACTTGATGTATGCAATCCCATTCATGCATGTAGATACAGAACATGCCATAACATAAATAAAATGCCAAAAAGCATAAAATATACGTCCCTGAGTAGTCTGATTTTGGAATTGCATGCATCCAATCGCTCTCGACAAGCTTCGAGACCTCTGCACCTTCCTCCTCAGGCCCTAAAATACACTTTGAAGTGTCCGAAAATATCGGAGCACTCCTCAAGCATAAAGCATGGTCAGGTGATTACAAAAATAATGCAAATTTAGCTCAAAAATGCATTAGTAATCCTTCTTTAGACCTGCAAAAACCACTTTAGGACCTGCAATTTTTCATAAACTGAAATATAAAGCATGTGCAAATAGGTCTAAGTGAAATTACTCAAATCGCCTTCCCGGTTTGAAAAATATGGCTCCCGGAAGGTAGTCGCCAAAAACTGTTCAGACTTTGCAGACCTGTTCAGACCTGCAAAAATTTTTACTTTCCAAAATTTTTTCTCATAAACTAAAAGTAGACCTTGTGCTCTTCGAAACGAGCCGTAGCACGTCCAATTTGGAGTTTCCTAGCCCAAGATATGGCCATTCCAAGTGGGACATGTAAAACTAGTGGACTGTTGGAGGGGCTGGAAAAAGTATGAAAATATGATTTTTGGGATGCCCAAAAGCATTCTTCCATCAAGAAAATACTAAATTTTCCTCCATAACCTCAGAGAGGGGTATATGAAGATGCTTGGGCCTATTTTTACCTTTCCAAATCCTCCCTTCGTGCATGTTAATTCGCTCCCCAAAAGAGGCCTAAAGCAAGATTTTTGCTTTTATGCAAAAACTTAGATGGGAGCTTTTAGCAAGCTTCTAATCCACTCTAAATGTGGATTTCTCTTGGATTATGCACAATAATCCATGGGAAGCCTCTAAATGATCTTTTTCTTACTCCAAGAAGTGGAGTTTGGCAAAAGATTAATTTCTGAAATTTTCCAAAAAGTGTGGGAAGGGGGTCTTTGAGGAACTAAAATTCCTCCTTAACTTATCATTTTGATGAATCTAATGATTCGCCTATAAAGTCCATATACCATACTCTCAGTAAATATACTTTTTCCCATCCATCCATAACTATCGCACCTCTTTTTCCCTCTTCCAAAATGGGAATTTTTCAGATTTAGGTGCTGAAATTTTTGTCAAACAGTGATGGAAGGGGGTCTTGTGGAGCTTCAAACTCCCATCAAACTGAGGTATCTTTTGGATTTCTTGATCTTACATGAAAGTCAATACACTAGGCTATGATTATGTATGATTTTTCCTACCAAAGTAAGAAAAATCCCTCTTTATTTCCCTTTCCCAAAATGGCTACTTATCCAAAATAGCTCCTGAAATTCATGCAAAATTATGCAAGAGGGCTATTCTGTAATACCCAAAGCCTATTATTTCTTGTACTTTGGAGAAAATCTAAAGTTTGCTCTTTGTATTTTGAGGGAATCCTTGACTCTAGGTGAGAGTACACATCTCATACTCTCCATATGAGTGATTTCCCTCCAACGGGCTTGGCCCCTAAACACTTCATTCCTTCTCTCAAAATGGAATGTTATCGTTTATTCTTAGCATTAACAAAAAAAAACTTCATACCTCAATAGCCTTGGAGACATGGATTTGTACTGATGAGAAACTCCCTCCATTACCATTGGAAGATCCCCTAAGGTCTCATGGATGCTTCTCTCGTCAACTATTAAATTTCCTTTTGATCGGCTTCTGCTGCTGAGAGCCTCGCGAGATCATCCACTTCTCTATCTCATACTATTCAATTCGGGCTCCATAAACTTTCAGGTGCATATCTTCAATGATTTGCTTTTCACAATATGAAGGATCAGGCGCGCATCAAGTCTAGCAAGCCTTGGTGCTCTAATGGTTGAGGCTTTCACCTCCCTAAAGGAGGTTGTGAGCTCGAATCCTAAAGTCTGCACCTGGCGCAACCATGCGTCTAGTCCCGGTCGGCGCTCTGATACCAATGTTAAGCCTTTTGTTGCCGCACGCTGCTGTGTAGAGCCACGCGAGGCCGTCCTCCACTCTAAGACACACAGAGATATGAAGTCTTCGTTCCGCCCAACCGCCGAGCTTCTCATCTTATGAGTTATTGTTGACTCCCTCATGATCTTCTCTTTTTTTTTAATCACTACCTAATGAGGCAACCTGTAATATCTTGCCAAGTGACAAGATATAACTCTAGCCTCCATGATATCATCATAACCACAAAGCCTATGATGTGATATGTGACAATATGCTTTCTGTCGCTTCTTTGCCGCGTATATTCCTGCTGCTTCTTTCAGCCTGGTTTCTCCTAATCGTTCCAAGTCCATTATTTTTGCTGATCATTCATGGCCGGTCCACTGATGTTCTTGTGCAACCTTAAGGGTCGGTATCAAGAAGTCCAAAGGAAGCACAGCATTCTGACCAAAAACCATCTGAAAGGGAGTTGCATTGAGTACGGTCTTGTAGGCCACTCGATATGCCCAAACAGCATGGTGTAACTGTTTGTCCCAATCTGAACGTTTGTTGTTCACGAGTTTCATCAGTACGTTACAAAGGATCTTGTTAGTGCTTTCAGCCTGACCATTGGCCTGAGGATGATATGGTGCGGATTTCTTGTGAATCACCATAAAATCCTGTAATAAATATTCAATGACTTGGTTTAGGAAGTGAGTTCCTCGATCGCTCACTAACTCTATAGGCAATCCATATCTCGTAAAGACATTTTCAAATAAGAATTTTGCCGTCGTGTGTGCATCATTCTTTTTTGTGGCTTTTGCCTCTACCCATTTGGTGAGAAAATCTGTCGCAACAATAATGTATTCAGCATGTGTACCTTTTGTAGGGGGGTTAATGGGTCCTACAAAGTCTATGCCCCACTTAGAAAATGCACGTCCGCCCATCGTGGGTTTCAATGGCATTTCATCTCTGCGAGTAGGAAATTGAGTTCGTTGGCACACATCACATCTCTTTACATAGGTATGCGCATCCATGTGAAGAGTGGGCCACCATAATCCTGCAAAGAGGATGGCTTTGATTATCCTATCTGGTCCAAAGTGACCTCCTGCAACACCTTGGTGTGCAGTCTCTAGTATGCTCAGATAATCGCTTTCATGAACACACTGTCTTAGGTATCCATCTCGTCCTCTTTTGTATAGATTATCACCAATAAGTGAATAGTCCTGAGCTTCCTGCTCTAGACTGTGTTGTCGCGCTAAAGTCATTCCTTGAGGGAATGTTTTCGTGCTCAAGTATGTCACTAGAGGTTCACTCCAGTTTGGTGTGAGAGACATGTGATATAATGTAGCATGCTCTACTGGTGGTCTTTCACAACAAACATGGCATTCTTTACACAACTTGTAGACATCTGCTTCCATTGTAGGCCAATATACTCCTAGTCTATGCAGAGTCTGCAATGTACGATGTTTCAAATGATGTTGCTTTAATGCACCTATGTGTGCTAATTGCAACCAATTCGCATGTTCTGATTCATCTACACAACAAGCAAGAATCTTTTGATTATCCTATTTATATATGCTTCCTGCTATGATTTGATATCTTTGAGATTTGGTAATCTCTCCTTCCTTGATCCTTATCCTAGGATTCTTGGGTCCGTATGTGAGAATAGGGACTATCGGCTTAGCCCATTCTGGTGCTATCTCAAGGTTAAACAAATATGCGTCTGATAATTCGTCCACTACTCCTTGAGGAGCTTCTCCTGAGGTTAATCTTGAAAGGTGGTCAGCTCTGAGATGTGTCTTTCCTTTCCTGACTACTACTTCAAAATCGTACTCCATGAGTAATAGAAACCAACGTACTAATCATCCTGTGTTACATGGCTTGTTGACTAAATACAATAGGGCTTGATGATCTGTAAAGAACTTGAATTTGTTGGCCAACAAGTAGTGCCTGAACTTCTTTACTGCGTAGATCATTCCTAATCCTTCTCGTTCCGTAGTGGTGTAATTTCTTTCTGCTGCGTTCAACTATCTGCTCGCGTAAGCCATGGGGAGGTCTATATTACCTTCATTCGTGGGTTGTGCTAACACACATCCTATGCCGTAGTTGGATGCATCCACATGTACATGGAATGGCTTACTCCAATATGGGGTTGTCAATATAGGTGCTAAGCACAAATGTCGTTTGAGTTCGTTGAATGAATTCTCACATTCATCTGTCCATTCAAAATGAGTCAAAAGAGAGTACAATGGCTTGGCTATGATTGCATACATGTGTATGAATCTCCTATAATAACTGCAATGGCCCATAAATGCCTGTACCTCTTTTACGTTAGTTGGCCTAGGTAGATCTGCAATCACCTTCACCTTTTCTTCATCTGTAGAAATTCCATTCTTTGACACAATGTGTCCTAAAATTTTGCCTTGTCTGACCATGAAAACGCATTTTTCTGGGTTCAAACAAACCTGGTATTCTCGACATTTGTCAAATACTTGTCTTAACTCAGGGATATGAGTCTGTCTTATATTCGAATGAGCACATAGGTCATCGACATAAACTTCCAAATTCTTGCGTAAGAATTCCTTAAAAACATGACACATGAGTCGCTGGAAAGTGGCGGGTGCATTTGTTAAGCCAAATGGCATCACACGAAATGCAAATATGCCCCATTCTGTGGCAAAAGCCGTCTTGTGTTGGTCTTCTGGAGCAATGGCTACTTGATTATAGCCTGAGAATCCATCAAGGAAGCTATAAACTTCCTTGCTCGCAACTCTTTCCAATAAGTGTTCCGTGATAGGAAGAGGATAACTGTCTCTAATTGTGGCGGCATTAACTTTCTTAAGGTTAATACACACACACAATTTTCCATTCTTCTTGGGTACAACCACAATGGGGGATACCCATTCGGTATGCTCAATTTCGTAAATGAATCCATCTTCTATCAAGCGATCTATCTCCTCTTTAATCTTCACAGCGTAATTATCATTGTACGTATACGGTTTCTGTTTCGTAGGTTTTGCATCTGGAGTCATAGGGATTCTATGGGAACATATGTCTAGATCTAATCCTTTCAAATCTTTGTAACTCCAAGCGAACACATCTCTATATTCGCGCAATAGGGAAACTAATTCTTGTTCTTCTTCCTTCGTCAAATCATGCCCTATGTAGGTACATTTCTCTTCTTCTCCTTCTATGGCAACTATGATTTTCTTGGTTTTCTCTCGGTTATCATATGCTTCTCCGACGTCAACTTTTCTAGGCATTCGTACCATTATTCTTCTATCTTCTATTTCATATTCTTGAAGTTATCAGGTACTTCAAACAAAGATTCTTCTTCTTCTGGCATGGTTTCTTTCTTCTTTCTCTTCTTGCCTTCACTCTTGCTAGTCACTTGAGTGGCTAATTTCACCTCATTCGTAAGTTCTTTGTGGTTCTGAGGATGAGTTTCTACTTCATAAAAATATTCTTCCTCTTATGCAAATGGAGGGTCCATAATAATTGATTCTAAATCGAAATCACTCGCATCCTCAAATGCATCAGTGCTAGGTTCACATTCTTCTAAAATTGAATCACACATGATTGGCTCTATTGTCAAAACTGAGATATCATAGCCATCCTCGTCACAGTGGGGTGTCCATTGTTCTGCATTGATGGCTACATCCATGGTTGCTAGGATTTCTGCCCAACCATGGGGTTCAAACTCTTCGTATGGAAATACTACAGGTGCATATGCTGGGTCTTGAAGGGTTCGTGGATGTTGTTCTGCACCTAAGGTTCTGGCTTCTAACCGTTCTTCCTCTTGTTTTTCTACCTTACACATCCATAAATGAGTGTCCTCGTGCAACCATGAGGGATCTGACTCTAATGAGTGTACTGATTCTGTTTCTACTGGTGTCTTATGGATGGTATTCCATTGTATTGGGGGTACATCTCGATGTGAATAGTCTTTAAGATTGACTTTAGTAGTCACTCCTAAATGTTGCAAATACAAAGAATTAGTTCCCCAATCTTGTACAATTTGCAACTGACGCATGAATGGTCGTCCCAATATCATCTCGTAAGCGTGATTTTTTGCAAAGTCACAAATGGCGAAGGTATGCTCAAACTCCACACCACAACTGGTGAGAGATATGCCTTCTAGTAAGCCTAATGGTTTTTCTATATGTCCATCATCCATTTGTAGTTTCATCCTGGTAGGTCTGAGTGCTGGCTTACCCCAACGTTTCCATAAAGCCGTGGTAGCGATGGCTACTCCGGCTCCTAAATCTAAGATGGCTTTCGTGGTGTAGCCCTGATGGGTTATTGGAAGATATGTGTTACCTTCCTCTCCTTCACTTACGTCTCCAATCTTTTCTACAGGTATCTCTGGTACCTTTTTATGTGATCCTATCTGAGAGGAAGTTGTAGCAAGCTCAAGGAATTGATTTGCTACGTGCTTCCACAATTCTGGTTTTACCTTTAACAATTCCTCTAGGGTGAGATTACACTGTACTTTGGTATTCTTGATTACTTCCGTGTTTCTAGGGATTACCGATTCGTCATTCCTCACTATTATCGTGGGTGCTCTCATATTAATAGACTTTGCTTCCCAGGGTCCTGTGAATTGAGGTAATTCTTGTAAAGAATTGGATTCAAAGCCCGTGTGTTCACTCAGTTGTTCTTCCTCTACATCATCGTAAATAGAGGGGATATCTTGGGGAAATTGTTCCTGCAAGTCGCCTATTTCTTGAATAGGAGGATGGGTTCCTTGTTCTTTTCTCCATTTCTCTTCTTGGATTTCTCTCAAAAATTCATGTGAATATCTATGTATAGAAGATAGGTTGTCTTGACTTTCTGTATTGGGTACTTGAGACAGGGATGGTGCATTCCTTTCCTGTGTCTCTGGGACAATAGGGTTCCTATGCTGATCCTTTTTCTCTTTTCTTTCTATCAAGTATTCCAGCCTCTCCATTAGACCTTGAAAATGTAATTCCGGTTTTGCCATGTTATTCCAGTTAAGATATCTAGAGGCTTCGAACAAAGCTTGTGCTAATTCTACCATCTTCATGCAAAGTTTAGTTCTCTCAATTTCTAGATCAGCTTGTGGGTAGTTCTTACTCATTTCAGCTACTTGAGGTCCCTCTTTAAATCTAGCCTGATATGCACGAAACATCATGTCTAGATTTTCTGGTATGGGTTCCGCTAAAACTGATCCTGATTTTTGAGCTGGGTTCTCTTGATTTAATTCTTGTGAAGTCAATTCTAGAATTTTGGCTCTAGATTCCTTGAGACTTCCTTCCAACTCAATTATCCTTTTACTCCATTTTCTCTTGATTCTCTCTCTAGAATCTTTCCAAGATTTCGTCTTTTTATTGCTAGATTCTGCAACTTCACTACTTCCGGCTACTTTCTCCTGATTAAGCTGTTGGTTCTGTAAGAGCGCCTGGGCTCTTGTTATAGCTTGGATAGGCACGTATGTAGGGTTGGATCCATCTGCATTGTTTACAATACCTATCACGTTGATCGGTGTCACATTTGAAGCGTTAACTGGGTTCTTAGGACAATCTTTGATTATGTGCTCTTTACCACAATCGGCACAAAAGCCTTGTATGTTATAGTACTGTGATTGTCCTGCTATCGGAGGATGTGGACAGTCCTTTATGAAATGATCTCCTTGGCACCTAAAGCATGTCCTCTAGGGCCCTGTGGTCTTTGCTATCTCAATTGGGGCCGTGGGTTTGGGTTTGTGTACATCACATTAGCATAGTCTGGCTCCCAACTAGGTTCCACTGGTGGACTATCATAATGATATGTCTCCACGTGTTCTGGTGACTCTGTGTAATAAGCGGGTGGACTATCTACATGAGTAGAGTAAAAAATGTTTGAGTTCGGGTCACCCTCTGTGATCAAAGGTGAAGAAGGAACTAAGGCCCTACTTAGGTTCTCTTCTGCAGCAGCGTATTTCACAGAGATGACGTTCGCTGGTGGGGGTGGCTGCTGAGCTAAGACAGGTTGAGGTCTCTGTTGCACTTGATAAGGGTAGTTCTGAGGAGGCCTATAGTAATATGGTTGAGCATTGTATTGGCCTTGAAACCTACCTGGTTGCGCGTATGCTTGCGCGTAGTTCTGTCTTACTGCATGTTTGTTATATGGGCAGTCCTGAGCCGTGTGATTTGTGTATCTTCTCTCAATCGTATAGTATTGGCCACTAGGGTTGGCTTGTGTTTGTGTTGCATTGGGACACACATTTGCCAAATGATTTCCACCACAAGTGTAACAACGTACGTTAGTTGTTAACTTGGGCACCTGTTTACTAGAAACTCCTAGTTTCTGGGCCACTTTTTCTGCTAGGTCCTCTATCGAGTTAGACAATTTTGTGGAGGCTAGAGATGAACAATCTGAGTCCTTATAGACCTTTGAGAGTTCCAACTCGTCTCCTAAGTTGTCCTCAATGTATATGCATATTCTTACACACTGTTCTAGCGTTCTGGGTTCTTTTAGGTACACATAGGAGCGTAGTTTAAAGCTCAACAAGCCATCTAGAAACAATGACACTTGTTTGGCCTGTGAGGGTAACTCTTGCATTGGACATCTTTCAACATATTGTCTAAACCTACGTCCTGCGAGTCTAACTGTTTCTTGAGGGGTCTGTTTGAAACTATGAATCAGCGAAGACGAGTCATATCTGATCCCACTTTTAGAGAATTCAGTGATGAATGACTCTAAAAAGTGATGGATGTCTCTAAATTGCCTTTGTTGCAATGGTTGGAACCAAGTTAAAGCTATGTTCTTTAACGTTAGTCCAAATGCGTTGTATTGCGTGAACATGTCCTCGACTTGCTCGGCTCGTAGCACTTGCTTAAATTCCGCGACATGGTCATAGGGATCTCCTGTCCCATCAAAATAATTTTTCATGGATTTCACTAATTGAGTGGGTCTCAATATTCTTGCATGTTCACGTGGTCTAGGTAGAGGGAAATCATCTCTACCACCTGGTATTCCATGATCTCTTTGTCTATCCGCTCTATTAGTGTCCGTGGTTGTTCTATCTCTCCCTATGGGATGAGTGAAGCTTACTTCCGGTTTCTCTTTATTTTTCTCTCTTTGATTAGCATGGGCGGAGGAAGTTCTTGCCCCTTGTTGGCTTGCGTTTACGTTTGCTCGTGATGGAGGGAATACCAATTCGCCTCTCCATGTGTACGTGTTTCTAGCGTGGTCAGGCACCACAAATACTCTTTCTGAAGTTTCATCCAGGTATACAACCTTTCCAGGTGTATCCGGGTCCTTAAATTCGTAGATTATGATGGAGCCTACCTCGCTAGGTTGTTCCATTCTGTATCTCCAAAATGCTTCGTCTGTTTCTTTATTTACAAACAGCTCTATGCTTCTGTTGTCTTGAGGGGTCCATTCTGGAACTAGTACTCGTGTCAGTACAAATTTCCCTCTAGGTGTTCTAGATTCTTCTCCTACTGGTTCTTTTCCTTGGGATTTCGCTTCTGTTTCCCACTGAATCACGCCAAACTCATTCGTATTGTTTGGTTGCGTACTTAAGATGTACATCGTTCCTTCCTTGTCTATGTACGCGTCTCTCTTGAATTTCACCACTGGATGTTCCAATCCAATGGGTTGATCGGGGTTATGCATTTGCACCACTTGTCTTCACAAACCATCCTCATAGATGCGAGCACCTAATTGGTTGGTTCGCAGAAACTCCAATTGAGTCCTATAGGGTCCTTCTGGTTTTTCTAAGTATGCTACATTTGACCCTCCTTCTGGTCTTTCTGTGCTAAATGCCATTTTTTATTCGCTAGTATTTGAGCTCTCGTAGGGGTAATTACTATTCAATTGCTGAGCCCACGACCGTGCAGTAGTTCCTATACTTGCTCTGATGATCTAAGGCTTCGTCGGTCTGACTTACCTATGTGTTTGCCCGATCTAAGGTTCATGAATTTTCTTCCTTGCACGCTCAGATTGTCAATGATTCTTTGTCATTACTTTCTTGATTCTTTTTAAATTTCTTTACATTCTTGTCTTAATGTATGCGTCAGGAATTCGACTTTCTGTCTCGTTTTGTCAGACTTATGTTCTTTCCTTTAGGTTTTCGTATCACACACCTTTACTTTAATCTTGGACTTGAAAAATTTAGTCTCTTGAACTTGAGGCGTTCCTATCGTCTTGAATCCACAATGCTAACGTTTATCCTAAGCTAAGAATTGACTGAAGGGGTTGAGTAATCTTCCAACCTCGAGTCAGCTTTTCTGGTTGCTCTGATGCCCAAGAAGCCGCGCTTCCCAAGCTTTATGCCCTTCACTGCCTTGCCTTGAATGCCTTTGATTGCCTTTGCTAGACCTGGAAAAATCCAATATTAGACCAATATCACAAATGGATGATCAAGCACCTAAGTTTATACACTTTTAAGTCCCTTAACTTTTGGCAAAAATTTTCTTCCCAAGGCCCCCTTTCTTTCCTAGTCCCACATATGGTCAACCTCAAATTAGCTTATCTAAAAATCAACGTATTCTTTATAAAAAAAATATTTGAGGTCACGTAGTACTTGTCAAGAGCTTTCTAACGAGCTATAAATCTCAAAAAACGGACTTCGGATGAGAAAGATATGGGCGTTCAGGCCCTCGGGGAAAAAAACTAACAAACAGGTTTCTCTTCGATTATGAGCTAAGGGGTCTCCTATGAGTGCAATGATCCAAAAATTTTCAAAAAATAGCCCCAAAATTGGTCAAAAAATCAAACCCTAAAATTTGCATTTGGGTGAGCAATCGCGATGGTCTGAGATGATCGCGATGGTCTGGGACCGTCGCGATGGTCCAGGCGAACCATCGCGATGGCGTGATGCGCGAACCGTCGCGATGGTCTGAAGTGCACGGTCGCGATGGTCTAAATGTGAGCAATCGCGATGGTCGGGGTGAGGAGTCGCGATGGTCCGACTGAGTGAACAATCGCGATGGCGTCAATCAACGGTCAACGCGAACCGTCGCGATGGTCTGAAGTGAACCGTCGTGATGGTCACATATGCGATGGTGTGAGCCAATCGCGATGGTCCAAATTTTGAATTGTCGCGATGGTGTAAGGGTCTCATCGCGATGGCATGGCTAGTGAGCAATCGCGATGGTATAGCTTGCCACGTGGCACAATCGAGGCGATGGCATGGGCCAATTGCGATGGCGTGGGGTCGACGGGATCGTCGCGATGGTCAAGGACAATCGCGATGGTTCAAGTGAACCGTTGCGATGGCGTGAGACCGTCGCGATGGTCCGGCCGAGCCGTCGCGATGGCGTGAGCCAATCGCGATGGTGTGACACAATCGCGATGGTCTGAGACAATCGTGATGATCCACCAAAGTGTGAATTTTTGAAATGCGTCTGTGGATTCGTGCATACGCTTGTGTCGCCTACCTCGTGGTGTGATCGCTTACCAAAATTACCGAACTTGGCAGACCATCGTGATGGTCTGACACACTCGACAGATTTCTGACAGAAAGTGAATTTTTACCTTTTCCAAGCTTTCCTAATGCACCGGAGCTCTGTACCTGCAAGAAAACTCAAAAACACACAAGTACACACAAGCACAAAAGCTCTCTCTCTCTCTTGCACATGCACAAATGAGGGGAAATGAGGAGAATGGGTGGATATGGTGAATTTTCTGATTTTTTTGGAGTTGGAGATGATGATGCGGTGATGAAGATGGAGTGTGGGGGAGGTGAAAAACACTAAAAACTAAGTAAAAACAACAACAAAAACTGAAATTTTTACCTTCCAACGCCACTTCTTGCTATACTCTTACCATCACACATTCGTCCTAGACTCGATCCCCGGCAACGACGCCAAATTTGGTGTTGCTCTAGCACAATGGTGAGAACCACGTTAAGAAGCTCCACCTCCTTAATGTCAATCCGCGGAAGAGATAGGAGTGATATGAAGATCGTGAATATCGTGAATGTGAGATGAAGTGAGAGTGAAGGTGAGAAGCATAGAGATGCACACACACATACACACACACTACGAAGAGACAAGCAAGACACAATGGAAGGTGAGAAATCAACTCTATTGCTCAAGATCTCAATTACAAGCCCAAAAATAGCTCTAAGCTCACACTAACCAACCTCAAAAATGAGCTCTCTAGCTCTTTTTATAGATTGTAGACTAGTTTTGACCGGTTTCACATCTAGTGACTGGCATAGTTAAAAAATAGGTCCTAAGTGCTATTTGAAAGGGTAAGCGGTGTCTAAAAATAACCAAAATTGATACGCTCATTCTACCTAAGCTCCTCAAGCTTGATGACTCCTCAGCTTGCACAAAATGGAGCTATAAATTAAGAAAAGAGTTTTTCTATGTTACATATGTTACAATAGTGATAAAAATCACTGTTGGAGGTTTTTGAAAAGTATTTTTGAAACAATTCTTTTGAAAAAAGATCCGACTGAATCCCTGCTCCATCTTTACATGCTTCCGCGTCTTCTATGCCTCTGGCTACTGCCAACAGTATCAGAACAACCAGCTTAATCACGATCTGTAAAACCATGCAAGCATGGTTGAATATCTCTGCTATAAAACAGGCCTAAATTTAAGGTGCCCTTGAGATATCTAAATATACATTTCACTGCTTGTCAATGCTTAGTGCCAAGGCTATGCATGAATCGACTCAACTGGAAAACTGCATATTGTATATCAGGCCTTGTGTGTTTCATGCATATATAAGACATCCCACAACTTGCTGATAAAGAGAAGTGTCAAATGCATCACCGGAATCCTCAGCTGAGAACCTAAATCCCATCTCAACTAGTGTAGAAACTAGCTTGCAATCCTCAAAGTCAAAACATTGAAGTGGTTTTTCAACATACCTTGCTTGATGCATAACAATTCTCGCCTCAACAGATACAAACTGGATGCCAAGATAGTAGCTCAAAAGACCAAGATAAGTGACATCAAAAGTATGCTTCAAATCAGCCATAAGAATGTCGTTTCGCATCATATGACACAATCAAGAGTATGTCATCGACATAAAGAACAAGCATAATAAGATTAGCCCCATCTTTACGTACATTAAGCATGCTTTCAATTGGACTACATGTGAAGCCAAGGGCAATCAAGTGCTTATGGATTTTTTCATACCATGCATGTGGAGCTTGCTTGAGACCATACAAAGCTTTATGCAAGTGATGAACCATATGCTCTTTCGCTTTCATGGAAAATCCAAGAGGTTGCATCACATAGACCTCTTCTTGCTAATTGACATTCAAGAAAGCTATTTTTATGTCCAACTGGTGTACTTTCCAATCTCATTGGGTATCCAATGCAACCACGATATGAATGGCAGTCATACGTGAAGTAGGTGCAAAAGTTTACTCATATTCAATGCCATATATCCTTTGGCAACCAATCTATCTTTGTAGCTATCAATGCTACCTTCTGACTTTCGCTTAATCTTGTAAACCCACTTTGTAACAATGGAATTTTTTCCTTTTGGAAATTCACATAACTCCCAAGTACCATTCCTATGTATCAAATCCATTTTTTATTGCATAACACTCATCCAATGTGGATCGCCACATGCATCTTCAAAAGTAACTGGCTCATCATTACATTTTATTGCAATAAGAGAATAATCCGCAAAATTACTTGATGCATGGTGAGAGCTTGATCTTGTTCTACCAAGTAAAGGTGCACTAAATTTGTTCTCCTGCAAAGTTTGTTTCGGCCACTTTAGCATATTTTTTGCACTCTTGATAGATATGTCTTCATTATTTAATACATCGTCAACATTTATATCATGTATGGATTGAATTTCATGCTCGTTTTCAGCCATATTTTGATGCAAATATTTAGCCATATGTGGCTAGAAATTTCCAACAGTTTCAACCATTTTTGGATGAAAATTTTTAGCCATGTTTGGCTAGAAATAATCTGTATTTTCAGTTTTATTTTTCTAAAAAGTTTTAGCTTTTTGAACCTCAATTGTTTGGTCTACATGGCCATAGTCAAGCAAACCACTTTGGAACAAAGGAATGAGTTTATCAAACACACCTTGTGAGCTAACTGTTGGTTGTTTTTTTGCATTCAAGTAGAGGGAAAACTGAATTTTTAGCAAATACCACATCTCAACTCACAATAATTGTGTTCATCAATTCATGGTAAAAATGATATCCCTTACTTTCAGCACTATAACCAACGAATATGAATTTTCTTTGCCTTGCCATCAAGTTTGTGATGTTGTTGTGATGGTACAAGAGCATATGTCAAACAACCAAACATGCACATATGACTAACCATAGGTTTGTGCCATTCCAAGCCTCATAAGGAGTGATGAATCTCAATGCTTTTGTAGGGTAGTGATTAACCATATAGTTTGCACACATTACTGCTTCCATCCAAAACTTGTCAGGAAGGTGCTTTTGTTTAACCATACATCGTGCCATTTCAAGGAGTGTTCTATTTTTACGTTCGGCAACACCATTTTACTAAGGTGTATATGGCACCATAAATTGGTGTGAAATTCCTCTTTCATGAAGAAAGGCATTAAACTTACGTGATATGTATTCACCACAACTTGTCGGTAGATTCCAATGCTTGTTTGAAGAAAAATTTTCAGTCATAGCTAAAAATGCTTTGAAGCAAGAAAATACCTCATTGTTTTCTTTCATAGGATACATTCACATATGGCGAGTAATATCATCAATGAAGTAACAAAATATACATGCTTCCCAAACGATGGAGTCTTGATCGGATTGCATACATCACTATGAACAAACTGCAATTTTCTTGTAGTGTGTGTATGACTATCTAGAAAAGAAGCACGATGCATTTTTCCAAGAATGCAACCTTCACATGCATGCTTTTCAATGGACTCAAGTGTCGGAAACCCAATAACCATGTCCTTATTTTGCAAGTAAAGCAAATTATTGAAGTTCAAGTGACCAAAACGAGCATGCCAAACCTCCATTTCATCCATGGAGGAAGTATAAGGAACCAATGCATTTGAAGAAGCCCTCTAGTATGTATCATAGAAATACAAACCATTACATAATGTACCAACATCATGATAATATATCACCATTGCTAAAATCATGAACCATAAACTTATCATCACACACATACACATGCACATACATACATATACACACACATACATATACACTTACATACACACATATGAATGAATTATATAATTAAAGTATTAAAACACATGCTTAATATAAACAATAATAATAATCAATAGAACAAAATTCTTCATTACTTAATACCATACACACAATTCAAAACATAGCTGAAATGAAAAATATATAGATAATATATATATATATATATATATATATATATATATATATATATATATAAATACAGATAATCCAATGTCATAATCAACTAGAATCCTAATCATCATCATCATCATGATCATCATCATCAACAGCAGCAGCATCATGATCATCCTGATCATCCTCATCCTCATCATCATGAAAACCCTGTGACAATCGAGATTGTTCCTCCTGTGTCTGTCTCTCCACCTCATCCATATCTTCCTCTCCATAATACTCCTGTATTACATATAACAAACACAAATAAGTAAAACAATTAAACCATTTTGATCTCGCATATACTCGCTTAAACACTAATATCCAAAATGTGTAGCATAGTCGATCTCATGTTTCGTAGGATACCGGCTATAATCCTTTCGCTGCATTGAAACAAATAAAAAAGATTAGTTGCTTGCATTTTAACTAAAATAAAAAATATACTCACAATAACACATATACTTACAAATGTAGCTAAAAAACCATGATGGCCCATTTGGCCTAGGTGCGATGTGTGGCCCGAATCCACTCTCTTCTTTGCAATAGCCTGTTTATTTAAGAAAAAAGAAATACATAAATTAAATGTAAAAAATTACTAAAATATATGAAAATTATAAATATAAACTATTAATTTGTATACCTTCTGCTGAGGAAATGACTCTTGAAGACGTAGCTGTCTACGAAAAAATTGCCACGTCTCAGGTGGTATGTTAGGTCGCCTCTTATTTTTTTCCACCATACAATATCTCCTGTTAATTTAGTCTCAAATAGAAAAAAAAAAAGAATATATACACATATATACACACACATACACATACACATAGCCACATACACATATACATGCAAACATATACGCATACATATCTGCATACATATACATATATGCATACATATACACATATACATACATATAACACAAACACACATATACATATCCACATATATACGTACCCACACATGCATGCATATACACTCATTCATACAAAATACATGCATTTATCCCACAATAATGTGTATTTGTGTATATGTGAATATGTGTGTATGTGTAAATGTATATATGTGAATATGTGTGTATTTGTAAATATGTATATGTGAATTTTTTGTGTATGTAAATAATCAAATTATTAATATCAAATACCATTATTTGTAGATTCTGATCAATCAGATGGAACTCCACCACTGTCTCCTTATCGTGCAACGACTATATATTGTATGTGTATCAAACATTTAATTTTAAATATATTTGATGGATACATAACTTATATATTTTTTTGTTTCTTATTATAAGCAGATTCTAATCAATCAGAGGGTACTCCACCACCTCCTACCCATGCAATGACTTCACATGTGTCCTCCGATAGGAATTATGATGAATTTTACTATCAAGAGCATATTATATGTTGGTGTAACTCTTGTTATGGCATGTATCGAAGACCACGATTGAAATGTATTGAAAATGAGGTAGAGTATGGTACTTTTGAGCATGCACCATCACCTGGTCAACGTGATAATGCTTGGGTATGTATTTTTTATATAAATTAATGTCACTATTTTATTTAAAAACCATATACAAAATCAAATTACTGTTGATATATAGGAATACTTGCTCGATGATGATGATGATGATAATTTTTCTCATAATGTTAATATACCTCGTACATGTCATGGACTTGTTGTTCATCAATTACAAGCAGAGGTTTCTAGAAATCCTCTACCTCCTGGTTTAGAGACTGAAACGACTGGAGATTATCCATTGCCAGCTCATGATCGTTCTTTAGTACAAACATATGATAGAAGAAGATATGGAGGATGGAATAGAGGACCACTTCCTTTAGATGGAGAGGTTTTCAACTTTTGGGGTAATCGCTATATGATTGCTCCATCCACTATTACTAATGTTGGTCGTGGTCTCTTTATTGTAGAGGATTTGTATGTGCCTCCGAACTCTGAAGTCACTCTTATGTCATTTTGTGGTCCTATATATGGATGGGGAGATTGGCATCGACTTTCACATCAAAGCATGAGTACTTATGGAATATGCTTGAACACAGCATCCCTTACTAGTAGAAGGATTTTACATGCAGAAAATGAAAGATTATATATTGATGGAAGACCTTACACACATGGAAATATAGCAGGTTTAATAAATAGTAGTCGAGGGTTACATAATAGTTCAAGGACTAATTGCACATTTGAGGAGCATGAAAATAGTCATGAATCACCATACAAGAGTAGAGATGTATCAAGATACATAGTTGTCAATGCTATTACTATATTACATGCAGGTGATGAACCATTAGTGAATTATGGATGGCGTAGACCTCCATGAGCACCTTTTAGCTAGAGATCTATCCATATTTAATAACTTATATATTTAATTTTATGTTTAAAGTTTAATTTTTATTCATTTATGGAATACTAATGAATTTTATTTATATGTGTAGATTCCAACGTATGATGTTGATGATATTCCTCCACACCATTCACAATTGCTAGTAAGACCTCATTTATCAGAAGCTTCTATGAGGAGGCTACGTAAAAGTAACCTTGTGGAATATGCAAGGTTGAAAGATCTATATTCAAAAGAAGATAAAGTACAAGATTTGTGCGACAATGATGAAGATGATGGCATGGCAGATTTTATTGAGGATTAGTATCAAAATGACAGTGAGAGCATTGATATTTCTAAAAATGAGAAATATCTTCGAGAGGAATGCCTAAAGCATGTATATGAAGGAAGTCGTTTGACATGACTAAGTGTGAGCTTACTTATTCTCAATCTTCAAAATCATTTTGGATGGATTAATGTATCTGTTTCGACACTATTGAGGTATAATTTTCAATTTTCTATCCACACACACACACACACACACACATATATATATACATGCATATATAAACATACACACACATATACACACATACACATGTTATGAGAGTAAGGTCAAATTATACATACCTGTATCGAAAGAAGATGGTTTGTCCATCTAGCCTTTAGAATTGTCCACCAAACCTTTAGAATCTTCTTGACACATATGTTTCTCCTATTTTAGTCGACCTAATACCTATGCTGATAATTCTTTTTAATACAAATATTAAGTAGCAATTACCAAGGAAGGTATCAAGTCATATGTAAAATGGGAGGAGCAAATTTATCTTGAAGATTTTGAAGGATGGAAAAATAATTTTAAGGGATGGACGAATTAAATGTGTCCATTCAATGCAGGTTTTTGTTCTTACTTTAGATAAGGTAAGAACAAGAACTTGAATTGAATGGACACTTTTTGTCTGCCCATCTTTTAAAACTATTAATGCATCTTTCAAAATGTTCACGAAAAATTTGATCCTCCCATTTTATATATGACTTAATACCTTCCTTGGTAACGACTACTTAATATCTGTAAACAGCTTAGCAAGACAGGTAATAGATTGACTATAAAATGGAAAACTGCCAGAGGATTCAATGGTCTAGATATGAAAATCTACAAACCACAATATGCAAAAAACAATTAAAAACAAAATCAAATATACACAGCTACACATGCATACATACATATATACACATACATACACATACATACATACATACATACATACATACATACATACATACATACATACATACACATGTATACACACATACATATACACATACATATATATATATATACATACATATACACCTATAAAACATATATACATACATATATACATATACACATACACATATGTATACACATGCACATGCATATTCACACCCACATACACATACACATAAGCATACACATATATAAAATTATATGCATATATAAATAAATATATATATATATATATATATATATATATATATATATATATATATATATATATATATATATATATATACTTTTTTTAACAATTGTATTTTATATAGAGGTGAATATGCAGACTCTTTGACATCTCCCAAATGTCAATCTCCTCAATATAAGGGCGAAGAAGGTAAAATCCCAAAAAAGGTATTGAAACATTTTCCATTGGCTCCACGGATTAGACATATGTTTCAAAGCCCCGAATTATCAAAGCTTTTGACATGGGGACATGATCATAAAAGTAGGTGATGGAATAATTAGAATTCCTCATGATAGTGTTGCTTTTCAGCATATTGATTCTACATGGCCTGAATTTGCACAAAATCCACATAATCTAAAGTTAGGAGTTGCATTAGATGGGGTTAATCCATTCTCCATGAAATTTAGTAAATGGACAACATGGCCAGTGGTAGACATAAACTACAATCTTCTGCCATATCTTAACATTAAAAAGGAACATTTAATGCTTTCACTTTTAATCGCAGGCAAAAGACAAGTTAAAGATATGAATATATATCTTGCTCCTCTCATTGACGATCTCCAAGAGTTATGGAGAGGTATTAATGTCATTGATGTATCGAAAAGCATCAATGAAAGACATATTACGGTTCGTGGTATTGTGGCTTGGACTATTCACGATTTTCTAGGATATGGTCTTTGTTCAGGTATTGATGTAATTTTTTTATTCAATATGCATGTAAATAAATATGATTTAATCTAATTATATTTTTATCATTATCATGATACAGGAATATCTACTAAGGTTTATAAAGCTTGTCCATATTGTGGTGATTGGTTGAGATCAATCTATAGTAAGAATCTCAACAAAAATATATATCTTCGACATCGACAATTCTTGCCTGATGATCATCCATTAAGATCTAAAAGAGAAGCGATACATTTTAATGGAAAGCTTGAAACAAGTCAGTGTCCAAAACCTATGACGCCTATGGATTGGTATAAAAAATGGACAGATGGACCTCTGATAGATCCATAATCAGAAATCTTCAGTGATGATGAAGATAATGAGTATGTGAAGAGAGGTAAAGGAAAATTGACACTCGCAGAGAACATATCAATATGGTATTCTTTGGAGTATTGGAAAGAGTTAAAAGTATGTCATCTTCTTGATCCTATGCCTATATTCAAAAATATTGGTTATTCACTATGGTAGCATCTTCTTGGACTAAAAGATACCATAACATCAAGGAATGATTTGAAAGATCAAAAATCAAAACCAATGTTATGGCCAATTTTAGATAGACATCGACATGAAACGACTTATGCACCTGCTCCTTGGGTACTTACAATAAAAGAGATATAGACTATCAACAATAGAATTCAATTGATTAAGACTCCTACAAGATATGGAGCATCTTTTCAAAACATGTTTACTATGGATGATAAGAGCTTATCTGGGTTAAAGACCCATGACTGGCATAACTTTTTGAAACATATTTTACCTTTGGTTATCGATGGATGTACAACGAAAGGAGTACGAGATGTGATCTATCGTCTTGGATCACTTATAAGGTAATTATAATACTTTTATATTTAATATGTATGAATATTGGATATCTTTTATTTTTGAATCAACTTCTTTATAATTTTTTTAATGATATGTATAGGTGGATTACATCCAAAAAGATTGACAAAAACTCGATCCCACAAAAAAAAACATGAATGCAAAGAGCTACTATGTTTGATGGAGAAAGAGCTTCCTACTTCATTTTTTTGATATTCAGGTTCATTTATTATTCCATCTTGTAGATGAAATAGAGATTGTAGGTGTTGTCAACACTCGATGGATGTTTTGGGTCGAGCGATTTATGGGAATATTAAAAGGTTATGTGTGACAAAGAGCGAAACCAGAAGGATCCATGGCAAAGGGTTGGATGTTTGAAGAGTGCATGTATTACGTTAGTGAGTACCTTGAAAGAGTTCATGAAGAAGCTCCACGTGCATGGACCAACGAGTCTTCTTCAAAAACAACAGATGAGGTATTATCAGGTAAGGGAGTTCCATTCTTATTTACATTTCAAGAAAAAAATAATGTTTCTACTTTTGTAGCATATAATAGCGAATGCATGCAAGCATTCCTTAGCGAGTACGAACAAGAACTTAAAAATCTCCAAAGTAAAAGGCAAAAAAACAAAAGATATAGACGTAATCTCGATAATAATGAGATTACAAATATTAATCGTCTTTCACGGATTGGCTATATAGTCGTTTGCAACGCGCCAACGCAAATAATGAAGAAATCTCAGATGAGCAGAGAGAGTTAATGATAAGTTGTGAACGAAAGGTAATTTTATTTTAATAATATTTTATTTTTTTCATATATGTATATTAGTTCTATTTACTAATTGAATTTCTTTTGCACGCTCGAATGTTCACTAATATATGGGCTTTTGGACAGCATATTAGAATCAAAGCCATTGATTCTTTACATAAAATAGAGGATTCTAGTATTGTCGCTTATTTCAAGCAACTATCACGTGCTAGCTCAAAAGACACGAACCTTATAGATGGCGAACTTGGTTGCGTATGAACTATTGTTGGTATCTACAAAATTTCATTTCGTACATTCAAACAGGTAGAAAAAAGTTTATATTTTTTATGATAGAGTTAGTCATTTTTTTAAGCACGCAATTGATTCTTCCAAGGTAATGCGATCTACTAAAGAACCATATATTCCTCCTAGGCATATTGAACAAGCCTTTTTTTATAAAAACCCAAATGCTCACCCTTGGTGGTAAGTCATTCATGTTCAACCTATCAATAGGTCATTGTTTGAATAGTTTATTGTTAGATAGATTGAAGAAAGTCCTCTTGATGATTTAGCATCAGATACTGATACATCAACATCTGAAAGAGAAATTAGAATCATTATACGTGATAATGATACTAATCTTTTTTATGAAGAGCATAATTCTCTACATGTTGATTCTAGTGATGGGGAAGAGGAATTACCAGAAATCGATATTAATCCATCGATAGATGATGTGACTCATGAGAACACAGATTTAACAATAGAAGAAATAAATGAAATCAATAAGGATAATGAAGATGAGACTATATTGATGTCTTACCAAAATGATGGTAATAATTAAAACATGTGAGCAGATTAGATAGTAAATTCTACTCTAGTTATCGATCAATAACTTGAAGCTTCTGAATGGATATCAGATAATAGATTTTTTATTCAACTTGAATAACGATGAATCCTACTAGAGAGATGAAATCATGTTCTTTTAAGTTAGAACATGAAGCTCGGGGATATGCCTAATTATTTTATATATAGCTTTATCTTTGAGGAGCAAATTTTTATCATGTATGTATGCATATGTGTGTGTATTCATGTGTATTATATGTATACATATGTTAGTATGCATATATATGTATTTCATGTATATGTATGTGTGTGCATGTGTGTGATGTATGTGATGTATGTATATATGTGTTAGTATGCATATGTGTATATATGCATATGCATTTATGTAAAATATTCATGTATTCATGTAATCTATGCAAGTGTTTATAATTGTGTACATGTACATATGTATATGTGTAATTGTGTACATGTAAATATGTATGCATGTATATATATATTTATGTGCGCATGTAGGCATGTATATGTCATGTGTACATGTATATATGTATATGTGTCTATGTGTAAATGTGTACATGTAAATATGTATGCATGTATATATATATTTATGTGTGCATTTAGGCATGTATGTGTGATGCATAATATATCTACTCCATTTTATATTTATGTATGTGTATCTACATGATGTGTATATATCGTTATATATATAATGATCCTCGTTGATTCGAGTAGCTATATATAGAGGCATAAGGTTGGGAGAAGAGACATCTCTCTAGTAGGACGTCGGAGGAATAGATGCAATGTGTACATATATTTCAATCATATGGCTAAAAGGTTGAATTAGATTTTTTAAATTAGGGGTTTTGAAACCCTAATATCAAAATTAATGTTTTCAAATTAGGATTTTTGAAATAAGATTTATTTATTTATTTGTGTGTATGCATGTGTTGTGTATGTATGTGTATCTATCTGTGCGTATGCATGTGTTGTGTGTGTGTGTATATGCATGTGTATATGTATATATGCATGTAAATATGATTATAGAGTCTATGTGTGTGTACATATGATTATGCATGTGTATGTGTATGTGAGTATGTGTATGTGAGTATGTGTATGTGTATGTGAGTATGTGTATGTGTCTATGTGTATTCATTATATGTGTGTAATTGCATGCATGTGTATGTGTGTGTAAAAATGTGCATGTATGTGTGTGTATGTATAAATGTGCATGTATGTGTATATATGTGTAAATGTGCATGTATGATGTATATGTGTGTGTATGTGTGTATGCGTGTATTTGTACCTCTAGTATCACTCTTTTCTCTCTCTCTGTCATATACATACATACATACATAAACACACACATATATATACATAAAAGCAATGCGTACCGTGCATTATCACGACGATGAGCCATAAGTGTCCGCATCTCTTTTATACACCACTTATGCGACCATCCTGTCTCAAGCTTTGTCTCAAGTGAACTAAGTACATATTTTTTATCCCTCTCATCATGCTCACTACAAAAATAAAAAAAAATCATGTAAATAAAACATAAGATATTTATTTCAATTTATATGTAAAATTTATACTTACTTCCACGGTAAGTGGACAAGGCGCAGGTAAGAGTTGCATAATTCCCATATTCTTCTCTTGAACTCCAATCCATTCCCTATGTACACAATGTTCCCCTCTGGCTCTATATCGCACTCTAGCCCTAAGGTGCCTATGCATGTCCTCATTGGCAACTCTGCTCTGCTATCATGGTCTGGAGGTGGTATAGGTGTCCTGAAAATAGATAGATAAAAATAAATAAAAATATGTGTTATAATATCATTAAAAAAAATTTTATGAAAAAAAAACATACCTATGAGCTGATAGTTGTCTTCCTAAGGTGCCTATGCATGTCCTCATTGGCAACTCTGCTCTGCTATCATGGTCTGGAGGTGGTATAGGTGTCCTGAAAATAGATAGATAAAAATAAATAAAAATATGTGTTATAATATCATTAAAAAAGTTTATGAAAAAAAAAACATACCTATGAGCAGATAGTTGTCTTCCTGAATGTGGAGCCACAGAAGAGCCCTCCTCTGATCGCTAGGTAAGCATCTGGATCGCATAATCCAGCTCATCATCAGGCATCTCTGAGTACTCATGCATGATGACCCCTATAGTATCAGACGGAACTTTTGCTCTCATAAGACTTTTTATGAGAGTGAGTTTCGCCTTTCTCTCTCTACTAGGATCCATAATACCTAACATATAAAACAAAATGGGTTAGAAATCAATATATATACGTGTACATATGTATGTGTGTATATGTGTATGGTGTATATGTGAGTGTGTGTATGCATGTAAACATGTATGTATGCATATGCATGTGCATTATGTATGCAAATGTATGCATGTGTGTGTATGCATGTAAGTATGTATGTATGCATATGCATTATGTATGCATATGTATGCATGCATGTGTATGTGTGTGTGTATGTGTCTCTATGTGTGTATGTATTTATGTGTCTATCTATGCATATATATGTGTGTATGTGTCCATGTGTGTGTATGTGTGTGTGTCTATGTGTGTGTGTGTGTCTGTGTGTATATACGTGTGTATCTGTATATATGTGTCTATGCATTTGTATGCATGTGTGTGTATGTGTGTGTATATGTTTGTATGTCTGTGTATGCATGTAAGTATGTATGTATGCATATGTGTCTGTGTATGCATGTAAGTATGTATGTATGCATATGCATATGTATTATGTATGCATATGTATGCATGTATGTGTATGTGTGTGCATGTCTCTTTACGTGTGTGTGTGTATGTGTGTGTGTCTCTCTCTACGTGTGTGTGTGTGTCCATGTGTGTATATGGATCTGTGTGTATATGGATCTATGTGTATGTGTATGCATGTAAGCATGTATGTATGCATATGCATGTGTATGTGTGTGTGTATGTGTGTGTGTGTCTATGTGTGTGTATGCATGTGTATGTGTGTGTAAATCTGTGTGTGTATGTGTCTATGTGTATGTATGTGTCTATGTGTCTATGTGTGTATGTGTATGCATGTGCATTATGTATGCATATGTATGCATTTGTGTGTGTATGTGTGTGTATGTGTGTGTATGTGTATGCATGTATCTATGCATATGCATGTGCATTATGTATGCATGTATCTATGCATATGCATGTGCATTATGTATGCATATGTATGCATATGTGTGTGTGTATGCATGTAAGTATGTATGTATGCATATGTATATGCATTATGTATGCATGTATGTGTATGTGTGTGAATGTGTGTGTATGTCTATGTGTCATGTGTGTATGTGTGTGTGTCTATGTGTATGTTTATATTTGTGTGTATGTGTATGTGTGTGTGTCTATGTGTGTATGTGTGTGTGTCTATGAGTGTATGTGTGTGTGTCTATGTGTGTATGTGTGTGTGTATGTGTGTATGTGTGTATATACGTGTGTATCTATATATATGTGTCGGTGTGCATGTGTATGTGTGTGTGTAAATGTGTATGGATGTGTGTGTGTAAGTGTGTATGTGTCTATGAGTGTGTATGTGTTTATGTGTGTGTATGTGTCTACGTGTGTGTATGTGTGTATGTGTATATGTGTGTATGTGTATGCATGTATGTATGCATATGCATGTGCATTATGTATGCATATGTATGTGTATGTGTGTGTATGCATTATGTATGCATATGTGTGTGCATGCATTAAGTATGTGTATGTATGCATGTGCATTATGTATGCATATGCATATGCATTATGTATGCATGTATGTGTATGTGTGTGTATGTCACTCTATGTGTGTGTATGCATATATGTGTGTGTATGTGTGTATGTGTGTATGTGTGTATGTGTGTATGTGTGTATGTGTGTATGTGTGTATGTGTGTATGTGTGTATGTGTGTGTATGTGTGTGTATCATGTGTGTGCATGAATGTGTGTGTGTATGTGTGTATGCATGTGTATGTGTGTGTATGCATCACTATGTGTGTATGTGTCTATGTGTGTATGTGTGTGTGTGTATATGTGTGTGTGTATGTGTGTGTGTGTGTCTATGTGTATGTGTGTGCGTCTATGAGTGTGTATGTGTTTATGTGTGTGTATGTGTCTATGTGTGTGTATGTGTCTATGTGTGTATGTGTATGCATGTATGTATGCATATGTGTGTGTATGCATTATGTATGCATATGTGTGTGTATGCATTAAGTATGTGTATGTATGCATGTGCATTATGTATGCATATGTGTGTGTATGCAGGTAAGTATGTATGTATGCATATGCATATGCATATGCATTATGTATGCATGTATGCGTATGTGTGTGTATGTCTCTCTGTGTGTGTGTATGCATATATGTGTGTGTATGTGTGTGTGTATGTGTGTGTGTATGTGTGTGTATGTGTGTGTGTATGTGTGTGCGTGTGTGTGTATGCATGTGTATATGTGTGTATGCATCATCATGTGTGTATGTGTCTATGTGTGTGTGTATATGTGTGTGTATATGTGTGTGTGTATGTGTGTGTGTATGTGTGTGTGTCTATGTGTATGTGTGTGCGTCTATGAGTGTGTATGTGTGTATGTGTCTATGTGTGTATGTGTGTGCATGTATGTATGCATATGTGTGTATGTGTGTGTATGCATTATGTATGCATATGTGTGTGTATGCATTATGTATGTGTATGTATGGATGTGCATTATGTATGCATGTAAGTATGTATGTATGCATATGCATATGCATTATGTATGCATATGTATGCATGTATGTGTATGTGTGTATGTCTCTCTCTATGTGTGTGTATGTCTGTGTGTATGTGTGTATGCATGTGTATGTGTGTGTATGCATCATTATGTGTGTATGTGTGTGTGTGTGTGTCTATGTGTATGTGTGTGTGTCTATTGTGAAGAGAGATGGTGGATGCAATCCAAAGATGAGTAGGTGCCGCTACAACCAGCTTCACACCAGCCAACTGAGACTTCAGATTTGATTAGTAGACCCTTTGAGCTTCCTAAATCCACCAAAATATCAGCCAAGTACTTTGTAACATGTATCCCAAAAGTTTAAGTCAAGACAGACTAGTTGCGAAATGACTAGCTCCCAAAACTTGCTATTTTTGGACATACACCTGCTGGAAAAAATGAACAGTGCTCTCAACCTCGTAGGAATTAGATAAATTCCTTTTGAGCATAGCAAATAGACTTAGCAAGCTTCCCAATCCAATTTAAAACACTTCAAATGATGGACTGAGCACTGAGAAGAAGATTCATCAATTTCTGGAACATGCCCACCATTCTCGGGGCTCTGCAGAGATAGACCAGTGAGCAGTAAAATGCAGATATCTCCAAAAGTGTAAACCCAATGACCATGAAAATTTAGATGAAAAAATTAGACAGCAAGAGCTATCCAACGCACGTTAAAACACTGAAAAAGGTTGCGTAGAACTTGATATATGACCTTCTGAAGTTACTACTATGAGTGAGTATAACAGATAACAAAACAGAGAAGTAGATGATGATAAATGTATAGATTCACATATGATTACAACCACATTGGCAATGAATCTTTGCACAATGGGAGTAGAATGATAGAGCTATGGAGTAAGCTCTTCAATCTCTACAAAATGACATGAAGTGGTCATGTACAAGGCTTGCTAATCGCCTCTTCCTTCTTGCTCTTTTTATAGCTATTCTTGGAGGGAGTTTTGAATTCGAATTCGAATGGCTCCACCTAAAAGTGATCCCCAAAGTTAGGAGAGATTCCCTCAGCTCTAAAATTCGTGGTTTTAGGTAGTTAGAGCCACGAATTTGCTTTTACATCATGGATGAGGTAAGCCATCCTTTTCCTTTTTTCTTTTTCCATTTACAAGAGATAAAATGTACTCTTTTACAAGAGGTGTTCACATGACTACACATGTGACTTACAAATGATCATAATATCAAGCATATCAAGCATATCAAGCATATCAAGCATGTAGGCTTGGGTAAAATGCACCAACAGCTCCCCCTCAAGCCTAACATGCTTGGCCTCCAAATAAGTCTTCAATTGTCCTTGATTTCCTGCAAGCTAATCATCAACTTGAATCTACTTAACTTTGTACCATCAAGAGCTTTAGTCAACATGTCTGCACATTGCATATCTGTAGATATATAGGATAGTTGAATATCCTTGCTCATTAGCTTCTCCCTTACATAATGGTAATGGACTTCAATATGCTTGGTTCTAGCATGGTATACTGGATTGGCTGCTAGATGTAGTGAGCTTGTGTTGTCACCGAAAATGTGAGGTGTTGAAGAATGAAGTCCAAGATCTATGTACAAAGACTTTAACCACATGATTTCTTGAGTTGCATTAGCCAAACCTCTATATTCGGCTTCAGTAGAAGATAATGCCACGGTTGGTTGCTTCTTGGATGACCAAGAAATGATTTTTGAACCTGCAAATGATATATACACGGATGTGCTTCTTCTATCATCTCTAGATCCGGCCCAATCTGCATCTAAGTAGACCTTTAGCTCAATATCTGAAGTATATGAATAGAACAAACCTTCATTCATGGTCCCCTTTAGGTACTTGAGGACTCTCTTGGCCGCTTCCATATGTGGTCTTCTGGGCTTATGCATGAACTAACTCAATATGCTAACACTGTAGCATATATCCACCCTTGTGAGTGTTGCATAGTTCAAACTTCCAACCAAGCTTTGATAGCTTGTGATGTCTTCAATTGGCTCTCCTTCATAATCACTAAGCTTATAATTTTGCTCCGTAGGTGTACCTGCACACTTGGTATTTTCCATCTTGAACTTGACGAGCATGTCATGGACATACTTCCTTTGTGTGATGTATATACCTGAATCTGTGTAGATCAACTCCAATCCAAGAAAATAAGTGAGTGGTCCAAGGTCACTTATTTTGAACTCCTCCTTCATTTGACTCTTTACCTGTTTGATTCCTTCAAGATCATTGCCTGTGATAATAATATCATCAACATACACACATAAATAGATCACTTCAGATCCATTCCTCTTTATGAACAAAGAGGTATCCGTCTTGCTAGCTTTGAATCCTTGGTCCTGCAAATAAGTCACCAATCTGAAATTCCAAGCTCTTGGAGCTTGCTTCAATCCATACAAAGCTTTCTTTAGTTTGCATACATAGTTAGGATGATGTGCATCCTCATATCCAGGAGGTTGTGCCATATACACTTCCTCAGAAATCCATCCATTCAAGAAAGCATTCTTTACATCAAGTTGATAGAGATTCCAATTTCTAGATGCAGCAAGACTAATGAGAACCCTAATTGTAGGCATTTTTGCAACAGGAGAGAAAGTCTCCTCGTAATCAATACCATGGGTTTGAGCAAACCCTTTAGCAACTAACCTGCTTTGTGTCTATTTATACTTCCATCTAGATTCCTCTTGATTTTGTATATCCATCGAGATCCAATTACCTTCATAGATGGCTTGTTAGGTACAAGCTCCCAAGTGTCATTCTCCTTCAATGCTTGCATTTCTTCATCCATTGCATCTCTCCAAGCTTTCTTGCTTTGTGCTTCTTCGAATGTGGTAGGTTCTTCATTGGTTGAATCCTTTGCAATGTAGATTGAGTGCTTGGTGACCAAAGAAGTATCATAACCAAACCTCTCTTGTTTCTTCTTCTCCCTTGAAGACCTTCTAAGTGGTTGATGTGAGCTCTCGGGTCCATATGTAGCATCCTGCATCTTTGCTTTACCTTTGTTCTTCCATAGCTTTAGTCTTTCCAAGTCTTCTAGGTCAATCTCTGAATCACTTTCTTCAATCTGCTTTGGCTCCTTTGGTTGAAGTGATGGAAAATCTTCATCCAAGTCATATGGAAGCTTCACTTTCCTGTCATCATCAAACCATGATTTGTTTTCATCAAAAATTACATCTCTACTCACAGAAAATCCTTTATTGGTTGGATTGTACAATCTATATCCTTTTTGGTTTTGATCATAACCAATAAATACACACTTCTCTGCCTTGGGATCCAATTTCCCTCTTACTTGAGAAGGAATGTGAGCATAGGCTAAGCATCCAAAGATTTTGCAATGCTCTAGACTAGGTCTTCTTCCATTCCACACTTCATATGGAGTGGTTCCATCTAGTGACTTAGATGGAAGTCTATTTATGAGATATGTGGCTGTCGACACAGCCTCTGCCCATAGGTAGTTTGGCAATCCCTTTTCGTTGAGCATGGACCTTGCAGCTTCGACAATAGCTCTGTTCCTCCTCTCTGCTACACCATTGAGTTCGGGTGTATACCTTGTAGTGACTTCCCTTTTAATGCCTCTTTCATGCAAGAAGGCATCAAATTCAGAAGAGAAGTATTCTCCTCCACCATCTGATCTGAGTCTTTTCAAAGTCCTACCTGTTTGGTTTTCAACAAGAGCAATATACTTCTTAAAGCAATTAAACACTTCATCCTTGTGCTTCATGAAAAACAGAATGGTCCACCTGCTACAATCATCTATGAAAGACACATAATATCTTGAGCCTGATATAGATGGCTCCTTACTTGGACCCCACACATCCGTGTGCACTAGATCCAAAGGATTTTGATACATATATCCTTTCTTATTGAAAGGTTGTCTATGAGCCTTGCCGAGTTGACAAGCTTCACACTTATAAATCATGTGTTGCCTTGTGATATTAGGCAAACCAAGTACACTTTGGTCCCTACAAATTTGTTTGAGTGTCCTCTCACCAATGTGAGCAAGCCTTTTGTGCCATATCTCCAACTCTGTTAGAGTTTGAGATCCATAGCTAAACAAAGCTATGTTCTTTGTATCTTCCACTTCAAAAGTGAAAAGACTTCCTGTCTTTTCTCCTTTGGCAATCCTTCAAAAGCCTTGCCTTGGGTCTTCAACATATGCTCCAATCGGTTGAATCTAACCTGCAATCCTTTTTCAACAATCTGTCCAACACTTATTAAATTTTTGGTAATTGTAGGGACATACAAGACTTTGCTTAAGAGGTTCATATTCCCATCTGATGTCTTCACATTACCTATCTTCTCCACTGAGTGCCTTGTGTCATCTCCTGTCTGCACTTCATGCTTGTTATGAGGATCTTCCAAATCAGAAAGTAAAGCCACATTTCCTGCTACATGGTTTGAGCATCCCGAATCAATGTAAAATATGTGATCATCATCCTTACCCTTCTTCGCTGATAGATTCATAATCAATAATGAATCTTCTTGACTTTGTTCCTCTGCATAGTTATTGTAGTCTCTCCTTCCTCTATGGCCACTTTGATAGTTGTTGTTGTTGTAATTGTTGTTGTAGTAGTTGTTGTTGTAGTAGTTGTTGTTGTTGTGGCCTCCATTGTATCTGCCTCTATTTGATCCATAGCCACCTCTATTGGATCCTCTTCCTCTTGATTCCTTGGATTCCTGAAAAATTCTTCAGTAGTATGGTTAGATAAGCCACATATGTTGCAAGGTTGAGATGATTGGAATCTCCCCCTGCCTTGCTTTCCACTTCTGCCTCTTCCTCTAGCTCTTCCTCTACCTGCAAAGTTTGCTTGGAAAGAGCTACCTTCATCTTCATTCTTCCTATTCTTTGACTTGTCCTTGACCTTAGCTTTATCGAAATATAAGGCAGAAGTTTGATTACCTCTTGAGGACTCACCACCTTTGCTAATCTTTGCTTCATGAGTGAAGAGTTGGCCCATGAGTGTGTTGAGGTCGGGTACATGCATGTCCATGTATAAATCCATGGCTGTTGTGAATGACTCCCACTTGTCGTTTGCTTTGATTCCATTCATGATTTGTCTAATGATTTGCTCCTCTTCAATTACCTCTCCAATGCTTCCAAGTTGGTCGGAAATCTCCTTCATCTTTGTGACATAATCAGTCACATTTTGCTTCGGGCTTTTCTTCATTGTTGTGAACTCCATCCACAATTGGTTCTTCCTTGCTCGAGTGTTGGAAGAGAAGAACGAAGCAAGTGCATTCCAGGTTTCTCTTGATGTCTTGCATCCCTTGACATGAGGTAAAAGAAAATCAGAGATTGATTTTAGAATATAGGACCTTGCAAGTGCATCCTTCGAACACCAATTCGAAAGTCCTTCCACTTCTTCATGTGATGGTTGCCCTTTGTTCCTCATGGTTGGCATTGCTTCATCTCCGGATATGAATCCATATAGATTCCTCCCTTGAAGGTAAGCCTCCATCCTTAGAGACCATGCCGGGTAGTTGTTTCGATCCAATTTGTCAATTGTTGATGGAAATCCATCTCCCATGTTGCTTGACTATGCTCTGATACCACTGTGAAGAGAGATGGTGGATGCAATCCAAAGATGAGTAGGTGCCGCTACAACCAGCTTCACACCAGCCAACTGAGACTTCAGAGTTGATTAGTAGACCCTTTGAGCTTCCTAAATCCACCAAAATATCAGCCAAGTACTTTGTAACATGTATCCCAAAAGTTTAAGTCAAGACAGACTAGTTGCGAAATGACTAGCTCCCAAAACTTGCTATTTTTGGACATACACCTGTTGGAAAAAATGAGCAGTGCTCTCAAGTTGGTAGGAATTAGATAAATTCCTTTTGGAAATAGCAAATAGACTTAGCAAGCTTCCCAATCCAAGTTAAAACACGTCAAATGATGGACTGAGCAATGAGAAGAAGATTCATCAATTTCTGGAACATGCCCACCATTCTCGGGGCTCTGCAGAGATAGACCAGTGAGCAGTAAAATACAGATATCTCCAAAACTGTAAACCCAATGACCATGAAAATTTATATGAAGAAACTAGACAGTAAGAGCTATCCAACTCACATTAAAACATAGAAAAAGGTTGCGTAGAACTCGAGATATGACCTTCTGAAGTTACTGCTCTGAGTGAGTATAACAGAGAACAAAACAGAGAAGTAGATGATGATAAATGTATAGATTCACATATGATTACAACCACATTGGCAATGAATCTTTGCACAATGGGAGTAGAATGATAGAGCTATGGAGTAAGCTCTTCAATCTCTACAAAATGACATGAAGTGGTCATGTACAATGCTTGCTAATCGCCTCTTCCTTCTTGCTCTTTTTATAGCTATTCTTGGAGGGAGTTTTGAATTCGAATTCGAATGGCTCCACCTAAAAGTGATCCCCAAAGTTAGGAGAGATTCCCTCAGCTCTAAAATTCGTGGTTTTAGGTAGTTAGAGCCACGAATTTGCTTTTACATCATGGATGAGGTAAGCCATCCTTTTCCTTTTTTCTTTTTCCATTTACAAGAGATAAAATGTACTCTTCTACAAGAGGTGTTCACATGACTACACATGTGACGTACAAATGATCATAATATCAAGCATATCAAGCATGTAGGCTTGGGTAAAATGCACCAACATCTATGAGTGTGTATGTGTTTATGTGTGTGTATGTGTCTATGTGTGTGTATGTGTGTATGTGTGTATGTGTATGCATGTATGTATGCATATGTGTGTGTATGCATTATGTATGCATATGTGTGTGTATGCATTATGTATGTGTGTGTATGCATTATGTATGTGTGTGTATGCATGTGCATTATGTATGCATATGTGTGTGTATGCATTAAGTATGTGTACGTATGCATGTGGATTATGTATGCATATGTGTGTGTATGCATGTAAGTATGTATGTATGCATATGCATATGCATTATGTATGCATGTATGTGTATGTGTGTGCATGTCTCTCTCTATGTGTGTGTGTATGCATATATGTGTGTGTATGTGTGTATGTGTGTGTATGTGTGTGTATGTGTGTCTGTATGTGTGTATGCATGTGTATGTGTGTGTATGCATGTGTATGTGTATGTGTATGTGTGTATGTGTGTGTATGCATGTGTATGTGTGTGTATGCATGTGTATGTGTGTATGTGTCTATGTGTGTGTGTGTATATATGTGTGTGTGTATGTGTGTGTGTCTATGTGTATGTGTGTGTGTCTATGAGTGTGTATGTGTTTATGTGTGTGTATGTGTCTGTGTGTGTATGTGTCTATGTCTGTATGTGTATGCATGTATATATGCATATGTGTGTGTATGCATTATTTATGCATTATGTATGCATATGTGTGTGTATGCATTATGTATGTGTATGTATGCATGTATGTGCATTATGTATGTGTATGTGTGTGTATGCATATATGTGTGTGTGCATGTATGTGTGTGTGTATGCATGTATATGTGTGTGTATGCATCATTATGTGTGTATGTGTGTATATGTGTGTATATGTGTGTCTATGTGTGTCTATGTGTGTGTGTGTGTATGTGTATGTGTGTGTGTCTATGTGTGTATATGTGTGTGTGCATGCATATGTATGTGTGTGTATGTGTGTGTGCATGCATACCTGGCTTCAACGTTAAATCCTTGCTCTCTCTCTCTCTCTCTTGCTCTCTCGCATCCAAATCCCGGCACAAATGTGCCGAGAGAAATTGAATTTTTTTTTTTAACATTCCAGAGCATCGCTTATGCAATGCTCTGGAACATGCGACGTTGCTTATGCGATGCTAAAACGTCGCAGCCAGTTTGCCAACATCACAAATAATGTCGGTAATAACCAATGCTATTTGTGACGCATACTTTTAGCATTGCATAAGCGATGCTACCATCGCTTATGCGACGAAGGCTCGTAAAGAAAAAAAAATTCCAAAAACAGGCTTGTCGCTTATGCGATGCTAGCATCCCATAAGCGACAAATCCCGTTTTTTTTCAATTCGGGGGCGTCGCTACACCCCCCCTATTTCTTGTAGTGTAATGACATGTAACAACACATGCCCAAAAATCTTGAGCCATGTTGGCTTCATCATTCTTTGCATTTAAAGAATTTTCAGCAATAGACATGTGAGATTCCTTCTTCTTTTCATTGTGATTAGCAAGCTTTCTACACTTATCAATAGTATGACCAACCTTCCGACAATATTTGCATCTCTTTTTCTTTTGCAAATTAGCATCATTAGAGGAATGAGTGGAAGAGGAAAGTTGAGGCTTTGGTTTTGATGAGCCTAAAGCTGAACCATACTTGATTTTCCCTTTTCGTGAGACATCAAGTGACTGCATTCCCTCAATAAAACCACTCCTATTCACTCTAGATTTTTCTTCTTGCAAAAGAAGAGAGAGGAAACTTCATCAAATTTATACATATTAGGATTCCCTTTTGCAACCAAACTGAGTGTAGTGGCAAAGCTTTGAAAATATTATGGTGATTCTTTCAACAATGTAGAGATGAGTGATGCATATGGAATAATCTCATCTATGTTTGTCAATTGCTCTTTTAACTCCTTGATGTGTGTCACATACACATCCATAGAATCATTTTCAAATATACATATACATATATTCTCAAGTATGCAACACGTACTTCATTATGCATGGCATACAAAGAAGCAAGAGTGTCCCATGCCTATCTTGATATAGAACATGATCGAATGTGCGAAACTATATGATACTTCACAGAAAGCGCAATCAGTGCATGAGCTTGAGCATCTTTTCCATCTCATCTAAGTTTTTCATGTGTAGGTGGAGAAGGAGTAACCACTGTACTTGAAGAAGAAGCTCCATCTGTGATAGTAGACTATGAACTAGAAGAACATGTGGGTCTTTGATCTACATCTTCCACTATGTTCCATAGTTGTTTTGCAACAAGAACATGTTTCATCATGTAAGATCACATTGGATAATTGGTGCCATCAAGCTTATCTTCAGCTTGAAGCATGCCAACAAGTCATTGTTGCCTGCCATTTCACTAAAGAACAAGAATTTGACAAGATCTTTACTTCAACGAAAGCTAAAATGAATTTTGAAATTTCAACTCATAATTGGTCACTCTGATGATGATTATGACTACACGAATGACTTCAAAATGGAGTTGAAACTCTAGTGCAATGGATGGAAATGTTTGTTGGCTACTGAAAACTGGAATAGCTCTCCCTATTGATGATGAATAGAACTGAAGTAAGATCTAAATAATATTTCTAAATACAAAGTACCAGCACATATGAGAGTACCATGTATGTGGTAACATGGGGAAAAAACCTCTAACCATCATGTAGAGTAAAAAATGCACATGTATATGGAAAAGGTTCACATCAAAGCTACTCGAGGAACATGTAAGTGTAACAGCTCTTTATATCTCTTAGAACATCTCTAGAAAACTTGGAAAATGGTGAAAGACAAGGTGCAACAACTAATTGATAATTCAAACTTATAAATCTATGCAAATTTTCATAGTTACATTTAAGCTCTCAAAGAGGAGGTTAAGGTTTTTATGAGAGATCTAATAAGGTAATTTCTTTCTAGTATCAAATGTGTCGAGCATTCCCCTAGGTATTGTGGGACTCAAAACATTATGAAAAAGCTTAGTGGCATAACATACTATTTAGATTTAGCTCTATGCTATAAAATCCATGTTGTCGAATTCCAGAGTAGCAAGTCACAAGATTTTACATATAGGCAGGATAGCCTAAGAGATTTTACTTTTTCACTCTAGGAATAAGATAGTTTTGAATCATACTCTAAAGAGAAAACTAAATGGGAGGTAAAGACAATCGAGAGATGTTGTTACTTTGGAGTACGTAGTACCTTTGAGAGGATTGACACTTACACATGCCTACTTGGAGATTAGAGGTTGTTGTTCACAAGTACATTCTTAATCTTGATCATTGAGGAAAACAATCCTTAAAAGGGATAGAGAGGGCTAAAATTATGGTAATCAACAATGCGGTTCTTATGGATAAAATGATCTTTAAGGTGAGTCCTCTAGCTTGGGGAAGTGAAGACCATGGTAGGATGCCCTAAGATTAGGATCATGATGGCTATATGGTATCTTAGACAACCTTAGAGAGGCCTCTAGAGCTATGATATTGTGGAAAGGGCTATATGAGTATGGGAGATGAGAGCACAAAAAAGCCAATGTTGTCTACATTTTCTAATAGTGTAGGAACATATGCCATGTTGATCTTTTTTCCATATATCTCTTCTTTATATAAATGTAATGCATCTCTATGTGTTTTGTGTAAGATGAAATGCTTCATTTCTCAAAAGTGTACCTATCTATAAACATATCAAGAAAAGATCCTAGTTCAATGGTAAGATCAAACAAAAGGCATCTAGTTTGAACACAAATGTGGTCATGAAAGTACCCCTAACGTATAATTAGAAGTTCCTACAATAGGTAGTTTCTTATGATTTGTAACATTTGAAGTTGCAAGTGTATGTTGTGGTGAATATGATACCTTGGACAATGTTTTATAAACCATTTGTAGTATCACTCTTCTTGTTTACATGTTGTTGCAAGTTAACTGTTTTCTCATATAAGCAATATTAACATTATATCCCTACATGATGCTAAAAAACAAAATGTGCTACCACATATAAGTTAGAACTCATCAATATTTACACTATCACTCAATCCTTGTAAAAAAAATGCAAAAAAAAAAAAACATCTGAAGTACGTGATGTAATGGTAACACCTGTCGCCCTTGGACTGAAGATCTAAGCTCAAGATCCGTAGATTGGCTCGATGTGAGTTATTAAAAATAAAATTGAAAATTTTATTAAATGCGTATTTTGTTCTTTTGCTTTGAAAAATAATAGTAATATAAAAATATAAAAAGCGCTTAAATATCTTATCCCCCATTTAGAGATTTTGATCTCATAAAATTAACTTTAAAGAAAAACAAGCATCACACGTTCACATGGAGCAAAAGCTTGTTTGCCTGGCAAACGACAACCGAACAGTTGAAAAAGTAAAATTTGAGAACGGCTGTCTCTCTCCAATACTCTCTGTCTCTCTAGGTTTCACCCTCACAAGCACCATACTCTCTCTCTAGATTTCACCCTCACGCGCACTCTTAAGAGCATTCACGATTTTACTGCTCAAACATGCAGTTGTGTATGGCTGTATTGTTCATCAGCCACCGCTCCGTCGCTCAATTTTCTTTCTCTCCCTCTCCGCATTCAGCCTTGAGAAACCCTAGGCTAACACATGCCCCTTTCTCTCTCTTCTCATTTTATTTTATCCATTCATTTCTCTATTTGCTGGCTGGCTGCTAATCTCTCTCTCTCTCCCCCCCTCTCTCTCTCTCCCTCTCATGGCAAATTGCGTTGCCTATCCTCTTTCTTCTTCTGCTTCCCTTGTCAATTTCCGGACCAGCCTTATTCCTTGACGCCTATATCCTCGTCGGATCAGCTTTGCTTCTCCTCGTTTCTGTTTCTCCGTTTTGCTCGCGCATGGAACGAATAGGAGTCCGCTCTTCCTTTACAGCCTCCTTCTCGAGTTCAAAGCCAGCTCCGTCCTCAAGCTGGGCGAGCAACCTCGCGTAGTAGTTCATTTTTGTTAGCGGTGTCACTACTAATTGACTTCGTCACCATAGCTTCTGTAGTTTGAGAGTGGATAAGGTTCATCTAACTACTGTATGTGAGAGAGAGAGAGAGAGAGAGAGAGAGAGAGAGAGATTGGACTTTCCGTCAATAGCTTAGCTTAGTAGATAGATTAGCTAGACGAGACCGCAGTATCTACCACCCGAATATATTCCGCCGGAAGAAGTTTTGGATTTCCATCTACTGGTCGGGACTCATTTCGATCGAATTCTTTCCTTGACATGGCGCCTCGGGTTAGCAAAGCGAAGGCCCACAAGGCCAAAGGGGAGAAGAAAAAGAAAGATGAGAAGAGTATGTGCACTCGCTTCCCCTACTCGGCATATGTTTTTACGTTGTTGCAGGGATTCACTCTTTCATTCTATCGGATACAATGTGAATTTTACCTGTGTCACGTCGGGCTTTGACAGTTTTGCCAGTTGTGCTGGACATCACAGTCATCCTCCCTGGGGGCAACCAAATCACGTTGAAGGTGATAACTTGCTAAGAAATATTTTCATTTCCGTCTGCTGTTTTCCAAATGCGTTGTCTCAGTATGCCTTTGCATTGTATTTGAACGTCAGGGAATCTCGACTGATAGAATTTTGGATGTGCGAAGATTGCTGTCTGTGCACGCGGAAACCTGCCATCTGACTAACTACTCACTTTCGCATGAGGTGATTTTCCGGGACCGTCAACCATTCCTTTTCTTGCCCGCGAGAGTTGCATATATGGACATCGGTGACCAATTAATATTTAAATGTACGATCTCCGAAGCTGTTCTAGCAATTTTTCCCTGACATAATCCTTCTGTGTGCCATTATATCAGGTTCGGGGTGACAATCTTCGCGATTCACTTGAGGTAGCATTGTTGAAACCAAGCGTTTTACAGCTCGTGGAGAGTAAGCTACTTCTAGCTGCCTCTATGACTACGAATATTTCGTTTCCCTTGTCCAGCATAATTTTTTCAAAAATGTGCAAGCACTAGCCGTCAAGCTTTTCCATCTTTCTCTTTATAAATTCAGATGAATACACAAAGGAACAGGCAGTGAACCATATCAGGAGATTACTGGACATTGTGGCGTGCGCAACATGTTTTGGCCCATCTGGAAAGAAGATGGACGGCTCTTGCCATGCAAACGCTAATAACAGTACAAATGTTCCTCACATCACCGAGAACAATTCAAAAGATTCAATGGTCATTGGTTGCAGTAAAAGTACAGGAAATCTAGAAGAACCTGAGAATGGACAATGTAACAAGCTTCATGAAAGCATACGTGCTGACAAACGACACTCAGAAAGCCACAAATTCGAAGATAATGCTGACACGACGAACGAGGCTTTGAAGAATTTGGAGCCCGTAAATGACGAAAAAAGAGGGCGTAGCGTAAAGAAGCACAGTGAGAAGAAACTGCCTCTGGTCGAAAAACCTGAAGCTGCAGCAGCAATAAAAGCTGCGAAGGAAGCCACAGAGAGAGGTGATATGACAGGGATGTGTCCGCCCTCAAGGCTTGGCCTGTTTTATGAATTCTTCTCGTTTGCTCATCTTATTTCCCCAGTAGCATGTGAGTCTCTATCCCGATTTTTCTATCACATTGAGATTTTTCAGTAAGTTACCCGTTTATGTAGTTGCTGAAAACATATTTTCTGAAACTTCAGTCATCAGAAAATCAGTGAAGCACCAGATTCAGGAGAACAAGGATAATGGTGATCTATTTGCGATTGATGTATGCTTCAATGGGTTTGTTGTAAACTTTCCAGCAACTTTTTCCCCTACCTGCTTCGAGCTTTATGTTATGAATTCATTTATTTCAGGTGAAGCTTTGTAATGGGAAGGTGCTCGCAGTCGTAGCTTCCAGAGAAGGGTTTTACAGTGTGGGCAAGCAGCTGATTCAAAGCTGCAATTTGGTTGATCTACTCCGAAGGCTGAGTAATGCGTTTGCTCACGTTAGTTTCTGTCTCCATCGTCCTTCACAGTGCCTGTTTTGTGTGTAATGGATTACGTACATTGGTTGTTCGGTTTGCCAAGAAGTGTGCTCATCATCTCATTAAATGATTCTGAGTGTCCTTGAATTTTGTAGTCATGTTTTCTCTATTTATTATTGTCGTATTATGGATCTCCAGGCATATAGAGAGTTGATGAAAGCTTTTGCAGACAGGAATAAGGTTTGTTCTATTAAATTACTGAAATTATTAGAGTTTCCTAGCTCACTGACAACATAGTGAATTTTTTGTGAAGGTGCTCAAAATTTAGTTTTATGCTACAGTTTGGCAATCTTCCGTATGGATACCGATCCAACACGTGGGTGGTGCCACCTGTCGCAGCAGATGATCCTGCTGGGTTTCCCTCCTTGCCAGCTGAGAATGAGCTTTGGGGAGGCAATGGTGGAGGTCAAGGAAAAGATATTCGGAATGAAGGGAGACAATGGTCAATGGACTTCTCCATTCTTGCTGCCATGCCATGTAGCACTAGTGAGGAGCGGCAAGTTCGCGATCATAAGGCTTTTCTTCTTCACAGCCTTTTTGTTGACTTCGCTCTTACCAAAGCTATAGCTTTGATCCGGGGTGTGGGTCCAACTTTATCAACACCAATGCAAATTCATGAGGAGATCCAAGGCTATTTAAAATTCACTGTTACAAGGGATATCCCTAATGCAAGTAGGAAGCTGTCTACCAAGATAGATGAAGTCGATGGCTATACAGCTGAGAAACTAGCAGAAAAGAATTTGCTGAAAGGAATAACTGCTGATGAAAACACAACCATACATGTATGTATTTATATCCAACTGGTGCATTTCTCACCTTTTCTTTGAGCTCTGTAATTCAAGGCAGCTTTCTGAGTCACCATCCATCTTTACTGATTTTCTTGCACATAGGAGACTGCAACTGCAGGGGTGGTCATTGTGAGGCACCATGGTTTTATTGTTGTTGTTAAAGTGATAGGGTGGGAAGATCTGGGCAATGTATCTGACCTTCCAAATGACATTGACATAGAGGATCAGCCAGAAGGAGGTGCAAATGCCCTTAATGTGAATAGGTGAGTGTTACAGTAGCATCAAGCCCTATGTCAATTATTTTTTGTTAATGTTTCAATATGAAGTTTCACTCATTGAGTTCTTGCAGTTTGCGAACACTTCTACATCAGAAAGAACTCAGACATACTAATTGTCACACTGATCCTCGTGGCACTCAAGATTTTGAAGGAAGTGAATTATCAAAACATTTAGTGCACAGTGTGCTGAAGGAAAGCCTCTCAGACTTGATGCAAGAAGGCCAGCATGCAGATAAATCTCTCAGATGGGAACTTGGTGCATGCTGGGTTCAACATCTACAAACACAAGTGGCTGCTCAGAATGCTAAAGTCGAAGGTGTTAAGGACAAAGCAAGTGACAGTGGTCTCACAAGGTCAGGTCCAAGCAGAAAGCAGAAGGATGCTAAACAGGACCTAAGTGTAGTGAGAGATGGGCAGCTCAATACAGTTTCTGAGACATGTCAAGTGGATGTGAGTACAACCGTTCCTGAAGGCAATGAGACTCAAGCCCTTAACCCTAAAGACTGCGAGCTTGAGGGCCTTCTTTCGGGTACTGCCTTTAATCGTCTAAAGGACACAGAGACAGGACTGCACTGCAAGGTATTTTCTTCTCGTGCTATATTTCGGGTTTTCAATTAGTCCGTGTTTGGAGCTCTGGCAGCTTAGAAGCTTATTTTCTGTAAGCAGTCATTGAACAGTTTGATGGATGAGATACAGCAGTATTATGAGGAGACAGCATTACCAAAACTGGTATTTATTTATCATAGCATTCTGGATTGTTGTGGGTTGGGCAGATGATTTCATGTTTGGAACTTTTAACTTGTTCATTATGTTTGGGATCTTGTAGGTTGCTGATTTTGGGTCATTGGAGCTTTCACCAGTAGATGGACGCATGTTAACTGATTTTATGCACACACGTGGACTGAGAATGCGTTCTTTGGGGCAAGTGGTCAGTAATCAATTTCTCTTGAATTTTTTGTCAGGGGTTTGATTGGGTTTCCTCGGTCATTTCAAATTACTTTAGCATGTACATTGTTGAGTTCAAATTTCTATTCAATTTTAAATGCTATATGCTCGCATGTGTACAAATGTCATCCTTGTTTGTTTTACCATATGATATCAATTTAGCTAGTGTTCTCTTGCAACACGTTTCATTAATGCCACTTGCTCTTCCCTTTTTTAACTTTCATTTTGTACTGTGCTTCTGAGTGCGGATAATCGAAAGAGCTTTAGTGTCTTGTCAGTATTGATTACCTTATTAAAAATCCAATCTGATTGTATTACCATCGAGGACCTCGTATGTTCAGAAATTATAAATGCAAGTGTAGTGAATTTTATTGCCCAGGTCCTTGGATAGGGTCTGTGACATGACAATTCAACAAGTGCCCTTATTTATCGTCTTTCCCACCTCGACATCCATCATTTTAGCATATACTCTAAGCAGTGCAGCGAATTGTGATTTGCAGCCTATGCTCCTTGGAGTTTGTTTGATGAAGATCTCTATGTACTTGCCTGAATTTGTTGATAATCTTGTCACTAACTATAGTGCATAGCTGCTCTATCTTATCAGTGAATCACTGCTCTCAAGCATAAGGATGTGCACATTACGCATGCAAATATGTATAGAGTACAAAGGTAGACATAGAACAGGGTTGAGTATTTGGCTGAGATTATGCATGCAGAAGGTTAAATTTATATACTCTGTGGTTCATTCCCTTGAGCTTATAGCTGCACTTTTTTTTTGGGATGAATTCAGTGTCTTATCTGGATCCACCTAGTTTAATAACATAGAACTTTGAAGTGTTTGTTTCTGTTGGCGAAAAAATTTGCTGCTCTCAATGCTTATCAATCATTAATTTAGTCACTTGTTACTCTGTGATTTATTGATTTATCATTTGATATCTCCTCTAGAGTTCTAATAATCACAGAAACTCAGTATATTGCTCGTATTTAGTTACATGAAAGCGATAGTTTGGCTGATTATTTACATTAACCATGCGTTTTCAGGTTAAGCTTGCAGAAAAGCTCCCACATGTGCAGTCCCTGTGCATTCATGAGATGGTCGTTCGAGCCTTCAAACATCTTATGCGTGCTATTGTTGCAGCTGCAGTGGACACCCAGATGCTTGCTTCTGTTATTGCAGATGCACTGAATCTCATGTTGGGCACGCACTCAGTGGAAGGTGGTGTCCCAACTGAAATCGATAGGTGGCTTGAAATATTTTTAGAAAAAAGATTTGGATGGAAATCTGAGAACAATGAGGAGCTAAAGCTTCGGAAGTACGCGATCCTTAGAGGCTTATGCCATAAGGTATTTTGTGATCCACCATCTACTTCTACACAGGTCCAAATAAAGAGAATCTGAAGTAACTGGCTTTGACGGCTACCTTGAAAATGGTCAGGTTGGTATAGAAGTAGCTCCTCGTGATTATAATATGGATGGAACCACTCCGTTTAGAGGAATTGACATTATTAGCATGGTGCCTGTATATAAGGTATAGATTGAGTCTTTCTTATGCACTGTGCAAATAGGAAGAATATCAAGACAGACATAACTCAGTCGAATCTTCTTTTCATAACCAGCAAGTAGCATGCTCTTCAGCAGATGGTCGTACTCTACTAGAGTCTTCAAAGACTGCTCTTGATAAGGGAAAACTTGATGATGCAGTTACTTACGGTACCAAGGTTAGATGTATTCTGTGTGGATAGAATTGCTGATACTCAATGAAGGGCAAAACATTGATCGGGGGTCTGGATTGTCTTGTAGGCTCTTGCTAAACTTGTTGCTGTCTGTGGTCCATATCATCGGATGACTGCTGGTGCCTATAGTCTCTTGGCTGTTGTGTTGTATCACACAGGGGACTTCAATCAGGTGAAGGAAAAAATATTCCTAGAAGCTCTATTCCTTTGGGATGTATATCAGGCAATTGCATGCCTTGATTGCTATTTATTATCTTTATGTTGCAGGCTACGATTTACCAGCAGAAGGCTTTGGATATCAATGAAAGGGAACTTGGATTAGATCATCCAGACACGATGAAAAGTTACGGTGACCTTGCAGTCTTTTATTACAGACTTCAGCACACAGAATTAGCTTTAAAGTACGTAAGCATTTTGATCCTGTTCATGCCTTGTCGAACCAGTATTGGCAAGTGTAGGCAACCTATGTTTTTCTGCTAATATGGTTAGTATACCCTGTAGGTATGTCAATCGGGCTCTGTACTTGTTGCACTTAACGTGTGGCCCATCTCACCCTAACACTGCTGCAACATACATCAACATTGCCATGATGGAGGAGGGCCTTGGGAATGTCCATGTTGCCCTTCGATATCTACACGAGGCTTTGAAGTGCAATCAAAGATTGCTTGGAGCAGATCATATTCAGGTGCCCTTATGCGTACACAAGGAACCCATGTACATGTTTATAGCATAAAAGCAACTCACTCATTGTCTCCATTGAAACGTCTGCAGACTGCAGCAAGTTATCATGCCATTGCCATTGCATTATCCTTGATGGAGGCATATTCCTTGAGCGTTCAGCATGAGCAAACAACTCTTCAGATTTTGCAATCAAAACTTGGTCCTGACGATCTTCGTACTCAGGTATCATCTAAAACTGTCCTCTTTCATAACAACAGCATTGCACATTGAATCAAAGACCTGACCAGAAAAATAGCTGATGCAACTGCGGAAATAGGATGCTGCTGCATGGCTAGAATATTTTGAGTCCAAGGCACTGGAGCAACAGGAGGCAGCTCGAAACGGTACACCAAAACCGGATGCTTCCATAGCCAGCAAAGGACATTTGAGGTGCTATTTGAGTCAGGTCTCCCATTGATATTATCATCTCATATGTTCTGTTTGATTGAATATGTAGTTTTGCAAGTAGTGTATCAGATCTTCTGGATTTCATCAACACTGATGCTGAAGAGAAAGCTGAGGGAAAGAAAAGGAAAGGCCGAACTAAGGTATGCTATTCTTCAGAACACGATGGCTGAGGAATCTATCAGGTTTATCCTAACTGATTTTGGAATACGGATTATTCAGAATAAAGGAAGAGGGAGTCAAAATATCAATGACGTTCAAGGGAATCAAACAAGCAAGCTAAAGTTATTAGGTGAGCATGGGGAGACAAAAGGAGCTGGTGACTTGCCATTGATTGAAGGGTTTCCAGGGAACAAGACGAGCAAGTCAGATTCAGCAGTTGAGCATGATGAGCCAAGAGGAGCTGATGAGTGGAAATCAAATGAAGATACAATAAGGCCCTCCCCTAGCGTGATAAGAGAATACTCTCATTCTGTAGCAATGACTCTCAGGGTTGATAATCATGTGAATGTGTCTCATGAGTCAGGGAATATGCCTGAGACTCAGAGTGATTCAGTTTTAGTTTTGCCCAGTGATGATAAAGATGGGGGTTGGCAAGAAGCAGGGCCAAGGGGAAGAGGATCAACTGGATTTTCTAGAAGGTATAGCCAACGGAGGTCTGTCTTCAACAAAGTGGCTATTAATTCAGCCAGTAATAGTCAACATCATGCAGAGGATCCTGCCCCATTACAGGAGAGCTCTTCAAATGCAATGACCATGTCTTCAAAATCGAATAATGTGCCCTATCAAAGAAGTTATAATTCAACCAATAGGGCTCCAGTTTATTACAATGCCCCTACATCAAGAGCGGTTCCATTAAATGCGAGGCCAGCATCACATTCATTTTCCTTGGGAAAGATAGAGAAGGAAGATAATAAGTCTGGAAAGAGATCTGTCCAATCTGATGCAAACGAACCATCGGTTGTCTTCACAGTGCATAAGAATCCTTCAATCAATGAAGTCACTTCTCCTCATACAGATTCACAATCAACGATGATGCAAGAAGCAGCAGGTGGAACCCCTGCTTGTAAATTAGCTCCAACTTACAAGGAGGTTGCTTTAACTCCACCTGCAAAATGCTACCTTCCCAGAGCTTCAAATGTGAAGATATCCAGTGAAAAGGGTTCATCAATCAAGGCATTTAAACAAATCAAGATAGTGGCAGACACTCATGGGGAAGAGAGACAGAACAATAGAGACAAGGAAGCTATTGTTGATGCAAACAATGTGCCCGAATTCTGTTCTGATTTGAATGCAAATGTGAAGTCTGTAGACAATTCTGAGAAACAGGGAGGAGTAGATGGTGCTAATGCGAATTCACTGATTGTATCAGCTAAGGGAGAAATACCATCTATACACAAAGCGGATGCCTGCATCAGCTGCCAAAGTAGCATCATGGCAACAGACGATGTGGTAATCAATGGCAAATGGGATGCCTCTACTGGAAGACAAAGTGGTGTAAATGATGAGGAGGGCACAGATGTTGCCAAGGAACTGACAGGTCAAGAGAACAAAGCCGTGAATCTAACAGACAATCTTCTAAAGGAGACTGTTGGGGATGATGCAAATAATGCAGACAACGGGCAAGTGAGCAAACTCTCAGCGACAGCAACACCATTCCAACCAGTTCATAAATCAGATAATGAGCAAGATATTAATTTTGTGGTGCCCACAAAGGCTATAAAGTCTTCTTCACAGCATGCACCACAATCTTACTGTAATTCTAGAGCCCTTTTTCCAATTCGCAAACCTCCACGGCTTGCAGGGACAGCATACTATGGATCTTGGTATTCACCTGCTTATTCTCAATACGCTTGGTCTGTGAAACATCAATACAGAAGTGCATTAGATGGAAGATTAGAAAATGGGATCCAATCTAAGTCCCTAGGGCCAATGAATTCTGAGGCCAAAATATGTATTCCAAGCAAGTCTATGAATCCAAATGCAGCTGAATTTGTTCCAGGCAAAATGTGGCAGTCCACTATCTTCCAGGCTGCTGAAAGATCCCAAGCTTCTGTTGCCACATATGGTTCAGTTGCAAAGAACGATGGCTTCCCCCAAGAAACACAGTGTACTACAAAGACAGGAGATCTGAAATCACAGAAACAGATAGGCAATGTAGGTACGAAGGAACAAGATCATGGTGAGACGATGAAAAATATCCCATTTTCAAGCACATGCAACAGGGTCAATGCTGTCAGTTATGGCACGCAGGTTGCAGTGAAACCACCTGTACGCCTCCTGGCAAAGGGGACGCCACCTGATGGAATCAGAGGGAATGCTATAAAGTTGGAACAAGTGTTATCGAATGGCCAGTCATCGACTACGATGGTAGATATAAAGTGCAATGAACAGAAGAATCTGGATGGAAGAAACATGTGCAAAGTGTCCCAGGGAAATGGAGATGGTTTTATCCTTGTCACGAAGAGAAGGCAAAGGGTGCACAACCAATCATCGAGGTACGTGCAGAACAGCGGCAATGTACAGACCTACTATCGGCAGAAAGGATCAACTGGAAATCCTCGACCCATTAAGAGAGTTTATAGGGAAGTATGCCAAAGAAGGGATATGGTGTCTAATGGAAGTCTGCTTTCTGGGCAACCACATGTGGCCAATGCATGATTAGAATGGATCTTCTATTATGTTCCAGTAAAACGGCTGATGGTGCACCATCAATCGCAAAGCAACTGGAAAATACCAGTCAGGTGTATCTCCTGTCTACGTGAAGGATCAGAACTTGCTCATCCCATCAGATTTTTTAACAGATGAGGTATATTGGATGTGAAATCCTGCCTTCAAGAAGCCTTTCGTGCAGAGCACCAAAAAATCTGTTGGAAGCTTAAGCGATGACGGATTTATAATTACGTGATGGGACACTTCGGTTCCTCAATTGAAATATTTATTTCTGATCTGCAGAGATTAGGATCAGAAAAAATAAGTGACAACGCTGCAGAGCAACAGGTGATGGATAGAATACTTTGTATTCAAAAGTGAGATCAGTGTGATGGAGAAAAATAGTGATCACTTTTATTCACGAAGTCTCATGAGAACCTTCTTTTATAAGCTTGCGATGTGCACGCAAATTTTCCTCGGAGTTCTGTCGGGATATCTCTGTCTTGCCTCTGTCGAGGAAGTCAACAAACCATAAGTTTATGCTGGCATCTAAAGCATGCCCCTGTATTATGCAACGTGATGTTTGCAGACATTTCTGCTGCGGAAATGAATGGACCGCACTTCCTAAAGGAACCTGTCATCGCTACTGGGGTTTCTAACTAACTATGTACAAAATTACCGAAGGTCTTAATCGCCTTCAGCTTTTCAGTCAAACATATCAAAGGTTTTCAATAGATTTGTTCTCATTTTATTTTATTTATATGAAGACATTTCTCTGCCGGTGTGCTACCGAAATCTTGTTTTCACGATTCCCCCTGCGCTCTTTCGCACATAATACTTGATATCTGACAGGAGAAGTTAAACATGGTTGAATATGATTACGCGTTACGTAATCATTTTGTGAAGCGTGTAGAAGGTGGTAATGAGAACACTGTTATAAACATTGTCTTTCAAACGATCGTTCGTGGTCGCAGTTATATTCCATCAAGAGAAAAGCATGTGCATGGAGACTTTTGCAGAGGGCTTGAGGATGAAAATAAAAAACCTTGAAGGTAAGCCCATTTGCCGCATACATTGTCCGCGCCCTTGTAGCTCGTGATTTCCAAGTGGTTGGCGCAGATACATTAAGATGCATGTGGGCTAGCTGAAAAGGAATACCTGGGCGCGTTCTTCAGATTGCGACGCGGGCATACACATGAAATACGCATGTCTATCTGTGATTATTGTTGTGAGCTTGTTCACTTTCTCAGTTAGGGTCGAGGCGCTGCTGTTGTGTATCAGCATCTGGGACTTCCCAAGCCAATTAATTAGCCTTGGTGTTGACCCTGTACCATTTCAAGGTCGCATCTATTGTGAGTTCAGACGATGGGAGATTGACATCGACCTATTCTTTCATTTATGCTAAAATTTGAAACGAACAAAATGAACAATACATGTATTTTGGGGACCTCCTATATCCTCCATTTTCGAAGCCTTATACCTCAAGCCGCACTCCAAGTTTTGAATATTGGATCTCACGGTCGAGGGCGCAGACTATTGTTTACCACTACATTGAGAAAGAAAGGAAAGGGCAAGTTTATGTTTATGATCTTATGCACATGCATACATACTCGTGCTCAAAATGACAAACTATCTATTCATGTTGAGGACAGAATACATTTGAGACGTAGGGGATATAAAAGAAACAACCCCAACATGTGCCGAATGCTAAAAAATTTTGCAATGCCTTTCTCCATTATCAATGCGAATCACCAAGTCACACATGACGATTGGACATTAGAGGTCAACCAATTGTGAACCTTTTCTAATTATGTGGTTTTGGGGATACTCATGACGTGCTTTGAGGATATGGTTTGCTCGACTCGGTAGGCTGGTGGTGTTAGTATCATTTAAACTTTGCTAGTCTAGTTAAAGGATATGGGATTCATGAAAATCCACCAAATCATGTATCAGAGTTCCATCTTACTATGGGAAGTAGGCATATGATTGGTTTAGTTGAATTGTGCTTCCATGGATTGTGATTGGAGATGACAGTGAGAGAATAGTACTTGGATTACCCATATCGAGGTATTGAGCCGATGCAAAGGAGCTCGATGACCAATAGCTCCACCTAGTTATACCACTTATTAAAGTCATATCAGCACTAACTTTTCTAGTTTTATGGTCCTAGGGTATGAGAATGTGCGCTAGTCTTTGGAAGAGAGAATATCGATCGGATACCTTTATTCGGGGTATCTGATGATGATGAAAAGCTAGACGTGGCATCGAATCTACATTTACTTCGTTGGCTTTGTGGTCCAATGGTTTGAGTGTGGGGTGACCTTTAGAAGAAATAGTAGTACTTGTATAACTCGATACGGGGCATTAAACCAAAAGAAAGAGGTCGGAGGTCGATGGCTCTCTATTAAGGTATACTCTCGTCTAGCATCAACTTTGCAAACGCAAAGTTCAGTGTAGTAGGGTGACCTTCAGAAGGGAGAATAGAACTTTGCTGGCAATTTAATTTTGATGAAAGTAGCCACAAATATTATAGGAGACATTCCTAGCTATATTTTTTGGCTAGCTGCTTTACGCATGGGTTTGGATGTTTCCTCCATCCAAGGTCAGATGGGAATACGGAAGAGCTTCAAAAGAAAGTAAGTACAGTCAATATGTTCGTTCCCCGAAGTTGTGGATTTCTTGTTTATAAGGATTTTGCAGCCCTATTAGTATATCTCTTGGCTTTATTAATATTTCGTCAATGGCAGATCACCCAATGGATGAGTAAACTTGCATGTTACATTTGGGCTAAGTTTAATGGTTCTTTGAAATTTTTTATATGAGTTAGTCTTGATATGTATACAGAGAAAGATGATGGTAAGTGCTGTCAGAGTTTTATTCCAATAACCTGAGGAAGTTGTAGCTTCCAGTCTGGTGACTAAATGACTAGAGTTGACTAGAATGTCTACACTTGATTGAGTGCACTGGACTTCTTCCACAGGGGGTCCGGGAGCTTGGGAACTTCTTAAGGAAGTGGGTGTCCTCATTGAAATGGATAGATCGCCGCCTTTTATCCTAGAATGATAACTTCGTTTCTACAAAGTATCTATGGCCAGCTTAGCCAAATTCAAATATATAAACTGGGATTAGTAGTTTCCTAACTCCCTTTTGGAGCATGACTTAACAATATACATATCAATATTCCTCACATTAACACAATGCCTAAGCTTAAGTATAATACCTAAAGTTATGCACGAACTAGAATCTTCAATTACCACACAATTTGAACTACACCACTTCACACACTCATAGTTTACATTCATAACACATCTTCTACTGAGCAAGATGGAAACCAAGGGAATTGAGAGGCTTATAACTCTACAAAAGAAGAAATGACGAAGATAATGACATACAAAAAAGATTGGAATGTGAACGAGAGTAATTTAATATTAGCAAAATAGATTACATTCGAACACTATATTTCCATCTAAAGAATGTATGATCATTTAGTTGTTACAGACAAATTAAGACAATATTCTACCATCTCTCCTCTCTACAACGACGCTACTTCATAGATCTACATTCTCTGCTTCTTCTCCTCTTTCATGAACCTTTGCTTTTGTATGCAACTCTCGGACGAGAGTCCTCAATTCTTGTACTACAAAATTAATAACAATTGTTATCAGATCACATGGTTGCTTCTTTTGTATACTGCATCCGTCGACGGGGGGTTGTTTTTAGTACTAAGTAAAGAAGCCTTACTACAAGCATGATAGGTCAATTGAATAAATAGACAAGTTTAGAAAGCAATTTGTTGATATATTTTGGTACTGATGTGTGTGATCACACTTAGGACGACCGGGGCACCTTTTTCCCTCTTTAGGAGGTTTCTTTTTTCCTGGCTTGTATATATGCCTATAACCCTAATGGGTCACTTATTTCTGAACATTCACTTGGAAATACATTCAATATTGTGTGTTGTGCTCCAAGATTTTTCTTCTTCGTTGTGCTATTCATGTGCTTCCACATACCTCAAACTCCAACAATTGGTATAAGAGCAGGTCACTGCTTCATCTAGGGCATCGTCAACACTCCTCTGGACATAGTCTCAAAATCGCACGAAAATTGGTGAGCATACTAATGATGATTAGGAGTTCAAAATTGCTTCCCTGTGTGGCATCGAAATTTCGATCTGAGCTCGTTTTGGCCTCCGAGCGCACTATCATAACACTTGTGTAGGCAATTTCGTCCTTTTGTGCCAAACATATATACAAGTTCTGGTTCTTCAGTACAACCATCTCAAAGCCTGCTACAAGTTTAGTAGAGCTTGATAGGGTATTTCTGTTCAAATTTTGAGATACAATCATTTTTTTGCATTAGGGTATTTTAATAATTGGCCATGGCTGAAAGCAACGATGTATTCTGTATGTTGTTATTGAGGATAGATTGGATGGTACTAATTACAAATTATGGGAATATATGATGCGTCATGTATTGGTAGAAAAAGGACCATGGAATATTGTGCAGGGTGTTGAAAAATGTCCTACTATACCTGCAAATATAGTTATCGAAGGTGATACAGATGGCCTTGAAGATGACGATGTTGAAATTCTTGTTCATGCTGCGGTTCCTATTGTACCTGCTATAGAGAAGCTTCTTTGGGATGGTAGAGATGCTTAGGCACATGCATTGATAGCTTTTTTTATCAAACATTCCATTATTTCCCACACTCGTTCTTGCAAAACAACAAAGGATGCTTGGGATACACTAACAACTTTATAGCAAGAAAGAAATGATGTTCGTGTTGCTTACCTTGGAAAACTGTTGGAGAGTGAGCACATAAATGATGGAGATTCCATTGCATAATTTTTTGACAAAGATCAAAGATTTGAAAAAGTAATTGATTTCTACCGATGGTCTTACCAGATAGTTCGCTTGTGCAGACTGCTCTTAATGGTCTTCCAAATTGATATCAGAGTTTTGCTTCTACTCTTCGATTGATGATGAAAGGCAATCCAAATGCCTTAGCATTTAAGGAGTTAGTCTTTGCTTTGTTGCAGGAAGATCAGTCTAGGCAGAACATGTCCACTATGCATGATGCAAATCAAGATTTTCTCGCTAGTCAGAAGCCCAAAGGTAAATAGGCCTCATCTACTAGTCAGAAGAAATATGCTAATGCTGCATAGTAAAAGAAGGAAGACAAAGATGAGAAGAAAATAATTTTTTTTTGCAAATATTGTAAATAAAATGATCATAACATAAAGAGTTGTCCAAAATTGGTTGCAAAAGAGGTAAAAAAAGAAAGTGACTAGAATGGTTGTTGTCGAGTCCTATACACCTAAAATAGAGTTTGCTAATCTTGTGAAGAATGAAGAATGGGCATTTACCATTGGTTGCACTATTTGATAGTGGGGTAACCAAATGTATTACCTCGCAATGTAGTTTCTTTAGTACACTTGATCTTGCCCCTATAGGGAATACTATCACATGTAGTAACAACTCCTCTTATCCTGTAATGGGAGTTGGTAAGATCATTCTTACTACTGCTGATGGTAGTTCTTTCACATTGTCAGATGCTTTGTATGTGTCAAGGATCAAGAAAAATCTATTATCAGTTTGAGCATCTACCAAGATTGGTTTGGTTATCAAATTTGTTGGTGACAGATTTGTGAAGAGATGGATAAGTATGTGTTTGAAGATGAAGAGGTGTTGCAAAATCCTTGATCTACACCAGCCAAATGAACTCCAGGAGTATATGGTGGGCCCTTTTAGCTTGCCAATGGATGTATTAGACACCCTATGTACCTTGGAAGATCACTCTCAAAAAGATAGATCAAAACAGATAAGTTGGAGTTAGCTCAGAGGTGAAAACTTGCTATTCTTGGTTCATACACATGTCCAGTGTTGTACATAATTCTCTGAGCACAGCAGCAATTAGCTCAATTCCTCTTGGGGAAGTCTAGGCAACTTAAAGAGCTAACTTTCAAGAGTAATCTCATCAAAAATAATGAACCACACACTGAGAATGAGTTTTAACAAGTGATGACATCATCCCGATTTTCACGGGCTGCTACAGAAATAGACCAGTGAGCAGAAAAATCAACATAACTCAAAATGTAGGAATACAATGATTATGAAAATATGTATGGTTATACTAGACAGTAAGCTGAATCCAACAAGCTTTAAATCACTGAATTTGGATAAGTAACCACTGAGAAATGGCTCTGACAAGATGAGTGAAAAAGTCAGGTACCTGACAGAGAAGTGAAGATGAACAGACCCTGTTGACTTCAAATGAACATAACTGAAGATTGCAAAATCCAAATGACATGAAAATTTGTGAGCATATAGTAGACTTATAGAGCTAACTTTACCAAGTTAAATCACTGAAAATGATGCACCAAGCTCAGAGAAAACATCTCTGCAAGCTGACTGAGAAAACTGAGAGTAATGTACACTTCACAAGAACATGGAAAGATGAACTCAAATAATCATGAAAATGAAAATATATTGCTTGTACAATACAATGACTTACTGATACATATGTGTGCCTTGTAATCACACCTTGATATGGCATAAAGCTCAGCTCTTGGAGGTCTTCACATAGGTCTCTCTAACCACGACTAAAACTGCCATCTATTTATAGTTGAGTTTGGGAGGCTAACTTCCCTCAATCACTCTCCAATCAATCAATGATTGATTTGATTCTCTACCTACCACAAATCACGAATTCGTGGCTCCTCTTTCCATTCTTGATCATGTGGACTCAACCACTTAAGATTCTCTTACTTTTACATTAAGTAAACTCTTCAAAAGTTACAAGAGGTAGTTCACAAGTGAACTTTACATAGTCTTCATTTTAAGGCTTTTTCTATGACTTTGTGGGACTCAAGCCAATACTTAGGCTTGTCATAGACTTGCTCCAACAGCTCCCCCTCAAGCCAAGTATGCTTGAGGTCTTCAATCTTCCAAGATTACCTGCAAACCAATCATAGCCTTGAATTTGCAAAGCTTTGTACCATCCAATGCTTTGGTTAGAATATCTGCACATTGTTGATGAGTGGACACATATGATATTTGAATCTCTTTGCTTAGAACCTTCTCTCGTACATAGTGATAATGAACTTCAATATGTTTAGTCCTTGCATGAAAAATAGGATTAGCAGCCAAGTGAATAGAACTCATATTGTCACCAAAAATAGTTGGAAATGTTGGAAGTGAGGTAGGCCCTTACTTCCAACATTTGGTATCAGAGCACTAAGGTTTTGGTTACAGAACTTTAGATCTTTGGCATCAATGCATTAAGGCTCATTCATAATCCCAGGTTCCTAGACTTCCAGATTTACAACATATGATATGAAAGCATCTTCTAATATTTGACATTTGACATACACACTTAATCTAGATGAGTAGAGATTTGAGAATTAGACACTTCAGTTACATGTGTATTCATCAGTGTGGAGTATGAAGTTGATGATCTGTTAGCAGCCGAATATTTTTTAAGAGTATGCAAATACTTTACAAAAGTATTGTTTGAAGACCCAGACTTGATGAAGAGAAGGCTACTTCAAATTCAAGGAAGAACAATGGTTTAGAGAAGATGAATGAAGCAGATCAACATCAAATCAGAGGTATCACTTTCTACTATCAGATTATCATTTGCAGGTCATATCTTAGAAGAGCAGTTATGAAGAGATTTGAAGAAATTCAAGGAGTACTTTTATACACTTTCAGTATTTGAAAGTTAAAGGCTACATCAAAACAGGTATCTAGAGGTTTTTCTAGCGAGTTTTGAGAGATCTCTTTCATGGCAAGAAAGTTCATCTAAGAAGACAAGTGCAGAGATGAGATGAGTTTTTTCAACCAATTTTCTATTGTAAGTTGGTTGGATATCAAGGTACAAATGTATCTAGAGAAGGTATCTCTAGAAGGGCAATTCATCATTCAGACAACGATTGGTGAATTTAGTCATTTCAGACATTTGAAGCAGAATTTTTTTTCAGAGATATGAGGAGATGATAAAACATGATTCTATATTCACTTCCATTTGAATACCATGTTTGTTTTATCTCTTACTCTTAGCATTAGAGGAAGAGAAAAGTTCATTCGAAGAAGTCAAAAGTGTTTGCTACTTCAAGATGAAGAGAACAAAAGGTATGGAAGAGAAGTTTGAAGATGTTGACATCATCAGGTGGAAGAAAGATGCAGAAGAAGAAAGTCCATCATTTCTAAAAGAAAAGTAAGGCTTCCTTTTCTCATTTATTTTCCATATACTTTTCCTATTTTATCCTCTACACCCAAAGACAAGTCTACGAGAACATCTTGTTTAAAGAAGAAGCAGTTTCTTGTTTTGCATTACACTTGGTCATGATTTAGTAGATTTGACAAAGAATTGCATTGAGAGAAAGAAAAGCAGCAGATGTAACTTTTGACTCATATATATATGAGTTATGTTGAAGCTATTTAAACAGGCAGCTTATATGTTCCCTCAAAGAATTCTTGGAGTGTCAATACAGAGCTACTTGGTATATGACAAGTTGCAAAGAAAAATATTTCTTCTTTATGTAACTCTTGAGGTAAAAGAGTTTTTTGTAGCAGATGTTGAAGACTTGGGTTGAGGTTTTATGTTTGGAAAAGGTTACCTCATATTCAATATTTTCAGAAACTTCAGAAAATTCAGAATCTTGTTGCTGTACAAATCAGTTAGAGAATCTACTTTTTATGATTGTCTTGATTTTTGGATACATGCTTGTATTCAAAAGGTGTTCCATTAGATCCTATAACTTGATTGAAAAGTGGAGTTAGCCAAAAGAAAATCAAGCAGGTACTATCACATTTCACCCGGGTAAAATATGAAAGTTATGAAGTATCAACTTGCAGCTTTTGGAGTTCTCAAGGTGAGAAGTTTTTCCACTTATGTTTCAAGTAAGAATTACAGATTCTTGGAAAGGCTTTGTTTGAAGAAAAGTTTTACAACTTTTTGAGAAGCATGGACACTTGGAGACATTCAGGTAGCAAATCAAACATTCAGTCATGAAGGTTTGATGACAACAGATTCTACACAAGAGAGATCATTGATCTTGAATGATCTTGTATGATCTTGAGTATTTATGATTCAGTTCTCTATCCTTTGTTAGTGAAGATTCTTAACATTGGAAGAAGTAAGTCAAAAATTCAGGTTCTATCAGATTTGTGTTGCAGAGAGATAGAAGATACTTGTTATGTTACAGAAGGTTATGAATCCTATAATGCTTTCAGCAAGGTTTTGTTAAGTTAGGATCAGCTAACCTTATTCTACAATTTGGAAAGCTGAGGAATGACATGGAAAGCTATTGGCATGTGTACAGTGCTAATAAAAAGGGTCCAGAGATTTTGTTTCAGATACAGGTATTGATCACTGAACATCAGATTTATGAAGGAAGACGTTCCAGATTTCATAAAGTCTGATATATTTGAAGAATACTGGATACTAGTGTTAAATCATCCAGGGGGGTGATGAAACATGAAGACTTATTTTCAAGCCATATGTAAAAGAATACAGAGTCATACCTACAGGTATTCCTATTTCAGGTATTCCTATATTTCCTTTGTCAGGTTCTCTTTATGTTCCAGCTTTGAAAGAAGAAGGAAGAAGGAGAATGTTTGGAGAAAGTTCTTGTTCAGGATAAGGTTCCAGAATTCTATTTGAAGAGAAGCTTGATATTTCAGAAAGGTATATTTCAGAAGTGCGCACATATATGTTTATACCAAGTTCTGAAGGAAAGAGGTATGAAGGATTTAAAGGATAAAGACATGATGACATCATAGATGTTTTGACTCATATTGAGTTGAGTACAGTCAGAGATGAACCAGCAGTGTTCATAATACACTACATTGTGAGTTGACAGTCACAGATTCCAGGATTCAGTTCCTGATTTTGTTTAGTGTATTTACATGACACAGCAGAAGTACATTGAGAAACCTTTGTCATAAGGTAAATGCAAATATAAAGATCCGAGTGTATGTTTTCAGCTTTTTGAAGACAGGAGATAGCAGGTTCAGAGTCAGTACATGCTACATTTGTTGGCAAGCAGTGATTGCTTGATAAGTACACTATTGGATATCTAGTTTGCATATTTTCTCAAGTATTATGGTTCATATTCAACAAGTTCAGATTTTTGAAGGAAAGTCAAATTCAGTTTTGAAGAAGATTTTTTTCCTGAAGTACGGCAGTACAAGCTTGAAGCTTGTAATAGTTTGCAGCTTATGAAGTTTGCAGATACAGTTCAGATTGTACCAATATGCCATTGCAGGGGGGATTGTTGGAATACAATGTCATATAGGACATTATCCCATTGGTCCAACAGTAGCTTCATAGGAAGCTTGCTCTTAAAGTCTTTCATCTCCCAGAGCGCGCGACGTCATATAGATATCTTTAGATATCTTCTTCAACAAATACCGCGTGGCAGCATGGTTAGAGCATCCCCCTTTCATCCAGTCGACCTGGGTTCAAACCCCGTGTCCAGCAACGGCGCAGCACATAAGTTAAATTTTAGCTTTTGGTTTATTAAAAGCTCATCGCAAATAAAAAGCACAAGCGAAGGCGACGGATGGCGTTATTGTTACGGATGCGGAACAAGTTGATTTATTCCAGAATCACGATCGATATTCTTCGCAGCTTTATTGCTTTATTGAGGAGCTTTTCAAGGATCATCAAATACTATAAAAGAAGCACTTTGGGCTCATTGTATTCATCCTTCACCTAGGATCAACACAAGCTTTGGAAGCTTGGACCTCAGTAGAGGTGGTGTTTCTTCTAGCACATGGGGCAGCCATGGTGCTAACTTGAAGCATGTTGAGGAGCAGCTATGGAGTTCTTCTTGGTGATTCTTCTTGGAGAAGATGAAGGGTGTGCTCACACTCTACCTCATGGAGAGGAGGTTATCTCTTGTTCATGGCAAGAAGACTTGGTCATTAGCAGCTTGAAGGTGAGGATCGCCCATCTACATAATGCCTTTGAAGATTGTCTTCCACAGGAAGATATTAGGTTGAAGATTATTTTCTACAAGAAGATGTCTAGCTACTTCAAAGACATTGGGTGGGACCATCTACATGGCGTATTTGAAGATCATCTTCTACAAGAAGATATTAGGTTGAAGATTGTCTTCTACAAGAAGATATCTGGCTACTTCAAAGACATTAGATGGAGTTTAACATAAGATTCATATCTTATGTTAAAGTATTCAGGTACATATTCTCTTTATGCACACAGGTACTACTTGAAGTTTATGGAGGTCGTGGCGTTCATATCAGGAGGAGTCCTATTCGGCATAGGTACAAGAGAATCAGTACGTATATGCTTTATGCATATTTTTATGAGGTGTTTGAGAAGGTGTGTTCACATGAGTTTGAGGATTTCCGTTCATACTGATCCTTCCTCTTTCAGTCACTCATATTCACTCTTCTATAACCTATAAGGTCACACATCTCATGTATATTCAGATTACTGCCCATACATCTGAATATGATTGTTACATTGTACATTCACTCATTCATATATTTCTCATCACATAGAGTGGTTGAGAGTTTTGCTCCCACATTGTACATTGAACATTGGTATATATGATACTATGAGTAAGCGATGGCTTACGTAACACCTTACACATGTTGTCTATTCTTTCTCTATCTTTATCTCATCATTTTTATGATTAAGTTGTGGTATGTTCATGTTTTGTCAATATGGAAGATTGCTAGAATTAATGTTGTATATATATACTGGACCTATGGAACCATGGACCTATGACATGAGCTAAGGGCCTACCTCACTTCCAGCTTGTAGATGGTCCCACCCAATGTCTTTGAAGTAGCTAGACATCTTCTTGTAGAAAATAATCTTCAACCTAATATCTTCCTGTGGAAGACAATCTTCAAAGGCATTATGTAGATGGGCGATCCTCACCTTCAAGCTGCTAATGACCAAGTCTTCTTGCCATGAACAAGAGATAACCTCCTCTCCATGAGGTAGAGTGTGAGCACACCCTTCATCTTCTCCAAGAAGAATCACCAAGAAGAACTCCATAGCTGCTCCTCAACATGCTTCAAGTTAGCACCATGGCTGCCCCATGTGCTAGAAGAAACACCACCTCTACTGAGGTCCAAGCTTCCAAAGCTTGTGTTGATCCTAGGTGAAGGATGAATACAATGAGCCCAAAGTGCTTCTTTTATAGTATTTGATGATCCTTGAAAAGCTCCTCAATAAAGCAATAAAGCTGCGAAGAATATCGATCGTGATTCTGGAATAAATCAACTTGTTCCGCATCCGTAACAATAACGCCATCCGTCGCCTTCGCTTGTGCTTTTTATTTGCGATGAGCTTTTAATAAACCAAAAGCTAAAATTTAACTTATGTGCTGCGCCGTTGCTGGACACGGGGTTTGAACCCAGGTCGACTGGATGAAAGGGGGATGCTCTAACCATGCTGCCACGCGGTATTTGTTGAAGAAGATATCTAAAGATATCTATATGACGTCGCGCGCTCTGGGAGATGAAAGACTTTAAGAGCAAGCTTCCTATGAAGCTACTGTTGGACCAATGGGATAATGTCCTATATGACATTGTATTCCAACAGGAGTTCCAAACTCCAATCCAAGATCTTTGAATAATGTCTTCATCCACATAGCTTCTTGTGTAGCTATAGCAAGAACTCTATATTCAGCTTCAGTAGAAGAGAGAGCAACTGTGGGTTGCTTCTTGGATGACCATGAAATAAGCTTTGAACCTGCAAAGGTAAGATAACCTGAAGTGCTCCTTCTATCTTCCTTGGAGCCAGCCCAATCTGCATCAGAAAATAGCTTCAAACCTAAATCAGATACATAAGGATAATAAAGTCCTTCATTTATGGTTCCTTTGAGATACTTGAGAATCCTTTTGGCAGCATCCATATGTGGTTTCCTTGGTGTGTGCATAAATTGGCTTAGCACACTCACACTGTAACATATATCTACTCTTGTCAATGTGGCATAGTTGAGACTACCCACTAGACTTTGATATGATGTGATGTCCTCTATGAGTTCACCTTCATGTGAGCTCAATTTGTGATTGACCTCCATTGGAGTACCTGCAATCTTACAATCTTGCATCTTGAATTTTGCCAACATGTCCTTAATGTACTTTCTTTGAGTGAGAAACAAACCATGATCTTTGTAGACAACTTCCAAACCTAGGAAGTAGGTAAGTGAACCCAAATCACTTATCTTGAACTCTTCTCTCATCTGATCTTTGATCTTCTTCATACCATCTGCATCATTTCCTGTCAATATAATATCATCTACATATACACATAGGTAGATGACCTCGGAATTACTCTTTTTAATAAAGAGTGAAGGATCTGCCTTGCTTGGTTGAAAGCCTTTGTCCTGCAAGAATGAAACAAGCTTGAAATTCCAAGCTCTTGGAGCTTGCTTGAGACCATACAATGCTTTGTTAAGTTTACACACATAATCAGGATAAACTTGATTCTCAAAACCAGGTGGTTGTGCCATATATACCTCTTCTGTTATCCAACCATTCAAGAATGCATTCTTTACATCTAGTTGAAGTATCTTCCAATTCTTGGAAGAGGCAATACTAAGCAAAACCCTAATAGTAGGCATCTTTGCCACAGGAGAGAAAGTCTCCTCATAATCAATTCCCTGAGTTTGTGCAAAGCCTTTTGCCACAAGCCTTGCCTTATACCTGTTAATTGAACCATCAGAATTCTTCTTGAGTTTATAGACCCATCTTGAGCCTATTACCTTCATGGATGAAGTCTTGGGCACCAAATCCCAAGTGTTGTTTTCCTCAAGTGCTTCAATCTCTTCCTTCATTGCATGCTTCCATTCTGTTTTTGCTTTGGCCTCTTCAAATGATGATGGCTCCTCTTGGTTTATGTCCTGTGCTATGTAGATAGAATGTTTAGTTACTAATGAGGTGTCAAACCCATACCTTTATGGTTTTTTCTTTTCCCTCATAGATCTTCTTAGGCCATGATGTGATGATTCTGCCTCATGTCCAAGTTCCTGCAATTTTGCTTTACCTTTAGACTTCCATGCTTTGACCTTTTCCATGTGAGATTCTTCATCATCCTCTGAGGTGTCTTGTTCTTCAATCTTTGGTTGTTCTCTACCAAGCTTTGGAAAATCTTCTTCAAGATTATATGGTAAATTGACCTTCCTGCATGAATCTTCATACCATGAATTGTTCTCATCAAAAACTACATCTCTGCTTACCAAGAATCCTTTGTTGGTAGGGTTGTATAACCTGTAGCCCTTTTGATTGTTGTCATATCCAATAAATACACACCTTTCTGCCTTTGGATCCATCTTGCCTCTAACCTGTGAAGGAACATGAGCAAAAGCAATACATCCAAAAATTTTACAATGATCTAAGCTTGGTCTTCTTCCATTCCAAGCCTCATATGGAGTCATCCCATCAAGGGATTTTGAAGGCAACCTGTTAATCAAGTAAGTGGCTGTAGATACAGCCTCGGCCCATAAGTAATTAGGTAAATGCTTTTCATTTAACATAGACCTTGCAGCTTCAACAATTGTCCTATTCCTCCTTTCTGCCACTCCATTTTGCTCAGGAGTGTACCTTGTAGTTACCTCTCTTTTGATTCCTCTTTCTTGAAGAAAAGAATCAAAATCATGGGAGAAGTATTCTCCCCCTCCATCTGACCTTAGCCTTTTTAGTGATTTACCTGTTTGATTCTCCACAAGAGCCAAATATCTTTTGAAACATGAAAAAACTTCATCTTTGTGTTTCATAAAGAATAGGATAGTCCATCTGCTGCAAGCATCAATAAAGGAAACATAATACCTTGATCCAGATATTGAAGCTTCCTTGCTAGGTCCCCATACATCTGTATGAACCAACTCCAAGAGATCTCCATGCATATAACCTTTCTTCATGAATGGTAACCTGTGAGACTTTCCAAATTGACATGCACTGCACTTATAAATCATATGTTGTTTTGACAAATTAGGAAGTCCAAGTACACTTTGGTCCCTGCAGATTTGCTTTAATGACCTTTCACCAATATGTGCTAACCTTTTGTGCCATACTTCCAATTCTGTGAGTGTCTGACTACCATAATTAAAGAGAGCAATGTTTCTAGTGTCCTGTAATTCAAATGTGAACAATCTACCTGTCTTTTCACCTTTTGCAATTCTTCTGAATCCTTGACTTGGATCTTCAACAAATGCTCCTGCTTTTGTGAACCTGACTTGCAACCCTTTCTCTACTATCTGCCCAACACTTATCAAATTCTTTGTAATGGTAGGGACATAGAGTACCTTACTGAGTAGGTTGATGTTTCCATCAGGTGCTTTGACATTGCCTATTTTCTCCACAGGATGTTTTGTATCATCTCCTGTTTGTACCTCATGCTTATTCCTTGGATCTTCTAAATCTGATAGGAGTGCCACATTTCCTGCCACATGATTTGAACAACCTGAATCTATGTAGAAAACATGCTCATCAGATTTACCTTGTGGCATACCCATGTTCATGATCAATAATGAATCCTCTTTGTTTGAGTCTTCTGTGTAGTTATTGTAGTCTCTCCTTCCTTTGTAGCCTCCTTGATAGTTTGAATGATTGTAGTTGTTGTAGTTGCCATGGTAGTTGTTGAACCTTCCTCTTGAGTAGCCATACCTTCCTCTATTGTATCCTCTGCCTCTTTGATTCTTGGAATTCCTAAAGCAATTTTCAGTTATATGATTAGTTAATCCACAAATAGAACATGAGTTGGAGTCTTGGGATCTCCCCCTGCCTTGTCTACCTCCTCTTCCTCTACCTCTGCCATGTCTTCCTCTACCTGCATAGTTAGCTTGATATGTACCTGCTTCATCATCCACTTTCTTTGCCTTTCCTTTGTTATCTTTAGACTTGCTTTTATCCGTGTATAAAGCTGAAGATTGATTACCTTTAGAGCTTTCTCCATTTTTGATAAGCTTTGCCTCTTGAGTAAGTAGTTGTCCAATGAGTGTGTTGAAATCAGGTACATGCATGTCCATGTACAAATCCATAGCTGTGGTGAATGCTTCCCACTTATCATCTGCCTTCAAGCCATTGATGACCTGCATTACAATTTGCTCTTCATCTATTACCTCTCCAATGCTTCCCAACTGATCCGCTATGTCCTTGAGCTTTGTGACAAAATCAGTCACATTTTGTTTGGGAGCCTTCTTGAGAGTTGTGAAATCCAGCCATAGTTGATGCTTCCTAGCTTTGGTACTTGAAGAGAAGAAAGCTTCAAGTGCATCCCACACTTCCTGAGATGTCTTACAACTTCTAATGTGAGGCAACAAAAAATCTGAGATAGAGTTGAGGAGATAAGACCTTGCAAGTGCATCCTTGGAGCACCATGTGCTCAATCTTTCTTGCTCTTCTTGTGTTGGTTGACTTTTGTTCCTGAAACTTGGCATAACTTCATCTCCAGCCACATAACCATATAAACTTCTACCTTGGAGATAGGCTTCCATTCTTAATGACCAAGCTGAGTAGTTACCTTTGTCTAATTTGTCAATTGATGAAGGAAATCCATCTGCCATGTTGTCCAACCTTGCTCTGATACCACTGTGAAGAGATGGATAAGTATGTGTTTGAAGATGAAGAGGTGTTGCAAAATCCTTGATCTACACCAGCCAAATGAACTCCAGGAGTATATGGTGGGCCCTTTTAGCTTGCCAATGGATGTATTAGACACCCTATGTACCTTGGAAGATCACTCTCAAAAAGATAGATCAAAACAGATAAGTTGGAGTTAGCTCAGAGGTGAAAACTTGCTATTCTTGGTTCATACACATGTCCAGTGTTTTACATAATTCTCTGAGCACAGCAGCAATTAGCTCAATTCCTCTTGGGGAAGTCTAGGCAACTTAAAGAGCTAACTTTCAAGAGTAATCTCATCAAAAATAATGAACCACACACTGAGAATGAGTTTTAACAAGTGATGACATCATCCCGATTTTCACGGGCTGCTATAGAAATAGACCAGTGAGCAGAAAAATCACCATAACTCAAAATGTAGGAATCCAATGATTATGAAAATTTTTATGGTTATACTAGACAGTAAGCTGAATTCAACAAGCTTTAAATCACTGAATTTGAATAAGTAACCACTGAGAAATGTCTCTGACAAGATGAAAGAAAAAGTCGGGTACCTGACAGAGAAGTGAAGATGAACAGACCCTGTTGACTTCAAATGAACATAACTGAAGATTGCAACATCCAAATGGCATGAAAATTTGTGAGCATATATTAGACTTATAGAGCTAACTTTACCAAGTTAAATCACTGAAAATGATGCACCAAGCTCAGAGAAAACATCTCTGCAAGCTGACTGAGAAAACTGAGAGTAATGTACACTTCACAAGAACATGGAAAGATGAACTCAAATAATCATGAAAATGAAAATATATTGCTTGTACAATACAATGACTTACTGATACATATGTGTGCCTTGTAATCACACCTTGATATGGCATAAAGCTCAGCTCTTGGAGGTCTTCACATAGGTCTCTCTAACCACGACTAAAACTGCCATCTATTTATAGTTGAGTTTGGGAGGCTAACTTCCCTCAATCACTCTCCAATCAATCAATGATTGATTTGATTCTCTACCTACCACAAATCACGAATTCGTGGCTCCTCTTTCCATTCTTGATCATGTGGACTCAACCACTTAAGATTCTCTTACTTTTACATTAAGTAAACTCTTCAAAAGTTACAAGAGGTAGTTCACAAGTGAACTTTACATAGTCTTCATTTTAAGGCTTTTTCTATGACTTTGTGGGACTCAAGCCAATACTTAGGCTTGTCATAGACTTGCTCCAACAAGATTTAGAGTTCATGCTCTTTTAAATGGTGATGTTATTATTTCCTCTATCATTTTTTTTTTTAAATGGAGGTTCGGTCGAGGCCTACTCCCCCAGACTTTAACTTTGAAATTGCAACTGTACAAGGAAGGGCATAGTACCCATGGGACCCCCCTTATCCCACAAGAATAGGGGTTTACAAGACTGGGTTGAACAGCGGTCACAACTACCATGAGGATGGTCAAACGGTGGCCAACAGCCACATACAACAATTTCTGGGATTCATATGTCCCTACATGTTGCTGCCAGGGGTTGAACCCTTGCCCCCGCCTCAAGAGGCGAGAGGCCCAACTACCAGGCCAGCGAACCGGGACTTCTTCTAGCATTTTATGTTGTGGGCTATATAAGCTCATTAGATTATGCAAAATTTGTGAATGATTTAGCATGTGTAGTTCAACATTCTTAGGCTATGACAAAAGAAAAGCTTTGGTATGCACGCTGTGATCATCTGCATTATGCTAGTTTGTTATGCTTGCATAAATCTAAAATGGTGTCCTCTCTATCGAAACTCAAGACACCTTGTAAACATGTCTATGAAGGATGTATTTTGGGCAAAATACAACATTCTTCCTTCCCTAAAAATGGCTCAATTCGAGCTGTCCACAAATTGTAGCTTGTCCATAATGATGTTTGTGGTCCTATGCAAACACATTCTTTAGGGAAATACCTTTAATTAGTGACTTTTATTGATGATTTCTCTAGGCATGCATGCGTGTATGCACCGAAGGAAAAGTCCAAAGTTTTTATGTGCTTCAAACAGTTTCTACTTATGGAAGAAAATATGTCAGCATGTAAAACGGGCACCCTCCATTGTGATCGAGAAGGGGAATACATGTCGTCTGATTTTAATGAATTTTTGGCTAAGCATGGGATAAAACATCAGTGTACAGTGCCGTATACACCTCAACAAAATGGATTTGTTGAAAGGAAGAATAGGTTTCTCATGGAGATGGCAAGGTCTACGGTCAAAAGTCAAGCTTTAGCACATAGATTCTAGCTTGAGGCTATTATGTGTGCAACATATATACTTAATGTGGAGAATGAGTTCTCTTATGCATGTATGTCCAACACTTGGACAAACAGCTGCACCTTAGATAGCTTGCTGCTCTCAATACAAAACTCAAATGGACCTATGCCTTTAGCCAATAAAAGTAGACAAAGAAGATATAAATGACTTGATTTGGACAAGTTTTGATTAGAAAACGCAACTTGTAAAGATGAACTACCTGCCCACACAAGTATGCTAGAGAATTGAACTTCACTCTTGGACTGATAACTCCCTCAATATATATCGTTTGAGGAATATATTTCAGAAAAACAAAGCGTACACAAATAGCTTTCCAACAAGCTATTTGTCAAGTAATTCAGATGAGCTTTGGTAAGGAAACTCAACTGACCAAAATAGACCACCTGTGTAGACAAGTATACTAAAAAATTAGACTTCACTCTCTAATAGATATCTCACAGAATATAAGTTCTTTGAATGCGATTTTTGGGATAGAGAAAGTACATGAAAGCTTTCCAATAAGTCAAAAATCAAGCAATTTGGATATGTTTTGATCAGGAAACTTAACCAACCAAAATAGACTACTTGTCTACACAGGTATGCTAAAAAACTGGACTTCACTCTTTGATGGATATCTCACAGAATATATAAGCTTTGAAGGAGATATTTGAGATTGAGAAATTACACAAGATAAGATTTCCAATGAGTGTTTAAATGCAAGAAATGGTTACATATACACTGAGATATGAGCTTCACAACATAGTTGTGTACAAAATGATGTGCGGCTGGAAGGAGTCTATGGGAAGACAAAATGACAAAATGACCAAACCTGACTATTGGGAGCTCTTGCCTCTTTCTCTCCTTGTTTAGAACATGTTGCCACTCCACTTTTATAACCAATGAGCATGTAAAGAAGTTTGTGCCTCCTTCTTAACTCACCACTTTTCCCACTACATGCCATTGGCTACAAGGCAGATATTGTATCTTTTACTCATCATGAATTTTGACTAGACTTTTTTTTTCTTTTCTTTTTTTCTTTTATCTTCTTTTCCTTTATCTTTATATTTGGCAAATTTATCCAAGCATAGCTCATGTGAAAATGAGCTTGTACATTTATCTTCAACACTCCCCCTCAAGCTCATTTGAGAGTTATCTTCAACCATGTCCTGCAAATTTATCACATCCTTGAAACCTTTGAGTTTAGAAGCATCCAAGAACTTTCTAAACATATCTGCAACCTGCTTTTTGGTTCTGATGAACTTTATCTCCACATATTTGCTCAATACCTTCTCGCTTACATAATGGTAGTGGACCTCTATGTGCTTGCTCCTTGCATAAAACATAGGATTGCTTGCCAAGTAAATACTTGGCATGTTATCACTGTATATAGGTATGGTTCCAACTTGCACTTCAAGATCAGCCAAAAGCTTTTTAATCCACATTGCTTCACATATGGCAAATGCTAATCCTCTATATTTAGCCTCCATGGATGAAAGTGCAACAATAGGTTGTTTCTTTGAGCTCCATGTGATAGGTTTGCTTCCTATCATGAACACATAACCTGAGGTTGATCTCCTATCTTCCTTTGGACCTGCCCAATCAGCATCACTAAAGGCTTTGACTTACAATTCTTCATCAAAATTGTAAAACAAAGCATGATTAATTGTATGCTTTATGTATCTCAACACTCTCTTGGCTGAATTTAAATGTTCACTTGTTGGGGCTTGTATAAACTGAGAAAGTACACCAAAAACATAAGATAAATTAGGTGTTGTGATGTTTGCATAGATTAATGATCCTACAATGCTTCTGTATACCGTTACATCTTCCAATAGTTCTCTATCATTTGATCAAATCTTTGTATTTGTGTCCATGGGTTGAGTGGGTGGTTTGCATTCATTCATTCCAAATATGAAAAGAACATCCAACAAATACTTCCTTTGCACCAAGTAGATGCCACTTTTTCCATAAACAACTTCAATTCCTAAAAAATGTTTCAGGTCTCCAAGATCTAAAATTTTGAACTCCTTACCAAGCTTCCTTTTGATATCTTTAATCCCTGTAACATCATTTCTTGTTATGATGAGGTCATCGACATACATGCAAATATATACCTCTCTATTTTCTTCCTTCATCATGTACAATGAAGGATCTGCACTACTCGGGTTGTATCCACACTTAGTTAGATAGTCTACCATTCTTTGATTCCATGCTCTTGGTGCTTGCTTCAAGCCATAAAATGCCTTTTTCAACCTACAAAAAAAGTCTGGATGGTTTTCATCTTCAAATCCAACTGGTTGACTCATGTATACCTCTTCTTATCTCCATTGAGAAAAGCATTTTTGATGTCGAGTTGATATAATGGTCATCTCCTTGAAGCACCAATCGCTATTAATGTTTTGATTGTTCCCATCTTTGCAACAGGGCTGAAAACTTCATAATAAGCTATGCCTTGTGTCTCTTTAAATCCTTTGGAAACTAATCTAGCTTTATATCTAGCTAGTGACCATCAGCATTCCTCTTTACTTTAGACACCCATTTGTTTGGAACAATCTTCATACCTTCTTTCTTTGGAACTAGCTCCCATGTGTGATTATATTTGAGAGCTTTGATCTCCTCTTTCATAGCTTGCTTCCATTCCTTTTGTGTGCAAGCTTCTTCATATGTCTCAAGCTCTTTGTCTTTGATAACCTACATCATGTATGCAAAATGTTTCGCCATGAAACTATCATAACTCAGCCTTTGAGTTGGATACCTTGTCCTTGAAGATCTTCTTTCATTGCCTTTTGAAAGTTGCGTCTTTAACCTATTCAACTTTACCTTCAAAGTGATTACCTCTTCATATTCTTCTTCACTTGCATCTATCTCACTTTTTGGAGAAGCACTTGCTTCTTCGGCTCTACTATGAGCTGAATTCGGGGACAAAGAATGACTCCCCCTCCATGTTGAACATTCTTCATTTGATGTAGATGCCTCTGAACCTGAAAGCTTTGTGCTTGATTGTTGAACTTCTCTTTGATTTGTTCCTGCATAATCATCACAATCTTCTTCAAGAATCTTTTCCTTTCCTTTATCTTCATACCATGATCTTAGTTCATCAAAGACCACATCTCGCGAGAATCTTACTTCCCTTGTTCGAAGGTCGTAACACTTGTATCCTTTTTGTTCCGTCGAGTAGCCAATGAAAATCCATTTTTCTGACCTTGGTTCCATCTTTGTTCTTACTTCTTGTGGAATGTGAACAAAGCAAACACATCCAAACACTTTGAGGTGTGTAAGATCAAGTTTCTTACTGGAATATACCTCCTTTGGAGTCAAGTGATGTATTCTCGATGTTGTGCACCTATTCATCATGTAAATGGCAGTTGTGGTAGCTTCAACCCAATAGTACAGTGGTACCTTCATCTCGTTGAGCATGCATCTTGCAATTTCAGCAATTTGCCTATTTTTCCTCTCAGCTACTCCATTTTGTTGTGGTGTATACCTACAAGTGAACTGCCTTTTGATCCCATTCTATTGTAGAAAATATGAAAATTCTTTGGAGAAGTATTCTCCTCCACCATCGGACCTTAAGGTTTTGATAGACCTTCTTGTTTCTTTTTCAACTTCAACTTTGAATCTTTTGAATATAGAAAACACCTCTGATTTTTGCTTCATACAAAACAGCCATACCTTTCTTGAGTGATCATCAATGAAGGTGACAAAAATCTATTACCAACCATTGATGCCTCTTGGGTTGGTCCCCATACATCCATATGTATCAAGTCCAAGACATTTGGGACCACATAATTGCTCCTCTTGAATGGATGCCTCGTTTGCTTTCCTAGTTGACAAGCTTCACATAACTCATGTAGTCCAATGCTATTAAATTTTGGAAGACCTCTTACCACTTCATGTTTGCTCATGTCTTCAGCTTTGGAATGTTGATGTGTCCTATTCTTTTGTGCCATAAGTCCAGCTCTGAAATCTTCTTGTTCCCACATTGAATGTATATGACCTTTCCATGTGGATGTTGGACGTCCAAAGTGAACATCCTTCCTTCTCTTCTATCTCGAGCAATGACCTTGAATCCTTCCTTTGGATTCTTTATGAAGCAACCATTCTCATTGAATATGACATGATAACCCTTCTCTACCATTTGTACTACTGAAATCAAGTTCTTTGAAATTGTATGAACATGAAGAACATTAGATAGTACCTTTTCGTTGCTTATATCTCTAGGCCTTATATCTCCAATATGCTCAATCATGTGTTGAGTATCATCACCTATCTCAACATATCCTTTTCCGCTTGGTACCTATAGATTAGTGAACAAACTTCCTTGTCATGACATATGGTTACTAGAACTTGAATCAATGTACCATTTTTTATCATCTTCACAAGAGCTTCTATACTCATGTCTCATTGCAAGTAGTGTGTCCTTGCTTCCTTCACTTGAGGTGCTTGCATAGTTGCTTTGGCTCCTTTGATTGCCTCCATTTGGTCTTCCATTCTTCAACCAACAATCACTAGCATAAGTCCTACTTTACCACAATGATAGCATGTTATACCTTTATGAGAATTGTAGGAGCCTCGGCCTCTTCCTCTACTTCTACCTCGGCCTCTTCCTTGTGTGTTGGCATTTGATTCATCCTTGTTGTCTTCCGAATTGTTTTGATTCTAGTTGGAGTTGTTGCGACCTCTTTCTTTTCCTCTTAAGCCTCCTGTTGAGTCCCTTCCTTTACCTCAACCTGCATATAACATTTGGTTGTGGCTGTCCTTTCCTTTTGGGCCACCTAAGCTAAGCTCTTTTGTGACAAGATGAGGGATTAGTTGTTCAAAACATGGATATGCATCTTTCAAGTTAATGGAAGTTAGAAAAGGCTTCCATATTTCATCTTCTCTCAATCCATTGAGAGTATAACACACAAGATCTTCGTCTTCAACCGTTGTGCCAATAGAAGCTAAAGCATCACTTAGCTCCTTAATCTTCAAAGTATATTTTTAACTATGGATTGAATCGAACTTTTCTTGATTATGTTCAACTCATTCTTGAGTTGAAGCTTCCTAGCTTTGGTATTTGTTGAATACATCCTTTCAAGAGCTTCTCAAGCATCCTTAACTTTCTCTAGATGTTGAATATGCCCTACCATGGCATTAGTAATGACTTGTGAAATGAGGAACATGACTCTCCTATTCCTCTCTTCCCATTCTTTTGCTTGCCTCCTTTGAACTTCAGTGGCCATAGCTTGATTGATTTGAGGTTGAGCATCATCGTCGCTCACAATACCCCACAAGCCTTTGCCCATTAAGTAGTTGGTCATTCTAAACTTCCACACAGGATAGTTATCCTTATCCAATTTCTCTACTTGTTGACCCAAGTCAATCATTGAAGACTATTAAAAACTTTGAGAGTTACTTCGAATAGTTATATTGTCCTTTGCTCTTGCGTTTGTGAAGTTCCCCCTTGTTTTGTAGCTCATTTTTTGCTTTGCTTTAACTCTAGCTCTGCTGATGAAGATTCAACACCAAGTTTGCTCTGATACCAACTGTGGAGAATGAGTTCTCCTATGCACCGTGAAAATGTGTAGTGAACCCTTGTATGTCCAACACTTGGACAAATAGCTGCACCTTAGATAGCTTGCTTCTCTCAATAAAAAAGTCAAATAGATCTATGCCTTTAGTAAATCAAAGTAGACAAAGAGAGATTTCTAAAAAGCTATAAATGACTTAATTTGGACAAGTTTTGATTAGGAAATTCAACTTGTAAATATGAACTACTTGTCCACACAAGTATGCTGAAGAATTGAACTTCACTCTCGGACTGATAAATCCCTCAATATATATTCTTTGAAGAAGATATTTGATACAGAAAAAAATAGCTTTCCAACAAGCTAAAAGTCAAGTAATTTAGATGAGTTTTGGTTAGGAAACTCAACTAACAAAAATAGACCACCTATGCACACAAGTATACTAAAAATTTGGACTTCACTCTCTGATAGATATCTCACATAATATAAGTTCTTTGAATGAGATATTTGGGACAAAGAAAGTAAATGAAAAGAGCCATAAATCAAGAAATTTGGATATGTTTTGGTCAAGAAACTTAACCAAACAAAATAGACTACCTGTCTACACAAGTATGCTAAAAAATTGGACTTTACTCTTTGATAGATATCTCATTGAATATATAAGCTTTGAAGGAGATATTTGAGAAAACGAAATTGCACAAGATAAGATTTCCAATGAGTGTTTAAATGTAAGAAATGGTTACATATACACTGAGGTATGAGCTTCACAAGAGAGCTATGTACAAAATGATGTGCGAATGGAAGGAGTCTATGGGAAGATAAAATGACAAAATGACCAGATCTGACTATTGGGAGCTCTTGCCTCTTTCTCTCCTTGTTTAGAACATGCTCCCACTCCAGTTTTATAACCAATGAGCATGTGAAGAAGTTTGTGCGTCCTTCTTAACTCGCCACTTTTCCCACTACATGCCACTGATTACAAGGCAGATATTTTCTCTTCTTTTCCTTAATTTATCCAAGCATAGCTCATGTGAAAAGGAGCTTGTACATTTATCTTCAACACTTAACTGGTGTCCCACCAAATCACTATAATCTATCACTCCATATGAGCCTTGGCATAGTCACAAGCCATCTATTACTTATCTACGTGTCTTTGGTTGTCTGGCATATGCATTAGTGCGTAAACAACAACACGAGAAATTGGTTGCTAAAGAAGTGATATGTATTTTTGTTGGGTATAGTTTTGAAAGCAAAGGCTATCATTTGTATCATCCATAGACTAAACACATTTTGGTTAGTGGTGATGTTGATTTTATGGAAGATGCAATTTAACCATTACTTTCATGTACCAACGGGACATTTGTTAGCTCCAAAGATGTGTATGCTTTGCTACTTCTTTTTATAGATGGAGACTCAAGTGCTCATCTAAATGGGGCAATTTCTCAACCTTTACAGCTTGTAGATGATGATGTAGATCATTCCATTCTTTATGCAGATTTACATAATGCACTCGTTCATGAGAGGGCTAGTATAGAGGAGGAAAAAACTATGCCTAAATGGTTGGTGTAGACTTTGCGAAATAGCAAATTAGATGCATGACTATCATACTGTACTCATTCAGGCTCTCATAGTGCTTCTTTTGCATCAGATAGCTATGCTAGAGCTACCTCTAGCCTTTGCGATGAGAACGAGCCTCTTTCTTTTGATGAAGCACACAATTGAAAAAATTAGATGGTTATTATGCAATCAGAATATGATGATATGATCAAGAATGGTACCTGGCCTTTATGTGATTTGTCTCTAGGAAAAAAGGCCGTTGGCACTAAGTAGGTAACCAAGCTGAAAATTCAATGAGACCTTTGCACGCACTTGCCGAAGGAACATAGTTCATAGCATTTGTGCACTTGCAGGTCATCATGGTTGGAATGTACATTAGTTGGACATTAAAATTGCATTTTTGAATGGTGACTTAAATGAAGAAGTGTACCTACTTTGCCCCATGGTTTTGTGCAGAAATGGCATGAAAATAAAAAGTGTGCAAGTTGAAAAAGGCATTATATGGTTTGAAGCAAGCACTATGTGCTTGGTATAAAAAGATACATGCCTACTTGATTGCACATGGTTTTGAGAATAGGCCAACTGAGAGCACCTTATATCTTAAGCATGCAGATGATGTACTTTTGATTATTGTTGTGTACATTGATGACATGATGCTCATTGGTCCTAATGAGAAGTATATTGCTAAATGTAAGGTTGATTTTCATGCTCTTTTGAAATGTCAGATTTGGGGCATTTGCATCATTATTTGGGCATTCAGTCTGTGCAAGTTGATCGGGGAATATCTCTCTATCACACAAAATATATTGACACATTATTGTAGTGTTTTGGCCTTGAAGACTGTAAACCCATTGCCACTCCTAGGAAATGGGTTTATGGTTGAGTCTTCATGACGCTGAAGATGAATTTGATGTTGTTCTCTATCAACATGCTCTTTTCAATGCTTGATTTACTTATGCATAAATCAGTCAGATATTCAGTTTGTTGTCTCTTATATGAGCAGGTTTATACATTGCCCAAGTGTGAAGCATCATTAGGTGGTTAAGCACATCCTTCTCTATTTGAGTGGTACTTGGCTACTTTGATTGTTTTATCCCCAAGGGGAATCACTACTACTAGATTAACAAGCTTTTTTTGACTCTAACTAGGCTAGTTGCTAGTGACATGCATGTGTCCACTAGTGATTTTTGCTTCATGCATGGTAGCTCATGCATATCTTGGTTGAGCAAGAAGCAACGTATTGTGGCCACTTCTGGTTGTGAGGCTGAGTATACATTGTTGAGTAGTGTAGCTCACATGCCTTTTGGTTGATTTGGGTGTTGGTCAGTCTTCTGCCACCACCATCTTCACTGACAATCAGAGCGCATTGGAAATTGCAAGGAACCTTGTGTTGCATGCTCGCACTAAGCACATTGAGATGCAATTTCATTACGCTAGGGAGAGATTCTCTACTAAAGAGATCAGTTTGGCATATGTGCCCACATAGGAGAACATTGCAGACCTTCTCACAAAGTCTTTGCCTAAGGAGAAGTTTGAAGCTTTTTGCAAAGCATTGTGCTTACTTCCTTTTGTGGATTGATATTTTTCCACATAGCTTGGCACTTTCTTATACGAGTGCCAGCTCGTTGTTCACGACATCACCATGAGGGGGATTTGTTGATGTATTTTGGTAGTGATGTGTGTGATCACACTTAGGATAGCCGAGGTAATTTTTTCCTTCTTTAGGAGGTATGTTCCCCCCCTTCTTGTGTATATGCCTATAACCCTAATGGGTCACTTATCTTTGTAAATTCATTTGTTAGTACATCCACTATTGTGTGTTGTGCTCCAAGCTTCTTCTTCTTCCTTGTGATGTTCGTGCGCTTTCACATACCTCAAAATCCAACACCATTTACCAAAGCAAGATGGTTGTTACAAAGGAATATCAAAAAATGTATCACTACTATTTTTATAAAGAAGAAAAGTTTTATAGGTCTTAGATAGTGTCTTAACACTAGTAGGCTCAGCTGGATGGAACAAGGTAGTGAAAATACTATTTTTCATCCATTGAGCCATCCAAAAGTTCTTTTGGTATTTGCTCTTTTATTTCAGCTAGTTATTCATCATATGTCCCTTTAAGATTCCTTTGCATAGCCCTTAGTAACTTTTGTACAAGATTGACTTTGCCATGGCTTCTGCTAGTTTTTCTGGCAGTTCAGCTATTATTTGGAGGTTATACCTAGCTAATTTGCTCATTTGGACATGCATATCTTTGATTTCTTTGTCCTTTGATTTAGCAATGTCATTTAGCATTCATTTGTGTTTTTGCAAATTTCGCATGTCTACCCTAACATCATGGAGAGTTAATTCCTTATCTTGAATAATGCCTTGCAAGTCAATAGTCTAGCTCTCTGATGAACAAATGACTGCTTATGCTTCTGCTTATCTTGGTTTTGTGTCATATTCTTATGTACAGTTAAGTCATGGTTTTCATTTTGCAAGTCATTGATGCATTGATGAAATTTTCCATATCCTACTTCTTTATCGCTCACTTCTGTCTTAAGGGTATTCATGATTGCACATAGATTCTATAATACTTCTTAGATCTCTTCATTTTGTTATTGGGTGACTTGGGCTTGCAATTGATATCGAGTTCAAGTGTCTAATTGTTGTTTTCTTTTCAATATAGAGACATTTGGATGTTAAAATTCTAGCTGAAGTTGTTGAAGTTTATTCTAGTGTTCCTCGTCGCAAAATACAAGAAATGATCGATTTTGAATAAATGATCTATATGGAAAACTAATGGGAACATGATAGGATGCAGACCGATGTCTCTTGGGCGAGTCAAAGGAAAAAAGTGTGATACAATATGTTTTTGATGTTCATTCTCTTTTTGTTGATGTTGGTTCTGCTGGCTTTGTTGTTGTTGTTTTTATTGCACCTTTTGACGTTGTTGTTCTTTCTCTTATTTCTCTTGTTGTTGTTGTTGTAATTTGTGTTGAATTTGTGTCATTGTTGTCGGTCCTACTAGCTTTGTTTTGGTTCATCTTGTTGGTTTTCAAAAGATGATTCCACTATTTAGGTGGGGTGTTCTTGTTCTTTTCAAGACAAGCACTACTAACTGTGGTTTTATCTAAACTGAATGTTGATTGATTCATCAGCATCATCAGATTCATCTATTATTGGCATTGACAGCTATGGTTTCCACCATTACATGTAACAAGCTATCATTCAAATGGATTATCCAAGTTGGTTGCCCTAATCAATATTATGAGACGGTTTATAATCTCTAGGGAAAAAGGATATAGGGGCACATGAAACCAATCCAAAAGCGTGAATTTGAGAAGACCTCATTCTTCTATGTATTCTATCACCATGGTGGGGAGAATGTTTCTAGTAATGCATGCATAAGGGAGGTAATTCATCATGATTGTAGGTACACTATGGAACTGAGGAAGAGAAGTGCATGAAAGCAATGCTCGAAGAAGAGAATCATAAAATATCTATAAACTTGTTCATGCAAAAGAGTTTAATTTCAAGGGGAGAGGGATGACCAAAATTTTAAACATACGAAAGGACAAAAATGCTTATCATATTTCATGGTTTGAGGCAACAATGCTCTCAACCCCTTAAACGTGCATTGGGTGGGACAATGGTGATGTCATCATTGGTAAATATGCAACTTAGATTCATTTAAAGGTCTACTAATGGACTATATGGTGAGAATTTATGGTGCGAAAGTTGTAGGGCAAATATCCATATCCATATAAAAGGGTCCAATCCATCTCATTTTGAATTTACTTGCTTTCCACTTTAGTTTGTTGAAAAATGAAACCATATCCCCAACTTTGAAAATAGGGGTTTAAAATTTCTATCATGCCATCTTTTCTATTTGCCTTGCATCACATGAAGTAAGAAAAAACTTTCATGCTTGTCTCCTTATAGATATTTTCAAGGTAGTCATATGATCTTCTAGAGTTTCTTTGGACTATTGGAGTTTGGTGTCTGTGGAAGCACACAAAAAACACAAGGAAGAAGAAGAAGCTTGGAGCTCAATGTAACAATCAATGAATTACCAAGTCAATGTAAAAAGATAAGTAACCCGTTAGGATTATAGGTGTATAGACAAGAGAGGGGAAAAACCTCCTAAAGAGGGAAAAAAGTACCCCAACAAACCTAAATGTGTTCACACACATCACTACCAAAATATGTCAACAAATCCCCCCTGGGATTGATGTGGTGAACAAGAAGTTGGCACTCAAGTATAAGGAAGTGAAAACGTATGTGGAAAGAGATCAATCCACAAAAGGAAGTAAGCCCACAGCTTTGTGGAAAGCTTCAAACTTCTCCTTAGGTAGAGCCTTTGTGAAAAGGTGTGCAACATTAACCTCTATGGGCAAATGTGCCAAATTGATCTCTCTATCAGAGATCCTCTCCCTGACATAATCATATTGCACCTCAATGTGCTTTGTGCGAGCATGGAACACATGGTTTCTCACAACTATTGATGTGCTTTGAGTGTCAATGAAGATGGTGGTGGCATAAGAGTGATCGACACTCAAATTAGCGAAAAGGTGTCTGAGCCACACTCTAGCTCAGTGATGAGTAGCACCTCCTTTAATGTCAATCCGCGAAGACGTGAGGATGGTATGATGACCTCGAGCAAGTGAAGGCACAAGTGCGTGAGTGCGAAGCACACTAACATGCACACACATGCACACACACGCGCACACAAGGCAAGACAAAGAGTGAGAAGCAATGGAGTTCTTAGATTACTTTCAAAAAGCTCATACAAGTTCAAATCAACTACAAGCTAACCACAAAAATAAGCTCTCTAGCTCTATTTATAGTTTTTGACTAGGTTTTGGCCGTGTCCAGACCTAGTGTCCGGCCTAGTTAAAAATTAGGTTCTCTACCCTATTTGGAGGTTCAAACGAAGTCTAAAAAATGTGAAAACTGACAAGTAGGTACTTCTAAAGCTCCTCAAGCTCAAGGACTCCTTGGCTTGCACAAAATGGAGCTACAAAAATATGAAATGGTATTTACAATGGTTTTTAGTGATGAAAATCACTATTTCTGTAGGGGTTTCTATTAACATTTTGACATACATTTCCTGGAGCTCCCTACTTGCTCCTTCTCCTTGTGTGTCCACCTCTTTTATATGCATTAGTGTCCTAAAAAAATATTGGCCTACTTGCCAGATCGTCGTTGACTGCTCTGTCTGCTTGTACTTTCTCTTCTCTCTGACTCCCTTTGTAAGCTTCCTTACCTTGTGAGTCCTTCAGTTCCAACACCCCCCCCCCCCTCTCTCGCGTCTGTCGTCCCTGACAGACCCTTGTTGGGTGGGTCGTTGGATGTAGTACTCAACAACGTTTTGTGCTAAGTGATGTTCTGCAATCCACAACCCTTTGGCCAAGTCCGTGAGTAGAGCATCCCAATCTACCGGCCGGGGAACCTCTGGATGTGGTATACGTAACTTTTCTGAATGTAGAGCTTGTTCCACTGCAAACAACTGCAATAAATGTGATGGTCTGGGAATGAATATCTCTGAATGATATTCCTAGAATCCCGTGACAAACATTTCTTCAAACGTCTGTTTGAAGCAGGCTGGTAGATACTTGATACGCGCGTGCCATGCATATACAACATTAATAGATGGTGTTGCGCTCATGTCGTAGACAAGGTCCTGATTACCTTCATTAAATCCAAGAGCTGACAGATGAGGCTCCTTGACATTTTTGAAAGTCCTGAAGGTGACCAACATGAGTTCAAAAATTTTAAGGCACATTTGGGCCATGACATCTGGTACATTTTTAAACCTGACCCCCCAATGCCGAATCGTCGAAATCATATATCCTATGGTAGGTTGGCCTTTAGGTGGTGCTAAATAGACATAATTGAGCCATTTCTCACATCCTTTCATTGTCAGCACAGTTTTTGTGTATTCCGGCCATGACCTTCTTCGAAATACGGGGCAATAGCATGGGTTGTATTTGATGTATAAAGGCATGTTATTCCATGTTCTTACCATCTCTGGGTAGGTTTCCAATAGACGAATCCTCCACGTCGGTTGATGTATATTGCCCTGCTTGGCACTTGCTGGGAGGTCGTCCGGTGCAAACTGTGTAGCCGAGGTTGGTTCTTTTGAAGTGTGTTGCTTGATTTCAGCATTGTAATCCGCCATTAAGACACAGAAAGGAACATACAAATCGTCGGATGTGCCGATCCACCTATGATGGGAGAGGTTTCGAAAGTACTCTGATTTTATAACTACCTCTTCCAAACGTGACATTGACGCTATCTGAACTACCACTCTATCATCATGGATTGTGGCCACTTTGTCTAACCTCTGCATCCATTCAGGAGCCTCTATCTCGATGGTGTCCATGCCCTCTTCTGTTTGCTTGCCCCCTGGTGCCGACATGGGAACGTATGGGTCTTCGAAAGTTTCCTCTATTTCAATTGGCACTAAGTCTTCAGGCTCGGGCTCTACAAGAGGCGAAGGTTGACGCTTGTATCGCATGACTTTACTTCGTAATTCTTCCAGTTCTGCTCTGAGTTTTGTGACTTCTTCAGATGTGTCATCTGCGGCTGTGACTTTGCTTGGTGACTCCTGCTGAGTTGCCAGTTGCTTAAGTAGGTCATCTCTTTCTCGTTCTAATGCTGCATGGGCCTCCAGGAGGTCGGCATGGGTTTCTAACACAATTTGCATATTCTCTGAGGGAATGGCCTTGAATTTTTCTAGGTCGATTTCCTACGGGGAACCCTCCATGGCTGCTTCCAAGTTTTCTTCATTTTGTTTCTGTAGCCGTTTATTCTCTTCAAGTGCTGTAGAGATGTGTTTTCGTAGGAGGGCTAGGTTGCGTCTAAGCTTGAGATTCTCCGTTATCTGGGAGTGTAGCAATTCATCCATATGTTGCCTTTCTTCTGCATCGCACTGGGGTGGATTGGCTACTAATTGTTCATGTTGTTCCTGTAAAGTGGCATACTGTTGTTGTAGTAGCCGCTTTTCCCTTTCGAGATCAATGAATCGTAGTTGAAGTTCTTCATGGCTTCGAAAGAGTCGCGTATGTTGGTTATCGAGATGCTGGTAGTGCTGTTGTAGTTGCGACATACACTGATACATATTATTAAATACATTATTAATAGGGGTGGATGTGGGAAGGGTGTTGAATGTAGAAGGGAAGGGAAAGGGGAAGGGGAATGGAAGTGTGGATGCGGTGCTGGAAAATGGTGAAGTGGGAGGTGGGGGAATGGGAGATGGTGGGTGTATGGGGGGAGGGAGAGGTGCGGCGGTGGGTGAGATGTCCATAAGATCAACGGTGGAGGCAATAGTGGGAGTGATTGTGAATATTGGAATTGTGGGTGCGGTGATAGTGGTGAATGTGTACAGTGGTGTGTGCAATTGTGAATACGAACTGCCCAGAAGTGTAATTGGGGGAATGAGATTTTCTGTGGCTGCAGTTAGAATTACTGTTTCAGTGGCCGTATAGACAAAAGAGGTGGAGATAGGGTGTGTGGGTTGTGTGGGTTGACTGACGGTCTGTGCTTCGGTATGGGTAGTGGACTCGGAGGCGGTGACAGTAGTGGTTACACTGGTAGTGGGAGGTGAATGTGGTGGAGTTGGAGGCAGGGGTGGCAAAGGGGGTGACAGAGGTGCACTTGATACATGGGTTTCCTCAGTATCATGGACAGTGTGTGCGGTGCCCGTGGTTGTGGATGTGCCTTGTGGTTCTGATACTAATACATTCATTTGCTTTTCTGATCGAGGGGGGCGTCTGCCGTATCGTCGCTCCGTTCTTTGTGATTGTGCCTGGGCGGTATGAACCGTCTCAGGTACTCCTAAAGCCTCAGATATCATGTCAAGAGTGGCGCGGTATTGCTCGTCTACGCCTTCCTCCTCAAGAATTTTATTCATGAGAGCCTTGCCTGCTGCTAGGGATAGTCTATGTTGCTCTTGAACTCTGTTCATGGTATCATAGAGCTTTTTCAATGCCTTCGTATAAGCTGGGGCACCTTCAAGTACCTACAGAGCTTCCTGATCATATTCCTGCTCTTCTTCCTCGGATTGTCCATCATGTTCCTCCTCTTGTTCTTCTTCTTCTTCACCCTCCACATCGATGACCTCTGGTTGTCTGGGATGGGGTTGGTATGTAGCAGTTTGTTGTCCACTAGCTTGCTCTGCCTCGACTTCCGCGTTAACAGCCTCTATGATTCTGGCTACCTCCTCATCAGTTAGGTCTTCTAAAGTGAATCCGTGAGGGAACTCTAGGTCGGTTGGTACAGGTGGAAACACTAGATTTGTTCCATCAGTGCTGTGTCTTGGTAATCTGATAGTGAAGGGTTGTACCCGCCTTGGAAGTCGTGGAGTTGTCTCTGGTGTCAATGTCACACCACGGGGTTGTGCACAGGGCATCTGAACTGCGCCTCTCATTTTCTTAGATGGCGGTCCTGCGGTTGATAGTCTACATTGGAATTCTTGTACCCTGGTCCAATTTAATGCCCTCTGCACTGGCACATCATAAGCCAAACATCTATACACAATCCTGGTGAGGGCATAGCATCCATATAGTACAGACTTTTGTTTCTTATACCACCTTTGATGAGCCAAGTGGATTTGGTCGATAATCTAGTGGGGCATGTTGATTGTCAAATCAAAGGCATCAGCCAAGTATAGACTAAACCATATCTTCTTAGGTGGCATTGTGAACCTCTCTTGAGCGGGACATGCAAAATGTTGCATGACCATTCGCAAGTGAATAGCAATTGTAGGTGTCATTGCCACCATGTCCTTTAATTTCGTCAGATTCCTGTTCTTCATATTGTCGGGGGCCATAGTCTCTTTCTCCGTAGGAATGTGCATACCTTTCATGTCTAGAGCTTCCCTTACCAAATCTATAGTCGACCTGAAACGCTTTAGTTCATTGCCCCTTGTGAGAGATGGGAGGACAAAGGAGCTGTATCCCTTTTTGTCTTTGCTCGGAGTGAGGGTGCTAATCAAATAAGAGCACCTTAGAAAATCGGGCTTTGGCAATTGGAATTTGAAGTAATCGTAGAGTCCCGCCTTCTTCCATATAGGTTTCAGTTTCTCATTATTCTGCAGTCTCTCAAATTCCCTGGTGAAAAAGTGATATCTGCCCCAGCGCCCATTGAATTCTATCTCGGCCTCCCACATGTAAGTGCCTTCACCTAGGGGTCCTGCCACATCACTGAACCAATGTGAGTTTTTGCTGACCGGCATTGTGTGCCCTTGTGGAGGATTCTGAACCGGTATAGCATGTAATGCCCTCAATGCCACTGGGCGTTCCTTCAATTCCTCCTCCACGGGAAGACTTTCAATGTCCATGACTTGGGGGCTGGTGCCTGCCTGGGAGCTAGTTCCTGCATTATCTGCCATGTTACTTCTTGCCTCCTGATTCTGTGAGAATATAGAAACATGTGTTAACATTGTAAAGGACAAGATAGAATCGTTTTTGTCCCCATTACAACATTAACATGAGGTTCGGGAGAGATTAGTAGGTTATTAAGTGCTCGGTGCTTGTGCGTGTAGATAGGAATTGGGTAGACCTAGGAGCTAAGTGGAAGGATGTAGTGAGAGAGTGATGTAGTTAGTAGGTGGGCATGGATTTACAACTGGGGTCTGGGGGTTTATTACAAGTTTTAGGTTGCCAAATACAGTGGATGGGCTTTGATCTTGATTTTGTGGAGACTCTGAAGAGTTTGATAGGGTTATCTACTTGAAAATGAGGCTTTTTAGGGACCCATTTACAAGTGATTCTACTTGTGTTCATGGAAGAATATGTGCCCGTGCATGATGTATAAGCATGGTCATCTGATGTTCGAGTGAGTGAAACATGTTCTCCCGGGTGTGGCCTCAGTGTAGCTATTTAAGCCCGCAAGCAAGCCTTAGGCACCCAGATTTGTCGTCATTGTGGGCTGGCCTTCATCGACTTCTTGGGTACCCAAATAGACTTCACTTTCGCCGAAGAATTTATGAAAGACTTCTTATTAGTGTCGTGTTGTTGACTACTAATAAGAGGTTTTGGCCATGGGATTGGCCTGGTCGTAACAGGGTGTTTGCCTTTCCGCATCCATACTTGTTTCAACGGCTGAAACAATCTGCTTTGCTCCTTTTTTTGGCCTCCAGTATAGGTAGTGCTCTGCTTCCTCTGTATTTGATCTGCCATTGGTTGCTGCATCCTTCTGGCCTTTGGAAAAGAAGGGAGTGCCGTCTTATCCTTGACTTCGTTGTTGAAACAATCCTCTTTCTGCATCATACAGTTTTGGACAAGAATAGCATTGTCAACTTCATGTGCGCCCCTAGAAGGACCAAGAGTTCGTGCCTTACCTAATTCCTTGAGTGCCTCATTTTCCAATTCAACTGTAATTCGACTATGATTCACCCTACCTGAAGAAGTCCACTCCTTAGGTTTAGGTTGACTGCATGATCATAGATCCAGTCCTGACCCAAGACAAGAGGCTCAGTGAGGTCCTCATCTTGACACACTAGTACTTTGACTGTCATTGCTTCGTCTTGAATATAGAGGGGAAGTTCCACCTCGCCCATGCAAGGGGTTTCCACACCTCCCAATCCTATGAGATATGCTTCTATAGGGTTGACAGTTAATTTCAACTTTTGACAGTAAGAAAATTTAACAGCACTAGTGGCTGCACCTGAGTCAATCAAGGCTCTTACAGTCCTTGCACCCTTTCCTTGTCCTATATCTAAGGTTATAAAAGGACGTCAATCAATTATCCTATGGGAGCTGATATCTGAAACTTCACACATAGCCACATGATATCCTTGATCTGCATATGCATCTGGCCTAGGTTGATCTCTACCTTGTCTTCTTAATTTCATTCTCCGTATGCGCTCTAAAGCTTCTACTTGAGCTTCTTCTCGAATTCGCTTTTCTTCTTCTTTGCGTTTCTTAGCAGTATTGAGTCGACTTAGCATCTCTTTCGTCAGAGGTTCCTGATATAACTTGACTCTGCACCCGCTTATATAGCTAGGGAGAACATCACCTTCCAGAGTAGCGGGTTGAACTGCTCTACTGGTTGAGATCCTATTAATGATCATAGGTCCATAGCCTCTTTTCTCTAGTTTTCTCGCATGTTGTTTCAAAGTGTAGACTAGTACTAGGTTGCCTACCTTCAAACCTTTATCCTTGACGTGGGCATCAAAGTATGCCTTCTGTCGTTTCTTAGCTGCATATATCCCTGCAGCTGCCTTTAGTCTTGTTTCTCCTAATCGTTCAAGGTCAAAAAGTCTAGAGGAGAGTTCATGACCCGTCCATTCATGCTCTTGTGCTACTTTCAATGTAGGTATTAAGAAGTCCAACAGTAGCACTGCATTTTGGCCGAATACCATCTGAAAGGGGGTGGCTTGGAGTACCGTTTTGTAGGCGACTCGGTATGCCCAAACAACATGGTGTAGCTGTTTGTCCCAATCAGAGCGTTTATTGTTCACTAATTTTGTCAGTACATTGCATAAGATCTTATTTGTGCTCTCAGCCTGGCCATTAGCTTGAGGATGATAGGGGGCAGACTTCTTATGTACTACCAAGAACTCTTGGAGCAAATTTTTGATAACTTCATTCAAGAAGTGAGTGCCTCTGTCACTGACTAGCTCTATAGGTAACCCGTATCTGGTGAACACATTCTCAAATAAAAACTTAGCTGTTGTTTGAGCATCATTCTTCGTTGTGGCTTTTACCTCTACCCACTTGGTGAGATAATCTGTGGCCACAATGATATATTCAGCATGAGAACCCTTAGCTGGGGGATTAATAGGACCTATAAAGTCTATTCCCCACTTAGAGAATGCACGTCCACCCATCATGGGTTTCAGTGGCATCTCATCTTTGCGTATAGGATACTGAGTTCTCTGACAAACATCACACCGTTTCACATAGGTATGTGCATCCATGTGAAGGGTCGGCCACCAGAAGCCCGCAAATAGTATTGCCTTGATCACCCGATCTGGTCCAAAGTGTCCTCCTGCTACACCTTGGTGAGCAGTATCCAAGATCTTGAGATATTCACTTTCATGGACACATAGTCTCAGGTAACCATCTTTACCGCGCTTGTATAGATTATCACCAATGAGTGAGTAATCCTGGGGTTCTTGTTCTAAACTCCTTTTCCTAGCTAGATTCATGTCTGGAGGGAATGTTTTCGTCCTCAGGAAGGATACTAGTGGTTCACTCCAATCTGGCACTATGGACACTTGATAAAGAGTGGCATGTTCCACATGTGGTTTAGTGCAACAGATTGGGCATTCCTTGCACAACTTTTGGACATCAACCTCCATAGTAGGCCAATGCACTCCGAGTCTCCTTAGTGTCTGTAGGGTTTGTTGTTTTGAATAGTGTTGCTCTAATGCACCTACATGTGCTAATTGCAACCATTTAGCGTACTCATCCTCTTCCACACAACAAGCCAAGATCCCTTGATCTGTGTGCTTGTACATACTACCTGCCATGATGTGATACTTTTGGGCTTTTACTACCTCTCTATCCTGTGTGTTTATTACTGGGTGGTTAGGCCCGTATGTCAATACTGGCACTAATGGCTTAGCCCACTGTGGCACCACTTCCAAATTAAACAGGTAAGCATCAGGAAGGTCATCTGACACTCCTTGTGGGGCTTCTCCAGATGTGAGCCTAGAGAGATGGCCTGCTCTCAAGTGAGTCTTCCCTTTTCTTACCACAACCTCAAAATTGTATTCCATTAGCAAGAGAAACCATCTCACCAATCGACCTGTATTGCATGGTTTGTTTACCAAGTATAACAATGCCTGATGGTCAGTAAAAAATTTAAACTTATTTGCAAGCAAATAATATCTAAATTTTTTAACTGCATATACCATGCCTAATCCTTCTCTCTCCGTAGTGGTATAATTTCGTTCAGCTGCATTCAATTGTCTACTAGTGAGGTGGGTTGGAAGGTGGCGGGTCGGATGGAGATGGGCATGGTGGTGGTGGGGTAGTGTGAGAGGGAGTTTGAGATGTGAGTTCAGTTATCCTGGCCTTTGTTTCTCTGAGGCTTTCCTCGAGTTCACACATCTTCTTTGCCCATTGCCTTTTCATTCTTTCACGACTATCTCTCCAAGCTCTAGTCCTCTTCTTTGTCATGCTCTCCGTTTCACTAACATCTGGGCTCTTTTCCTGGCCTACACTTTGGTTCTGCTGCAAGGCTTGAGCTCTAGTGACTACCTGTACTGGTGCAGTGGACGTCACACTTCTTGTAGAGTCTACTACTAACCCAATAACATTGATAGGAGTGATTTTCAACATATTATTGGGATTCTTTGGGCAGTCTCGTAAGAGATGCTCCTTTCCACACTCTTGGCAATAGCCCTGGATCGTCACTGATTGGGGTTGTGTAGGTGCAGGCATGGGGCAATCACGAATGAGGTGATCTCCCTGATATCTGTAGCATGGTCCTCTAGGGAATGGGGGTCTTACTTGCCTAGGTTGAGGTCTAGGGTTGGGGTTTGCATACATGACGTTTGTGTAATCTGACTCCCAACTAGGTTCATTTGGCTCTTCACTATAGTAGGACTCACCATGTTCAGGAGACTGCATGTAGTAGGCCTGGGGGCTATCAATATGCGTCGAATCAAAGCTATGGTCACTCGGGTCACTTTCAAAAAGTAATGGTGTTACAGGGACTATAGCTCTATTCAGGTTCTCTTCTGCAGCTGCATATTTTACTAGAATCACATTAGTAGGAGCAGGTGGTTGTTGTGCTAGCATTGGCTGGGGTCTCAGTTTGGCCTGATATTGCGGTTGGTAATTTTGTTGAGGCCTAGTATACTGTTGGGGTGGGTATTGACTCGGGTATTTGCCTTGTTGAGGGTATGGCTGAGGGTAGGTCTGCCTAACTGTTTGCTTATTGTATGGGCAGTCTTGTGCGGAGTGATTTGTGTATCTTCGTTCTATGGTGCAGTACTGGCTACTAGGATTTACTTGGGGTTGAGCCATAATGGGACATACATTCGCCATATGGTCACCTCCACAAGTATAGCATCTTTTCACTGGGGCAAATCTTGGGATCTGCTTGCTAGTGACACCTAATTTCTGAGCTACTTTCTCTGCAAGTTCCTCAATTGATGTGGATTGCGAGGAAGAGAGGCTAGAAGCACTATCTGAGTCTTTGTAGATTTTGGAAAGCTCTAGTTCTTCCCCTAGGTTATCCTCGATGTCAATGCACATGCGTACACACTCTTCTATGGTCCTAGGGTCCTTCAAGTACACATATGATCTCAATTTGGTACTTAGCAATCCATCCAAGAACAAAGCCACTTGCTTAGCTGGCGTGGGTAACTCAGGGACAGGGCATCTTTCTAAGTATTGCCTAAATCTTCTTCCAGCAAGTCTCACGGTTTCTTGAGGGGTTTGCTTGAAGCTGTGAATCAGCGAGGAAGTGTTATGTCTTATGCCACTTTTACAGAATTCGGTAATGAATGCCTCTAGAAGTTGGTCTATGCTCCTGAACTGCCTCTCGTTTAGTGGCTGAAACCATGTCACGGTAGTGTTCCTAAGGGTTAGACCAAAGGCATTGTACTGTGTGAACAGATCTTCAACTTGTTCAGCTCTCAAGACTTGCCTAAACTCAGCCACATGATCGTATGGATCTCCAGTGCCATCGAAGTAGTTCTTCATGGACTTGACTAGCTGAGTCGGTCTCAAAGTCCTTGTGTGCTCTCTAGGTCGTGGTAGAGGGAACTCATCCGCATTTCTTTGATTCCTGGGAGCTCTAAGTACCTCAGGTTCTACTCTATTTGTTTCCGTCCTCGTTCTTTCTCTTCCCAAGGAGTTGGCAAAGCTTACCTCCGGTCTGTCTCTCTTTATGTCTCTCTGAACTCCATGAGCATGGGACGTTCCAGCTCTCAGGTGACCAAAGGACACGTTCGATCTTGGTTGGGGGAAAACGAATTCACGCTTCCAAGTATAAGCATGCCTATCATGTTCTGTAACCACAAAGGTCCTCTCTGAAGCGTGATCTAAGTAGGTCACTCTGCCTGGGCTATCAGGATCTTTGAACTCACAGATCAGGATTGACCCTACATCATTTGGCCTATCGGATTTATACCTCCAAAAGGCTTCATCAGTCTCTCGGTTCAGAAGCAGATCTATACTCTTGTTGTCATGGGGAATCCACTCTGGTGTGATAATCCTAGTGAGAACATACTTGGCTCGGGGGGTTCTAGGTTCTACACCCATGTTTCCTTGCTCCAGGTCACCTAAATCCGCTTCTGAGATCACATTCCCAAATTCGTCTGTCCTATCTGGGTGACTGGTGACTACATATATTGTCCCTTCCTTGTCTAGGTATGCTCCATTTTCAAACTTGACAGCTGGGTGCTATAGTCCTATGGATTGGTCAGGGTTTTTAATCTGGACCACGGATCTTCCTAGGCCGTCCTCATAGATGCTAGCACCTAATCGGTTGGTCCTAAGGTATTCCAATTGCGTCTTGTAGGGGCCTTCCACCCTATACAGATATGGCACACCTGAACTTCGTGTAGGTCTGTCCATCCCTTGAGACATCTCTGATTCACTAGTCTCAGAGCTAGGGTAATGCGAGTGATGGCTCAACTTCTGGGCCCAAGACCTAGTAGTATGATTAACGCTAGCCTCTGAAGACCTAAGACTTTGTCTATCCCTTACTAGATGCCGTCCTGATCTAAGGTTCATATGCCTATTTTAGTAGCCCACTTTCTGCCCACAGTACAACCTCGTTGCTGAGTTCTTTCGTATCAGTTACTTGATTCCTTCTTATGTTGATTATCGTGTTTATACTCTTGTCTGATATCACGTCGTCAGGTATACTTGAGTGTATTTCCGCACTTGAAGTTGATCGTTTCACGTTACGTTCTTTTTCCTTTAAAGTTCTCAACCGTACAAAGATTATGTCGTTAGCTTGAACTTGAGTATTTAGGTGGTCTTCAACTTGATAAATGCCTATCGCCACCCTGGCCTACTCCTATCACTAGTCATTCTTAGCCTAAGCTAGGAATTGACATAGGGAGTTGAGAGTTTCCAACCTTTTGTTTCCTTCTTGGTTGCCCTTGAGTGCCTAGGAAGCGCGTTCCCAAGCTTGCACTTACTCTTGCTTAGAATGCCCTTCGATGCTCTCAATAGATCTGTAAGAATTCAAAAGTTAGCTCAAGACTTAAATTCCAAAGACAGAACCAATCACTTTCATTCATGTAACACAAACACCAATTTGCACTGTGATTTTTTGGAAAACAATTCTAGAGATCGCTGAATTTTGTTCCCCCTGGGTATGGTCAACTTCAAAATACCCTATCTAATAATCCTGATCTTAATTTTACCGTAACCAGTGGAAGTTTTGGTTGTACTCCCCACGAGCTTTCCAACAAGACAAGAATCATAGCAATTGGATTTCGTATGAGAAAGTTATGTCAGTTCAGGGTTCTGGTGCTAAAACAGGGTTCAAACAGGCTGACAGATCACAAGATTTTTCTCAAAAACACATGTGTAGGGACCTCACAAATCACTAATGACTCTCTAATTATGCCCAAAATTCCCCAAGGACTTGGAAAAATTAACCCTAAAATTTTGGCCGAAACGCCTGTCAATCGTGATCGACAGGTCTGTCAATCGCGATTGACAGAGGTGTCCGTCGGGGCCTGTCGGTCGCGATCGACACGTCAGTCGCGATTGACAGTGTCAATCGCAATCGACAGAGTCGGTCGTGAGCCCTGTCAATCGCGATCGATGGTGTCAATCGCGATCGACACTTTTTCCGGGTTTTTCGCCGTGATTTCAGTCAATCGGGGATGTGTCCGTCACGATGGACATGTGGCACGCGAATTTTGGTGTCAATCGTGAATTTTCAGTCGGTCGCGACCGATGGTGTCAATCGCGATTGACTGAATCCTACGTGGCAGTCAGTCAGTTGTGAGGTCTGTCGGTCGCGATCGACAGGTCTGTCGATCGCGATTGACAGGGTCTGTCGGTCGCGATTGACAGATGTTGTCGATCGTGGCTGTCGATCGCGATCGATGGTGTCGGTCGCGATTGACAGAGAAACACAGAATTTTTTAACTGTTTTTAGTGATTTAGAATGTGCTCATCATGTAGATTATGGTGGTGCACTTTGTTTTACCAAATGGGCGATTTTTCTGTCGATCGCGATCGACAGAGGTCTGCGACACAGAGACAGTTTCGTGATGTTTTGTACCTACGCGGAGTGCTGGAGATGATGATGCAGCAAGTACCTGCAAGAAAGGTCAAGAAACATGCAAAAACAACGCACACAATATCGCTCTCTCGCTCTCTCTCACAAGTGGAATGAGGGAAATGAGGTGGAGAAGGTGATATGATAAAAAAACTGAATTTTTTCGCGATGATGGAGATGGAGGTGGGAGATGGTGATGATGATGATGGTGATGATGGTGGTGAGGTAAGAAAGAGAAAAATAAGAAGAGTGAAGAAATTACCTACAACGCCAACGTCTCAAATCTACGTCTTACCATCACACGCTCGTCCTCAAAGCTCGATCCCCGGCAACGGCGCCAAAATTTGGTGTAGCTCAGTGATGAGTAGCACCTCCTTTAATGTCAATCCGGGAAGACGTGAGGATGGTATGATGACCTCGAGCAAGTGAAGGCACAAGTGCGTGAGTGCGAAGCACACTAACATGCACACACATGCACACACACGCGCACACAAGGCAAGACAAAGAGTGAGAAGCAATGGAGTTCTTAGATTACTTTCAAAAAGCTCATACAAGTTCAAATCAATTACAAGCTAACCCCAAAAATGAGCTCTCTAGCTCTATTTATAGTTTTTGACTAGGTTTTGGCCGTGTCCAGACCTAGTGTCCGGCCTAGTTAAAAATTAGGTTCTCTACCCTATTTGGAGGTTCAAACGAAGTATAAAAAATGTGAAAACTGACAGGTAGGTACTTCTAAAGTTCCTCAAGCTCAAGGACTCCTTGGCTTGCACAAAATGGAGCTACAAAAATATGAAATGGTATTTACAATGGTTTTTAGTGATGAAAATCACTATTTTTGTAGGGGTTTCTTTAACATTTTGACATACATTTCCTGGAGCTCCCTACTTGCTCCTTCTCCTTGTGTGTCCACCTCTTTTATATGCGTTAGTGTCCTGAAAAAATATTGGCCTACTTGCCAGATCGTCGTTGACTGCTCTGTCTGCTTGTACTTTCTCTTCTCTCTGACTCCCTTCGTAAGCTTCCTTGCCTTGTGAGTCCTTCAGTTCCAACACACACACACTCAACAATCGCTACAAGAGGTACCCTATACTCATCCTCACAATTAAAAGTGGCCACAATAGACTGCTTCTTGCTTAACCAAGATATGCATGAGCTACCAAGCATGAAGCAAAAAACACTAGTGGACACACGAGTGTCATAGCAAGCAACCCAGGCAGAGTAAAAAAAAGCATGTAAATATAGTGGTTATGATCCCCCTTTGGGATAAAACAATCCAAGTAGTTGGATACCACTCAAGTAGCAAAAGATGTGCTTAACCACTTGCCAATGCTTGGCACTTGGAAAATGCATAAACTTGCTCATATATGAGACAAAAAACTAAATATCAAGTCAAGTTATGCATAAGTAAATCAAGCATCCAATAGGCTAGCGATAGAGAACAACATCAAAAGCATCTCCATCATCATGAGAACTTAACCCTAAACTTGTTTCCATAGGATTGATAATAGGTTTGCAATATTCAAGGCCGGTGTCAATATATTTTGTTTGACACAAAGCTATTCCCCTATCAACTTGCATAAACTGAATGTCCAAATAATGATGCAAATGCCTCAAATTTGACATCTCAAAAGAGGCATGCAAATCAGCCTTAAATTCAGAAATATGCTTCTCATTAGGAACAATGAGAAACATTTCATCAAAATATACAACAATGATAAGAAGTACATCATCTGCGTGCTTAAGATATAAGGTGCTCTCCGTTGGAGTGTTCTCAAAACCATGTGCAATCAAGTAGGCATGTATCATTTCATACCAAGCATGTGGTGCTTGCTTCAAACCATATACTACCTTTTTCAATCTACGCACTTTGTTTTAATGCTCTTTCTACACAAAACCACGGGGGTGAAATACATAGATTTCTGCATGTAAGTCACCATTCAGAAATGTAGTTTTAATGTCCAAGTGATGTAAATGCCAGCCATGATGAGCTACAAGTATATAGATGCTATGAAGAGTGTTCCTTCAGCATGTGGGTGCAAAGGTCTCATCAAAATCAATGCCTCTCTCTTGAGCATAACCTTCTCCAACAAACCTATCCTTGTACCTATCAATAGTCAATCAGGATTACATTTCAATTGTATACCTATTTAGTGCCAACGAACATTTTTCCTAGAAAGACCAAGTACCATTCTTGATAATAGCATCATATTCTAATTGAATAGCAGCCATCCAATGTTCTCAGTTTTTTGCTTCATCAAAAGAAATAGGCTCATTCTCATCACAAAGACTAGAGGCAACCATTTCATAGCGATCTGATGCAAAGGAAGAACTATGAGAGCGTGAATGAGAACAATATGACATAGGTGCATCTAATTATCTATTTCTCAAATTTTGCACCAACCATTTAGGCATAGTTTTTGCTTCCTTTGTATCAACCCTCTCATCAACAAGTGCATCATGTAAATGTTCATATGAAATGGAATCATTTGCACCATCATCATGTGGAACCTATGAAGGCTGAGAAATTGCTTCATTTGGACCAACACTTGAATGTCCACCTGCAAAAAGAGGTAGCAAAGTGTCATATGTATCTCTAGAGCTAACTCAAGCCTCCTTGGTACATGAAAGTAATGTTTGAATTTGATCGTCCACGAAAACCACATCATGGCTAACAAAAAATATGTTTATTCTATGGATAATACAAACGATAGACTTTGCTTTCAGAAATGTACCCAACAAAAATACATTTCACTGCTTTATCATCCAATTTCTTGCATTTTTGTTTAGGCACTATTGCATATTCTAGACAATCAAAGAGATTGAGATGAGCAATCGATTGCTTACAATCATGCCAAGCCTCATATGGAATGATAGATTGTAGTGCTTTGGAGGGACACATCTTAGGTACATATGTTATGCACATAATAGTTTCAATCTAGAAGCTGTGGTAAAGCCTCACTTTTGACCATACACCTCTCCATTTCCATGAGACATGTTCTTTTTTTCAGCAATTCCATTGTGTCGAGGTGTATACGACACTGTAGATTGATGTTTTATCCCACGCTTAGCTAGAAATGCAATAAAATCAGAAGACATTATCCTCTCTCGATCAAAACAAAGGGTGCCCAATTTACATGCTGATAGAATTTCAACAATTGGTTGAAGCACATAAACACTTCAGAATTTTCTTTCAATGGACACACCCATGCATGCCATGTGGTCATATGGGTCTTTAGAACCATCATAGTGTTTCCTTATGCACTTGGCTACCTGAATAGGTCTGAATGTTCTTCCTACCTCAAGAGGTTGAGGGATTACTAGAACCATAAGACACACATCTGTCCTTTCATTGTCTCACTTGTTGGATCACTGGGAGGCATGGTGCTGGTATCTGGGATAGTAAATTGGGCATGTGGCCAGATTGACACACTTTGCTGGCTCGATCGACCTATCAAAGGGTTCTCATGATTGTGTTGTATCCCTTGAGGGTTTTGAGAAGTGGTTGCCTGATCCTTGGATGGGAATACTAACAAACCCAAGTATTGTAGTCCAAACCTCTTCAGATCACTAACTTCCCAATACCTTCTCTTGTTTTGATCTACATAGGTGACTGTAAAAGAGTCTTCAGGATCATGCAATTCATAGATGGTGGTAGGGTTGATGCCTTCTCCTCATAAACATGAAGTGGCTTGCAACAATTTTTCAATTCCAATTATTAAGTAGAAGTCTCTCAAACAGTCATTCTGAGGGATTTTATCTCATCTCCAAATGTTTGCTACTACTGATCTTCCTCTAGGTGTAGAGATTGCTTCTCTGTGATCTATCCAAATAGACTTACTCGGGTCTTCTATTTCTCCTCTTTCATTAATTCTCTCAAGATGTTCAATCACTAAGTATAGTTGCCCTGGCTTGTCCATACAAAATCCTCCCTCAGACTTCATAGCTAGCATGCATGAAACTTCTGATTCTATGGATTTTCTAAGTCTTGATATTGGCATGTTAAGTCCATCCAAGTATATGGGGACTTCTTGCAAGTTTGTAGAGATATACTACAAGGACATCCTATATTCTCCATCTATTGTTAACATGAGCTTTGTTGAGTTGATGGAGCTATGCATGTCTTCATAGGCCATAATAGTTTCTTCTTTTGAGTCACTAGAGGTGTTTGAGTAAATAGAATGAACACTTTTTTGGGTTACACTTCTTGCTGAGGATATCACACTTCTTTGATGCCCTAGGGCATTTCTTGAACTTAGGTTCATTCATAGTCTAGGGTCATACTATTTCCTTAGACTCAATTCTCAAGCCTTAGCGGTGATTAGGTTCAAGTTTTGAGTGTAAAATTTCCTTAAATTTTCATTGTAGATCCTTTTCTAGGTCATTTGTATTTCCCATGATACACAATACTTCACATCTAGAAGATACCCGATACTCAATTTAGGCGATACAGGATACTTGATATACCATGATACCCGATACTTATGGGAGACAATATGATACTTGGCCTAAAAGTTATACATGATAGTTGGACAAGTATCGGTGGCACATGAACAAAGAGGAACAATACATGATACTTAATAATTCCATGATACACAATACTAGACTTCATGATACATGATACAAAACTATCATGATACATGATACTTAGGAAGTATTAGTGATACACAATACATAGAAAGATGATACACAATACAGCAAAGATTGCGATACATGATACTTAGAAAGTATCAGTGATACATGATACGAGGAGATTGTGATACTCTACTAGAGAATACACAATACCTGCCAAGTGTTGCAACACACGAGGATTCGGTATCGCGATACCGAATTGAACCGATCATGACACTTTGACTTTTTGAAGTCCAAAATTAGAACTTTTTATATGTGCGTGGTCCTTGTGCCCTCCTTGTCATGTCTTTGTGCATGTGGCTAGAAAATCCTTTCAATTTCTTCCTATTTGTACCTCACTATACTCGGCAAGTGTCATGTCACCTCATGTGAGTGATCAAATAGATCTCTGATTTGATGGTGATGTAGAGCTCACCTCTAGGAGTGTTTCCTCAAGTTTTTACTGCTAGAAGCTTGCTATTCTACATGATACTTGCTAAAAAACAAGTGAATAGAAATGTGGTAAATTTTGGTTTTTAGTCTCTAATTGAGACCAGAGACTCAAAAAAAATGAAAAAGGTTTTGGTTTTTTGGGGAAGCAAGTGGTCTACTCTATCTCCAAACCCTCTCTCCTACTTCCTAACTCTAACTCCTAATCCAAAAAACTTGTCACACACACAACATGTGTATGAAGTAACATGTGCAAGAGAAATATGATTTTATAAGCTATTGAAATCACTTCTTCATGCTAAATACCTTCACAAAAATGCTTTAGTGATCACATAGGCACCTTGATTGAGGTCAAATCCCCAGCAATGACATCAAAACTGTGTGTACCTAAGCTCATGATGTCTTAGGGACTTGTGACGAAGGAGACTAAATATCTATAATCAAGAAAGTGCATATAGTAGGGGCAATGATACACTCATTAAATTATCAATCTATGAATTTAACCCCATCAAGTGTATGAAGAAATGTGTTCATGTGATAGTTAATGTATGGTTGGGACAAGTAATGACTGGAAATTAGGCAAAATCTATGTCACACGACACCTCTCACACAATGGCATGTATCACGATACTTAGTGTAACAACAAACACTAATTGGGTGATTTCTCTCAGCTCCGATACCCGAATATGGTCAATAGTGGATTCCTTTTGAAGGTCTCAAAAAGATGCATCCAATGTGCTATGGTCAAACTTCTATGTTTCATGCTATGATAAAAATAACAAAGTGGCGGGAAACACCAACTCTCGCTTCCATGCTTCCTAAGCTTCACACACACACACCAAAACAATAAAAAGAGATAGAGAAGGGGTAGATAACACCTTTAGGCACACATTCCATGCCTCATACACACATGCAAGCTCAAGGAGAAGAAGATACACATGCAAGCTCAAGGAGAAGAAGAAGCAAGTTTGAGATTCTGCAAAGTTAGTTCTTCACAATGGCAAAAAGTATTTACAAAAGAGTCACAAGTGACTTAAATACATGTCCCTAACTTCGGTCCTTTCACATAAGAGACTGGCACTTTCTCTATAGCTCACTAAGTTCCTACTAATGTACAGGGGGTAATGTTACATTTTTCAAGGATCATGCATTTAGAAGACTTCTCTAGAACAATTACAATGCTTCTCATAGTTTTATAATAGATTTTGGGAAAAGAAAATAAGCTATTTATTGAGAATTTTGGGGCTTACTTTTGTTTACTTCTTTCTGTTGCTTCCTTGTCTTTAGTCCTTTGCAACACATGTTATCAACTTATACAACAATGATTAGAAGTACATCATCTGCATGCTTAACATATAAGGAACTCTCAATTAGAATGTTCTCAAAACCATGCAAGTAGGCATGTATCTCTTCATATCAAGCACATGGTGCTTGCTTCAAACCATATAATGCCTTTTTCACCTTGCACGCTTTGCTTTCATTCCCTTGCTGCACAAAACCACATCGACTAAGGTGGCGACCAAGGCATACCTTCTCATCCGAGTCACCAAAGTCACCCTTGGCATCGTTGATTACGTGCGAGGGAGGACCTCAATGATCAAGGAAGATAGAGGTTCCCCGTACTTCTCGGGAGATCACCCATCCTAGTATTGCTCCCCCCGGAGCTCACTTAACCCTGACAATCTCTTGCCACTAAGCTACACTCTTGTGGTTTCTGAAGAAGGGGAAAGACTAAGGTTAACATTACCTTGAACATGTTTTGGTCCCTCAAAGCTTCATTCTTCACTTTCAAAGCCTGTCTTTGAAGCATTTTTGGGGTGTCTCTTGGAGCCATTTTGGAGTAATTTTGCACATAGTTCTCTTCACATAGGTCCAAGAAAATCAAGAAGAGTATTCTTTGTACTTCTTCGACAATAAATATCACCCTATGGGGCTGTGTTTTCAGCCACACTCATAAAACTACAGGTTTCTCAAAAGGTTTTTAGTTTTGGTGGGAGCAGCCGCTCCAAATTTATGAAGGTTTTTTAGCATAAAACATTAGAGCTGACAGACACATAGGTGTTGCTGGTTGGTTTTTGGGCTGTGCATTCAACCTTTTAGTGTCATTTTACTACATATATTGAGCACATACACACCATGTACGCTTCTGTGGATACCAGTTATGTACGTCCATGTGGTCATTGATATAGCGATTATATTTTTTGCATAAAGCCTTTTATGTTTGATAAAGAGGGTCGTGGTGAGGTTTTCTTAATTCGGAGACACCCAGATGTGGAGGTCTCTTTGGTGATGTAGGTGGAAGACTTACCCAGCCTTGCCATAGGAGATGTATGATAGTTGTTCATAGGTGCTCGATGAGCCTAGTTGGCTTCTATTGGGTAACTGATTATATGCAGTGGAGTCAGTGATTCACTATGTAGGTAAACATGTCAGTACTTGTAGTTTTATGATATTTTGAAACTGTTCATAAGCTCATTTTGCAGAGGATAATATGTCAAAATCTTTCTAGATTTTTGGTTTCGTCAACTATACAATGGTCGATTTACTCCTTCATACAATTATTTGTTGGTCTTTGGACTCTTCTAGCTCCATTACCATTCTATTCAGTTCTCTACCATCATGGCACCAAAGGTCTCAACTACATCTGGTGGATCAGGGTCTAGTGCCACTGTTCCAAGGGGGAGCTATAACTTGCAAGGCAAAGACCATTTTGAGATATGAAAGTTTGATGGCACAAAATTTTCTCTATGGAAGAATCAGATTAAAGATGTGCTGATTCAAAGGAGGCAATGGAAGCCCGTAAATGGGATTTCAAAGAAGCCTACTGACATGGATGAAGATAATTGGGATGAGTTAGACGAAATGGCCAGGTCTACCATTCGCTTGCACTTGGCAGATAATGTATACTTTATAGTATTAGAATGTGAAAGTGCAGAGGAGCTTTGGAATAAGTTATGCAATACATATGAAAAAGAGAAAGCATCAAATAAAGTGTATCTGATGAGAAAATTATATGATCTTCGCATGAAGGACACTCTGAGATATCTGAGTGGCACTAAGGACAAGTGTCTAGGCTTAGGTAGAGGTAAAGCATCCATTATTGGTTACAGAGATTCTGACTATGCTGGTTGTGTAGACAATTGTAAGTCTACATCAAGGTACATTTTTCATTTTGTTGGAGGTGCTATCTCTTGGAGATCTCATCTTCAAGAATGTACAACTGTTTCCACCACAGAAGAAAAGTATGTTGCAGCAAGTGAGTCATGTAAGGAAGCATTGTGGCTTTCTCGTCTTGCTTGTCATATGGGTTTACCTCAGCATGTACCTCGTTTGCTCAGTGACAGTCAGAGTGCCATTGCTTTGGCTAAGAATCCGGTCTATCATGCAAAGACCAAGCACATTGAGGTGAGGTATCACTTCATTAGAGATTGCTTAGCCACTGGTGGCATTATTCTTGAGAAGGTTCACACTCAACATAATGCTGCAGATGCTTTGACTAAAGCTCTACCATAGGATAGCTTTCGACACTACTGTCACTTGATGGGGGTTACTTGATTCATGATCTTACACTGTATATTGTGTAAGATACTGTGTAACATGCCCATCAGGTGGGAGGTATAGTTTGTATACTTACACTCAGGTATTCTTTATCATTATTTATTTTTCTCCCATAGTTACTTTGGCCATATTGGCCTTTAGTGGGAGATTGTCACTGTTAGTGTCCATGTGAAAGACCAAATGGCCACCAGACACTTATTTGCATATGCTCTTTAATAAAACATATAGTGGCCTGGTGAGCTACAGACTGTAAGTTCGACTGCATTTTGTAACACCTAAGAAGTCTGTGTTCATGTTCCCTATGTACTGTGTTTTTTTGTGTATTTTGCAGCCTTTGTGTAGAGTACTGTGTACAACCATGGGAGCTCAATTTTCTACCATGAGGATATTGTCATGGAGCTCTCGAGAAGGAGAGCGCACTGTGGTGCATCGCCATCGAAATAATCCAATCGATTCCCATATGGAGTGATTGATTGTAGTGCTTTGGTGGGACACATGTTAAGTACATATGTTGCACACATAACAACCTCAAGTTAGAAGCTATATGATAAAGCTTGAGTTTTGACCATACAACTCACCAATTCCATGAGAGAAATATTCTTTCTTTTAGCAACTCCGTTTTTTTGAGTTGTATATGGCACTATACACTCATGTTTTATCCCACACTCAAAAACATATATATTAAAATAAGAAGACATGTATTCCCCCCTTGATCAGAATGGAGGGTGCCCAATTTACATGCTCATGGACTTTCAACCATAACCAAAAAGTATTTATAGCACATAAACACTTTGGACTTTGCTTTCAATGGATACAATGGGATACAATGGTGCATGCTTGGAGAAGTCATCAATAAAAGCGAGGAAGAAAAGGTAGTTTCTTAAAGAGAATGTTTGCATAGGACCACATACATCACTATGAATAAGTTGCAATTTATGAGCAACTCAAATTCAACCATGTTTTAGGGAGGAGAAATGATGTATTTTGCTCAAAGTATAGCCTTCAAAAACATGTTTAAAAGTTGCCTTGAGTTTGGGCAGAAAGGACACCATTTTAGATTTTTGGAGGCCAAGCAAACTAGAAAATTTCGGATGACCAAAATGTACATTCCAAAGGTTTGCATCTGACATAGCTTGAGAATCTTGAACTACACATGTTCAATAGTTTCACACATTTTGCATAGTCTACTACACATGACATAAAATGGCGGAAGAAATAATAACATCACCATTTGAAAGATCATGAACTATATATCTCTCATCAACAAATTTGACAACCAATCCAATCTTGGATAATGCTTAAATTGACAATGGATTTTTCTTGATCCTTGAAACACATAAAGAAAGGTAAAATGTGAGAGAATTTCTATCAACAATAGTCGAAATGACCTCACCAACTCCCATTACAAGATATGAGGAGTTGTTAGCATATGTCCTTGTAGGGGTAGACTCAAGTGAAGTAAAGAAACTACACTATGAGGTAATATGTTTGGATGCCCCACTATCAAAGTACCAAACATATGAGTCTACTACGTATAGACACTCCTCATAAGAAGATGAGTCATAGTTGCAAACAATAGTAAATGCCCATTCTTCATTCTCAACAAGATTAGCAGACTCTATTTTAGGTGTAGAGGCCTCTGCAACAACCATTCTAGCCTCTTTCTTCTTTGCCTCTTTTGAAGCTAGTTTAGAATAAATCTTTATGACATGATCATTTGACTTATAGTAGTTTCAAAACTATTTTTTCTTTTCTATTTTCCTCTTGTAATTGTCTTCCTTCTTTGATTGTGCAGCATTACCAGATTTTTGCTTACTAGTAGCTGGTCTCCATTTACCTTTGCACTTCTGACTAGCTAAGAAAGCTTGATCTACAACATGCATAATTGACCTGTTTCACGTGGATTGATCTTCTTTCAAAAAACCAAAGACTAGCTCCTCAAATGTTAAGGCATTTGGATTGCCTTTCATCTTCAATCAAAGAGTGGAAGAAAAATTCTAATATGAATTTGGAAGACCATTAAGAAGATTTTGCACAAGCGAGCTATCTAGCAAGACTTCATCAACAAAAATTAACTACTCCTTCAAATCTTTGATCTTTGTTAGAAAAATGTCTATAGAATCTCCTTCATTCGTTTGCTCACTCTTTGATTGTTTTCTAAGGTAAGCAACACAAGCCTCATTTCGTACCTGGTATAAGGTAGTAATGTATCCCAAGCATTTTTGCTATCTTACAGGAGCGAATATGAGGGATAATGGCACACTTGACAGAAAAAGATATCAATGTATGTGCTTTAGCATCTCTCCATCCCAACAAAGTTGCTCTTTAGTAGATGGCATTGAAGATCATCATCTTCAATGCCATCTACATTGTCTTCAATAATCACATTTTCATGTGTTGTAGGATGATTTTCAACACCCTGCATAATATTCCACAACCCTTTTGCTACCAATACATGCTAAATCATATATGCCCACAATGGGTAATTAGTACTATCCAACTTATCTTCAACAATCAACATATGTAATACATCATTGCTTTCTACCATGGCCACTAGCAAAATACCATGATGCATAAAAAGGTTGTACCTCAAAAAGTTGAACAAAAACACCTTGTTGAGGTCTAATAATCTTGTAGCAGACTTTGAGGCACTTGTATTGGTGAACTAAAATTTATATTTATTCTTGGCACAAAAGGACAAAAATGCATACACAATCATCATGATAGTGTGTTTGTAAGCCAAAATGAGCTCACATCAAAATTTCAACACCACAAAGCAAAGCCATTTTGAAATCCCAATCTATTCAAGTATGCTCATTGATTTTTGTGCCATTCTGAGACTCTGATTGAAGGGCTATTGATGATGGCCTAGGTGAAGTGATTGTGACATGCTGTAATACCAATTGTTGGAGTTGGAGGCCTTTGGAAGCACACGAACAACACAAGGAAGAAGAAGAATCTTGGAGCACAACACAATATAGAATGTGTTACAAAGGGAATGTCCAAAGATAAGTGATCGGTTAGGGCTATATGCATATATATAAAGTGGAGGGAAAAAAAAACCTCCTAAAGAGGGAAAATGTGTCTCCATAGTCCTAAGTGTGGTTACACACATCACTACTGAAATATATCAACATTTTGAAGGGTTCTTGTTTAAGGCATTGAAAAATATCATACAATCTTGGAGTCAGTTTAGTCTACCTAAACCAATTTGAAAATTTTATCTTCCACACTTCAAAATCCCAAAAATGCTAAGTGTTGAATTTTGTTAGCCAATTAATCCCTTCTTTTGTAAGTGTCTCTTGACAAAATCTGCATTTCTAAATTGGGTCTCAGTTTCCATCTAGAATATTATGGTGGCTCTCAAATACCCTTACATGTGCATTTGGATCATCATTGTGTGACTTCCTTCACATAATGTAGACCTATAATATGACTTGATGGGGTATCCTGAGGGTGGTCATCACCATTGCCTCGTGAAAAATGGCAACCTTCTAAGCGCGACATCCTAATATCATTGAACATCAAGTTCTATGGCATCAAGAAATATCCGTGGCTTAGTTTAGACTATCCAAATGTAGGGTTCACATATACAAAATCCCACTCAACTAGGATTGAAGTATGAGGCACTATAGTAGCCTCTAGAATATTGTTAGGGAAGTCGATAAAGTATTCTTTTGATTCATGCCAATGTAATAGGACCAAAATAGGTTGTAAAAGATTTATTACCAAGTATGTTATCGAGTCTCTAATGTAAGTTTTGAAGTTTACAAAATGTTACCAACCAAATAATTTATTAATGTAAAATTAAGCAAGTATAATTAGACATTTGGCTAGATTTAACATAATTTATTATCAATCATATCTCAATGCACTCATAATAATGATATTTGTAGTAAAATTTAGATTACTCTTTGATTTTCTTAGAGAAAAATATTATCAAACAAGAACGGAAAAATGACAAATTGTAGTCCTTGTAATGTGCATATATACCTAGTTATGAAAAGTTTGCACACAGTTTGTCGTAAATGCATTAAGTACTCCTAATGAGAAGAGTAAGAGAAGAAATATTTACAATGCTCTCAGAAAAAAACAATGCAAGAAATAAGAATTTTGGTTTGGAAGGTAGGGTTGGTTTTGGTTAAATCTTGCAATAGTAGCACCTCGTTATCTCCTCAATTGATGCTGCTTTGCTATGATAGATTTTCTCTAAGTTAGATTGATGCATAAAGAATGAAGTAAGGTTTCAAATGAAGTTAGAATGATAAGTAGCGAATTTTTGTATGGTTTTATTAGACAAAATGAAAACTATGGTTTTACTAGAAAAACGAAACTATGGTTTTAATGAAAATTATGGTTTTAATAAAAACTATGGTTTTACTAGAAAAAATTGGTTTTACTAGGCATGGACCTTTTTTTTAATGAAAACCATGGTTTTAATCAATAACTTCATCAATAAGATCGAGGGGAACTCGGCTACCTTTTTTCTTGGGGTTATTTATCATTTAAATAAAGTGGGTAGAAATATTAAGTAGGAAGGATGTACTATAGTTAATGAATAAGAAGGATTGTTGGAACTTTTATGTGTCTTATCAATGCAATCTCCATTTACTAAGATTTTAAGAAAATACTAAAAAAGTAAATTAGTAATTTTGATATTACATTTGACTTTAAAGTTTTAATGATGGATTCTAGTGTGGATTTAAACTTTTAATGATGGATTCAAATGCTTTATAATATAAGAACGCAATTCTCTTTACTTATGTTGAGCTTTATAAATAGCGAAAGTTGTAATTTTATAAATAGCCAAATTCAATCAAATCAATGTTAAAAGGTTACTCCACACATAAAAAAAGAAATCAAATTTCCTTCAAAATATAATAAGGGTTACATCACAACAGACAAAAATATTTCAATCTTAACGATGTTTGAGACAAGACAATTATAGAGGAAAATATGGTCAAAGATGTAAGGGCTATCAATCCACAAACATGGGAATGAAATGGGTTGGCCTTAATAGTAATTTGGGGTTTGAAATTTCCACTATAAAATGTCCATCTTCCTCACTTGTAAGGACTCTTTAGCTCATTATTTATTATATTTACTCGAGAATTTTTGTTCCTAGAATTCATATTTCATCTTCTCTTTGATTTCTCATTGCATTGTTGGTTTTTAATAAGGGAATATATCTCTAACCTCTTCTCTTATTCATAGTCACTTGTTTCTATATTTATTTTTCATTTTTGCTTCACATATGCCTATTTCTTGCATGCATGTTTGTTGTAGACATTTTCAAACCTACTTGAATCACACATAAGCACAAACGTAATGATTCAGTTTATGTTAATCCACACCAATAGCTTCACAAAAATACCATACGGACTATGTTTAGAGTGATGAGCTCAAAATCATAAGCATTTTACTATCTTTAGATAGAAATTTGTTGATCATTGTAGCAAAATATATATTATTACTTTTGATAAACTAAAACTTTTTTAATATGTCAATCCTAGGAGAACTAATTAACCTTGTTGGTGCCTAAAGACTAGTCACAACCATGAAGCAAATCATACAAGGCATAATGATAATCATTCTTAGAGAAAATATTACCAAAAATGTTAAAACCTATCATGAAGAAAAGGTAGTTGAATATTTGAATGTCATATTTTATTTAACATTAAAATTTTGAAGTCATTTCTCTGTCTAAACTATTTTATTTTTCATGTTAAAGATAGGTATGAAGTCAAAATTTATTTATCCTCAGTGTAGCTCCAAGATGTGAACTTTTCAAAATGATAACATAAGTTTACCTTTGAAATTGGAGACATTTTTTAAGATCCCCTTAATTCATACACATACACACAAATATCCTCAAAAAAATACAATTGACATATTGAAGCTCTCTGTTCTCGGGTGTTGGTCAGTCTTCTGCCACCAACATCTTCAGTGCGAGTAAGAGCACATTGGCAATCGTGAGGAACCCTATGTTCAATGCTCGCACTAAGCACATTGAGGTGCACTATCATTATGTCAGGGAGAGGTTCTCTACTGGAGAGATCAGTTTGGCATATGTGCCCATACAGGAGAACATTGCAGACCCTTTCATAAATGCTCTACCTAGGGAGAAGTTTGAAGCTTTTTGCAAAGCTTTGGGCTTACTTCCTTTTGTAGATTGATTCCACATAGCTTGGCACTTCCTTATACATGAGTGCCAACTCCTTGTTAACCACATCACTCCCAAGCATGATTTGTTGATATATTTTGGTAGTGATGTGCGTGAACACACTAGGACCACCAGGACACATTTTTCCCTCTTTAAGAGGTTTTTTCCCCTAGCTTGTACATATGCCTATAAACCTAATGCGTCACTTATCTTTGTACATTCTCTTAGTAATACATTCATTATTGTGTGTTGTGTTCCAAGCTTCTTCTTCTTCCTTGTGTTGTTTGCATGCTTCTGCAGACCTCAAACTCCAACACCTTTGACGATATAGCTTGCCAATTCCATGAGAAACATGTTCTTTCTTTTAGCAACTCCATTTTGTTGAGTTGTATATGACACTATACACTAATGTTTTATCCCATGCTCAACCAAAAATATATTAAAATGAGAAGACATGTATCCCCCCCCCTCGATCAGAATAGAGGGTGCCCAATTTACATGCTCAGAGACTTTCAACCATAATCGCACAAAAATTGGTGAGCATACTGGAGGAGATTGGGAGTTCAAAATGGCTTTGCTTTATGGTGTTGAAATTTTGATGTGAGCTCATTTCGGCCTACACACACATTATCACAATGATCGTGCATGCATTTTTGTCCTGTTGTGCCAAACATATATATGAATTTCGGTTCACCAGTGAGTACCTCAAAGTCTACCACAAGTTTAGTAGACCTCAAAAAGGTGTCTCTATTCAACTTTTTGAGATACAACCAATTTTATGCATCATGGTATTTAGCCAATGGCCATGGCAGAAAGCAATGACATATTCCATAAGCTGACTATTGAGGATAAGTTGGATAATACAAATTACCCATTGTGGGCATATATGATTCAACATGTATTTGTAGTAAAAGGGTTGTGGAATATTATGCAAGGTGTTGAAGAACGGCCTATGAAACCTACAAATGCGATTATTTAAGACAATGTAGATGGCATTGAAGATGATGATCTTCAATCTCTTCGCCATGTTGGAGTTCCTCTTGTAGCTACTAAAGAGCAACTTTGTTGGATGGAAGAGATGCTCAAGCACATACATTGATACTTTTGTCTGTCAAACGTGCCATTATCCCTCAGATTCACTCCTGTAAGATAGCAAATGATTCTTGGATACACTTACAAGCTTATACCATGTAAGAAGTGAGGCTGGTGTTTCTTACCTCCAAAAACAGTTGGAGAGTGAGAAAATAAATGAAGGACACTCTGTAGATAATTTTCTAACAAAGATCAAATATTTTAAGGAGTAATTGATTTTTGTTGATGAAATCTTTCTCGATATTTCACTTGTGCAGAATCTTCTTAATGGTCTTCCAAATTCATATTAGGGTTTTGCTTCCACTCTTTGATTGAGGATGAAAGACAATCCAAATGCCTTAACATTTGAGGAGCTAGTCTTTGTTTTTTTGAAAGAAGATCAATCCACATGAAACATGTAAATTATGCATGTTGCAGATCAAGCTTTCTTAGCTAGCCAAAAGTGCAAAGGTGAATCGAGATCATCTACTAGTAAGCAAAACTATGGTAATGTTGCACAATCAAACCAAGAAGACAAAGATGACAAGAAAATAGAAAAGCAAAAATAGTTTTACAAATACTATAAGGCAAATGATCATGTCATAAAGAGTTATTCTAAACGAGCTGCAAAAGAGGCAAAGCAGAAAGAGGCTTGAATGGTTGTTGCAAAGACCTCTACACCTAAAATAGAGTCTACTAATTTTGTTGAGAATGAAGAATGGGCATTTACTACTTTTTGCAACTAGTGTATGTCTATAGTAGACTCAGATGTTTGGTACTTTGATAGTGGGGCATCCAAACATATTACCTCATAGTGTAGTTTCTTTAGTTCACTTGAGCCTACGCCTACAAGGACATATTCTAACAACTCCTCTTATCTTGTAATGGGAGTTAGTGGGGTCATTATAACTATTATTGATGGAAATTCTCTCACATTTTCAAATTCCTTTTATGTGTGAAGGATGAAGAAAAATCCATTCTCAATTTAAGCATTAGCCAAGATTGGATTGGTTTTCAAATTTTTTGATGATAGATGCACAATTCATGATCTCTCAAATGGTGATGTTATTATTGCTTCTAACATTTTATGTTGTGGGTTGTATAAGATCACGGACTATGCAAAATCTATGAAAATATTGAGCATGTATAGTTCAAGATTTGCAAGCAATCTCAAATGCAAACCTTTGGCATGTACACTTTGGTCATCCGATTTTTTCTAGTTTGCTTGGCCTCCAAAAATTTGAAATGGGGCTGGCCAAACTTGAGGCACCTTGTAAACATGTCTGTCAAGGCTATATTTTGAGCAAAATGCATCATTCCTCCTTCCCAAAACATGGTTCAATTTGAGTTACTCATAAATTACAACTTATTCATAGTGATGTATGTTGTCCTATGCAAACATTCTCTTTTGGGAACTACCCTTACTTGTTGATGTTTATTGATGAGTTTTCCAAGCATGCATAGGTGTATCCATTGAAAGCAAAGTCCAAAGTGTTTATGTGCTTCAAATAGTGATTGTGACATGCTGTAATACCAATTCTATGAGTTGGTGGCCTTTGGACACACACAAACAACACAAGGAAGAAGAAGAAGAAGAAGAAGAAGAAGAAGAAGAAGAAGAAGAAGAAGAAGAAGAAGAAGAAGAAGAAGAAGAAGAATGGAGCACAACACAATATAGAATGTGTTACCATGTGAATGTACAAAGATAAGTGACTGGTTAGGATTATGTGTACATACAAGTCGAGGGAAAAAACCTCCTAAAGAGGAAAAAGGGTCCCAAGAGTCCTAAGTGTGGTCATAGACATCACTACCAAAATATATCGGGGTGGGGTTCTTATTTAAGGCCTTGTAAAATATCATATAATCTTGGAGTCGGTTCAATCTACCTAAACAAATCTAAAATTTTTCTCTTCAACACTTTAGAATCCCAAAAATTCTCAGTGTTGAATTATGTTAGCCAATTACTCCCTTCTTTTTTAAGTGTCTCTTGAAAAAAATTTCATTTCTGAATTGGGTCTTTGTTTCCATCTAGAATGGTCTTTGTTTCCATCTAGAATACTATGGTGGCTCTCAAATATCCTTACATGCACATCTGGATCATCATACTATGACTTCCTTCGCATAATGGGGACCTATAATATGACTTGATGGGGTATCCTCGGGGTGGAGGTCATCACCATTGCCTTGTTCAAAATGGAATCCTTCTAAACCCAACATCCTAATATCATTGAACATAAAGTTCTATGGGATCAAGAAATATCCGTGGCTTAGTTTGGATTATTCAAATGTAGGGTTCATATTGAAGTATGAGGCACTATAGTAGCCTCTAAAATATTGTCAGGGAAGTCGACAATGTATTCTTTTAATTTATTAGCAAGTAAAAGATTTATTAGCAAGTATGTTATCGAAACTTTGATGTAAGTTTTGAACTTTACAAAATGTTACAAACGAAATAATTTATTAATGGAAAATTAAGGAAGCATAACTAGACATTTAGCTAACTATCACATACTTTATTATCAATCGTAAATTAATGCATTCATAATAATGATATTTGTGGTAAAATTTAGATTATTCTTTGATTTTCTTAAGAAAATTACTAGCAAACAAGAACTGAAAAATGACAAATTGTAGTCCTTGTAATGTGCACACAGTTTGTCGTAAATGCATTAAAGGAATGAATTGAAAAAAAAAAGACTAATAAAAAAAAGTCAAATCAATTACTAAGTTTTTGTAGAATGGAAGAAACTAATTCAAGGGCATGGGAAGAAAACACACATGTATATTATAATAATTAATGCATGGTAACAAAATGAGTGTTGGAGTATTCGTTATTCAATAAATTAATCAATCAGATTGAGGGTAACTAGCGTGCTTTTTTTCCTGGGGTTATTTATCATTTTAATAAAGTGGGTAGAAATATTAAGTAGGAAGGATGTACGCTAGTTAATGAATAAGGATGATTGTTGAAAAATTTATGTGTCTTATTAATGCAATATCCATTTACTAAGATTTTAAGAAAATACTAGAAAAGTAAATTAATAATTTTGATATTACATTTGACTTTAAAGTTTTAAGGATGGATTCAAATGTAAATCCTACACAGAGATTTCTAGTATATGCTTTATAATATAAGGAGGCAATTCTCTATACTTATGTTGAGCTTTATAAATAGACAAAGTCAATCAAATCAATGTTAAAAAGGTCACTCCACATATCAAAAACATATTAAATTTCCTTCAAGATATAATAAGGCCCTTACATCACAAAAAGCAAATATTTCAATCTTAAGTGTGTCTGAGATAAGACAATTATAGAGGAAAATATGGTCAAAGATCTAAGGGCTATCAATCCATAAACATGGGAATGAAATGGGTTGGCCATAATAGTAATTTGGGGTTTGAAATTTCCACTATAAAATATCCATCTCCCTCACTTGTAAGGACTCTTTAGCTCATTATTTATTATATTTAATTGAGAACTTTTGTTCCTAGAATTCATATTTCATCTTCTCTTTGATTTCTCATTGTATTGTTGGTTTTGACTGAAGGAATGTTTCTCTAACATCTTCTCTCCTTATTCATAGTCACTTGTTTCTATCTTTATTTTTCATTTTTTATTCCACATATGCCTATTTCTTGCATGCTTGTTTGTTGTAGACATTTTCAAACCTACTTTGAAACACACATAAGCACAAAGTTAATGATTCAATTTATGTAAATTCACACCAATAGGCTTCACAATAGTAACATACATGACAATGTTTACAGTGATGAGCTCAAAATGATAAGCATTTTACTATTTTTAGGTAGAAATTTGTTTTTCATTATAGCACAATATTCATTATTACTTTTGATCAACTAAAACGTTTTTAATTTGTCAATCCTAGGAGTACTAATGAACCATGTTGATGCCTAGGGACTCAATCACAACCATGAGGCAAATCATACAAGGCATAATGATCATCATTCTCAGAGAAAATATTACTGAAAATATTAAAATATACCAAGAAGAAAATGCGGCTATTGAAAAACAAATTGAATATTTGAAATGTCCATATGTTATTTAAAATTAAAATTTTAAAGTCATTTTTGTGTCTAAACTATTTTATTTTTCATGTAAAAGATAGTTATGGAGTCAAAATTTATTTATCCTAAGTGTAGTTCCAAGATGTGAACTTTTCAAAATGATAACATAAGTTTAACTTTGAAATTGGAGACATTTTTTAAGCTCCCCTTAATTCATAAAGATGCACACAAAAATCCTCAAGAAAAGACAATCGACATTTTTGAAGCTCTCTCTTCTTTGTTTTGATTTTGATTCCTCTTAGTTCATTTTGCTTCCTTTCCTTTTTGACTCCATTAAGAACAATATGGGTAGATTTTGGAGTCATTTTCCACTATAGACAATGGTTTTCCCTTTCTAGAGTTTCTAGTTTAAATGGCTTGGGATCTACCATGTGCCATATTTGGGATGGTCTTTTCCACCAAACTTTGAATTTGCGAGCCTTTTGTTTCAGTTTAGAATTCTAGAAAAGGACCAAATCACCCGTGCAAAAGACCAGCGTCTTCAAGCGGTGATCATGCTAGTGCCATAAATGAATTGTACTTCTTGGAAAATCAAAAAACTATTGTAGTGGTCTTCTTTGAGATGCCAAAGTTTGTCCATGTAATCCTCTAATGATTCCTTGGGAACATGTGATTAGAAATGGAAACCTGTAGGCCTTGGGCCACAATCCACATTGGGACAATGACCTGTAATTGTTAGATCAATTTAAAATGTATAATCCCCACTACAACTTTATATGTAGTCCGATACGCCGGAAGCACAAGGGGTACATACTGTTCCCACTTTCCTAGATATTCCAGAAGTAGCTTCAACAAGATCATCAAGAGCACTTTACTAATAACTTCTGTCAATCCATTTTCATGAGGGTAATATGGAGTGCTGAATTTATGATTTATGCAATAATAGTCAGTGAGTGCCTTGACCAATTGGTTGGAAAAGTGAGTGCCTTTATCTATTACTAATTCTAGCAGAATTCCATAGCAAATGCAAAGTGGCAGTTGTGGCTATCTTGCTTTCATTACACTGTCCAAGCACCTAAGCTTTTGCCCATCAAGTGGGATGATCAGTGCAGGTAAGGATAAAGGTTTTCTTGGATGTTAATGAAGGTGGTCTGATCAGGCAAATAAAATCTAAACCCCAATTTTGGAAAGTCTTAGGAGGCAAAATACATTGTAATGGGAACCAATGTGCTCCATGAGGTTCCTAGTATGTTGACATGGATCACATTTTGGCACATACACCAAAACATATCGATGCATTATGGACCACCATAGACCGTTTTGAAGAATCTTTTTAAAAGTTAGTTTTCGCCAAAATGGCTACCAACAATGCCAGTGTGGGAATTTTGTAATTACTATAGGCATACAACTTATCAAGAATTAAGGCAAAATGTTGTTTATTAAGTGCCAATTTATGTCAGGAAGATGCCAACACTATGGAAGGCATGATTCCATTGGAGAGAAAGATCAACATTTTCTCATACCACGTGGTTGGGCCCATGTCTTGGTCAAATTCTTGTACAATATTAAAAAAAATTTGCATCTAGAAATTGATAATCGATGCCCTCTGATGGTTCTTTGAAATGAGGGCAAGATAAGGAATCTAGAAGGGCATGAGAAGAGCTAAGTTGACACACTATATCGTAGTCAAATTCCTGTAAAACTAGGACCCAAGAAGTGATTTGCCCAATCAAATTATGTTGGTTTACCAAATAAAGTAGCAAAAAATGGTCAACATGAAAAAAAATTTTGCGTCCTAATAAGTAATGTTGAAGTTTCTTGATTGAGTATATCAATTCGAGTCATTCCCTTTTAGTGACCAAAAATTCTTGATTGATTAGATTTTTCCAAGGCATTTCCTTTCAATGATCAGAATTTTTCTCTATTGGAGCAGGTCTTCAACTGACATAGTAAACATGTAGAAAGTAGGCACAGTTTGCCTTCTACATCAGCACACTTCCAATAGCAATATCAGATGTATCGACAAGGAAATGGAATGTTTTATTCCAATATGGTAATTGTAATATGGGCACCTATGTTAGAAGATCCTTAAAATGTCAAAAGGCAAGGTCCCAATCAAGATTCTACCAAAATTATTTTGGATGAGTATGTGCCAATTTGTTAAGTGGGATTGTAATTTCCACCAAGCATCTCAAATGGCAGCCATGCCATCAAATTCGAACTAAAAATTGGAGCACTTCCTTCGAGGTTTGGGGAATAGGTGCTTGGAGTACAGCATTAAATTTATCTAGGTGGACTAAAATACACTCCTAGGAAATTATGTGACTTAAAAGTTCCCCACACTTATTCCTGAACACTGACTTTTCCATGTTGAGTGGGAGCTTAACTTCATGACATCAAGTAAAGGATGGGTGTAGATGCTATAAATGTTGCTTCATCTACCCCAAAACAAAGAATTCATATTAAAAGGTGCACACAACAACTCCATCAATTACTCATAAAATATCCATTGCATACAACATTTGAAGGTACTTTCCACAATTCTTAGAACAAACAACATTATAGTGCAAGTAAAAACACCCAAGCTTTTAATAATTGTTATTTTTACAATTTCAATTTTGACGATCCAAAATTGGTTATATCCACTAAATCCATGAAAAAATGAATTCATTTCTCTACCAATAACTTCATCCGACATGGTATCCAAAAGAGGCAAGGGAAAGGGGTCTCAGATTGTGCTTGTATTTATTTTTCAATGCTGAACACAAATGCACAATTTCCTATTTTTTTCTTTAGCACAATCACAATTGGTGACACCCACTGGGGATAATCGATAGCTACTTATTCCTTCATCGACTTGGCTCATGAGTAGGTAAGTATATTTTTTCCAGTTCCATATCGGGGTTGTATCTATTTGCTGCTCTCGGAGGGGCGGACCTCTTGAGGTTCTCATTATCGAGTACCTCACTACTTGAACATGAGCTGATTGGGGGCTTCAAGATGCTACTAACGGTGGATAGATTACTTGCCTCCTCACATTCTCAATTGTTATATATATGCTCCTTTGAGTTTCTTGGAATTGTAGGTTAGTGAAACCGGAGTCCTTGCCCTTCTTAGGGATGGTGTCTAGAGAGACTTTTTGAAACAACTCTTATGAACATGGGTTAACCATTCTCACCGGCATACTTGTGAAATATACACAGCCCATTTCTCTTATTTGGTTATTCACTCCTCTGCTCGAATGTACCCACAACACATATATGATATTCTGAAGAATAAACGATAGACCTTTAACACTCAAGGAACAGCACATGTGACATACGCACACATTGCAATTTTTCTACACATATGTATGTGCTCCGTCTGTGCATCCTCGATATGATCATTACTATAGAGGTTCTAAAGTTTTTGTCTACTAAAAGCTTGTCACGTCTTGACTATTGCTCCTTGAAGATTTCTTTTCAATCATCTGAACTAAGAAATCATATGGAGGTCTAGTCAAGGTCTACAACAATGGGCCTGCCACACCTTAAAGGAGGGACTATTTTTGCTTGGTTTGCTTTTCATGCTAACAGAAGCCTATAATGGGAAATTGATTATGGAAGTCTTGCTATCACCCCACCTCGCTTGTTTATCAGCTAGCCATGTTTATAATCATGTAACACTTATTCCTTTAAGCATCAGTGTAGCAACTAGTTGAAGACGATCTAAATGCTCTTTTGATTAGTGTTTCCACTGGTTATAGCATGAAAATCTTGCAAGTAATTGCCCATGCATAAACCCCAATTATTGTAACATAACCCTTGTAACATAGTAGGAAATTAGTGTTTTTCAATAAAAGTGCCGGTCTCTTGTGTGAAAGGACCAATTCTAGGGCACATGTATATAAGTCACTTGGTGACTCTTATAAAAGACTTTTTAGCCATTGTGAGAATTGAAGCTGATTTTCAAATTTGCCTCTTTCCTACTGATTATCTTCTTCTCCAAATGCTTTTGTGTGTGTAAGATGCTAGAAATGTGTGTGTAGAACTGTTGTCTACCTTGTCTACCCCTTCCCATCACTTTTGAATGACTATAGTGCATGTGTGAGCCTCGAGGAGTTGTGTAGTAGGTGTTGGTACTTCCTGCCATTCACTATTTGAAGTTCACTTCACCATTAGATGTGTCTTGTTGAGAGCTTTGAAATGAACCTACTATTGACCATATTCGGAGTTCTGAGTTGAGAGAAAAGTTTGAATTTGTGTGTACTATTACAATAGGTATCGCAACGTGCATTTTCAGAGAATTAGTGAGTTGGAGAGGTAGTTGGGACATGTCACATGCATTGTAGCATTGATAATTCACTTCCCATCATGTGTGCACATGTCTTCGTACACTTGGTACGTCTAATATCTCGGATTGATAATTAAACGTGTATTAATCCACCACTATATGCATTTGTGGGGCGATTGAGGTACAGTCTCATCGACACAAGTCCCCAAGGCTTGCAACTTAGGTACACATGTTTTTGGCATGGTTGCCAGGGAATAGCCCAATCAAGGTTCCTTCATGATGGTTATAGCTATGGAGTGAATGAGTTGCACTTGTAGAGGTGATTTCAGCTAGTGGCAAGTCATTAAATATTTCAACACTTGTTACTTGACACTTTTGGAGTGTGCGTAATGAGTTCTTAGGGTTAGGAGAGAGAGAGAGAGTGAGAAAGAGTTAGGGTTAGATAAGAGAGAGAGAAGTAGGAATAGGATAGGTAGGACACCTTGAGAAAATCCCAAGAAAATTTAGTTCTTTTTCAATTCAAGCACTTGGTCAACTAAGGCCATAAAACCTAAAAAAACACTAAATTTACAGTCACTTGTCTTGAGCAAGTAGTGAGGAGAGAAGCGATCGGTATCGCAAAAGCAGTATCGCGGAGAGTGGGTGCCTTGCTAACATTGTGAGCACAAAACTGGGAAGAGATACCCTTGAAGGTGAGCACATTAACCCTACAACCTCAGAAAATCGAAAGAATGCACAATAACGTGATTTAACACATAATCAATATTGCGGGGTAGGAAAAAAGGGTTGGAGTGAATTTTTGTGTGGCACAATTAGTTAAAAGGGAAGAGGAGAGAGGGATACACACTTTGCATAGAAAAATTTAAGTTTTGACCAGATTTGGCTACAATATCCCGATCGGTTGAGTTTTGGTATCGCGATACCAAAATTCTTTAGTATCGCGATACTCGCCTAGTATCGTATTGTGAATACCCCTTGAGTTATCATGATACCATTAGGTATCGCATATCGCCAAGTTGAGGTATCGTGATCGTGGTTCAAGTGGTGTCGTATCTTGCACCTTGTGGTATTGTATCATGATCCACCAAACTGGTATCGTATCGTGAGCAATGAGGTATCATATCATGTAGGGCTCGGTATCGTATCGTGCCTTCGATCTCGTGGTATCGTATCATCTTGGTACTAGTATCGTATCACAAGATAGGTCGGTATCGTATTGTGACCTCACAAAGGTATTGTAGCATGTGTAGTTCTAGTATCATATCACCTTGTTCAGTAGTATCATATCGCCACTATTGGTATCGCCTTGGTAGTATTATATCATCAGAGTGGTATCATCTATAGTGGTATCACCTGTAGTCGTATCGTATCATGGGAAACTGAGGTATCATATTGTGCTTATCCAATATCGTGCATCATCTATTGTTGGTATCTTTTGGAGCAATATCGCTTCTGAAATGAACTCTGAGAAGAAATACGATAAAGCTAGGGGAAAGAAGAGGGAGGAAATATACTTAAAAGGTGAATGAACGTAAGGTCAAGATGGGTACTAGGTAGTTGAAGAAGTGTCATTTCATCAATAAGAAGTGCAGCCCAAGCAAGCCATCACTCAGTCTACTCAAACATGTCAAGTGACTCAGAGGAGGAACTACCCATGGCCTTAGAGGACATGCATAGATCAGTTCCGAGGGAGAGCTTTATGTCCACCATAGAGGGAGAATATCGGACCTCAGTACATGTCCACCAACCTACAAGGAGTCCCTATTTACTTGGATGGCATAAATAGGTCTGTAGCACGAATGGTAAACTCTACGGATTTAGAAATAGTTCCGAGGCCCGTCGTCAAATATGAAGGAGGAGTTTATATGGAAAAAGTGGGTCAGATATATGTAGTGACTGAAAATCCTAACCGGATCAATGATAGGGGGAACTAGAAGGACAAGGAGCTTCAGAGAGACCTAATGACGACAACACTATGACTACCCCAAGGGGCAAGTCCATAGTGACTCAAATCTTGAGAGGGGATCTAATACCTCAAGATGATTATTTGGTGGATGTGTATTTGATCCATGGGTCAGACCTACTCTTGCAAACTAACTCACCCAAATAGGGAGAAGGGTTAAATCCAGAAATTATATATGAGTTGAGCAATCCAGAGGATGCATCTAGAGTCACATACCTTGACCAAAACCAAAGGAGACATTGGTCGGTAGACAAATTCGATAGATCTTGTCTAAAGTACATGGGGTTGCCTATATTCCCTCCTCGAGAGCATGCAACTACCTCACAAAACCCTTTTGGATCCCATCAAGGAACATAGAACACCATTTTAGGTCAAACAAGTCAACAAAGCATCCCCACCAGAACCCATGTTCAGTTCACTATGCCAAGAATGAATCCCCACAACCAAGCTAACCCAGGGATAGGAAATGCGAATAGACCACCCGTTAGACCAAGACCGCAACCCGGTGTAGGACCAGGAATGCAACCACTAAGACTGACAGTCCCGATAGTGATCAAACCCCCAAAGCCAGTGAGAAGGCTGAGACCAATACAAGTTGCTAAGTGCATGAGAAATCATTATGATGGCACAGGAGAGCCTTATGACCATATCATCAAATTCAAGCAAGTGTTGCGAGTGGAACAAGTTGATGATTTTTTTGTGCAATATGAATCCTTTGGCTAACCCTCACGCGAACAACCTTAACTTGGTTCCAACCCTTGGATCCAAACCGCTTCGGTAACATTGAACAATTCTTTTAGGAGTTCATTAGGGAATTCACCAAGCGAGGGATTAAGCACAACTCGTCATCATTGATTCACAGTTTCACACAAGCCCCAAATGAAACGGTAAAAGCTGCAGCCCAAAGATTTAACCAACATGTTGACAAGTGCCCAGTGACGGAGAGGTGATCACAACAAAAGATGATATCTCTATTTTTAGATGGATTGACTAATGGGACATTGAGAACCTTAGTCTACGTAAAACGGTTGCAAACATTGAGTGAATGTCTTCAACAATGCATTGGCCTAGAAGACAATTTAGCAGATGATCTCAAAAATACACAAAGCTCCACTAAATCAAAAGATACTAGGAGTACGGTGACATCTAGTTCAAGTAATGTGGAGGAATTAGCAAAATTGGTGGCAAAAAAATTAGAAGTGCATGGAGAGAGAAACTATCAGAACCCCCCAATGAAAATGCCAATGTCGAGATGCACCCAGTGCAGTGGGGACCATCCATCCCACACCTGCATGAGATGAGGTTTAGGTGTACAAAAACCTTACCCATACAACATGCAGCCACCTCAAGGACCCAACCTGTATTGTCATATTGAGTAGAAATATACTAACCACAATACTGAAAATTGCCCATTTAACTGACAACCAAGGGCAATGACTCAACCCCAATACACAATTTATGGATATCCTCCTAGGAAGCAAGGTAGAGAGGTTCCTAGATACAAACCTTACCCAGGAACACAAGGAGCACCCAGGCCATATGAACAAGGAGGATATGGACAGCCACAACCTGTGTTAGGACAACAACCACCCCTTCCACAAAATGTAGTGCCAGTCAAATACACTCAACCAGAGGAAAATTTGAAAAGAGCTATAGTACTAGCTATGCCTTTAGCTACTGCAAAAATGACAAATCAAGGATATCAGCAAACCTCGGGAGAATATTATCCTTACGACGCCAGTATGATAGAATACGACCAAACATATGAACAAAAATACTACGGTTATGAAGGTTGTGACAATTCCTATGGACCCGAATATGCAAATATCATGTATACCACACCTAAAGCACAAGCCCTTTGAGACCACCTATTAGACCACCTGCACCAAGAGGACCATGCTATCAATGCGGTGGAGAACACTTCATATGAGAATGCACATTGCCTTACAATCCACCACCCCCTAGAACATGGGAAGGATATTGCAATGATTGTGGTAAGGAGCACTGTTTAGAGACTGCTCCAAAAACCCTAATAAGGTTCAAAACACTACCTAGATTAATGTAATAGAAGTCATTGAATCATCTGGAAGTGACAAAGAATACACAGTACCACTAAAGACCATTACTCGAGCCCAAGCTAAGGGACAAACATTGAAAGGAATGGACTCTGAACTTGAAATGGAGAAAAGTGTAGGACCTAAGATTCAGATAGTGGAAGATTCAGAAGACCTCGGAGAAATTAACCAAACAAAGAAGATGCAAAAGTGGAAGAGTAGAAGAGAAAAACTTAGGAATAAATGGTTGAAGAAGAAAAATGAAGAGATCGAAAAAGTTGCAAAGGAGAGTAAGAAACTTCAGGAGCTAGATGCACAAGGAAATGCCCAACCGACTAATCAATCCTCAAGGTCGAACCAAGATCAATTCTAGCAGATCAAGTGCCAAAAGACTTGGATATGTGGTTGAAGGCTTATCAATTCAGAATCGCAACCGGACTGAGCATAGAGCAACATGAGAAACTCTATCCACAAGGAGAGCTAGAGAAGGAGAGATTGGCAATATGCAGGAAACTCATAGAAATAGCTCAAACCACACTAGACATACTACCCCAGTCCTTCTAGAGACAAGGATACCTGAAAGCCAGGTCAATGAAGGTCTAGAAAATAACAATAAAAAATAAGTAAAGGCACCACAAGAGGAAAGCCATGAAGAAAACTAATAGAGTAATAAGGAAGAACGGATATCTGTAATCTGAGAACTAGAGGCCAATTGGCCACAAGACTTGTGGGCCAAGATCCAAGAAGAACGATGGAAAAAGAATGAAAATTCACCACCACCTTTCGAAGAACTAGACACTTGGGAAAATCAATCGATACCAAATTTAGAAGAATCATACAAAGAAGTGTCCATTTTAGACACAAACAAGGAAGAATCGCACAACATTTACACGCTACCCGATTATATGGGAGAATACAACAGAAGATCAATAGTATTCCATGCTCCCACGATCCGGGGCAAGGAAGATCGGTCTCAGGATAAGACATTGCACAATTTAGCAGAAATCAAGAAGACTAAGATACAATGCTTATTGACAATCAAAGAATTGCTATGAGCAAAGCCCCAATTATGGAAGCAATTAGTCAGACACTTGAAAATAGATATTAGAGAACCTACAAATAAGAAGAAAGAAGTGAAAGCTCCATTAACCAGCCAAATCCAAATCGATAAAGTTGGAGAATTTAGTGAGGGAGATGAAGGTAATATGTGCCTACCCATCACCTTTAATGGATATATGACCAAAGCCATCTTAGACATCGGAGCAGGTGTAGGCATAGCCACAAAAGAAATTTGGGAAAAATGGGGGAAAACTTGCCCTACGATCCACATGCATGAAACTTTAGCTAGCAGACGGCCACGTAGAGAGACCCCTAGGAATTTTGGAAAAGATCAAGCTGACTACCTGTGGAGTAGAGTTTGAACATACCCTAGCTATATGCCACTTTAGAAAAGCCAATAATTACAAAATGATCTTAGGACAAACTTTTATGACATAACTCAGAGTAGTACAAGATTGGGGAAGAGATGCATTGTATTTGTAATGCCAAGGGACAACCCGAAGATAAATCTACATACCTTTTCATATAGGGATGTGCCTCCACTACAATGGAATCCCATACATAGAGAAGAAGATGATTTCTCAATTCACAGTGCAGGATCTAGTGAACAATCATGGATGCACAAAGATGCTCGATTATGGATGTGCAAAGAGGCAAAATGAGAGGAAAACAACTCAATTGTGACCAATAGGAACATCAAAATTATCGACCCATAAAAGACCCAACATACATGCGTCAAATTTTCCCAGATGAAGCATTCGAACCACACGGATGGATGGAAATACTAGCCACACTAGATGTGTGTGTAAATGAGGAAGTATTAACTACGAATGAGTGTGTAGATGAAGAAGGTTATGAGGTAAATCTTTACATGGTAATCTTGCACAAAGTGGAAGCAGGAGAAGAACTCAAAAAAGAATGGAGTGAGGACTATTAAAGTATAGAAATGGAACCATAATTCGATTTAGAGGAACCATATTTAGAAGCAATTCAGGCAAGAATTAAAGAAGAATCACCTATGATGTTCATGATAGAAGGTACTCAGGCAAGTCAAGACAAAGAGGAGATGCTAGAAAAAGTAGATCCACCACTAGATCTTTTGAAGTTCTAGAACATTTTAAGAGATAAAAAGTAGAAGAACGAAAAATAGCCATTCAAATGCCCAAGAGAGAAGCAACCAATGGAGAAGCTTACGATAATAAGGAACAAACTAAGAAAGTGATAGTAGCCATGCAAGAAGAGGAGGAGAGATGTACATACATTGGAAAAGATGTATCTCCGGAAGAAGAACAAGAATTGATAGAACTAATAAGGGAATACAGGATGTATTTGCATGGACCTACAAAGACTCAAGGGAGTAGATCCATCCGTATGCTCTCATAGGATCCCAATGACACGATGCAAAACCTTCAAAGCAACACCCATGCACATAAAAATGATGTGTATTTGACAAAGATTAAGGAAGAGATTGACAAACTACTAGCAGTAGGCTTCATTTATGAGATAGAGCACATAGAATGGGTGTCACCTTTAGTTGTAGTACCCAAGAAGAATGGAAAACTAAGAGTCTGTATTAACCTAAAGAAAGTGAATGCAATGACCATGTGTGATACCTACCCATTACCAAACACCGACCATCCATTGGAAAGAGTTGCAGGCAAGGAAGTCTATAGCTTCCTCGATGGATTCTCTAGGTATAACCAAGTAGCCATTGCCAAAGAGGACCAACATAAGACATCTTTTGCTATTGAGTGGGGAGTATATGCTTTTAGAGTGATGCTATTTGGGCTCACCAATGCCCCTGCAACCTTCCAAAGATTGATGTGTCATGTGTTCAAGGAATTTTTAAGGAAGAGTATGGAAGTATATGTAGATGATTTGTGCACCTACTCCAGTCAAAGAAGTGAACATGTTCCAGAACTAAAGAGGATATTCGAAAAATGCTGACAATATCGAGTATGCTTGAATGCAGAAAAGTGCATCTTTATGGTGAGGCAAGGGAAGATCTTGGGTCATATTGTATCAAAGAATGGAATTTCCACAGATGAGGATAAGATTAAAGTAATCTTAGAACTACCAAGACCTAAAAATGCAAAGGAAGTACAAGCCTTTATGGGTCATTGTGGTTACTATCGTCGATTTATCCACATGTATGTTGTAATTGCTAAACCTCTATACGGGTTATTAACTCAATTTACTTGGACAAAGGAATGTGAAAAAGCATTTAATGAACTAAAATCATGACTAAGTTCAGCCCCTATCTTAAAGATACCCAATTGGAATGAACCATTCCATATTCACGTGGATGCATCTAATTATGCAATAGGGTGCATACTAGATCAAACCGCGGACGAAGGAAAGTTAGATCATCCTATCACATATGCCAGTAGACATTTAAACCAACCAGAGAGAAATTACACCACGATGGAAAGAAAAGGCATAGGAATGGTGTATGCAATCAAGAAATTTCAACATTACCTCCTAACCAAAAAATTCAAGTTCTTTATCAACCATCAGACATTATTGTATCTCGTCAATAAGCCTTGTAATATAGGAAGGTTAGTGAGATGGTTCCTATTGCTGATGGAATTTGATTTTGATGTAGTAGTCAAAAAAGGAAATACTCATGTAAGGGTGGATCATCATCTCGGATGACACACGGAGAACCACCCAATGGTGTAGCTGATGATCTACCAGACACATACTTATTCAACCTAGAAGTATGTCTGAAATGGGTGGAAAAGTTAATACCAATCCTCACACATGGCCACACTATAGGATCAACAAAGATACCAAGAAAGAATTGTTGCAATCATGGAACTTACATATTGTGGCAGGAAATTTGTACTACAAGGAACCAAATGGCATACTATTGAGATGTGTTGAAGAAGCTGAACAGAAAAATCTGATGGAGCAAGCTCATGTGAATCGATGGAAAACTGATAAAGGAGTTCATGGAACATTAAGAGGATTGAAAAGATTGGGCGTATACTAGCCATACATGCCAAAGGATGTGCATGACCACATTAGCAGTTGCCAAGAATGCCAGGAGAATGCCCTAGAGGACCATGCATCTCTACAATTCTTGACAATAGCTCTAGCATGGAGTAAGGCATTGGTAAAATTCTTGAAAACACACGAGCATGAGGAAGGAGCTAATCTAGCAAGGAAGCAAACTCTAGAAGAAATGGGCAAGGACTACACAATAATGGTGTAGCTCAGTGATGAGTAGCACCTCCTTTAATGTCAATCCAGGAAGACGTGAGGATGGTATGAAGACCTCGAGCAAGTGGCGGCACAAGTGCGTGAGTGAGAAGCACACTAGCATGCACACACATACACACACACGTGCACACACGGCAAGACAAAGAGTGAGAAGCAATGGAATTCTTAGTTTACTTTCAAAAAGCTCTTACAAGTTTGTTTCAATTACAATCTACCTCCAAAAATGAGCTCTCTAGCTCCTTTTATAGTTTTTGACTAGCTTTGGCCCTGTCCAGACCTAGTGTCCGGCCTAGTTAAAAATTAGGTTCTAGGGCTTATTTGAGGGCTCAAACGAGATCTTAAAAATAAGAAAATTGGCAGGTAGATACTTCTAAAGCTCCTCAAGCTCAAGGACTCCTTGGCTTGCACAAAATGGAGCTACAAAAATATGAAATGGTATTTACAATGGTGTTTAGCGATTAAAATCACTATTTATGTAGGGATTTTCTCTGTTGATTTGTCATACACCTCTTTGAGCTCCCTACTGGCTCTTTCTTCTTGTGTGCTCAACTCCTTGATGTCTGAAAATTTTAGATGGCCTACTTGCCAGATCTTCTTTGACTGCCATGTCTGCTTGTGCTGTCCCTTCGCTCTGACTCTCTTCGTCTTGTGGCTCCTTCGGTTCCCTGACTGCTGCCAACACCCCCCCCACTCTCGCGTCTGTCGCCCCTGACAGACCCTTGTCTAGAGGGTTTTTGAACATAATATTGGACGACATCGGAGGCTAGGTGGTGTTCTTCGAGTCGTAAGCCGCGTGCTAGATCTGTGAGCAAATCATCCCAATTCACAGGTCCGGGAACATCTGGATGAGGCACCCTCAATTGTTCTGAGTAAATAGTTCTCTCCACAGCAAATAATTGGAGGAGATGTGATGGTCTGGGTATAAAGATTTCGGAGTGATATTCCCAGAATCCTGTGATGAACATCTCCTCAAATGTCTGTTTAAAGCAGGCTGGGAGGTACTTGATTCTGGCGTGCCAAGCATATATTACTTCAATTGACGGGGTGGTACTCATATCGTACACTAGATCCTGGTTTCCTGTCACAACGCCTGCACCTGAGAAGTGAGGGTCCTTAATGTTCTTAAACGTCCTGAAAGTGATCAGCATTAATTCAAATATTTTCATACACATCTGGGCCATCACATCAGGATTATTGCGTAGCCGAGTACTCCAGTGACGGATTGTAGAAATCATGTAGTTGACCGTGGGGGGTCCTCGTGGAGGTGCTAGATAAACATAATTCCCATTTTGCACAGGCTTTGATGTCTCTGACGGCAATAGTGAATTCAGGCCAGGTGCGTCGTCGAAGAACTGGAATGTAACAAGGGTTATACTTAATAAACAACGGCATATTATTCCAGGTTCGGACCATTTCTGGATACGTTTCCAAAAGCCTGATTCTCCAGGTGGGTTGATGGATGGACCCATGCTGAGCACTTTCCGGTATATCATCTGGACCAAATTGTGTAGCAAATGTGGGAGGCTTGCCACATTGTCGTTGAATCTCCGCGTTGTAATCGGCCAAAAGTATACAGAATGGCACATATTGGTCATTATTGGTGCCGATCCATCTATGATGAGACATGCTTCTGAAATATTCAGACTTTATGACAGTTTCTTCTAAGTTCGCTAGTGATTGGATCTGAATGGCCACCCGTTCTTCGTGGGTGTTCGCTGTCCTTTCCAGTGTTTGAAGCCACTCGGGTGCTTCCACTTCCAATGTGTCTAGTCCCTCTGAGGTTCGTCGCCCGCCTGGCATTGGCATAGGAACATAAGGTTCCTCGTACGAATCATCTACCTCAATAGGGACCAACTCTTCTTGCTCTGGTTCTACCACTAGAGATGGCTGCCTCTCGTATGTCAGTAACCTCTGCTGTAAGTCTGCTACCTACTCAGTTAAGGCCTTTACTTCATCTGAGGTGGAGGTTGATGGGACACTCTTCGGTTGTTCCTCCTGTTCCTTAAGTCTGCTCTGAAGTGTGTCACGCTCTCTTTCCAAGTCATCATGGGCTTCCAGGAGATCTGCATAGCTTTCCAAAATGGTTTTCATCGTCTCCGTGGGAACTACTTTGAACTGCTCTAGATCTATCTCGTGAGGGGAGCCTTCCATTGCCGCTTCCAGATTCTCTTCATTTTGTTTTTGCAGTCTTTTGTTCTCCTCCAGTGCTGTGGCCATATGTTTCCTTAGTAGCGCCAAGTTGCGTCTGACTCGTAGGTTATCGGCCTGGTATACTTCGAGCAAGGCTTCTAGTTGTTTGACTCCTGATTCTGTCGATGGTTGTGGTGCCTCCAATAGTGTTTGGTGAGCCTGCTCAAGCGTTGTATAGCGTTGATTCACTTCTGCATTTTCCTCTTGTAGAATGTGAAATTGCCTTTGTAAGTTCTGGTGATGTGTTGTCAGTTGTTGATACCGGCCGTCCAGAGCTCTGTACTCATTCTGAAGCTGATATACGCATTGATTTAATGCTAAAAATATGCTATTTACATTAAACGATGCTCGGAGGGGTGAAGATGCAGGGGGAATGGGGGCGGGAAAGGGAGTTGTGAATGATGTGGATGCAAGTGGAGATGTGGGTGGAGGGGGTATGGGAGATGAAGGTGGCATGGGGGGAGGGAGCGGTGCTGTGGCAGGAGATGTTTCCATAGTGTCAATTGTTTGAGTGACAGTGTAGATGGGGATCGTGGGTGGAGTGGATGTGACGTCAGTGAAAAGAGTGGTGAAAGTGGGCATGGTGACTCCCCCGAATTGGATTCCCGGAGAGAGTGGGATACCCATGACAATGGTGGTTGTAGTGGACGTGGTGGTGCTAGTGTCATGTGGTGGAGTGAATTGTGTAGTGCGAGGTGGGGATGGTGGTCAGAGTGGTGCTTCCTGATGTTCGTCTGCTTGCGTTGTCTCTCCTGGTGCTGATACATTGATATGAATTTGTTTCCCGGACCTCCTGGGACGAACGGGAACCCTCTTCTCAAATCTGTGAATGTAGGCCATTGCCTCATGGATGGCCTCATCCACTCCTACTGCGTCGGCATGAAGGTTTATGGACTCAATGAACATATCGTCCACACCTTCCTCAGCTAGCAACTGGTTCATGAGTTTCTTGCCCGCTTCCAGTGACATTTTATGTTGTTCTTGAAGTAGTTGCATGGTTCGATATAGTCTTTTGATTTGTGCCGAATACGCAGGGGCACTTGCCAGCTCGAAAAGCTCGTCATATTCTTGTTCCTCGTAGGCTTCTTCGTCTTGTTCTGTCTCTTGTTCCTCGACGTCGACTTCTACCACTTCTGGTCGGGTGGGGGCTGATGTTGTTGTCTGGGGTTGTGGTTCCTGAGCACGTTCTGTTTCCGTCTCGAGATTAGAGTCATAGATCAGTCTAGCCACTTCTTCATCAGTAAGATCGTTGAGAGTAAAACCCTGTGGAAATTCCAAATCTGATGGGACGGGTGGAAATACCAGATTAGGTCCATCTGTGCTTGGTCTTGGTAGCCGGATTGTGAATGGCCTAACACGTCGTGTCTGGGGAGGGGTAATTTGGGTTGTAGTGGTGGCTCCCCTTGGTTGAGCACAGGGTAATTGTACTCCCCCCCTCATCTTCTTTGATGGGGGGCTTGCTGCTGATAGTCTTCTCTGGAATTCCTGAGCGGGGCCATATGAGTGCCCGCTGAATAGGCACGTCATAGGCCAGACATCGGTAGATTATCTTTGTTAGAGCGCAACATCCATGAAGCACATTTTTCTGCTTCTTGTTCCACCTTTGATGGGCTAGGTGGATCTGATCTATGATCCAATGTGGCACATTGATGGGAAGGCCTTCTGTCTCTGCCAGATACAAGCTGAACCATATTTTCTTTGGAGGCATGGTGAATCTTTCCTGGGCGGGGAAAGCAAAATGTTGCATGACGGTCCGCAGGTGAAGAGCAATGGTTGGTGTCATCGCTACCATATCCTTCAACTTATTAAGATCTTTGTGTTTCATTCGACCTGGAACCATGGTTTCCTTTTCAGTGGGGATGTGCATGCCATACATGCCCAACGCTTCTCGTACCAGATTAAGGGTCAGCTTGAATCTTTTAAGCTCATGACCCGGCAGCAGTGAGGGCAACACAAAGGCGCTGTCGCCTCCCTTGGCCCTGCTTGGCGTGATGGTACTGATCAGATATGAACATCGTAAGAAATCCGGCTTTGGTAAGTGGGCCCTGAAATAACTGTCCACACCGGCTTTGGTCCATACTGATCGCATGACTTTGGCGTTCTGATAGCTTTCAAACTCGCGCGTGAAAAAGTGGTATCGTCCCCATTTACCATTAAATTCCAATTCTGCTTCCCAGAAATAGGTTCCATCGCCCAATGGTCCAGCGACATCACTGAACCAATGAGCGTGTTTACCCACTTGAGAAGTGTGCCCTTGAGGAGGATCCTGAATGGGGAGCACATGCACCGCTTGAAGTTCTTGCGGCCTTTCGGTGAGATGTGGCTCAAGGAGGAGTGTCTCTATGTCCACAATCTGTGCACCGGATCCGGCTTGAGAACTGGCACCTCCTGCTTCTGCCATGGCCCTGCTTGCTGGTTGGTTCTGTGAGAATATAGAACCACGTGTTAACATCGTAATGGACAGAATAAATCCGTTGTTGTCCCCGTTACAACATTAACATGAGGTAGATGATGAGTTAGTGGTTAGTAAGTGCACGAAGACAGTGTGTGTAGTTAATGCTTGGGTAGTCCTAGGAAACTAATGCAGTTAGTGAGGATGAATTCACAAATTGGGGTCGGGGGGTTTATTACAGGTCTTAGGCTGCCAAATGCAGTGGATGGGTTTTGTTCTTGGTTTCGTAGAGACTCTAGAGAGCTTTATAGGTGTATCGTCTTGAAAATGAGGCCTTTTAGGGACCCATTTACAAGCGATTATGTTCGTGCTCATGGGCCTTGGTGTGTTCCTGAGTGTTAGAAACGAGTAAATGCTGGCTGTGCGAGTGAATGGGTTACGCTGTATAGGTTGTGGCCTCGACGTAGCTATTTGCGCCCGCAAGCAAGCCTTAGGCACCCAAATTTGTCTTGATTGTGGGCTAGCCTTCATCGACTTCTTGGGCACCCAAATAGATTTCACGTTAGCAGAAGAATTTCTGAAAGACTTCTTATTAGTGTCATGTTGTTGGGTACTAATAAGAGGCTTTGCCCGTGTGGTTGGCTTGAGTGCAACCGGGTGTTCGCCTTTCCGCATCCACACTTGGTTCACTTGCTGAGACATTTTGCTGCGAAGGTCCTTTTGATTTCCGGCATAGGTAGTACTCTGCTTCTTCTGCCTTTGATCCACCTTTGGTGGCTGCCTCCTTCTGGCCTTTGGAAAAGAAGGGAGCTCCGTTTCATCCCTGACTCCTTTTTTGAGAATATCATTCTTCTGCAACACATAGTTTTGGACAAGAACAGCATGGTCAACTTTATGTGCACCCCTGGAGGGACCAGGAGTCTGTGCCTTTCCTAGTTCCTTGAGTGCTTCATTATCTAACTCTACTGTAATTCGACTATGATTGACCCATACCTGAAGAAGTCCACTTCTTAGGTTTAAGTTGACTGCTTGGTCATAGATCCAGTCTTGACCCAAGACAAGGGGTTCCGTGAGGTCCTCATCTTGACACACTAGTACTTTAACTGTCATTGCCTCATCATGAATGTAGAGGGGAAGTTCCACCTCGCCCATGCAAGGGGTTTCCACGCCTCCCAATCCTATGAGATATGCTTCCACAGGATTGACAGTTAACTGCAACTCTTGACAGTAAGACACTCTAACAGCACTAGTAGCTGCACCTGAGTCAATCAAGGCTCTTACGGTCCTTGCACTCTTTCCTTGTCCTATATCTAGGGTTATGAAAGGACGTCGATCAATGATCCTATGCGAGCTTGTTCCTGCGACTTCACACATTGCCATATGATATCCTTGATCTGCATAGTCATTTGTTCTAGGCTGATCTCTACCTTGCCTTCGTAACTTCATCCTTCTAATGCGTTCTAAAGCTTCTGCTTGAGCTTCTTCTTGAATTCGTTTTTCTTCCTCTTTGCGTTTCTTAGCAGTGTTGAGTCGGCTGAGCATTTCCTCCGTGAGGGGTTCCTGATACAACTTGACTCTGCAACCGCTAATATAGTTTGGGAGAACATCACCCTCTAACGTGGCTAATTGCACAGCTCCACTTGTGGAGATCCTATTAATGATCATGGGTCCGTAGCCTCTCTTTTCTAGCTTCCTTGCGTGTTGTTTCAGTGTGTAGACTAAAACTAGATCTCCTGCTTTCAAACCCTTATCCTTCACATGGGCATCAAAGTATGCCTTCTGTCTCTTCTTAGCTGCATATATCCCTGCAGCTGCTCTCAGTCTTGTTTCTCCTAATCGTTCAAGGTCAAAAAGTCTAGAGGAGAGTTCATGACCCGTCCATTCGTGCTCTTGTGCTACTCTCAATGTAGGAATCAAGAAGTCCAAGGGTAGCACAGCGTTTTGGCCAAATACCATCTGAAAGGGTGTGGCTTGGAGTACCGTTTTATAGGCAACTCGGTATGCCCAAACAGCATGGTGTAGCTGCTTGTCCCAATCAGAGCGTTTCGTGTTCACTAATTTTGTCAGTACATTGCATAAGATCTTATTGGTGCTCTCAGCCTGTCCATTAGCTTGAGGGTGATAGGGGGCAGACTTCTTGTGTATTACCAAGAATTCTTGGAGTAGATTCTCAATCACTTCGTTCAAGAAGTGAGTGCCTCTATCACTTACTAGCTCTATAGGTAGCCCATATCTTGTGAGTACATTTTCAAACAAGAATTTAGCAGCTGTCTGAGCGTCATTCTTTGTCGTGGCTTTTACCTCTACCCATTTAGTTAGATAGTCTGTTGCAACAATGATGTATTCTGCATGAGAACCCTTAGCTGGGGGATTAATAGGACCTAGGAAGTCTATTCCCCACTTAGAGAATGCACGTCCACCCATCATAGGTTTCAGTGGCATCTCATCTTTGCGTATAGGATACTGAGTCCTCTGACAGACATCACACCGTTTCACATAGGTATGTGCATCCATGTGAAGGGTAGGCCACCAGAAGCCCGCAAATAGTATTGCCTTGATCACCCGATCTGGTCCAAAGTGTCCTCCTGCTACACCTTGGTGAGCAGTTTCCAAGATCTTAAGATATTCACTTTCGTGGACACATAGTCTTAAGTAACCATCTTTACCACGCTTATATAGATTATCACCAATGAGTGAGTAATCCCGGGCTTCTTGTTCTAGACTCCTTTTCCTAGCCAGAGTCATGTCTGGAGGGAATGTGTTTGTCCTCAGGAAGGATACTAGAGGTTCACTCCAATCTGGCACAATGGATACTTGATAAAGAGTGGCGTGTTCCACAGGTGGTTTAGTGCAGCAGATTGGGCATTCCTTGCACAACTTTTGGACATCAGCTTCCATAGTTGGCCAATGTACTCCGAGTCTCTTTAGCGCCTGTAAAGTTCATTGCTTTGAGTAGTGTTGCTCTAACGCACCTACATGTGCTAATTGCAACCATTTAGCGTACTCATCCTCTTCTACGCAACAAGCCAAGATCCCTTGATCTGTGTGCTTGTACATACTTCCCGCCATGATGAGGTACTTTTGGGCTTTTACAACCTCTCTATTCCTTGTGTTTACCACTGGATGATTAGGCCCATATGTCAACACTGGTACCAATGGCTTAGCCCACTGCGGCACCACTTCCAAATTAAATAAGTAAGCATCAGGAAGGTCATCTGATACTCCTTGTGGGGCTTCTCCCGATGTGAGCCTGGAGAGATGATCCGCTCTTAAATGATTCCTCCCTTTCCTTACCACAACCTCAAAGTCATATTCCATTAGCAGGAGAAACCATCTCACTAATCTTCCTGTATTGCATGGCTTGTTTACAAGATATAACAATGCTTGGTGGTCAGTAAAAAACTTAAACTTATTTGCAAGCAAATAGTGTCTAAATTTCTTAACTGCATACACCATGCCTAAGCCTTCTCTCTCCGTAGTGGTGTAATTTCGTTCAGCTGCATTCAATTGTCTACTGGCATAGGCAATTGGAAGATCCATGTTACCTTCACCAGTAGGTTGTGCAAGCACACATCCAATAGCATAATTGGATGCATCCACATGAACGTGGAATGGCTTATTCCAATCTGGTGTGGTCAAGATTGGTGTTGAACATAATCTTCGTTTAAGCTCCTGGAAGGAATTCTCACATTCATCCGTCCACTCAAAGTTAGTCAGAAGTCCGTACATGGGCTTTGCAATGACATCATACATGTGTATAAACCGTCGGTAATAACCACAATGCCCCATGAAAGCTTGTACTTCCTTGACATTCCTTGGCCTAGGTAGCTCCGCTATGGCTCTCACTTTTTCTTCGTCAGTAGATATGCCATTCTTTGACACTATGTGCCCTAAAATCTTGCCTTGCCTCACCATAAAAACGCACTTTTCTGGGTTCAGGCAGACTTGATATTCTCTACATTTGTCAAAGATTTGTCTGAGTTCAGGGATATGGGTTTGTCTAATGTTGGAATGAGCACAAAGATCATCAACATAGACTTCTAAGTTTTTCCTCAGGAACTCTTTAAATACATGGCACATCAGCCTTTGGAAGGTAGCTGGTGCATTGGTAAGCCCAAATGGCATTACTCTAAAGGCAAAAATGCCCCATTCTGTGGCAAAGGCCGTCTTATGCTGATCCTCTGGAGCTATGGCTACTTGATTGTAACCCGAAAATCCATCAAGGAAGCTGTAGACTTCCTTGCCTACCACTCTTTCTAAGAGATGTTCTGTGATGGGAAGCGGATAGTTATCTCGAATAGTGGCTGCATTAACCTTCTTCAAGTTAATGCATACGCGTAGCTTTCCATTTTTCTTGGGCACCACTACGATGGGGGATACCCACTCGGTGTGCTCAATTTCATAGATAAATCCAGCTTCAACCAGTCTATCTATCTCTTCTTTGATCTTAGCAGCGTAATTATCGTTATATGTATAGGGCTTTTGCTTAGAGGGTTTGGCATCTGAAGTCATGGGGATGGTGTGTGGGCATATGTCAGGGTCAACACCTTTCAAATCCTTGTAACTCCAAGCGAATACATCTCTGTATTCTCTTAGCAAGGCAATTAACGCATGCTCTTCTTCCTCTGTGAGGTCATGGCCTATGTATGTGCATCTCTCCTCTCCCCATGCCTCTGGGGTTGAAATTCTACTTCATGGAAGTATTCTTCATCTGATGCAAATGGTGGGTCCATAATGATTGACTCTAGATCGGAGTCACTTGCATCCTCAAATGCATCAGGGCTAGGTTCGCATTCTTCTAGAACTGCCTCTCCCATGATTGGCTCTATGGAGAAGACTGAAATGTCATAGCCATCCTCATCACAGTGAGGTGTCCATTGTTCCTCATTGATGGCTACATCCATTGTTGCTAGGATTTCTGCCCAGCCATGGGGTTCAAATTCCTCATCAGGAAAGACTACAGGTGCATAGGCTGGGTCTTGGATTGATCTATGGGTTTCTTTCGCACCTACCTCTCTGGCCTTCTCTCTCTTCTCTTCTTCTACTGCTACCTTGCACATCCATAAGTGGGTGTCTTCATGCATCCATGAGGATCCTGATCCTATGGAATGCACCGATTCCGTATCATCTTTGGCTCTATGGATGGGATTCCATTGGATAGGAGGTACATCTCTATGAGAGTAATCTTTGAGATTTACTTTGGTTGTAACACCTAGGTGTTGCAAATACAAGGAGTTGGTTCCCCAGTCCTGTACCACTTGCAACTGTCGCATAAATGGTCTTCCCAAAATCATCTCATAGGCATGATTTTTGCTAAAGTCACATATAGCAAATGTATGCTCAAACTCGACACCACAAGTGGTGAGAGTTATTCCTTCTAGCAATCCTAAGGGTCTCTCAATATGACCATCTGCCATCTGCAATTTCATTCTCGTTGGCCTGAGTGCTGGCTTGCCCCAACGCTTCCACAGGGAAGTGGTGGCAATTGCAACTCCTGCACCTGAGTCCAAAATTGCCTTGGTGGTGTACTCCTGGTAAGTAATGGGAAGATAGGTGTTCCCTTCTTCACCTTCACACATATCTCATATCTTATCCAAGGGAATTTCTGGCACTGTCCTATGGGATCCTACCTGGGAACGAGGTTTGGCTATTTCTGGTACTTGTTTGGCGACATGTTTCCATAATTCAGGTCTAACCTTGAGTAGCTCTTCTAACTTGAGATTGCACTGCACGTTAGTGTTCTTCACTACCTCTGTGTTCCTAGGTATGACTGAATCTTCGTTTCTTACCATGACTGTAGGTGCTCTCATACAGGTGGACCTTGCTTCCCATGGGCCTGTGAAATGGGGTAGTTCCTGTAAAGAATTATACTCGAAGTCTAATCTTTCTTGAGATTGGATGCTCTCCTGCTCTCCGTAAATGGATGGGATGTCTTGTGGGAATTGGTCATGTGCATCATCCACAAGTTCAATGGGAGGAGGGACTTCACTTTCCTTAGCCCATTTGTCTTCTTGAATCTCACGTAGGAATTCTGGTGTGAACCGATTCATAGAAGATGATGTGTCTGGCTCCATAGAGATTGTGCCATTAGATTCTGCATTCTTTCTAGGGGGGGGGGGGGGGATTGTCTGGTTCAATGGAATTTGGCACATAAGCTTTCGGTGGGGGATGGGTCACATTTTTGCTTGCGTTATCTCTTTCTTGATTTTCTTCTTCCTTGGCCGATCTTGCAATTATGCCCTCTAACTTCTCCAGAAGTCCATCCAAGTGTAATTGCGTCTTGGCTGAGCCTGAGTAATTGAAAAGGCGACTGGCTTCAAACATAGTCTGAGCCAATGCGACCATTTTCGCGCAAAGCTTGGTTCTTTCTATCTCTAGGTCAGCTCTAGGGTAACACTTGTCATGATCAGTGACATTTGGCCCTTCTTGGATTCTGGCCTGATATGATTTAAGCATCATGTCTATATCTTCAGGAGTGGGATCAGCTAATACTGATCCTACTCTAGGGGGTGGTGGAATCATATGAGGTGGGTTGGAAGGTGGCGGTTCGGATGGCGATGGGAATGGTGGTGGTGGGATAGTGTGAGAGGGAGGTTGAGATGTGAGTTCAGTTATCCTGGCTTTGGTTTCTCTTATGCTTTCCTCAAGTTCACTCATCTTTTTAGCCCATTGTCTTTTCATTCTTTCCCGACTATCTTTCCACGCTCTAGTCCTTTTCTTTGTTATACTCTCGGTTTCACTAGCCTCTGGGTTCTTATCCTGGTTTACCCCTTGGTTCTGCTGCAATGCCTGAGCTCTAGTCACGACCTGTACTGGTGCAGTGGATGTCACACTTCCAGTGGAGTCTACCACCAACCCAATAACGTTAATAGGAGTGATTTTTGGCATATTATTAGGATTCTTAGGGCAGTCTCGTAAGAGATGCTCCTTTCCACATTCTTGGCAGAAGCCCTGAATTGTTACTGACTGGGGTTGTGTTGGTGGAGGTAAGGGACAATCACGAATGAGGTGATCTCCTTGGCATCTGTAGCACGGCCCTCTAGGGAATGGGGGTCTTACCTGCCTAGGTTGAGGTCTAGGATTGGGGTTTGCGTACATGACGTTTGTGTAATCTGACTCCCAACTAGGTTCATTTGGCTCTTCACTATAGTAGGACTCACCATGCTCAGGAGATTGCATGTAGTAAGCATGGGGACTATCGACATGTGTAGAATCAAAGCTATGGTCACTGGGGTCACTTTCAGAAAGCAATGGTGTTACAGGGACTATCACTCTATTCAGGTTTTCTTCTGCTGCTGCATATTTTACTGGGATCGCATTAGCTGGGGCAGGGGGTTGTTGAGCTAACACAGGCTGAGGCCTTTGTTGGTTTTGGTAGGGTTGCTGATACGGTTGTTGTGGCCTGCCATAGGGTTGTGGAGGGTATGGGTTCTGGTACCTTCCCTGCTGAGGGTATGGCTGAGGGTAGGGTTGCCTAACTGCCTGCTTGTTGTATGGGCAATCTTGTGCGGTGTGATTGGTGTATCTCCGTTCTATGGTGTAGTACTGGCTACTAGGATTTACTTGGGGCTGAGCCATAATGGGGCAGACATTCGCCATGTGGTCACCACCACAAGTATAGCACCTTTTCACAGGGGCAAACCTTGGGATTTGTTTGCTAGTTACACCTAATTTCTGAGCTACTTTCTCTGCAAGTTCCTCGATTGATGTGGATTGCGTGGAAGAGAGGCTAGAGGCACTATCCGATTCTCTGTATATCTTAGCAAGCTCTAACTCCTCCCCTAGGTTATCCTCAATGTCAATACACATGCGTACACACTCTTCTATGGTCCTAGGGTCTTTCAAGTACACATATGATCTTAATTTGGTACTTAGCAATCCATCCAAGAATAAGGCTACTTGCTTAGCTGGTGTAGGTAGCTCCGAAACAGGGCATCTTTCTAAGTATTGCCTAAATCTTCTTCCTGCAAGTCTCACAGTTTCTTGAGGGGTTTGCTTGAAACTGTGAATCAGCGAGGAGGTATTATGCGTTATGCCACTCTTAGAGAATTCAATAATGAAAGCCTCTAGGAGTTGGTCTATGCTTCTGAACTGCCTCTCATTTAGTGGTTGAAACCATGTCAGGGCAGTGTTCCTAAGGGTCAGACCAAAGGCATTGTATTGCATGAATAGATCCTCCACTTGTTCAGCTCTCAAGACTTGCCTAAACTCAGCCACATGATCGTATGGATCTCCAGTGCCATCGAAGTAGTTCTTCATGGACTTCACTAGCTGAGTCGGTCTCAAAGTCCTTGTGTGCTCTCTTGGTCGTGGTAGAGGGAACTCATCTGCAACTGCTGGGCCCAAGACCTTGCAGTGTGATTGACGCTAGCCTCTGAAGACCTAAGGCTTTGTCTCTCTCTTACTAGGTGTCGTCCTGATCTAAGGTTCATATGCCTAATTGATTAGCCCAATTTTTCCAGGTACAACCACGTTTCTGAGTCCTTTTGTATCGGTTACTTGGTTCTTTTTATGTTGATTATCGTGTTTATACTCTTGTCTGATGTCGTTAGGAACACTTGAGTTTAATTTCGCACTTTAGTTTGGTCGTTTCCCGTTAGGTTCTTTTCCTTTAAGGTTGTCGTTCACACACACACAGGTTATCTCTTGACTTGAACTTGATTTCTTAGATAGTCTTTGATTTATCTCGTGCCTATCGTTGCCTGGAATTACTTCTAACACTACCCGCACTTAGCCTAAACTAAGAATTGACAGAGGGTGTTGCGGGTTTTCCAACCTTGAGTTCCTTTCCTTGTATTGTTGCCCTGGGGTGCCCAGGACGCGTGTTCCCAAGCCTGCACTTACTCTTGCTTTTTGTACCCTTCGCTGCTCTCAAAGGACCTGTAAAAGGCCCACTGTTAGCTCAAGCCTTAAATTCAAAAGACAGAACCAATCACTTTCATTCAGGTAACACTTCACCAATTTGCACTATGAATTTTTGGACACAACTCTAGAGATCCCTGAATTTTTGTTCCCCCTGGGTATGGTCTACTTCAAAATACAGAAATCACAGCAAACGGATTTCGTATGAGGAAGTTATGCCAGTTCAGGGTTTTGGGGCTAAAACAGGATTCAAAACAGTTTAATCAAGCAGGCAAAAATTCTAAACTTGGGTTGTGGCCCCAACATGCAATGCTAACCCCGAGTGTTTGTCCCACACTTGGCCAAAATTTAGACCATCATTTTTGCCTTGAAAATTTGACCTAATTTGCCCTTCTAACGTGTTCGCAAAGTCTGTCGGTCGCGATTGACAGGTCAGTCGCGATCGATGTGTCGATCGCGATTGACAGGTCCGTCGAGGCTGTCAGTCGCGATTGACTGGTCAGTCACAATTGACAGGTGGGCTGAATTTTCAGTCGATCGTGGTCAAACCATCGTTGACTCTGTCAGTCGCGATTGACTGGTCAGTCGCGATTGACAGGGGTCTCGAAAAGTCAATCAGTCGTGGTCAAAGGATCGTTGACTCTGTCGGTCGCGATTGATGGGTCGATCGCGATGGACAGGTCGGTCGCGAGGGTCTGTCCGTCATGGTCAAACAATCGTTGACTGTGTCGGTCGCGATTGACAGAGCCGTCAGGGCTGTCAATCGTGGTCAAACAGTCGTTGACTGTGTCGGTCGCGATTGATGAGTCGGTCGCGATTGATGACTCGATCGCGATTGATACGTGTCACGCGTATGGTCCGTCGGTCGTGGTCAATCGGTTGTTGACTCTGTCGGTCGCGATTGACAGAGCCGTCGTGGGCTGTCGATCGCGATTGAGGTGTCGATCGCGATTGACAGATCTGTCCGTCGTGGTTTGTCGGTCGCGATTGACAGAGCGATCGCGATTGACAGAAATCTGAGGAATTTCAAAAAACTAAACACATTTTTGGGAAGCTCTAGGCCTGTAGATCATGGTTTTGCACTTTGTTTGGTGATTTGAGCGTTTTTTCTGTCGGTCGCGATTGACAGAAGTCGGCGACACACAGACAGTTACTTCAAAATCCGTACCTGCGCAGAGTGCTGGGGACGATGATGTGACCTGTACCTGCAAGACAGCTCAAGAAACATGCAAAAACAGCACACACAATTTCGCTCTCTCGCTCTCTCTCACAAGTGAAATGAGGGAAATGAGGTAGAGATGGTGATATACTCAAAAACTGAAATTTTCGCGATGATGGAAATGGAGGTGGAAGATGGTGATGAGGATGGTGAAGAAAAAACCAGAAAATAGATGAAAGTGAAGAAAATACCTACAACTCCAACGCGTCAACTCTACGTCTTACCATCACACGCTCGTCCTCAAAGCTCGATCCCCGGCAACGGCGCCAAAATTTGGTGTAGCTCAGTGATGAGTAGCACCTCCTTTAATGTCAATCCGGGAAGACGTGAGGATGGTATGAAGACCTCGAGCAAGTGGCGGCACAAGTGCGTGAGTGAGAAGCACACTAGCATGCACACACATACACACACACGCGCACATACGGCAAGACAAAGAGTGAGAAGCAATGGAATTCTTAGTTTACTTTCAGAAAGCTCTTACAAGTTTGTTTCAATTATAATCTACCTCCAAAAATGAGCTCTCTAGCTCCTTTTATAGTTTTTGACTAGCTTTGGCCCTGTCCAGACCTAGTGTCCGGCCTAGTTAAAAATTAGGTTCCAGGGCTTATTTGAGGGCTCAAACGAGATCTAAAAAATACAAAAATTGGCAGGTAGATACTTCTAAAGCTCCTCAAGCTCAAGGACTCCTTGGATTGCACAAAATGGAGCTACAAAAATATGAAATGGTATTTACAATGGTGTTTAGCGATTAAAATCACTATTTATGTAGGGATTGTTGATTTGTCATACACCTCTTTGAGCTCCCTACTGGCTCTTTCTTCTTGTGTGCTCAACTCCTTGATGTCTGAAAATTTTAGATGGCCTACTTGCCAGATCTTCTTTGACTGCCATGTCTGCTTGTGCTGTCCCTTCGCTCTGACTCTCTTCGTCTTGTGGCTCCTTCGGTTCCCTGACTGCTGCCAACAAATGGGAAAGCAATTATTTAAAAGAGGAAAGGACAATCAGCTAAGGCTATGTATCCATGAAGGAGAATATTTACCCATTTTGGAGATCGTGCACGTAGGTACCGAGGGGGACATTTTTCAGCTGAAAGAACTATAAAAATGATTCTCTTTGGAGGCTTGTGGTGGCCAACTCTACACATGGATGCCCAAACCTATGTACAAAGTTGTGAGTTGTGCCAAAGAACCAAGTATCCTATAAGAAGAGATGATATGCCTCTAAAACCCATGATCTACACAAGAGACTTTTCAAAATGGGGCATTGATTTCATAGGACCTATAAATCCTCCAACCAAGGGATCACATGTTGAATATATAATAGTGGCCACGGATTATCTAACAAAATGGGTAGAAGTGAAAGAAATGAGGAAAAATGACATGCAAACTACAGCAAAATTTCTCTTCAAAAATATCTTTACTCACTTTGGATTGCCAATAGAGATAGTGAGCGATAGGGGAACACACTTCATCAATGAAGTAATAGAATCACGGATGAATGAGTTTCTTGTGATTCACAAAAGATCAGCCTCGTACCACCCTCAAGCTAATGGTCAGGAAGAAAGTTCCAATAAAGTATTGTGCACAGTTTTAACCAAAATAATCAACAACCAGAGGTTAGATTGGGACAAACAATTGCATCATGCAATTTGGGCCTTCCATGTGGCTTACAAGACAACCATTGGAACCACTCCTTTTAATTTAGTATACAGAAAAAACACAATCCTATAGTTGATTTTTTAGTGCCTACCCTACGTGTAGCACAACAGTACGATTGGACTGGCCATGAACTATCCCAACAATCGGAACAAATTGAGAAACTGCACGAAACAAGATTACAAGTTGTATCAAGAATTTAAGCAACTAAAAGGAGACAGAAATCCTATTACAATGCACATATTAAGGAGAACGGCTTAAAGCAAGGTGATTTGGTATTAGTATATACATTAAAATAGCATGCAAAGAAATTACAGCAACGAGGATATGGTTACTAATAAATTGAATATCAACAAGTGGAGCAGTGAATTTAGCCACATTGGACGGAGAAGTACTTCCCAACTACATTAGTGAATTTAGCCACATCTACTAATGGAACCATTAGTAGATCAGATGCTAGCACGACTTGTAGGAGTGCAAACTCAAAAGGAGGAAGAAGAAAGGATTAGAGAAGAAGCTCGACTGGAAGCCCTGGGTGAATCAAGAAATAAAAAGAGTGGATGAGGCAACAAGATGAATGATATATACAGGGAGGGGAACCTATACCCATGGAAAACTACAAAGTAGGAAATGCAAACAACACAAGTAATAGTATTTCCCGACTATACTTAAACCTAGGGATAGGGAACACAGACTATCAATTAGTGGATGCTCTGATTGACAAAGGAGTGGCACTCAATTGCATGCAAGTGTCGTTAACCACTCACCTCAAAATGACCACAAGATCTAGTAAGGCATATATGATAGGAATCGGAGGACAAGTCATCGAATGCGTAGGAGAAGTCCGAATGTCCCTTCATGTAGGAAATTCCACAATGGAGCAAATGTTCTTGGTATGCAAGGATGAAGACCTAATTGAAGATCAGATCCTCAGTCAGCACTGGATCTTTGAGAATGAAGTTTGCATACACCTTACACAAGGATACATATCCACCAAAATAGGGCATAAAGAGGTCTTTAGTGTGCTGGAATCTAGGTCGTCACAAATTATTAGTGTAGTCACCCCTAAGGAAGAGAACTCAAAGAAAGAGAAAGAGGAAGATTCAAGAAAGGATGTGTATCAAGAGTGCTATAATCTAGATTTTCTTGCGAGCAAGGAAATTACATGATTGTGTAACCACTTCTCTTGTAAGAAAAAAGCCTGAGAGAAATAGTGAGGACATTTGTCCTCAACCTATCAACACTATAAGAAGGAAAAAACTGACAGGAATATGAGCTGCCAGAATACCACATCGAACAAATACTTGAGTTCAATGGGTAGGCAAGGACCAACTGCCTCAACATGTCACTACAACGCAAGAACAAGCCAACCATCCGACACAAACATAGCAAAACAACCACTATTTGACATCACAAGAAGATTCACCAAGAATTCTTCGTGTTTGGCTTCCAAAATCATTAGTGGAGGCCCAAAAATCTCAGCAATGCATATGGATCCTGAAAGCAGACCGAAGTGTAGCAAATTTTTGGGTTGTAGGGTATGCACACACCCTCAATTGTGCACAGGAACCTTCCCTAGACCATGAGAATAACTCTTTTTTGTATATATGTGAGTGTCACATATGAACACTCTCCTAGAGCACTTTTTAATATTCTCTTATACCATAGTGAAGAGGTCTCTCATATATCTCACCTTTTTGGCTCTCTAGGAAATCCCACGTAGAAATTTCCATGCATGCCCTTCATTGGGATTTGGTTGTTACAGATTTGATCTTGGAATATCCTAGAAGATATGTTAGTTAGAGAGAGGTCCACTTTTTGACTTTTCAAAAGAGCACATGGGGAATAGAGCTTAGCTTATAAATAGAAGCTCATTTTTGTAAAGAAGGGAGCTTTTGGTTGACGTGCTCTCATGTAATATCTCTTATTAGTGGAAGAAGGCTCTCATTTACTCCAAGACTTGTTACATTTACATGTATTGTTGTCTTTGTGAGTGTGTGAGAGTGGAGTGTGTGTGCCTATGCATGTCTCTCCTTTGTGTGAGTAGAGTAGTTGCATTTGCTTGTATTTTCCTCATGGACTAGGATCCTTGACTCCCTATTCTCCTTGTTTTCAAGCATGTGGCATAGCTTGGGGCTGATGCCAATGGCTTGAACATGTGGGAGATAGGGGTGGATGAGATGAGAGTCACTCTTGAGCTTTCCTTCTTGCTTCCATGCAAGGTGGTGAGGGTTCTTGGTCATTCCTTGCTACAACCTCAACACTTTTTGGTGCCGTTGTCGGGTATCCGAGCTTCGAGGACAAGCGTGTGATGGTAAGATGTAGAGAGGATGTGTTGGAAAGGTTATTTCTTGTTTTTCACTAATATTTTTTCCTCGTCTTCATCTCCATTTCCATCTCCACCTCCGCTCCACACCATCTCCATCTTCCTCTCATATTCCCACTTCCATTTCATTCTCCTCATTTGCTTGGTGAGATTTTGAGAGAGAGAGAGAGAGTGTTCATTGTTGTGTTTGTGTGCTTTTGCATGACTCTTGCAGGTTGCAGCATCCTCACCATCTCCAGCAAGCTCAGCAGGTACTGAATCTCTCTGCGCAAGCCCCGAGGCGTCGACCTCAAGCTATCGCGACACACCAAAAATTGGACCCTATTGAGAATCTGAGTGCACCACGACACAGGGCAGCCTGGGAGCTCCTAGGATCACTAGGTTGATCAATAGAATTCACTATACTTTGGTCTATCACGACACTTTGGTGTATCAGGACACCTCGGTCTATCACGACACTTTGGTATATCGTGACACCTCGGTCTATCACGGCACTTCGGTCTATTGTGACACCTCGGTCTATCGCGACACTTCGTTCTATCGCGACACTTCGGTCTATCGCGACACTTCAGTCTATCGCGACACTTCGGTCTATCATGACACTTTGGTCTATCGCGACACTTTGGTCTATCGTGACACTTCGGTCTATCATGACACATCGACCCGAGCTATCGCGACACATCGACCCGAGCTATATACAACGGCTTTATGAATAATTTTGGGGTGAAATAATTAACTGAATTGGGGCAATTTTGGGCTTGATTTTTGACACATTGGGACTACCTTAGAGCCTTAAGAGTGGGAAAAATACCAAGAAAAACCTTAGATGAATTTCTTGAACCCTGAGTGCCTGTTTTGACCCCTAAGTGCCTGAATGGTCATAACTTCACCATACGAACTTTGATTGATCAGATTTTGGTCTCGTTGGAAAGCTCATTGAGAATCCTACATGGAACTCAACTGGTTTTTGTAAGAATCATATGTGGAGTTTTAGAACATGTATTTTTAAGTTGGCATTTAGGTGGGATTAGGTGGCCATAGGATTTTGGGGGTACAGTGAACTATTCCAAGGGAGGCTTATATTTTTGATTCATTGTGTTGAAGGGCAATATTAACTTGTGAACCTTTGCAGGAACATTGTGAGCAATCAAGGCATTCAAAGTAAACTAGCAAGGAAGAATACGAAGCTTGGGAGAAGGCTTCCTGGGCTCATTTAGCGATCAAAGCAACAAGTGATTGGAGGTTTGAAGTTCTCTTAACCCCCTTTGTCAATTCCTAGCTTAGGCTAAGTGCGACTTAGGTGTGGTGAGTAATTAGAGCGATGCTAGGCATGAATCAAGTCCAAGAGAGCTAATCAACCAAGTGCAAGCATTAAGTAGGGCTTAAGTCCAAAAACTATAAAGGAAAGAAAAATTAAACTTAAATCGAGCAATCATCAAGTGTGAAATTCACTTAAGTATTCCTGAAGACGTAATCTTCGAGAAGAGCTTAACACAATAATCAACTAAAAGGAACAAAGTGACTGATCCAAACTAACCTGCAACGAGATTGTACTTGGGCTAGAAGGAAGAAAACCCAGGCATATGAACCTTAGGTCAAGAAGACACTTAGGTCGAGACAGACAAAGCCTCAGATCTTCTGAAGCTCGTGTCAATACACTGCTAGGTCTTGGGCCCAGCAATTGAGCGATTACCCATACACTCCAAGATAAAAAACAAGCGATTCTGAGATGTCCTATAACATGGAGAGACCAGTAGGTAGTTCAAGAGTGGCGTACCTGAAGGACCTTACAAGACTCAATTGGAATATATCAGGACCAATCGTCTAGGTGCTCGCATCTACGAAGACGACCTGAGAAGGTCTGTGGTCCAGATTAAAAACCCAGATCAACCCCATGGACTAGAACATCCGGTAGCCAAGTTTGAAAATGGAGCATATCTAGATAAAGAAGGAACGATTTATGTGGTCACTACCCTTCCAGATAGGATAGACGAGTTCAGCAATGTGATCGCAGAGATTGACATGGGTGACATAGAGCAAGGGAACTTAGGGAGAGAGCCAAGGACTCCACGTGGCAAATCAGTCTTAACCAGAATCATGACTCCAGAGTGGGTTCCCCAGGACAATAAAAGCATAGATTTTATTTTAAACCGAGAAACCGATGAGGCTTTTTGGAGGTATAAGCCTGACCAGCCTCATGAAGTAGGAGCTATCATGATTTATGAGTTTAAAGATCTGGAGAGCCCAGGCAAAGTGACCTACTTAGACAATACATCAGAGAGGATATTTATGGTCTCAGAGCATGGGAGACATGCCTACTCTTGGAAGGGTGAATTTTTCTTTCCCCAACCTCGATCCAATGTGTCTTATGGTCACCAAGGAGCTGGAACCTCCCAAGCTCATGGAACTCATAGGGACAGAAGTAGAGACAGGCCAGAAGTAAGTTTTGCCAACCCCTTGGGAAGAGAAAGGATGAGAACAGAAACGGATAGAGAAGAAATCGAGAGATCTAGAGCCCCAAGAAACCAAAGAAATGCTGATGACTTCCCTTTGCCAAGATCGAGAGAACACACTAGGACCCTGAGGCCAACCCAATTGGTGAAGTCCATGAAGAATTACTTCCATGGCACTGGAGACCCATACGACCATGTGGTAGAATTTAGGCAAGTATTGAGAGCTGAACAAGTGGAGGACCTATTCACACAGTACAATGCTTTTGGCCTAACCCTTAGAAACACTGCTCTTACGTGGTTTCAACCACTACATGAGAGAAAGTTTAGGAGCATAGACCAACTTCTAGAAGCTTTCGTCACTGAGTTTTCTAAGAGTGGTATATGGCACAATACTTCCTCATTGATTCATAGCTTCAAGCAAACTCCCCAAGAGACGGTTAGACTGGCAGGAAGACAGTTTAGGAAATACCTAGAGAGGTCCCCGGTGCGTGAGTTACCCACACCAGCCAAACAGGTGGCTTTATTCTTAGATGGATTGCTGAGTACCAAGCTCAGATCATATGTGTATCTGAAGGACCCCAGAACCATAGAAGAATGTGTACGCATGTGCATAGATATTGAGGATAATCTAGGAGAGGAGCTGGAGCTGTCAAAAATCTACAAGGATTCAGATAGCTCTAGCAGCCTCACTTCCGATCAATCCACATCTATCGAGGAACTTGCAGAAAAGGTAGCTCAAAAATAAGGTGTCTCTAGCAAATAAATTCCAAGGTTTGCCCTAGTTAAGTGGTGCTATACATGTGGAGGTGACCATATGGTGAGTGTATGTCCCATTATGGCTCAACCTCAAGTGAATCCTAGTAGCCAGTACTGCACCATCGAGCGAAGGTATACCAACCACACCGCACAAGACTGCCCTTATAACAAACAAAATGTCAAGCAAAATTACCCTCAACCATATCCATAACAGGGTAGATTCCAGACCCAGTACCCCCCACAGCAGTATGGTAGACCCCATCAATCCTACCAACCACCCTATCAAGGGTAGCAGAGACCTCAACCAGTCCTAACGCAACAACCCCCTGCTCCAACCAATGTGATTCCAGTGAAATATGCATCTGCAGAAGAAAATCTGAACAGAGCCATAGTCCCAGTGACACCATTGCTATCAGAAAGTGATCCAAGTGATCATAGTTTTGACTCCACACATATTGATAGCCCACATGCTTACTATATGCAGTCACCCGAGCATAATGAGTCATACTATTATGAAGAACCCAGTGAATCTAGTTGGGAGCCAGATTATACGAATGTCATGTACGCAAACCCCAACTCTAGACCTCAGCCTAGGCACATGAGACCTCCATTTCCTAGAGGGCCATGCTTCCGATGTCAGGGAGATCACCGCCTTCGTGATTGCCCTCTACCAGCACCTACACAAACCCAATCTGTGATAATTCAAGGCTTTTGCGCAGATTGTGGAAAAGAGCATTTGTTATGAGAGTGTCCCAAGAACCCCATCAACATGCCAAAAATCGCTCCAATCAATGTTATTGGGTTAGTAGTAGACTCTACAGGAAGTGTAACTTCCACAACCCCAGTGCATGTGATCACTAGAGCTCAAGATTTGCAGCAAAATCAAGGTGTAGGGCAGGAAAAGAGTTATGAGGTTAGCGAGACAGAGAGTATAACCAAGAAAAGGACATGAGCTTGGAGAGATAGCCGGGAGAGAATGAAAAGGCAATGGTCACAGAAAATGAACGAACTTGAGGAAAGCTTGAGACAAACAAAAGCAAAGATAAGTGAACTCGCATCTCAAACTCACTCTCACACTACCCCACCACCACCATTTCCATATCCCTCCAATCCATTACCTTCTATTTCCCAACCTTATAATCCACCACACGTAACCCACCCACCACCCAGAGTAGGATCAGTCCTAGCCGATCCCACTCCTGAGGATCTAGACATGATGCTTAAAGCATATCAGGCCAGAATCCAAGAAGGGCCAAATGTGACAGATCATGATAAATGTTACCCTAGAGCCGATCTAGAGATAGAGAGAACAAAACTTTGTGCTAAGATGGTAGAATTGGCGCAAGCCATGTTTGAAGCCAGTCTCTTGTTCAGTGGCTCTAGCTCCACTAGAACACCATTGCATTTTGACGGTCTATTAGATAGATTGGAGAGGTTACTTACAAAGTCTGGAAAAGGAGCCATCTCACACTCTAAAGAGAGTGCAAGTGATAGAATAAGCATTCCTCCCCAGGATGCTTATGTGCCTAACTCCACCAAACTAGACACCTCTTCTTCTATGAATCAGTTCTCACCAGAATTCCTGCGAGAGATTCAAGAAGAGAAATGGGCTAAAGAAAGTGAAGACCCTCCTCCAATTGAACTTGTGGATGATGCACACAATCAATTCCCACAAGACATTTTGTCCATCTATGGAGAACAGGAGGATGTCCCATCAAGTGAGCAGTTAGACTTCGAGTCTAATTTCTTACAGGAGTTTCCTCATTTCACCGGCCCATGGGAAGCAAAATCTACTTGTATGAGAGCACCCACAGTCATGATAAGAAATGAAGACTCAATCATACCTAGGAACACAGAGGTAGTGAAGAATACTAAAGTGCAGTGCAATCTCACTTTAGAAGAGCTACTCAAGGTTAAGCCTGAATTGTGGGAACATGTAGCCAAACAAGTGCCAGAGGTAGCTAAACCTCATTCCTAGGTAGGATCTCATAGAACAGTACCAAAAATACCATTGGATAAGATAGGAGACATGAGCGAAGGAGAAGAAGAAAATACGTATCTTCTCGTTACCCATCAGGGGTACACAACCAAGGCAATTTTGGACTCAAGTGCAGGAGTTGCAATTGCTACCACTTCCCTATGGAAGCGTTGGGGTAAGCCAGCACTCAGACCAATGAGAATGAAATTGCAGATGGCTGATGGTCACATAGAGAGACCCTTAGGATTGCTAGAAGGAATAACTCTCACTACATGTGTGATTCGGTTATTGAAGAATGTGAACCTAGCACTGATGCATTTGAGGATGCAAGTGACTCCGATCTAGAGTCAATCATTATGGACCCACCTTTTGCATCAGATGAGGAATATTTCCACGAGGTAGAAACTCACCCTCAGAGACACGAGGAAAATCTGAATGAGGTGAGATTAACCACACAAGTGACCACCAAGAGTGAAGGAAAGAAAAGAAAGAAGAAAGAAGTCACACCTGAGGAAGAAGAATCTCTATTCGAGGTCCCTGAAAATTTTAAGAAGTATGAGATAGAAGACAGGAGAGTCATGATAAGAATGCGTAAGCATGATGCTCAAGCGGGCGAGGCCTATGATAATAAAGAAACCATGAAGAAGATTGTGGTAGCCATAGAAGAAGGAGAGGAGAGATGCACATACATTGGACATGACCTTACTGAAGAAGAAGAGCAGGAGTTGATAGCTTTACTGAGAGAGTACAGAGATGTATTCGCTTGGAGCTACAAGGACCTGAAAGGTGTAGACCTCGACATATGTTCACACACGATCCCCATGACCTCAAATGCCAGACCCTCTAAACAGAAGCCATACACATACAATGACAACTATGCTGCCAAAATCAAAGAAGATATAGATCGCTTGGTTGAAGCCGGATTTATCTATGAAATCAAGCACACTGAATGGGTATCCCCCATTGTAGTGGTAACCAAAAAGAATGGCAAATTACGTGTATGCATTAACTTGAAGAAGGTTAATGCAGCCACTATCAGAGATAGTTATCAGCTTCCTATCATTGAGCATCTATTAGAGAGGGTAGCAGGCAAGGAAGTGTACAGCTTCCTAGATGGGTTCTCTGGTTACAATCAGGTAGCCATTGCACCAGAAGATCATCATAAGACGGCTTTTGCCATAGAGTGGGGCATATTTGCTTTTCGGGTGATGCCATTTAGCCTTACCAATGCTCCTGCAACCTTCCAAAGATTGATGTGCCATGTATTTAAAGAATTCTTGAGGAAGAATTTGGAAGTCTATGTTGATGATCTTTGTGCTCATTCCAACATTAGACAGACCCATATATCGGAACTCAGGAAAATCTTTGACAAATGTGGAGAATATCAAGTGTGCCTGAACCCAGAAAAGTGTGTTTTCATGGTCAAGAAAGGCAAGATTCTAGGACACATAGTGTCAAAGAACGGCATATCCACTGATGAAGAGAAAGTGAGAGCGATCGCAGAACTGCCTAGGCCAAGGAATGTCAAGGAAGTGCAAGCTTTCATGGGGCATTGTGGCTATTACCGACGCTTTATACACATGTATGCCATCATTGCAAAGCCTCTATATGGACTTTTGACCAATTTTGAGTGGACTGATGAATGTGAGAAATCCTTCACTGAGTTTAAGAGACGATTGTGTTCAGCACCAATCTTGACTACACCATATTGGAACAGGCCATTTCATGTTCATGTGGATGCATCCAATTATGTCATTGGATGTGTACTTGCACAACCTACTGGCGAAGGTAATATGGATCTTCCAATTGCCTATGCTAGTAGATAGTTGAATGCAGCTGAATGAAATTATACCACTACTGAAAGAGAAGGATTAGGCATGGTATATGCGGTTAAGAAATTTAGACACTATTTGCTTGCAAATAAGTTTAAATTTTTTACTAATCATCAAGCACTATTGTACTTGGTAAACAAGCCATGCAATACAGGTAGACTAGTAAGATGGTTCCTCTTGCTAATAGAATATGACTTTGAGGTAGTGGTGAGAAAGGGCAAGACTCACTTGAGAGCAAATCATCTCTCAAGGCTCACATCCGGAGAGGCCCCACAAGGAGTATCAGATGACCTTGCTGATGCTTACTTGTTCAATTTGGAAGTTGTACCACAATGGGCCAAGACCTTAGTGCCAGTATTGACATATGGACCTAAACATCTAGTAGTAAACACTCAAGATATGGAGGTAGTAAAAGCACAAAAGTACCATATCATGGCAGGGAGTATGTACAAAAATACAGATCAGGGAATATTAGCTTGTTGTGTGGAAGAGGATGAGTACGCGAAGTGGTTGCAATTAGCACATGTGGGTGCATTAGCGCAACACTACTCGAGACAAAGAACCTTACAGACATTGAGCAGACTTGGAGTGCACTAGCCAACTATGAAAGCTGATGTCCATAGGATGTGCAAGAATGTCTAATCTGCCACACTAAACCACCAGTGGAACATGCCACTCTTTATCGAGTGTCTTGGAGTGAACCCTTAGTAGCCTCCTTGAGGACGAAAACCTTTCTCCCAGGATATGACATTGGCTAGACAGAGGAGTTTAGAACAAGAAGCTTTAGATTATACTCTCATTGGAGATAATCTATACAGAAGAGGAAAAGATGGGTATCTTAGATTATGTGTCCACGAGAGTGAATATCTCAAGATCTTGGAAACTGCTCACCAAGGTGTAGTAGGAGGACACTTTGGACCAGATAGGGTGATCCAAGGCAATACTATTTGTAGGTCTGTGGTGGCCCACACTTCATATGGATGCACATATCTATGTGAAGAGGTGTGATGTTTGTCAGCGAACTTAGTACCCTATACATAAAGATGAGATACCATTGAAACCTATGATAGGTGGACGTGCATTCTCTAAGTGGGGAATAGACTTTGTTGGTCATATTAATCCCCCAGCTAAGGGTTCCCATTCTGAATACATTATTGTAGCCACTGACCATCTAACCAAATGGGTAGAAGTAAAAGCTACAACGAAGAATGATGCGCAGACCACTGTGAAGTTCTTATTCAAGAATGTGTTCACCAGATACGGGCTACCAGTAGAGCTTGTAAGTGATAGAGTCACGCACTTCTTGAATGAAGTCATAGAAAACCTTCTCCAAGAATTCTTGGTGATATACAAGAAGTCGGCCCCCTATCATCCCCAAGCTAATGGACAGACTGAGAGCACAAATAAGATTCTATGCAATGTATTGACAAAATTAGTTAATAATAAACGCTCTGATTGGGACAAACAGCTACACCACGTTGTTTGGGCATACAGAGTTGCCTATAAAATGGTACTCCAAGCCACGCGCTTTCAAATGGTGTTTGGCCAAAATGCAGTGCTACCATTGGAATTTTCGATACCTACATTGAAAGTAGCACACGAGCATGACTGGACAGGCCATGAGCTCTCCTCTAGAATCTTCGATCTTGAACGTTTAGATGAAACATGATTGGGAGCTGTAGTCGGAATTTATGCAACCAAGAAGAGGCAAAAAACATATTTCGACACAAATGTGAAGGATAAGGGCTTGAAAGCAGGAGATCTAGTCCTAGTCTACACATTGAAGCAACATGCATGGAAATTAGAGAAGAGAGGCTATGGACCAATGATTATCAATAGGATCTCCACAAGTGGAGCAGTACAACTAGCCACTCTAGAAGGTGAAATCCTACCAAGTTACATAAGCGGATGCAGAGTCAAGTTATATCAAGAACCCCTAACAGAAGAGATGCTAAATCGACTCAATACTGCAAAGAAACGTAAGGAAGAGGAAAGCGAATTCGAGAAGAAGCACAAGCAAAAGCTTTAGCACACATCCGACGAATGAAACTGAGAAGACAAGGTAGAGATCAGTCCATGCCTGACACTCATGAAGCTCTAGGTTATCACATGGCCATGTGCGAGGCTTCAGGTGAACGGTCCCATAGGATAGTTGATCGACAACATTTTGTGACCCTTGAAGTAGGTCAAGGAGAGAGTGCAAGGACCTTGAGAGCTTTAATCGACTCAGGTGCGGCCACTAGTGCAGCCCGACTTTCCTACTGCCAAGAATTGCAATTGAGGATAAAACCTGTGGAGGCATATTTGATAGGGTTGGGAGGTGTTGAAACCCCTTGCATGGGAGAGGTGGAACTTCCCCTCTACATTCAAGAGGTCCTCATGGCTGTAAAAGTTCTAGTATGTGAAGACGAGGATCTTACCGAACCTCTTATCTTGGGCCAAGACTGGATCTATGATCATGCAGCCAACCTCAACCTAAGAAGTGGACTTCTTTAGGCTTGGGTGGGCCAAAACCCCTTCATGATTGAATTAGAAAATCAAGCACTCAGGGCCATTAGAAAAGGCACCAAATCCTGCTCTCTCCAAGAACCCAAATGAAGATAATGATGCTATTCTTGTCCAAAGCTCTATGGTGCAGAAGATTATCACTCTAGATGAAGGTACAGAATTCACTGAGGAGTCCCCTTCTTTTCCAAAGAGGATTTGAGGACAGCAAGTTGGGCAACACACTACACTGAGGAGTTCGATGATCAAGAAGCGTGAGCATCAACCTGTGAAATATGAAGTACCTCGTGGCATGAAGCAGATCTAGATACACAAGGGTAAAAAAAACCATGGCTCTTGAGACAGATTCTCAAGGAAGCCAACAAGCTACACCATCAAGGAGTACAATGAAGGAGTCCCCTAGGCAACACTCTAGACGTACCATTTCTATTTGGGTTCCTAAGCAATCAATGAAGGCTATCCCTAATGCTCGACAGATATGGGTGCCCAAGACCTGCTTACAAGGTCAAATAACTTCACCTCCATTCACAAGAATGAATCAACACTCACAAGCACTCTTGGCAAACATCTCAAGGCAGACACCTACACCCCACACCATTACAGCTTCGAACAAACCTAGGAATATCGGGAAATGGGTACCCAAAAGGTCCCAAATCCAACACAATCTAGTCCATGAACCTTTACATATCTTCACCTCTAAAAGCTACGATGCCACAATCAAAGTTTGGAGACTTAAACCCCGCATCAAACCCCCTGATCCAATTTTGTAAATCCGTCACTCTGATGTGGGTGGATTCTGAGTACATTGCATATCCAAAGTATGCATCTAGGATGACACTAACCACTAACCAACATTCACACCCATCACAAACACTTCACCCCTAACCACTAACCACTTGGAATGTCATGTTAGTATTATGGAGGGAACACCATTACATCGTGTTTCCTATGCAACACTAATGTGCCTCTCTTCTTCTAGCATATTAGCATCATCAGCTACCAATAGTCCCATGGTAGAAGCAACAGGCACGAGCTCCCAGGCAAGCACTAGTTCTCAAGTCGATTGGGAGACCATGCCCTGGAGGCCTCAGTGACAGCTAGGCCTGAAGAATATTTGAATGTGAGATGAATTCCCATCTCGGATCCACCAAGCGGCTTAACAGAAAGGGTAAGAGGGCACTCTCGTTGGTTCAATGAGATGCCAAGAGATTTAGGTGATGCAGACGACATCTGGGAGTCTAAGTTGGAATTTGGAGGAGTATGGTGGACATTTCAGTTCTTCTCAAGAGAGTTTGAAGCACTACAAAACATCACGCCTCTTCAAGATATTTGGTAGAAAGCGGGATTGAAGGACTACTTTAGCGCATCCCTGCCTAAACCAGATTTCCTTAGATGTTACTACTTGATTGCAACTCTTAAAGCGACAGGAGATCGAGATTAGTCAGGCACATTCCTTGTGCCCTCTCTATCAAACTCTGAGGAGATGAAAAAGTTCGAGTTGAACATAACTTTAATCAAGGAGGCCCTTCAGATGTACGGCATCCATGTACCCTCCGATCGAGACCCTTTGATATCAGAGTCTATGAAGAACAGAAAACTCAAGAAGTTGAAAGAGATGTGTGCCCTCACCCCAAACATTGCCATACCATTGCCCATGTGCCTTCAGCACTTTGCATTTCCGGCTCAAGACCGATTCACACAGCCTCATAAAAAGATTTGGTACAGGCTATACCTAGCGGAGACAGGGAGTCTATCTATTAAAATGCCAATGTGGATCCTCAACCAATTATATGAAGCAGGCAAGTGAGGAGTAAGGAAGCCTTCATTGAATGGCTGCTATGCCATTACCAAAAGCATTTACAGATGCCTAGCCTATGACTTGACGATTGCACGGGCACTTACTTACTCACAGCTGCAGTTCTTCCAAGGACGGAAACCAGGAGTTCAACCAGCTAAGCAAATGCGTGGATCTCTTTCCCAAGTCCCAAATCCTCGTGAGTCCACCACAGAAATCTCCCTTAGAGAAGAACAATAGGTGGCCCCATTCACTATCCATCTCCAACGAGCACAATCAGAGGGTATAGTACAACCCACTCCATCAGCCCCTCCATTACCCACGATGCTGAGTTTGCCTCCATGGCCGCATTGGTGGAAGACACCTCCTTTGACTTTGAGACCTTCTTGCAAACAATGCAACATTGCAGGTGTAGATGGCTTTCAAAGACTCGGAAGCAACAATTCAAGAGGAAGTGCTTGAATTTCTGATGCAAAGTGTAATAAAATCCAAAGGACATTGGTTCCGAGAAGACCAATCAATAGGAGAGCATTTGTTCTTGGTGATTGTTAAGATCATGGATACCGACCACCAATTTCCAATGAATCGCAAGACTTCAAGGTCTTACATGAGCTCCCATCGACAATGGATGTGATGAAAAAAGCTGGAATTCATAAGTATATTGAGTTACCAATCTATAAGCCGGATTTCCAGAGATGCACTCAAGTCATGAACACCATTCAACCAGCCCTAGACAAACCTTCAGTGCCAGAAGCCAAAGTTCTCGATGCAAAAGGTGAATGGGTAACCATATAGTACACGCATGAGCTTATTAAAGAAGCATTTGGATGGATCAAGGATGGGACCACGATCTAAAGGATGAAAGCCATGAAACTAAAACCCAAACATTTGTGGATATAAATCGTGTGGATATTGAAGAAGAAGTCCGACTAGCATCTGGAATTTGATCTTGCTTTTCGCTTTCTCCTTCAAGTGAATCCTTGACTTGATTTATTTCATCCCATTTACCATCATCATTTGATTCACTCCTAATGTCCACATTCGTAGGTGATGGTTCACATTCTTCTTGGCCTCCAGATGCAGAGCTAGAATTAACCAATCCCAATTCTCTATATCTATGGAACTTTGTGAGTCTCTTCCTTGAGATGGTTGCGGTATGAGTTTGATGATAGTGATGCCCTTGAACTAGTAGATTGATTTGTCATGAACTTGTGAGTTTCCTCCATGGTTTCTTACAACTCTATTGCAGTAATAGGAGTGGATTGCTCTATTTTGGTTCTAGGAAGTACATGTGCCCTCTTTGATGGTGGAGTTGCTTCTTCCGCTTTTAGTACTTCCCTCAGCCTTTTTGCTCCTCCCATCATTGGTTGAGAGCTTGTTCCTACTTCATTGGTTACTGTTGGAACTGAGGTCAAGCACAATGCACGGAAGCACATAAAAAAAGTGGACACACAAGAAAATGGAGCAAGTAGGGAGCTCCAAGAAGCGCGTGTCAAATTTTTAGAAGAATCCTCTACAAAAATAGTGATTTTGATCACTAAAGGCCATTATAAATACCATTTCATAATTTTATAACTCCATTTTGTTCAATCCGAGAAGTCCTCGAGCTTGAGGAGTATTAGAAGTATCATCCTACCAATTTTCATATTTTTTAGACTTCGTTTGAGCCCTTAAATAAGCCCTGGAACCTAGTTTTTTAGTAGGCCACACACTAGGTCTGGAGAGGGCCAAAACTACTCAAAAAACTATAAAAAGAGCTAGAGAGCTCATTTTTGAGGTTAGCTTGTTAGAGAAATTTTGTAAGAGATTTCCTTTGCAATGCTTTCCATTGTTCCTCTCTTTGATCTTACCATGTGTGCGTGTGTGTATGTGTGTGCATGCTAGTGTGCTTCTCACTCACACATTTGTGCCTTCACTTGCTCATGGTCTTCATACTGGTCCTCACGTCTCCATGGATTGAAAAGTAAAGGAGGTGATGCTTACGCTTGAGCTACACCAAATTTTGGCGCCATTGCCATGGAGAGAGCTTTGAGGACGAGCATTGTGATGGTAAGATCGTGGATTTGTGGTGTTGGAAGGTAAGAAATAGTCATTTTTTGTTATTTTTCTGATTTTTCTTCTCCTTCTTCATCATCACCATCTTCATCTTCATAGATTTTTTTCATTTTTGAGTGCATTTTCACCATTTTCACATCATTTCTCATGTGTGGGAGTGCAAGAAAGAGCTAGGAAGTGCTTGAGAGTGCATGCGCTTCTGTTCTTCACGATTTTTTGCACATTTGCTCAGTGCAAAAATTCAGATTCAGGCCTAAAAACTCAGAAAATCGTGACTTTCTCAAAAAATCACGATTCTCTGGAAAATTCAAAAAATTTCCCCCCCTAAAAATTTTCAAGAAAATTGCGATTCTCTAGAGTTAGCATTTGGAGAAAATCGCGATTCTTTGGGTTTGTGCATTTTGAGAAAATCGTGATTCTCTGGAAGAAACTCATTACTCTCTAGACTTGGGGAAATTTTGAGAAATTTGCGATTCTCTGGGAAGAAATTTGCGATTTCCTGGATTGTGAGGCATTTGAGAAAATCATGATTTTTTTGCAAGAAATTTGTGATTTCCTGGACTTAGACAGTTTTGAGAAAAATCACGATTCTCTGCAAGAAATTCGTGATTCTCTACTAGAAATTCACGATTCTTTGGACTTAAGGAAATTTGAGAAATTCACGATTTTGTGGAAGAAAGTCACGAGCATTAGATCTTCTGAGTCTAGTGTCAACCATACAACTAAGTCTTGGGACACAACAACTAAGTGGTTATCCTTATGTACTAAGTTCAAACAAAAGTGATTCAGAAATGTCCTTTAGCATGGGGAAACCTGCAGGTGGCTCACGCTGCCTATCTACAAACACTAGAAGGTCCATATAAGACTGTGTACCTAAGAACCAACTTAGGGACTTGTGGAGAAAGAGACTATACCTCAATCCCCCTCAAGTGCATATAGTGGGGATTCACGCTTTAATTATCAATCCGATGAGTATACAAACCTAGCCGAGTGTATAAAGACATGCATTCAAATGATGATCAATGCAAATGAACTACTCAAAGAGTGCAAACAAGGTAAAGACTGATCCAAACAAGCTTCAACTGTCAGTTATGGTGTCACGATACTTGGAACAGCAGCCAACAGTAAATTGAGCTTTTCTCTCAGCTCCGAACTCCAAATATAGCAAATAGCATATGCATTTCGAAGCTCTCGAGAAGACGCATCCAATGGCAGTGGTTTCTTCTACTTCAGGTTATGAGCAAAATACTGAGTCGTGGGAAAACCTTCCTACACTTCAACACTTCCTACACTTCGCACACACCTTAACAACAGCAAACAAACACTTTCATGGATAGACAACACTTCCTAACACTCTTTCCAAGCAATACACATGCACACAAGCTCACAAAGAAGAAGATACAGAGAGGAGAAGACACAAATTCGAATTTCTGTGCTCTTGATTCTCACAATGGCAAAAAGTCTTTACAAAGAGTCACAAATTGACTTATATACTTGTGCCCTAAAAATGGTCCTTTCACACAAGAGACCGGCACTTTATTCACTACAGGACTAATTTCCTACTAATTTACATGGGTAAGTTTCTAATCTTCTGTGGGGATGCATCTAGAGGTCTCCTCTAGTGCATTTACATAGGAAAATATATTACAAGAATGGTTATAATACAAAAATTGGGTGTCCAAATCGGAAAAAATTTTGGGGCCCGCCTTTTTATCTGCCTTGTGCTCTCTTTAGCTCTGCAACACTCTCCCCCTCTTTGTCTCTATTGTCCCTTGACAGGCTTTACTTCTTGTTTGTCTCTGTCATCGCACGCATCCCTTGGTCAGTTCTGCCTACTGGTTAGACTGGCATTACGTTTTAGAGGTCCTCTGATTTGTCCTGGTTGCACACATCGGACCCTGCTGTTTTACTTAAGCCTGTTCACCTTCTTTTCCCTGCACGCAACCCTTGGTCAGTTTTGCCTTTCGGTCAGACTGGCATTCCGTTTTAAAGGCCCTGTTCGATGTTTGTCTTGACATCCTCTAGGCCTGATGCATTTGGTTTGCCTGTTAATTCGGGTTGCCACGCACACCATTAGTAGACATATGAGGATGTAGCTCTTCAGCCTTGATCTGAACCTTCTGTTGATCAAGAGGTTGAAGCACCCTCGTGTGGCTGCGTGCTTTTCCTTGGTGTGTGTGCCCCTGCGGGGCTCTGTGCAGAGATGGGTGTTGCGTGCCCCTGCAGGGCTTCTTGCAGAGATATGGCTTCATATAGTATCTTTTTAGTGAAGCTTCTTTCTTTGTCTTCTTCTTTTCTTCTTTTTGCTTGATTCTCCCTCAACACTGCCCCCCTCCTGGACTCTGTCGTCCCCAAGAGGCTTTGACAAGCGACGGGCGTATGTTCTATATACTTTTTGCTCTGTGTCATTAAGCAGGTTGGCTTCAGGTATCATTAGCTGTTTCCATTGTTCTGCCTTCACACCATCATTTGGTGGCTGTCTATGGTCCGCGAAGAAGCTCAGTTCATAGGCCACTAATCTGGCATTCAAATTAGATGACATCTTTAAAAAGATTTCGGAATCTATCTCAAAAAATCCTATAAAAAATGCTTCCTCGAACGTTTGCATATATGTACTTGGCAAGAACATCAGTCTTGAATAATAAGCCATTATTGTCGGTCGGCTAGGCATAAGACAGATAAAAAATGAGGATCTCTGTTCCCTAATTAATGCCAATGAAATTCAAAAATGTAGAGGCTGCGTGTTTGAAGACCTTCAATACTGTAAGAATACTGAGTATTTTATTTGTCATCTTTACATTTGGTACTGTTGCATAATTTTGCAGCCAAAATTCAATGGTTTTACCATGTACTCTTCCGTAGGTAGATAATTATGTGGCGGACTTGGAAGCAGAGGGTAATTCAGCCACTGTGTATTTATAGCACCATTTTTTTGCATGTCCAAAAATTCCCTGGTTTCTCTTTGACGTGGTATAGGACAAAATGAAGGGTTTACCTGTAGAAAATATGGTGCTGCTTGCCAATGCACCCGGAGTGTAGGATGTTTCTCCAAAAACTTTCTTCTCCAAACACGTTGTGCAGCTTCAAATTCTTCTTGAGTGTAAGTGAATGTGTCATGTTTAAAGTTTAGCTGCTGGTCTGGACTTGTCTTTGTAATCTTCTTTATATATTGTCTTGTTTTCGCTTTCAATAATCCGTATGGAATGTTGAAAGGCTTCATGATCTTTTCCAAGTCCTTACCCTTGATCTTTGCTTCTTTCATTACTTTGATTACTTCATTTTCAAAATTTTTTGTCAATCTGGACACCACTAGTGCCCGTTCCTTCTTACTTATGTCTGCAGTATATGGCATTGGATGATCATCATGTATGTCCGCCAACTGTTCGTGTAGTGGAGAATGATAAATCGGGGGAGATAGAGGACGTACCTCTACCTCATCAGTAGGATTTTCCTTTGCTCGCTCTACTGGTGTCTCGATGGGTGCTTTCTCCTTTATTTTGGTCTCTAATTGTTCTATGTGCTCAGTCTTTTCTTTTAATTCTTGCATTGCTGCCCTGAGTGCTTCTTTAGCTGCAAGCAGTTCATTGCCAATGTCTGCTACATGGTCCATGTTTTCGTTGTAACTTCGTACCAGTTTGGCGTTCACATTTTGTAATTGCGTTTTTAGTTCATTTGTTTCATTGGTGTATTTTCTTTCCCATTCTTCTGCTCGAGCTTGCTCTTGCTTTAGCGAATCTGCATATTTGGCAACCTGATCTCTTAATTCTTGTTGTGTGGTTCAATGGGCTGATCATAAAGTAATGATTTCATCAGTTCTTTATTTCTGTTTCATAAAGTGTCATTCTCCTCCATGTACACCTTTAGTTTTGTTTGAAGTAGATTACTTCTAGCTTTTATTTTCTCCTTGTCTGCTTCACTGGCTTCATGTAATCTTTGTAAATCTATTAATTGTCCTTGGAGTTGGTGATGTTGGGTCATCAATGTACCACATTGTGTTTTTACCTCGAGCAACTCCGTTTCTTTAGTTTCCATTTCTTTCTGAGCCTGGATGAGTTGTGATGACAATTGGTCACTCATGATTTGGAATTGACTCTTTTCCCTCATGACCTTATCATAATCTGCATCTATATCCATCATCTGTTGTTGTGTATCCATGGTCGTTTGGATCATTTGTTTTACAACCGGTTTTAACTGAGTAACATCCACATTTAACTAGGTTTTAGGGATATGTGGTTCCTCACCGGTGGTCACATCTTTTCCCTGTGCCACGTGTAATGTAGTGTCATGGGGCTGCCTAATATGGAGTTGTATGCTTGGCTCAGCCTCCATGTGGTTGATTTTGCCTTGAGGTGTATCATCAGGCACCTCGATTACAATTGGCTCTTTGTTTTGTAATATGTCTGAGTCCGCGTTCACTGGAGTTTGTACCTCCTCTTTGATAGGTGGCCTGGGGGCTTCATTATTCACGGGGACCTCTTTCACACTTATCTTTGATTGGTCATTTAGTTGAATCATGTGCACCTTATCCACATGTTGTTCGATGTTCTTCGCTTGCGACTGTTGGTTGTCAGGTGTGACTTCAACTTGATTAATTTCTGTCCATTCTTCCTCGTGAGTTTCTGTTCTTATATCAGTATCCAATGTATCTTTCTCAGGACTAGATTCTTCGTGGGAGCTTGAATCATCTAAGCCCAGTGCTTTGTATCTGGCAGCTTGTTCTGGGGTCTTTTCTTTACTCCGTTGTTGCTTTTCCTGACTTGCTTGTCTGTAGTGATGACCTTGAACATTCAGATTCACTTGCCCTTGCATGTACTGATGTGTCTCTTCTAGGGCTGTGGAGAGGTCCCTCTTTGTGATTGGTATTTGTGCTACAAGAATCTTTGGTAATGTATGTGTCCTTTTTGACTGAGGTGTAGCTTGGGCTTCTTCCTCTCTCAGGCGCTTTGTACCCCTCATGGGTTTTTGTGAACTGGTTCCTGCTTCTTCCACGGCAATAGCTGCTTTCTTTTTTCTGGGAACTGTGGCGGATTTGGCATATTGGGCTAACCCCTCTGAGGTTGGCATCTCACGGAGATAATTTTTTATATCAAGGGCTTCGTAGATAAGTAAGGTTAACGTAGAACTGCCATTTAGAAACTTCTTTTGACCCCATTTCTTCTTGGCTTCAAATAATCGTTCTTGGACATAAGGAGTCATATTCACTTTGTTTCCAACTTGTTTCATTGCATGAGATAGTAGTTGTACAACAATCTTTTGCGGGGTTGTGTATCTATGCATACTCGGGAAACAAAAGTGTTGATGCACTAAGCGGACAGCATCTTCAATATCTGTTCTGTTAATATCCAAAGAGGATCTCTTTTTTGGGTCATGACATTCCTCCTTGACATTAGTGATTCCTTCTTGATTCCATCCAAAAGCTTTGTTGATTAACTCATGAGTGAATTGAATGGTTCTCCAAGTACCCACTTTGTCCAGTACTCTTGCTTCAGGAACTGATATCTTCGTCGCTGCAGGCTGCAGTGTGTTCATCACTTGTGTGCATCTTTGAAAATCTGGTAGATAGATAGGTACTCTCAGAAATGCATCTATCCCTGCTTGTGTCCATACATCCACCATGCGGGGTAATCCTTGTATACTAGTCTTGAAGTCTTGCGACATAATAGGGAAGTATTGATCCCTCTCCATGATCTTTCTGGTTGCTATGAAAATAAGGTCCGACACTGGTTGGTCATCAAGAAACCAATGGCCTCTTGCTTTCGTTATTGATTCCAATGGAAGAAGTTGCACCTCTTCCTCTTGCGTAGCTTCAGAATTGCGAGATGCCATCTGCACTCAATTGATGGCAGTAATTAGTCACCGAATAGTATTTAGAATCATCCTTCATTTATCCTTTATTAGATTGGCAATTCTCCGCGTAAATGGTGTCGTCCCTTTCCCATGGGTGTGAGAAAGGTAATACCTGGATTTTTCATATTTCTAGATATTTTCATGTTTTTGTCTGAAAGGAAAACAGAAAGGTTAGTTCATAGCCGAATCGATTTTTTTTTTTTTTGAGGTATTTTCTTAATATAGGTACAAGTGCTCTCCTATTCCTCGAGAGGAAAATGTGCTTACTATCCTGAAATAGAAGAATACTGTGCCGAATGCTTGGCCTTGTAATGTGGCCCTATCATGCATACTTTGGGTCCTGATAACTCCAAATGTGTGCAACTTAAAGTATTTGGATGATGCATGCAGCTTGTCTTGTCTTTCGGCATCCAAATCTGCTTTACTCTGTTGGGACGTATTGTATCCCGAACATGCCTGATGAATGTGGTGCTTCTCATGTTGTAGGTCTGCTTTATCTGCTTTTTGAATCTTGGACTGGCTTGTGTTGCAACTGCAGACTCCTTCTCTTTCCTGTAGCTATTCTTCTTTGGCTGTTTTGCCCTTAGACCATATTGGTTCTCCTTGTGCAGTGGTTCATCGTTTCAGTTTAGCATCTTTGGAGCACATGATTTTGGAATCCATATTTGCACTCGATCCGGTTGGGCGGCTACTACTTTCTTTGGAATCCATATTCTAGCAATTTGTCGTTGACCTTGGTGTTCAGTTTGCCTTCTTGTTTGATTGGTCGTTCTGATGTCGAAGATGTTCCTGTTGTTGAAGATATGCATCCGTTTGATCCTTCCTTATCCAAGCTTGCTTAGTGTACGGAATAGGGTATAGTCTAATAGGTGTAGACTTGGGATGATCCTTGGAATTAATCTCTCTTGCGCTTGGTTCTCCATTAGGGTTGTTTTTAGGTGAACTGACACTCTAGTGACTTGCTAAACTAGAAGATGGAATGCAAGCAGAATTCTGTGTCTCCTCACAGGAAGTACTAAAGGAAGGCGTTTCCACAGTGCTGGTGAACATACATTCATCATCATGTTTATGAGAGTGAGCTCGCGGATCTATTTCTTCAGTTTTGATTGGTCGTTCGCCTAGCATGCTGAATACCTCTCGATGTCCTATCTTTGCTGAGATGTATCCTAAGGCCAATTGAATGGTCACTTCATATTCGTATATCCAATCTTGACCTAACACTACGTCTTCGAGTAAGTCCTGATCCTGACACACTAATAGCTTCTGTTCCATAGTGTTGTTGCCAAGATGTAGAGGTAAGGTGATTTCACCTATACATTGAGTAATCGTTCCTCCTATTCCTATCAACTGTGCCTTGGATGGCTGTAATTCCTCCTTAAATTTTTGAATCAATGAAAGTTTAATACAAATTATTGCGGCTCCTGTATCAATGAGAGCATTCACTAAGTGATACTTCTCCTTTCCAGCTCCCAAATTCAAATAAGGTTGTGTTCTTTGACCTAGGGTTTCAGTGGCTCTAAGATTAGCCATTGGGATGAGTTCTTCTCCTAGTCGATATCTCTCATCTCTCTCTCTCATCCACTCTTTCCTTTTCTTAATTCGTTCTAGTGCTTCCTGTCTCGCTTCTTCTCATATCCTTTCCTTCTCGATGCGTCTATTCTTGCCCTTGATTAATCGTGACATTGTTTCTTCAGTCAATGGTTCTAGATATTTTTTCACTCGACACCCACTGATATAGTTTGGTAATACTTCTCCCTCTAGGGTTGCTAAGCTGATGGCTCCGCTAGTGGATATGCGATTGATGATTAATGGGCCATATCCTCTCTTCTGCAACTTCTTAGCGTGTTGTTTCAAGGTATATACCAGAACTAAATCTCCTTCCTTCAAATTTTTATCTTTAATGTGAGCATCAAAGTATGATTTTTGTTGCCTTTTAGCAACATAAATCCCTGCTACTGCTTGTAACCTAGTTTCATGAAGCTTCTCTATTTGATCCAATTGAGCTGATAGTTCATGTCCCGTCCACTCATAAGTTTTTGCTACTCTGAGAGTGGGAATTTAGAAATCAATTGGTAGAATAGCATTCTGTCCATACACTAGGTTAAAAGGCGTAGTTCCTATGGCTGTTTTGTAGGCAACTCGAAATGCCCATAAAGCATGATGTAATTGTTTATCCCAATCAGATCTACCATTGTTCACAATTTTTGTGAGAACGGTGCATAAGATCTTATTGGAACTTTCGGCTTGTCCATTGGCTTGTGGGTGATAAGGAGTTGATTTCTTATGAATTACCAAGAACTCATTTAGTAAGGCTTCTATAACTTCATTCACAAAGTGCGTACCTCTATCACTCACAATTCCTATCGGTAGCCCAAATCTAGTGAAAACGTTCTCAAAGAGAAACTTGGCCGTAGTTCTTGCGTCATTTTTCTTGGTTGCTTTGGCTTCAACCCATTTGGTCAGATAGTCTATGGCTACAATTATATATTCGGCATGGGATCCTTTAGCTGGGGGGCTAATAGGTCCTATGAAGTCTATTCCCCATTTAGTAAAGGCTCTGGCACTCATCATGGGTTTCAGTGGCATCTCATCTCTTCTAATTGGATATTTCGTTCGTTGACATGTATGACATCTTTGAACATATGTGGCTGCATCCTGATGTAGAGTTGGCCACCACAATCCAGCAAAGAGAATCATTTTCGCTGTTTTATCTGCAGAGAAATGTCCTCCTACAGCTCCTGTATGTGCCATCTCTAAAACAGCAAGATATTCATCTTCATGAATGCACAATTGTAATTGATTATCCCTTCCTCGCCTGAACACATGATACTTCAGGAAAGATGATACACGATACTTGATCTGGGACCACGATACACGATCTCTGAAGGACTCGATACACGATACTGGGCTAGGAGTCACGATACACGATATCTGAATTCTCACGATACTCGATACCTGAGCTAAACGATACTCGATGCTTCAGAAACCACGATACACGATACACGATACTTGATCCAAAAATACGATACACGATACCTCAGTACGCGATACTCGATATCTGGACACAGACGATACTCGATACACGATACTTGGTGAAGTATCACGATCGACAACCATACGATACTCGATACCTCAAAACTCACGATACACGATACTCCTCCGAAGCGATACACGATATCTGAGTGCACACGATACGTGATACGCAATACACGATAAGTATCGTGATACTCGATACTTCACGGAAAACGATACTCGATAGTTCAGCTCATACGATACTCGATACACGATACTTGGTGAAGTATCGCGATCGGGCAACCACGATACACGATCTGAGGGAAGTATCGCGATCGGTCCAAAACACGATACACGATATACGATCTTTGGGAAATATCGCGATACTCAACCACAGGAGATCACAATACTTGTCAGGTATCGTGATACTCGACCGCGGGAGAACACGATACTTGACCCCTATTTCAAATTTTTTGCTAGATTTTTTTGGGTTTTGAATGAATGCAGATGTTTTCCAGGTTCTTCTACCCTCTCCTCACTCTTTGTATCACCCAAAACACACTTTCTACCCCTTGTAAGTCCCTCACGATACCTTTCGCAGATCGTTTTACACTGATATCTAATTTTTGAGTGATGAAAATGATTAGCAGACTCAATGGCTCACCTTAAAAGCTCTTTCCCAAATCTCCTATCACCCTCTCTAGCTCCACCCAACTCCCAATTGCTTGGCTTATCAGAACGCGATACTCGGCTGGAGGCTCCTCACGATACTTGCTCAAAAGACAAGTGATTTACAAATGGCATTTTTTGGGCTTTTATACTTGGAATTTTCCTACTCACAATAATAATAAAAAAAAACTCAACTGAACAAGGACTAAAAACTACTCTAATGACTTGACCTACTCCCTCACTTCTCCTACTCTACTCATTCTACTCACTTCCCTAGACTAACAACTCACTACACACACTCCAAGAGTGAGAAGTAGTAAGTGCGGCTGAAAGTGACTTACCAAAGAAGAGAAAATCACTACTCCTCCTCTCACTTCAATGCAAAAATCTACTTACCATCACATGAATGCATCGGTTTGATTCGACACTCCCCGGCAACGGCGCCAAAAAACGTGTGTACCTAAGAACCAACTTAGGGACTTGTGGAGAAAGAGACTATACCTCAATCCCCCTCAAGTGCATATAGTGGGGATTCACGCTTTAATTATCAATCCGATGAGTATACAAACCTAGCCGAGTGTATGAAGACATGCATTCAAATGATGATCAATGCAAATGAACTACTCAAAGAGTGCAAACAAGGTAAAGACTGATCCAAACAAGCTTCAACTGTCAGTTACGGTGTCACGATACTTGGAACAGCAGCCAACAGTAAATTGAGCTTTTCTCTCAGCTCCAAACTCCAAATATAGTGAATAGCATATGCATTTTGAAGCTCTCGAGAAGACGCATCCAATGGCGTGAGCTTCACTCAATTCTGACACTCCTACTTCAAGTTATGAGCAAAATACTGAGTCACGGGAAAACCTTCCTACACTTCAGCACTTCCTACACTTCGCACACACCTTAACAATAGCAAACAAACACTTTCATGGATAGACAACACTTCCTAACACTCTTTCCAAGCAATACACATGCACACAAGCTCACAAAGAAGAAGATATAGAGAGGAGAAGACACAAATTCGAATTTCTGTGCTCTTGATTCTCACAATGGCAAAAAGTCTTTACAAAGAGTCACAAATTGACTTATATACTTGTGCCCTAAAAATGGTCCTTTCACACAAGAGACCGGCACTTTATTCACTACAGGACTAATTTCCTACTAATTTACATGGGTAAGTTTCTAATCTTCTGTGGGGATGCATCTAGAGGTCTCCTCTAGTGCATTTACATAGGAAAATATATTACAAGAATGGTTATAATGCAAAAATTGGGTGTCCAAATCAGAAAAAAATTTGGGGCCCGCCTTTTTATCTGCCTTGTGCTCTCTTTAGCTCTGCAACACTCTCCCCCTCTTTGTCTCTGTCGTCCCTTGACAGGCTTTACTTCTTGTTTGTCTCTATCATCGCACGCATCCCTTGGTCAGTTTTGCCTACTGGTTAGACTGGCATTACGTTTTAGAGGTCCACTGATTTGTCCTGGTTGCACACATCGGACCCTGCTGTTTTACTTAAGCCTGTTCACCTTCTTTTCCCTGCGCGCAACCCTTGGTCAGTTTTGCCTGTCGATTAGACTGGCGTTCCGTTTTAAAGGCCCTGTTTGATATTTGTCTTGACATCCTCTAGGCCTGATGCATTTGGTTTGCCTGTTAATTCGGGTTGCCACGCACGCCATTAGTAGACATATGAGGATGTAGCTCTTCAGCCTTGATCTGAACCTTCTGTTGATCAAGAGGTTGAAGCACCCTCGTGTGGCTGCGTGCTTTTCCTTGGTGTGTGTGCCTCTGCGGGGCTCTGTGCAGAGATGGGTGTTGCGTGCCCCTGCGGGGCTTCTTACAGAGATATGTCTTCATATAGTATCTTTTTAGTGAAGCTTCTTTCTTTGTCTTCTTCTTTTCTTCTTTTTGCTCGATTCTCCCTCAACAAAGACACAGTTGGAATATATTCATACCAACCGATTAGGTGCATGCATCTATGAGGATGGTCTGAGGCGATCAGTGGTCCAAATAAAAAATCCAGATCAACCCTTTGGACTTGAATACCCAGTGTTCAAGTTCGAAGAGGGTTCATACATTGATAAGGACTATGTATGTGGTCACCAACTTACCACATAGGACAGATGAGTTTGGAAATGTCATTCCTCAGAATGAGATAGGAGACCTAGAGTAGGGAGACCTAGGACGAGAGCCCAAGACTCCTCGTGGCAAATCTGTCTTGACCAGGGTGATCACACAAGAGTGGGTTCCCCAAGATGACAAAAGAAGTATTCTTAAATAGAGAAACAGAGGAAGCCTTTTGGAGATTCAAGCAAGATCAACCTAGCCAATTGGGCATAGTCATCATCTACGAGTTCAAAGATCCGGAGACACCAGGCAAGGTTGTCTATTTGGATAACACCTCGGGAAGAATGATCTTGGTTACAGAACATGATAGACACGCATATACTTGGAAGAGTGAATTAATTTTCCCTCCACAAAGATCTAATGTTTCCCCTGGCCTCCAAGGAGTAGGATCATCCTAGGCTCATGAAACCCAAAGGGAAAGAGCTAGAGAGAGACCTGAGGTAAGCTTTGCACACAATGTGGGAAGAGATAGATCAAGAATGGAAGGTGAAAGACATGAAAGAGAGAGGTATGAAGCACAAAGACATCAAAGAGATGAACATGATTTTCCATTGCCTAGACCCCGAGAGTACCCAAGAACCCTTAGACCCTCTCAAGTGGTCAAGACAATGAAGAACTACTTTGATGGTTCAAGAGATCCCTATGATCATGTGGCGGAGTTCAAACAAGTGTTAAGAGCTGAACAGGTTGAGGACTTGTTCACCCAGTTTGAGGCATTTGGTTTGACTCTCAAGGGCACTGCCTTAGCTTGGTTTTTGCCACTAAACAATCGCAACTATCGAGATATAGGTCAACTACTAGACGAATTCATGGTAGAATTTTCCAAGAGTGGTATCAAGCATAACACATCATCCTTGATCCACAGCTTCGAGCAGACACCCCAAGAAACAATGCGACTAGAAAGAAGAAGGTTCAGGCAATACATAGAAAGATGCCCTGTCCCATAATTACCCACACTGGCCAAACAAGTGGCCTTGTTTCTAGATGGCTTACTAAGCACCAAATTAAGATCATATGTGTACTTGAAAGAGCCAAGATCCATAGAGGAGTGTGTGCAAATGTGCATTGACATAGAAGACAACTTGGGTGAGGAGTTAGGACTCTCCAAACTCTATAAGGATTTTGATAGTTCTACTAGTCATACTTCGAGAATCTCCACGGAAATAGATGAGATAGCTGAGCAAGTTGCTGTTGGAGAAACAATCACTAATTGGACATACATTTGAAGATCAAAAATTTAGAATAAAACTACATGCCTATGTGAAGGGACAAATTCACAAGTAAAGTTAGTTCACTTTAGTTCTAGAAGTTTTTTAAAAGTCACGAGAATGAGAAAATCTATATAAGTTAGTTTGTATCAACTGACGTGATGAGAGAAGAAGTGGAAGAGAGTGATAGAATGTGAGAAGGAGTTCATTTTGTATGACTGGGTATAGTCGGGCTTTTTTGAGTGAGAAAGCATTTGTAAAACTTTTGAGTTTTTCATAGTTATGAGAAGAAATAGTTAAAGTTCTGTGTATGAGACTCTCTCCATCATCTCCATGTTTGTCTTCTGTGAAATTTTTTTTAAAAGTTGAAGTTTTCCAAGCAAGTTGATGCCGGGCATCGAATGTATGTTGAAAGGTTGATTTTTATGCGGGAAGTCGATGCCTGGCATCGAATCTTGGCTAATAAGTCAGTGTTTTCATTCTTTGAGTGTTACCTGTTGTTGAATCTTCTAAAAACGTGAAGTTTGTGGAGCAACTCGATGCCTGGCATCCAGTTTCAGCATAAAGTCGATGCCTGGCATCGACTTCTAGCATAAAAGTGATCTTGCTCATGTCTTGTGTTCATAGGCTAATTCTGGTGCTGAAAAAGTGGTTGAAAAAGCTCAAAGTCGATGCTCGGCATCGACTTTTGGTTGCAAGTCGATGCTAGGCATCGAATTGTCATTTTTAGACACTCAAAATTACTAAAGGAGGCAAAATTTCCAGTTTTGGCAAGTCATACAGGGTGATCTTGTGAAGGCCATAACTTGAGTTCTAGAGATCCATTTCTTGCATATGATAGCTTGTTGGAAAGCTCTTTCTTCTACTTCCATCCACTAAAAAATCTTGGAGAAATAATATTTGAGCTAAGAGAAATTAGCAAAATACTGAAGGTATGTAATTTCAATGACTGGAAAAATCTGAAGAAGTAAAGTTCTTGGTTTTGGCTATCATTTCTGAAAGTTTTGAGTGGCAATGAGTTAATGGTGACCATAGAGTTGTTCTAGTGTCACATTAATTCATTTCTTGTGGTTTTTTACACATCAACAAGTGGTATCAGAGCAAAAAGGTCTTAAAGAGCAGAAGGCGGCAAAGGTACAAGAAGTTTTGAAAAGTTTTTCATTAAAGGTTGAAAGGTGAAGCATTTGAAGACACAAGGCATCAAAAGATTACTTCAAAAATATCTTCATACACAAAGAACTCCAAAAGGTATTATCCTTTATCCTTTAAGCTCACAGGTTGTAGCAAAAGGAAAGGAGTATGGCAGATCATATCTCCATTGACAAACTGCACAGAGATAATTATCTCGCATGGGTAATGAGAATGGAAGCCTTACTTATGAGTAAGGATCTCATGGTATATGTAACACGTGAAGAAGAGAAGCCAGTATTTGAAGATGAAAGCCGACCAAAGAAAGAAGAACTAGATGCTTTAAAGCATTGGCAGAAGAAGGATGCAAGTGCAAAAGCTTACATCTACAATACAATCTCTGATCATTTGCTACCACACATCAGAGGATTGGAATCATCTGAAGATGTACGGAATGCATTGGAGTATCATTTTCAAAGTACCACCAAGGCAAGGAAAGCAAGTCTATGGTCAGATTTTACAACATTCAAGAAGAATCCAAGTCAAAGTATTAGTGATTATGTCACTAAGATGAAGGATCTAGCAGATAGTCTTGGATCCATAGATGAAGATGTTGAAGATCACAGATTGATTGCTCAACTACTTGCAGGATTGAGAGGGGATGAAAGGTGGAAACCTTTTGTCTTATCAATAGAACTTTCATTAAATCATTATGTTCCAGATTTGAATCAATTACTTGGTTTGATGCTCACATATGAGCAAGACTTGAAGGGAGATGGAGATAAAGGACAAAGTTTTGCAATGTACATGAAGAATAAGAAGAAAGGAGATAAAGGTAAAGGAAAGGATGAAGAGAAGTCGAGTTCTCAAGTTTATTATGCAAGAGGTAAAGGTACTGGCAGAGGAAGACCAAGAGCCTTTGGAGGTAGAGGTAATCAGAATAACAACAAGGAGGCTTGCTGGATCTGTGGATTGAGTAATCATTTGGCTCATGACTGTTGGCACAACCAACAAGGATCAAACCAGAATCAAAACAACAATAGCAGAGGTCGAGGTGGAAGATATCAAATTAATTTTCAAAGAGGTAGACAAAGTCAAAGAGGAGGCTATGGTAGAGGTGGAGGAAGAAGTTGGGGACAGAATCAATCCTACAACACCACCTACTACAATTATGCAAATGACACACAGAATGAAAGTCATACATCATTGATGATGAACTCAATCAGCACATCAGATAAATAAGATCTAAAGGTATTTTACATTGACTTTGGATGTTCTAATCATTTGTCAGGAAACATAGAATTGATGTCAGAATTGGAAAAAGGCATTTCTAGTCATACAGTTCAAAGACGTGATAATACAAGACATAGTGTACATTCAATTGGAAAAGTGAAATGCAAGAGTGGAGCAGATTTGCTAACCAATGTTTTGTATGTTCCCACAATACCTAAAAACTTGATTAGTGTGGGACAGATAGTTGAAAAAGGTTTTCAAGTCAGGTTTACAAATGAAGGAGTATTTGTTGAAGATCCAGAGAATGGATATAATGAGATTGTCTCTAGTAAGAAAGAAGGTAGACTCTTTACTTTAAGAGTGCAAGGGAACATTGGTCAAGCTTTGCTCACACATGGTGAAGGAGTGATTACAGAACTTGATCTCTGGCATAAGAGATTAGGTCATTTCAATGAAAGAGGAATTAAAGCTATGATTGCTAATCAGTCTGTACTAGGATTACGGAATGTGTAGAGTCAACATATGGTTTATAAATGTGAAGCATGTCAAATGGGTAAAGCACACAGGTTACCATTTCAGAAGAAAGGATTGAAACATGATGGATTACTAGAGCTCATTCATACAGATGTATGGGGACCAACAAAAGAAGGATCTATCAGTGGCTCAAGGTATTATGTTCTTTTCATTGATGATGCTACAAGATGGATAACATTATATGTTTTGAAGGAAAGATCAGAAGTGTTTGGAGCCTTCAAGCATTTTCATGCATATGAAGAGAGAGTCGCAGGTCAAAAGCTTAAAAGACTGAGGTCTGATGGAGGGGGAGAATACTTCTCCCAAGAGTTCAATGATTATCTTTGGAATGCAGGTATTAAGAGAGAAATAACTTGCAGGTATGCACCACAACAAAATGGTGTAGTAGAAAGGAGAGATAGGACTTTGGTTGAGTTTGCTAGAGCTATACTGAAGGAGAAGAATTGTCCAAATTATCTTTGGGTTGAAGCTGTAAATACAGCTACATATCTTGTGAATAGATTACCATGTGCAGCTCTCAATGGAATGACTCCATATGAAGCTTGGTGGGGTAAGAAACCAACACTAGATCACTGTAGAGTGTTTGGATCAATTGCATATGCTTATGTGCCATCACAACTTAGACATAAACTTGAACCAAAAGCAGAAAAATATGTGTTCATTGGTTATGATGAAAAGCAGATGGGTTACAGGTTGTGGAATCCTCTAACCAAACAATTTGTTGTTTCTAGAGATGTTACCTTTGATGAACAGAAAAGTTGGTTTGCAGATCAAAGTCATACAGCTGAAGAATTTGAAGAAGAGGTAAGAAGATGTGAGAAAGGAAAATCAATTGTGCATGTGAATAGAGATGAAGACTATATGCAAGCAAGTACATCCAGAAGTGGGTTAGCAAGAAGAAATGAAGAAGCTCCTATATTTGATGAAGAAGTGTATCCAGACACTTATGAAGAATGTGAACCAAGAAGGTCAAGCAGGACTAGAAGAAAACCAGAAAGGTATTCTTATGATACTTCTTACATAACTCAGAAGAATTATGCTTACATGGTCAAAGATGATGAAGAACCTCAGAACTATGATGAAGCAAAAGGTAAGAACCAATGGGAAGAAGCAATGAAGGAAGAATTCAATGCACTAGAGGAGAACAAGACATGGGAACTTGTTCCTAAACCAAATGGTAAGAAAGTAATTGGAAATAAATGTGTTTATAAAGTGAAGAAGCTTGCAAATGGAAGTATAGCCACATACAAAGCTAGACTGGTGGTGAAAGGCTATGCCCAAACCTATGGCATAGATTATGATGAGACATTCAGTCATATAGCTAAGATGTCAACTATAAGGACAATCATTGCTATTGCAGCTTCAAAAGGATGGACCCTAAGTCAATTGGATATAAAGAATGCATTCTTGAATGGATACATATCAGATGAGGTATACATGGAACAACCTCAAGGGTTTATAGATTCCAGGTATCCAAATTTTGTTTGCAGGTTGAAAAGAGCACTCTATGGATTGAAGCAAGCTCCAAGAGCATGGAACTATAGACTGGTGAAGTATCTCAATGATCTTGGATATCAAAGTTCAAAAGCATATCCAAGTCTACTCATCAAAAGAGCAGAGGAAGGTACAATCTACATTTGTATTTATGTAGATGACATTATAATCACAGGTACTTCAGATGAAGGAATCAAGGAGGTAAAGAGATTACTTGAAAAAGAATTCAAGATCAGTGATCTAACGAGAAAATCTATATAAGTTAGTTTGTATCAACTGACGTGATGAGAGAAGAAGTGGAAGAGAGTGATAGAATGTGAGAAGGAGTTCATTTTGTATGACTGAGTATAGTCGGGCTTTTCTGAGTGAGAAAGCATCTGTAAAACTTCTGATTTTTTCATAGGTATGAGAAGAAATAGTTAAAGTTTTGTGTATGAGACTCTCTCCATCATCTTCATGTTTGTCTTCTGTGAAATGTTTTTTAAAAGTTGAAGTTTTCCAAGCAAGTCGATGCCTGACATCGAATGTATGTTGAAAGGTTGAGTTTTATGCGGGAAGTCGATGCCTGGCATGAAATCTTGGCTGATAAGTCAATGTTTTCATTCTCTGAGTGTTACCTGTTGTTGAATCTTCTAAAAACATGAAGTTTGTTGAGCAACTCGATGCCTGGCATTGAGTTTCAGCATAAAGTCAATGTCTGGCATCGACTTCTAGCTTAAAAGTGGTCTTGCTCATGTCTTGTGTTCATAAGCTAATTCTGGTGCTGAAAAAGTGGCTGAAAAAGCTCAAAGTTGATGCCCGACATCGACTTTTGGCTGCAAGTCAATGCTAGGCATCTAAGTTTCATTTTTAGACACTCAAAATTACTAAAGGAGGCCTCCATGTACACTTTTAGTTGTGTTTCGAGCAGATTACTTATAGCTTTCATTCTCTCCTTCTCTGCTTCACTAGCGTCATGCTGTCTTTGTAATTCTATCAGTTGTGTCTGTAGCTGATGATGCTGGTGCATCAATGTATCACATTGTGTTTTTACTGCGAGTAACTCTATTCCTTTGGTTGTAATCTCTTTCTGGGCCTGGATGAGCTGTGCGGACAGTTGTTCACTCATGATTTGAAACTCCTCATTGCCTTGTCATAATCCACATCTATGTCCATATTTGTTGTTGTGTATCCATGGTCGTTTGTATCATTTGCTTGACAACAGGTTTCAATTGAGTTACATCCACATTTAACCAGGTGGTCGGGATGCTAGGTTCTTCACCTGTTGTGACATCTTTTCCTTTTGCTATATGTAAAGTGGTGTCATGGGGCTGCCTAATATGGAGTTGTATGATTGGCTCAGCCTCCATGTGGTCAATCTTACCTTGAGGTGTATCATCACGCACTTCAATCACGATTGGCCCTTTGTTTTGTAGTAGGCCTGAGTCTTGATCCACTGGAGTTTGTATTTCCTCTTTGATAGGTGGTTTTGCATCTGTATTAGTTATTGGAGCTTCCTTGATGCTGATCTTTGACTTTTCATTTAATTGAATGGCGTGCTCTGGTTTAGTGGGTTCTTCTATGTTCTTTGCCTGTGCCTGTTGGTTGTCTGGCGTGACTTCGACTTGATTGATCTCTGTCCATTCTTCATTGTGAGTTTCACTCCTTATGTCAGTGTCCAGGGTGTCTTTCTCGGGTCTAGATTCCTCATTAGAGTTGGAATCTTCTAATCCCAGTTCTTTATATCTGGCAACTTGTTCGGGGGTCTGTTCTTTATCTTTCTGTCTCCTTTCTTTGCTTGCCTGTCTGTAATGGTGACCTTGAATATTTAAATTTACTTGCCCCTGCATAAACTGATGTGTTTCTTCGAGGGCAGCAGAGAGGTCTCTTTTCGTAATTAGTTGTTGGATCACAGGAATCTTTAGCAATGTGTGTGTCCTCTTTGATTGTGGTGTAGCTTGGGCTTCTTCCTCTCTAAGGTGCTTAGTCCCCCTCATGGGTTTCTTTGAACTGGTTCCCACTTCCTCAATAGATATGGCCATTTTCTTTTTCTTTGGAACAGTCGCTGACTTGGCATATTTCGCTAACTTCGTTGATGTCGGCATCAAGCGTAAGCAATTCTTCATGTCAAGTTCCTCATAAATGAGTAATGTTAATGTCGAACTACCATTCAGAAACGTTTTCTAACCCCACTTCTTCTTTCCTTCAAATAGGCGGTCTTGAACGTATGGAGTCATATTTACTTGATTTCCGACTTGCCTCATAGCATGTGAGAGTAGTTGCACAACAATCTTTTGAGGTGTTGTATATCTATGCATGCTTGGAAAACAAAAGTGCTGGTGCACTAAGCGAACATCATCTTCAATATCGGTTCTGTTGATTTCCAAAAAGGATCGCTTTTTTGGATCATGACATTCATCTTTGATATTCGTGAGTCCTTCTTGATTCCATCCAAAAGCCTTGTTAATTAGCTCATGAGTGAATTGAATTGTCTTCCAGGTACCAACTTTATCCAGTACTCTAGCTTTTGGGACTGATAGTTTATTCGATGCAGACTGAAGTGTATTCATTACTTGCGTACATCTCTGGAAATCTGGCATATAGATCGGCAGTCTTAGGAATGCATCAATTCCTGCTTGTGTCCAGACATCTGTCGTGCGCGGTAATCCTTGTATGATGGTCTTGAAATCTTGTGACATGATAGGGAATTAGTGCTCCCTGTCCATAATCTTGTTGGTCGCCATGAAAATGAGTTCAGACACTGGTTGGTCATCCAAAAACCAGTGACCTCTTGCCTTAGTTATTGATTCCAAGGGAAGAAGCTGCACCTCTTCCTCTTGCGTAGCTTCGGAATTAGTAGATGCCATCTACACTCGATATAGAGTATGAATTAGTGGCAAGATAGTATCAAAAATCATCCTTCATTTATCCTTCCTTAGTTGGCAATGCTCTGTGTGAAAAGTGTCGTTCCTTCCCCGTGGGTGTGAGAAAGGTAAAACCTGGGATTTTTCATACTTTTAGATAGTTTTATGTTTTTGTCTGAAAGAAAAACAAAAAAGTTAGTTCATAGCCGAAGCGGTTGTTAATTTTTGAGTAATTTTCTTTAGTTTATGTACACGTGCTCTCCTATTTTCCAAGAGGAAAATGTGCTTCACTATCCTGAAGTAGAAAAAGAAGGTGTCGAATGCTTGGCGTTGTAATGTGGCCCTATTATGCATACTTTGGGTTCTGGTAACTCCAAATGTGTGCAACTCGAATTATTTAGTAGAAGTATACAGCTTGTCTTGTCTTTTGGCATCCAAATCTGCTTTATTCTGTTGGGACAGATTGTGTTCTCAACATTCTTGGTGAATGCGGTGCTTTTCATGTTGTACTTCTATTTTGTCTGCTTTTTGAATCTTGGAATGGTTTTTAATGCATTTGTAGACTCCTGTTCTGTCCTCCAACTGTTCATCTTTGGTTGTTTTGCCTTTAGACCATACTGATTCTCTTTGTGCAGTGGCTCGTCCTTTCTGATGATTGTCCTTTGAGTACATGACTTAGGAATCCATATTTGTGTTCGGGTCGGCTGGGCAGCTATCACCTTCTTTGGTATCCACACTCTAGCAATTAGTTGTGGACCTCGGTGTCCAAAGTGATTTTCCTGCTTGTTCGAAGGGTCGTTCTGATGTCGATAACGTTTCTGTTGTTGAAGATATGCAGGCACTTGATCCTTCCTTATCGAAGCCTGTCTAGTGTAAGGAATGGGGTATATTCTAACTTGTGCAGACTTGTGATGATCCTGAGAACTAGTTTCTCCTGTGCGTGGTTTTTCACTAAGGTTGTTTTCAAATAGAATGATACTCTTGTGACTTGCTAGATTAGAAAATGGTGTGCAAGCGGAATTCAGTGTATCCTCACATGTACTCGATGAAGGGGTTTCCATAGTGCTAGTGAACATACATTCATCATCATGTTTATTAGAGTGAGCTCTCGGGTCCACATCCTTGTCTTCAATTGGTCGTTCGTCTAACATGCTGAATACCTCTCGATGTCCTACCTTGGCTGAGATGTATCCTAAGGCCAATTGAATAGTCACTTCATATTCATATATCCAATCTTGGCCTAACACTAGGTCTTCGAGTAAATCCTGATCATGACATACTAAGAGTTTCTGTTCCATAGTGTTGTTTCCGAGATGTAGAGGTAAGGTAACCTCACCTATACATTGAGTAATTTTTCCTCCTATTCCTATCAGTTGTGCCTTAGATGGGCGTAATTCCTCCTTGAGTTTCTGAGTCAATGAAAATTTAATGCAGCTTATAGCGGCTCCTGTGTCAATGAGAGCATCCACTAAGTGGTACTCTTTTTTTCCAGCTTGTAGCTCAGTGATGAGTAGCACCTCTTTTAATGTCAATCCGGGAAGACGTGAGGATGGTATGAAGACCTCGAGCAAGTGGATGCACAAGTGCGTGAGTGAGAAGCACACAAACATGCACACACATACACACACACGCGCACACACGGCAAGACAAAGAGTGAGAAGCAATGGAGTTCTTAGATTACTTTCAAAAAGCTCTTACAAGTTCATTTCAATTACAATCTAGCCTCAAAAATGAGCTCTCTAGCTCTATTTATAGTTTTTGACTAGGTTTTGGCCCTGTCCAGACCTAGTGTCCGGCCTAGTTAAAAATTAGGTTCCAGGGCCAATTTGAGGGCTTAAACGGAGTCTAAAAAATACGAAAATTGATATGTAGGTACTTCTAAGGATCCTCAAGCTCAAGGACTCCTTGGCTTGCACAAAATGGAGCTACAAAAATATGAAATGGTATTTACAATGATTGTTAGTGATAAGAATCACTGTTATAAAGATGTTGATTTGGAAAAATTTGGAGGGCCTATCTGCCAGATTTGCATCGACTGCTTTGTCTACTTAATCCTTCACCTTGCTCTGACTCTCTCCGCTGGCTTCCTTGTCTAGTCAGTCCTTGGGTGCCCATACTGCTCTCAACACCCCCCCCTCTCTCACGTCTGTCGTCCCTGACAGACCCTTGTTGCTGGGAGTGTTAGATGTAATATTCCACAACCTGAGTGGCAAGCTGATGTTCTTGTATGCGTAGCCCTCTGGCCAAGTCTGTCATCATACGATCCCAATCAATTGGTCCTGGAATGTCCGGATGTGGCAGACGTAATTGATCTGCATGGATCGCTTGTTCTACTGCGAATAGATGTAGCAAATGTGTGGGTCTGGGAATGAAAATTTCTGAATGATATTCCCAGAATCCGGTAGAGAACATTTCCTCAAATGTCTGCTTGAAGCATGCGGGTAAGTACTTTATTCGTGCATGCCAGGCAAAGATTATAGTGATCGAGGGAGTCTGGCTCATGTCGTAGACTAAATCCTTGTTACCTTGAGAGAATCCAGGGGCAGAGATGTATGGAGCTTGTACCTTCCGAAAGGTTTTGAAGACAATGGTCATGAGCTCGAATATTTTCATACACATTTTCGCTACTATGTCGGGTACATTATTTAGACGTGTAGACCAGTGTCGAATTGTTGATACATGTAGGCTACGGTTGGGGTCCCTCGAGGTGGAGCAAAATATGGATAGTTAACCCAAGCCGAGCATTCTTTATTGTTGCGTACCTTGATTGCAAATGCTTGCCAAGATCTACGACATACCATTGGGCAATAGCATGGATTATACTTGATATACAGTGGCATGGTTGCCCAGGTGCTCATCATCTCAGGGTAATCGGTTAGTAGACGTGCACGCCAATTAGGCTGGAAAATCGAGCCCGCACGCGCATCTGTCGGTAAGTCCTCTGGCTCAAATTGAGTGGCACATGTGGGCTCCTTCCCTGTATGTCTTTTAACTTCTGCATTATAATCATGTAGCAAGACAAAATAAGGCATGTATTGCGACTCTGATGTTGTGATTAACCGTTGGTGGGATAGGTTCTGAAAGTAAGAAGACCGAAGGACAGTTTCTTCCAGATTTGTGAGAGATTGCATTTGCACAGCAACGCGATCATCATGTGTCTTACCCACTTTCTCGACCCTTTTGACCCAATCTGGAACTTGAATTTCTAAAGTGTCCTGTCCTTCCTCTGTAGTCCGACCACCGGGTGGTGGCATTGGCTCGTACGGCTCTTCATAGCTGTCATCGACGGGGATTTCCACTACTGTTTTAGGTTCTGGTTCTTCAGTGGGCGAGGGTGGCCTTTCATATGGTAAGAGGCGTGCTTGGAGTTCTGCCACCTGTTTCCGGAGGGTCTCTACTTCTTCTGTAGAGTGTTGCAAGATTACCTGCTCCTGTTGAGCTGTGGGGGCACTGGCTATCTGTTTCTTTAGGTCTGCACATTCAGTCTCTAACTTTTCATATGACTCCAAGAAATTTGCATGCTCCTCAAGTAAGATGCGAATGTCTTCCGATGGGACTGCTCTATACTTGGTAGGGCTAATGGTGGCTCCTGCAGTTCCTTCCATAGCCGCTTCAAAGTTGTCTTGGTTTTGTTGTTGAAGTCTCTTGTTCTCTTCTAGTGCTGCTGCCATATGCTTCCTTAATAGCCCAAGGTTGCGTCTGAGTGTAGCATTAGATATCATTTGCGCTTGGAGCACTGTTTCTAGTTCCTTGACTGCTTGATCATCTACTGTTGATGTCTTTGATTCCAATTCGGAGTGAGCCTGCTGTAAGGTGGTATGCTCGGTTAGGAGCGTTTGGTAATCAGCTTCAAGAGTGGTGACTCTAGCTTGTAGACGTTGAGATTCTACCTGGAGGGCAGCAGTGCTTTCTTCCAATTGATGGTATTCTTGTTGTAGTTGATGTGCACACTGAAGTAATGTATTGAACGTGCTATTTACATTATGAGATGCAAGGGGAAAAGTTTGAAATGCAGGGGAGGTGGGATTGGGTAGGGGGGTAGTGAATGCTGTGTGTGCCAATGATGTGAGTGGTGAGGTGGGGGGTAAGGGAGGGGGAGATGGTGGAATCGTGGGGAGAGGTGCTGTGGTTGGTGAAATGTCCATTGGGTCAGACAAGGTGGTGTGTACAGGGGCTACCATGTAGGTGGGTATGGTAGGTGAAGTGAGTGTGGTGTTCGTGTAAATTGATGTCATTGCGAACAGCGGGGAAATGTTGTTGGTGCAAGTCAAGCCTTCACAATTTGGCTTGGACATCTACTTTGAAGACTCTACATGAAGCAAAGACCATAGGAACTTATGCTTATGAACTATTACCAGTTTTTACCTCTTGTAAAAGTCTTAGTGACTTGGCATATTATGTAATCACACCTAATTGATTGAAAGTCGTGGAAAAAGTTTGTTGATTGATTTGAGAGAATATCTCAATCAACTTTTAGGTGAAAGATTCTAGGAGATTGATTTGAATTCAAACTCAAATCATCACTCAATTCCTATAAAAACTACAAGGAAAAAGTCGCGGGTGTACCTCACTCATCCCGAGGCATTTCTATATCAATCATTGAGTGTGTGAGGTCTACTCCATAGCCTACACCTCTGAGTACCATCGAGCTATGTTCATCATGCCAATGGGAATGTACATTTACATGATCTAATACAAATACTTACATTCATCTACTCTGTAATTCTCTTAGTATACTACTCCAAGTCTATCAACTTCAACAAGGCATATCTCAGGATCTACTTATCCAAATCAAGTGATTCAAAGCACATTGAATTCAGCTCAAAGTCTTCTACACGCCTACAAATTTTGAAGTCAATTGGTTCAGCCATTGCAAAGAAATCTTAGTCGAAGTGCTCACTGGTCTGTGTCTGTTGAACTCCTAAAATATCGGGGGTAAACTTTATTTTGCTAAAGTGATTTCTCAGAGTATAGTTCATCATTTCTTCTCATTCCACTTGCAAATGGTAGCTTGTTAAGCTAATTTAATATGTCCAGAAGGAATTTGATCAATTGTAAGTGTGTTGGTCATATTGAGTGAAAGACTGAGCAGGTGTCAATACCAAAATAGCAAGTTTTCTTGGATTTTTGAAGTCTCAAGTAGTCTGTTTTGATTTGATCATTACACATATCATTTGCAAAGTACATATATGCTTTCTTGGTATCATTTGGAAGCTAATCAAGTGTAATAAGCCTTTCTAGAGTCAAAGAGGGCTGGTGTGAAGCAGGTTTAGCAGCACCTACTCAATCTCTTAGTGCATCCAACCATCCTCTCCCAACAGTGGTATCAGAGCAAACAAGCTAACATGGGAGATGGTTTTCCTTCATTCATTGACAAATTGGACAGAAACAATTACCAAGCTTGGTCTCTGAGGATGAAGACCTATCTACAAGGAAGAAGCTTATTTGGATTCATCTCAGGAGATGAGGAATTGCCCTCATTCAAAGCAAGAGGACTACCTACCAAGGATGAACAAGAAAGGCTCAACACATGGTGTGCAAAAGATGCATTGGCAAGGTCTTACCTTCTTAACTCTATATCTGATTTCCTTTTACCTCACATAAGGAATTGCAAGACTTCCCAAGAAACTTGGGAAACCTTGTCAACATATTTTTCATCCAGTACAAGGGCCAGAAAGAATCAACTATGGATTGAATTCACTACTCTTAGGAAGCAATCAAAGCAATCAGTTTCAGACTTTGTCACTAGGGTCAAAGACATTGCAGACCAGCTTGCAAGTATTGGAGAAGAGATTGAAGAGGAACAAATAGTAAGGCAGGTAATCAATGGATTAAAAGCTGATGACAAATGGGAGAGCTTTACCACAGCAATGGACCTATACATGGACATACATGCTCCTGATCTAACAACTCTGATTGGTCAACTCTTCACACATGAAGCAAAGCTTACAAGAAATGGAGAGCAATCAAAAGGTAACAACCCCTCTGCTTTATACACTGATAAGAAGGTTAAAGATAAAGGTAAAAGTAAGAAGGTTGATGAAGAAGGCTCTACCTCCCAAGCTAACTATGCAGGGAGAGGTAGATCTTTAAGAGGTAGAGGCAGAGGAGGTAAGCCAGGTAGGGGGAGACCCTACAATTCATCACCATGCAATATTTGTGGATTGTCTAACCATACCACAAATGAGTGCTACAGAAATTATAAGAATCAGAGAGGAAGAGGCCATCAAAGAGGTGGATACTCTCAAGGTAGAGGCAGATTCAACCAACACCAAGGCTACAATGGATACAACAATCAGTACAACAACAATTACAACCACAACCACAATAGTAACTACCAAGGTGGATTCAGAAATAGAAGGGATTACAACAACTACACAGAGGAGCAAGATGACTCCCTATTAATCATGAATATGACTTCAAAATCAGGTATCAATGATGATCAATGTTGCTCTAGCACAATGGTGAGAACCACGTTAAGAAGCTTCACCTCCTTAATGTCAATCCGAGGGAGAGGTAGGAGTGATATGAAGATCGTGAACGTGAGATGATGTGAGAGTGAAGGTGAGAAGCACAAAGATGCACACACACATACACACACACAATGAAGAGACAAGCAAGATACAATGGAAGGTAGGAAATTAGTTCTATTACTCCAGAATACTCTTACAAGCTCACAAGAACTTTAATCTCAAACAAGCTAACCTCAAAAATGAGCTCTCTAGCTCTTTTTATAGTTTCTAGACTAGTTTTGACCGGTTTCACATCTAGTGACCGGCCTAGTTAAAAAATAGGTCCTAGAGGCTATTTGGAAGGGTAAACGATGTCTAAAAATAACGAAAATTGGTACGAGCATTCTACCTAAGCTCCTCAAGCTCAAGGACTCCTCGGCTTGCACAAAATGGAGCTATGAATTACAAAATGGGGTTTTCTATGATACATATGTTACAATTAGTGATAATAATCACTGTTGAATGTTTGAAGAAATAATAAAAACATATTTGTTTGGAAAATTGACCCGACTGGCTCCCTGCTCCGTCTTTACATGCTTCCGTGGCGTCTGTGCCTCTGGCTGCTTCCAACACCCCCCTCCCTCTCGCTTTCATCTCGGGATAGTTTTGCAATAAATCTTTGCGCCAGTCTGGTTGATGGATTTCACCTCTCTGCGCACTTGGTGGCAAGTCCTCCGGCTCGAATTGAGTTGCATGCGTTGGTTTCATGCCGGTTTCTCTCTCGATGGCTAACTGATATTCGGCCATTAGCATGAAATAAGGTTTATATTGAAGCTCATGCCCAGATATGTATCGTCGCGGGGCCAAATGAGCAAAGAATGGTGACTGTAAAATTTTCTCTTCAATCATGGCCATGGCATGTAACTGTGCCTCTACTCTGGCCGAATGTGTCGTTCCGAGTTCTTCAACTGTCTTCATCCACACGGGGGTAGGTAATTCATAGGTCATCTGGCCTTCGGCCGTGACACGTCCGCTTGGGATGGGTATCGGCTCGTATGCCTCTTCAAATGTCTCCTCCACCGGGATAGTGACGGTTTCTTCCTCAGCTGGTAGCTCAGGTGGGGAGTCTGGCCTTGGTGGTGCTTCATAGACTGCAATTCTAGATTCAAGATTTATTACCTGGGCCCGGAGTGCGTTGAGTTCCTCTAAAATTTCAGGGGCAGGGTCCGCAGGTGCTGGTAATTCTGCTGCTACTTGTACTTGTTGTGTTGCCGGTTCTCTGAGTTGTAGTAGCTTATGATCTTCCTTTAACTTTTGGTGCTCTTCATTCATACGATCATAGTCCTCGAGCAATCGCACATGATCGTCTAGCAACATCCGCATCGATTCAGATGGGATTGCCTTGAATTTGCTAGGACTTAAGGGTTGTTCTGGGTGGTCTAGTGCCGCTTCCAAGTTCTCTCTATTCTGCTCTTGGAGTCTCTGGTTCTCCTCTTTTGTTGCGGCAAGGTGTCTTCTTAGTAAGCCCATATTTCTAGTGAGCGTTGCATTGCGGACGGTCTGGGCTCGAAGTAGGTTATCCAAATCCGCGGTGGCCTCTTTTGTTTTCTCCTCACTTTCTCGTTCTAATTTGTGATAAGCCTCTCGTAAATCTTGGTATCGGCTGTTCAGTGAGGCGTTCTCAATTGATAACGAATTAAGCTGCGTTTGTAGTTCATTCATCGTTTTCTGCAGCTGTTGATAGTTGGTGCCGAGTGATGCAAACTCATCGCGGACTTGTGTCATGCATGTGAACATGTGTTGAAATGCGGTGTCTATGGTGGGCGATAGTAGTAATGAAGTACTAAATGAGGATGCAGTGGAAGTGGATGCAGCGGGAATGGGAAATGGGGTTGGGAAGGTGGATGCAGTGGTAATCGTGGAAAATTGTGATGTGTCTAAAAATGTTTGTGCCGGGAGTGAAGTGAGTGGTGGTGCCGTGGGTGGTGATATGTCCATGTCATTGGACGTGTTTAGTGTTGTGACTGTGAAGAGTGGTGTGATTGTGGGTGGTTGTGTAGGTGTGAATACGGGATTTACAAATGTAGAGTAGTTTATAGGGGGGGTGGTTGGAGCAGCTTGGTGAAACGGGGAAATAGGGGTTATGGTAGGTTGGGGAGGTGAGACTGGTGAGAAGGTTAGTGGGGTTAGAAAGGGGAATGGGGTTCTTAGAGGTGGGGGAAACACTGGGAAGGATGAAGGGGTGAAGGGGTTAACATATGGATGCGGAGGGTTGGGTGTGGGCATGGTGGTGTGAATGGGCGGGGTAAAGGTTGTGGCTATGTTGCCATGGACTGGTGTGGATGTTGGAGGAGCAGGTGGGTGTGCAGGGGATACAGGATGGGTCGGTGATACATGAGGTGAGAGAGGAGTAGAAGGTGTGGATGTTATTTCGAGGATAGTGGTGGTATGTACAACGGTGGTACGTGGTGGGGAATCTACAAGGATGGTTTCTGCGGTCAATGAGCTTTCGGGGACGAGGCGTGCCTCCCTGGCTTGTGCTGAAGACTGAGCTCCTGTTGGTACGCGAATATACTCTCCGGGCTTTGAAAGTAGTCGCACTCGGCGGGGGTCAAACTGTGGTAGTTGCTTTCTTTGTAAGTATCTGAGTGCTTCATTGGAGCCTACTGATTTAACTAATTCTCTGAACCCTTTGATGTATGCGTCTTCGAATCCTCCGGAGATGAGTTCCTGTTCAATTAATGCCTGGCTCTCCTCTTCAGTTAACTTCTTCCGTGCCCAGACTTTCTCCATCGTACGATATAATTTCTTGATGGCCAGTGTGTATGCTGCGGCTTCGAAAGTCTCATCTTCATATGTGCTGGTGTCGCCGTGTGCTTCGGTTTGTTGGCCTTGCTCATCTGTCTGTCCTTGCCCTTGGGAATCATACGTGCCCTGACTGGCTTCGTCATCATCTTCGTCATCGTCGGTGGCGGTTCTTTCATCATCAGAGCTTGACACAGCTTGTCCTTGTGGCAGATCCCGCGGTGTGGTCGGGTAACTAGGGCGTTCATATTCCTGAGAGAACATTTGTGCCTCTGAAAATTGGAATTCATTTGAGAATGCATCCGGCATCTCAAAATCAAATGTTGTGTTTATGGGTTCTGCCTCCATATGTGGTATTGGGAAGGAAAAGGCTTCCGCACCAATAGTGGTGGGAGCTTCTGCTGTAGTGGTGGGTTCTGTGGTTGCAGCTGCCTGAGGTGCAGCGGTACTAGTGGTACCCTCCGTGATCACTAGTCTAGACAACCTTATGCGAATAGGTTGTACTGTGGGAGCCGCTTCTGTCTGTGGTCGCTCTGGAGAGGGTTGTGGTGATGGCGACTCTGGCACTTGAAGGCAAGGAATGGTGCCTCGCATGCGCTTGCCTGCCCGTGTTCTACTGGGCTTCCTGGCTTTCTTCGTCGTTCCTTTGAATGCCTTCAGTTCTTCTCCTGTTAATGCACGCTCGATGGGCAAGTCATAAGCCAAACACATATACACAATTCTAGTGAGTGCACAACATCCGTTAAGCACTTTTTTGCGTTCCCATCTGTGCTGTGCCAAATACATTTGGTCTATGATCCAGCTTGCCAGATCAACAGTTTGAGGTCCGGTACATGCCAAATACAATCCGAACCAGATTCGTTTATGGGGCATGGTAAATCTATCCTGAGCTGGGAATGCGAAATGTTGCATGCATATCCTTAGTGGCTTTGACAGCTCAGGTGTAATTGCCGAAATCTCCTCCCACTTCGTGACATCCCCACGTTTCATCGGTTCTGGAATTAATCTCTCTCGATCTGTGGGTGTGTGGGTGCCATGAATTTTGATGGCCGCTCTGATTAAATCCTTAGATAGGTAAAACCTTTTGTAAGGTGGATCATCCACTAGAGTAGGCAATATGAAGGTTCCTGGGATGTCCTTATTCTCTGATGCCAGCAAAGTGGTGATTAAGTAATAGCACCTGTAAAAATCTGGTTTGGGCAGAGGATCACTGAAATACTCTGTGAAGCCTGCTCTGGCCCAAACGTGAGTTAAATCTTGGGTGCTCTGTAGGGCTTCGAACTCTCTGGAGAAAAACTGGTATTTTCCCCACGTGCGGTCATCAAATGTCAGAGAGGATTCAAATATAAAGTCCGCGTCCGCAAGGGGTCCTGCAAGTCCCTGAAACCAATGAGAGTTCCGGTGTATCTTTTCGGTGTAGCCCATAGGAGGGTTATCGATAGGCATGGGTCCTGGAAACCCTTGGAATTCCGGCGGTGGAGCAGTCGGGTGGGATTCTGCTCGTAGCACGTTGAGGGGCACTGCCGCTACACTGGGGCCTGCTCCTGATGTTCCTTCGTCGGTTTGCATGGTGATTGGTGCGCTAGTGAGAAAGATCTGCTACAAAAGATTAACACATTAGTATGGAAATTAATTATGATCCCATTAAAGTGAGACCGCAATCCCTTTCCATAACTGATGCGTAACCCGTGTAGCCAAGTGCTGTGACGTGATGGATGCCATGTATTTTGCAGCACTAGTGCAGGTCTCTAGACTCCTACACTTTTCAGATCATGCATACATTTCTTGATGAGATGAGATTATTAGTGATGTGTGATGATGGTGGGTGAATTATTACAAGGTTTAAAGGTTAGTAATTGAGTACAAGGTTGTATGTTAGTCGGGGGGTAGTTAGACAACGGGTTAGGGGAAGACGATTGGACACGCTTTGGTATCCATTTCCTAAGAGTTTTTGAATGGGTGGTGGGTTTCTGCTGAGGGGCAAAAGGTGGTATCGGGTGTGGTGGTATCGAGGGATGAAACGAGTGGTGAGGGTTATATATTACATGGCTTATGGGTTGAGCGATGATACGTGGTTTGGGTACCCAAATCTGCGTGGGTGTGGGTCTATGGGTCAGGTATTTCTTGGCGATCCAAATTTGTCGAATGGTTGGACCTGTAGAAAGTGGTCGAGGGGATGGTGAATACTGATTTTGCTTCTGCACTGCCTTTTGCTTGTTGGTCTCTGCTTGGTTGGAGATCTTCGATGCTTTTTGCCCTTTTGGCACCCATATTTGTCTGGTGCCGCTTCCTTTGGGTGGCGTAAACTGCTTTCCTTGTTGTCTCCTCTTATACTGCCGTCGGTCTGGGTTCCTTCGTCGTGGTTGACTCTGTTGTTGTTGAGGTTGAGAGGTCGGATGGACACTCTGCTTTGGAAAAGAAGGGAGATCCAACACTTGCGTGACCTGCCCATTAGGAAGTGATGCCTTATTTAACTTTAATCTAGGCCAATCCGCAACAAGTTTGGAAGGATGAGCACCGCAGGGTGTCGTGCTCATTTGTCCGCTGATGCAACCCACCTGACCGCTGATTGTGTCCATCTGCCCTTGTGGATGGGTAACTGTCTCTTCTAGTTTGCAGGAAGTCCCAGGGAAGATCTTCTGTCGTCCTTCTGATTGACAACTGTCTATTGCCAAGCCCGAGTGGGTTGGTGTAGACGTAGCGTGACTGGTCTGCTTAGAGATCTTCCGGTCTTCCGTCGCATGGATTTCATAGGGTCTAGGGTCACAACCGTCAAGCGGAATGCCGTTAGGGAAGTCAAGCGGTATCACTCGCTTCTGCTCTAAGGTTCCAATCTGTAAGGAGCCTTGTCTAAGATTTAGGTCCACTGAGTGATCGTATAGCCAATCTTGGCCAAGGATTAGGGGTTCTATCAGGTCGTCATCATGGCACACTAGTAGCTTCGCCGTCATGGTCACATCCTTTATGAGGATAGGAAGGTCCACCTCACCCATGCAAGGGGTTTCCATGCCTCCTAAGCCTATGAGGTATGCCTCAATTGGCCGCATTTCTATTCCTGAATCCTTATAGTGGGACCATCTAATCGCACTAGTCGCAGCACCTGAGTCAATTAAAGCCCTGAGTTCTTGGCTATGGTTGTCGTGCTCTAGCCTAACTGTAACGAATGGTCTCCTGTCCACTATGCTAGGATGAGTGGTTGACTTTACTTGACACATGGCCATGGGATATCTGGGTGATGTTTCCAGATGGTTGTAATGTTCTCTCCCTAGTCCTTGTCTTCTTAGCTTCATGCGCTTAATGCGTTCTATGGCTTCTGCTTGAGCTTCAGCTCGTATTCTATTTTCTTCCTCCTTACGCTTCTTTGCCAACGTGAGTCGTCTAAGCATATCCTCGGTAAGAGGTTCCTGATATAGCTTGACTCTACAGCCACTAATGTAATTAGGCATTATATCTCCTTCTAAGGTGGCTAACTGTACTGCTCCACTTGTCGAGAGTCTGTTAATGATCATAGGTCCATAACCTCGCTTCTCTAACTTCCGTGCGTGCTGTTTCAGCGTATATACTAGAACTAAATCTCCTTCTTTTAGGCCTTTATCTTTCACATGTGCATCAAAATATGCTTTCTGTCGCTTCTTTGCTGCGTATATTCCTGCTGCTGCCTTTAGCCTGGTTTCTCCTAATCGTTCCAAGTCCATTATTCTTGCTGATAATTCATGGCCGGTCCACTGATGTTCCTGTGCAACCTTAAGTGTCGGTATCAAGAAGTCCAAAGGAAGCACTGCATTCTGACCAAAAACCATCTGAAAGGGAGTTGCATTGAGTACGGTCTTGTAGGCCACTCGATATGCCCAAACAGCGTGGTGTAGCTGTTTGTCCCAATCTGAACGTTTGTTGTTCACGAGTTTCGTCAGTACGTTACAAAGTATCTTGTTAGTGCTTTCAGCCTGACCATTGGCCTGAGGATGATATGGTGCAGATTTCTTGTGAATCACCATAAAATCCTGTAACAAATATTCAATGACTTGGTTTAGAAAGTGAGTGCCTCGATCGCTCACTAACTCTATAGGCAATCCATATCTTGTAAAGACATTTTCAAATAAGAACTTTGCAGTCGTGTGTGCATCATTCTTTTTTGTGGCTTTTGCCTCTACCCATTTCGTCAGATAATCTGTGGCAACAATAATGTATTCAGCCTGTGTACCTTTTGCAGGGGGGTTAATGGGTCCTACAAAGTCTATACCCCACTTAGAAAATGCACGTCCGCCCATCATGGGTTTCAATGGCATTTCGTCTCTGCGAGTAGGGAACTGAGTTCTTTGGCACACATCACATCTCTTTACATAGGTATGAGCATCCATGTGAAGAGTGGGCCACCATAATCCTGCAAAGAGGATGGCTTTGATTATCCTATCGGGTCCAAAATGACCTCCTGCAACACCTTGGTGTGCAGTCTCTAGTATGCTCAGATAATCGCTTTCATGAACGCACTGTCTTAGATATCCATCTCGTCCTCTTTTGTATAAATTATCGCCAATAAGTGAATAGTCTTGAGCTTCCTGCTCTAGACTGCGTTGTCGAGCTAAGGTCATTCCTTGAGGGAATGTGTTCGTCCTCAAGTATGTCACTAATGGTTCACTCCAGTCGGGTGTGAGGGACACGTGATATAATGTCGCATGCTCTACTGGTGGTCTTTCATAACAAACATGGCATTCCTTACACAACTTGTAGACATCTGCTTCCATCGTAGGCCAATATACTCCTAATCTATGCAGAGTCTGTAATGTTCTATGTTTTGAATGATGTTGCTTTAATGCACCTATGTGTGCTAATTGCAACCAATTCGCATGTTCTGATTCATCTACACAACAAGCAAGAATCTTGTGATTATCCTGTTTATATATGCTTCCTGCCATTATTTGGTATTTCTGAGACTTTGTAATCCCTCCTTCTCTGATCTTTATCCTAGGATTCTTGGGTCCGTATGTCAGAATAGGGACTATCGGCTTTGCCCATTCTGGTGCTACCTCAAGGTTAAACAAGTATGCATCTGGTAGATCATCCGCTACTCCTTGAGGAGCTTCTCCTGAGGTTAATCTGGAGAGGTGGTCAGCTCTAAGATGTGTCTTTCCTTTCCTAACTACCACTTCAAAATCATACTCCATGAGTAATAGAAACCAACGTATTAATCGTCCTGTGTTACATGGTTTGTTGACTAAATATAATAGGGCTTGATGATCTGTAAAGAACTTGAATTTGTTGGCCAACAAGTAGTGCCTAAACTTCTTTACTGCGTAGATCATCCCTAATCCTTCTCGTTCCGTCGTGGTGTAATTTCTTTCTGCTGCGTTCAATTGTCTGCTAGCGTAAGCTATGGGGAGATCTATGTTTCCTTCATTCGTGGGTTGTGCTAACACACATCCTATGGCATAATTGGATGCATCCACATGTACATGGAATGGCTTACTCCAATCTGGGGTTGTCAATATAGGTGCTGAGCACAAACGTCGTTTGAGTTCATTGAATGAATTTTCGCATTCATCTGTCCACTCAAAATTGGTTAAAAGAGAGTACAAAGGCTTGGCTATGATTGCATACATGTGTATGAATCTCCTATAATAACCGCAATGGCCCATAAATGCCTGTACCTCTTTCACATTAGTTGGTCTGGGTAGATCCGCAATTACCTTCACCTTTTCCTCATCCGTAGAGATTCCATTTTTTGACACTATGTGTCCTAGAATTTTGCCTTGTCTGACCATGAAAACGCATTTTTCTGGGTTCAAACAAACCTGATATTCTCGACATTTGTCAAATATTTGTCTTAACTCTGGGATATGTGTCTGTCTTACATTTGAATGAGCACATAAGTCATCGACATAAACTTCCAAGCTCTTGCGTAAGAATTCCTTAAAGACATGACACATGAGTCGCTGGAAAGTGGCGGGTGCATTCGTTAAGCCAAATGGCATCACACGAAATGCAAATATGCCCCATTCAGTGGCAAAAGCCGTCTTGTGTTGGTCTTCTGGAGCAATGGCTACTTGATTATAGCCTGAGAATCCATCAAGAAAGCTGTAAACTTCCTTGCCCGCAACTCTTTCCAATAGGTGTTCCGTGATAGGAAGAGGATAACTATCTCTAATCGTTGCGGCATTAACCTTTTTAAGGTTAATACACACACGCAATTTTCCATTCTTCTTGGGCACAACCACAATGGGGGATACCCATTCGGTATGCTCAATTTCGTAAATGAAACCTGCTTCTATCAAGCGATCTATCTCCTCTTTAATCTTCGCAGCGTAGTTATCATTGTAAGTGTAAGGTTTTTGTTTTGTCGGTTTTGCATCTGGAGTCATAGGGATTCTATGAGAACATATATCTGGATCTACTCCTTTCAAATCTTTGTACCTCCAAGCAAAAACATCTCTATATTCGCGCAATAGGGCAACTAACTCTTCCTCTTCTTCAGTCGTCAAATCATGCCCTATGTATGTGCATTTTTCTTCTTCTCCTTCTATGGCAACTATTACTTTTTTGGTTTTCTCTCGGTTATCATATACTTGTCCATCATTCGCTTTTCTATTAGGCATTCGTACCATGATTCTTCTATCTTCGATTTCGTATTTCTTGAAATTCTCGGGTACTTCAAATAAAGATTCTTCTTTTTCCGATATGGTTTCTTTCTTCTTTCTTTTCTTACCTTCACTCTTAGTAGTCACTTCCGTGGCTAATCTCACTTCATTCGTAATCTCCTCGTGTCTCTGAGTGTGAGTCTCTACTTCGTAGAAATATTCTCCCTCTGATGCAAAGGGTGGGTCCATGATAATTGATTCTAAGTCAAAATCGCTTGCATCCTCAAATGCATCAGTGTCTGGTTCACACTCTTCTAAAATTGCATCGCCCATGATTGGCTCTATCGTGAAAACTGAAATGTCATAGCCATCCTCGTCACAGTGGGGAGTCCATTGTTCTTCATTGATGGCTACATCCATGGTTGCTAGGATTTCTGCCCATCCATGGGGTTCAAACTCTTCGTCTGGGAATACTACAGGTGCATAAGCTGGGTCCTGAAGAGTTCGTGGATTTTCCACGGGTATCTCTGGTACCTTCTTGTGTGATCCTATTTGAGAGGGTGTGGTAGCTAGCTCAGGGAATTGATTTGCTACGTGCTTCCACAATTCTGGTTTTACCTTTAACAATTCCTCCAGAGTGAGATTACACTGTACTTTAGTGTTCTTGATCACTTCCGTGTTCCTAGGGATCACTGATTCTTCATTCCTCACTATTATCGTGGGTGCTCTCATACTAATAGACTTTGCTTCCCAAGGTCCTGTGAACTGAGGTAATTCTTGTAAAGAATTAGATTCAAATCCTGTGAGTTCATTCAGTTGTTCCGCCCCTACATCATCATATATAGAGGGGATGTCTTGGGGAAATTGTTCCTGCAAGTCGTCTATTTCTTGAATAGGAGGATGGGTTCCTTGTTCTTTTCTCCATTTCTCTTCTTGGATTTCCCTCAAAAATTCATGTGAGTACCTATGTATGGAAGACAAGTTGTCTTGACTTTCTGTATTGGGTACTTGAGATAGGGATGGTGCATTCCTTTCCTGTGTCTCTGTGACAATGGGGTTCCTATGCTGATCCTTTTTCTCTTTGCTTTCTATCAAGTGTTCTAGTCTCTCCATTAGTCCTTGAAAGTGTAGTTCCGGTTTTGCCATGTTATTCCAATTAAGATATCTAGAGGCTTCAAACAAAGCTTGTGCTAACTCTACCATCTTCATGCAAAGTTTAGTTCTCTCAATTTCTAGATCAGCTCGAGGGTAGTTTTTACTCATTTCCGTTACTTGAGGTCCCTCTTTTATTCTAGCCTGATATGCACGAAACATCATGTCTAGGTCTTCTGGTATGGGTTCCGCTAAAACTGATCCTGATTTCTGAGCTGGATTTTCTTGATTTAATTCTTGTGAGGCCAATTCTTGTATTTTGGCTCTAGATTCTCTTAGACTTCCTTCCAACTCACTTATCTTTTTACTCCATTTTCTCTTTATCCTTTCTCTAGAATCTTTCCAAGATTTCGTCTTTTTACTACTCGATTCTGCAACTTCACTAGTTCCTGCTACTTTCTCTTGATTAAGTTGTTGGTTTTGTAAGAGCGCCTGAGCTCTGGTTATCGCTTGGATAGGCACCTATGTAGGGTTGGATCCATCTGCGTTGTTTACAATACCTATCACGTTGATCGGTGTCACATTTGAAGCGTTAACTGGGTTCTTAGGACAATCTTTGATTATGTGCTCTTTGCCACAATCGGCACAAAAGCCTTGGATGCTATAGTACTGTGATTGCCTTGCTATTGGGGGATGTGGACAATCCTTTATGAAATGATCTCCTTGGCACCTAAAGCATGGTCCTCTAGGGCCCTGTGGTCTCTGTTGTCTCAGTTGGGGCCGTGGGTTTGGGTTTGTGTACATTACATTAGCATAGTCTGGCTCCCAACTAGGTTCCATTGGAGGACTATCATAATGATATGTCTCCACATGTTCTGGTGACTCCGTGTAATAAGCGGGTGGACTAGTTACATGAGTAGAGTCAAAACTGTTGGAGTTCGGGTCACTTTCTGTGATCAAGGGTGAAGAAGGCACTAAAGCCCTACTTAGGTTCTCTTCTGCAGCAGCGTATTTGACTGAGATGACATTCGCTGGAGGGGGTGGCTGCTGAGCTAAGACGGGTTGAGGTCTCTGTTGAGCCTGGTATGGGTAGTTCTGAGGAGGCCTATAGTAATAAGGCTGAGCATTGTATTGGCCTTGATACCTACCTGGCTGCTGGTATGTTTGCGGGTAGTTCTGTCTCACGGTTTGTTTGTTGTATGGGCAATCCTGAGCCGTATGATTCGTGTATCTTCTCTCAATTGTGCAATATTGGCCACTAGGGTTGACGTGAGGTTGAGGTGCATTGGGGCACACGTTTGCCAAATGATTTCCACCACAAGCGTAACAACGTACATTAGTTGGTAGCTTGGGCACCTGTTTACTAGAAACTCCTAGTTTTTGGGCCACTTTTTCTGCTAGGTCCTCTATCGAATTAGACAATTTTGTGGATGCCAGAGAAGAACAATCTGAGTCCTTGTAGACCTTTGAGAGTTCTAATTCATCTCCTAGGTTGTCCTCGATGTCTATACATATTCTTACACACTCCTCTAGCGTTCTGGGTTCTTTTAGGTACACATAGGAGCGTAGTTTAGCGCTCAACAAGCCGTCTAGGAACAGTGATACTTGTTTGGCTTGTGAGGGTAGCTCTTGCATTGGACATCGTTCAACATATTGTCTGAATCTACGACCTGCCAGTCTTACTGTTTCCTGAGGGGTTTGTTTAAAACTATGAATCAATGAAGACGTGTCGTGTCTAATCCCACTTTTAGAGAATTCAGTGATGAATGACTCTAAAAAGTGATGGATGTCTCTAAATTGCCTTTGTTGCAATGGTTGGAACCAAGTTAATGCGGTATTCTTTAACGTTAGTCCAAATGCATTGTATTGCGTGAACATGTCCTCGACTTGTTCTGCTCTTAATACTTGCTTAAATTCTGCAACGTGATCATAGGGATCTCCTGTCCCATCAAAGTAATTCTTCATTGATTTCACTAATTGAGTGGGTCTCAATACTCTTGCGTGTTCGCGTGGTCTAGGTAGAGGAAAATCATCTCTACCACCTGGTATTCCATGATCTCTTTGTCTCTCCGCTCTATTAGTGTTCGTGGTTGTTCTATCTCTCCCTATGGGGTGATTGAAGCTTACTTCCGGTCTCTCTTTATTTCCTTCTCTTTGATTTCCATGGGCTGAGGAAGTTCCTGCCCCTTGTTGATTTGCATTCATGTTTGTTCTGGATGGAGGGAATATCAATTCACCTCTCCATGTGTATGTGTTTTTAGCGCGTTCAGGCACCACAAAGACTCTTTCTGAAGTCTCATCCAGGTATACAACCTTTCCAGGTGTATCTGGGTCCTTGAATTCGTAAATTGTAATGATGCCTATCTCACCAGGGTGTTCCTTTCTGTACCTCCAAAAGGCTTCATCTGTCTCTTTATTTACAAACAACTCGGTGCTCCTGTTATCTTGAGGGATCCACTCTGGGATGAGTACTCTTGTTAATACGGATTTCCCTCTAGGTGTTCTAGGTTCTTCTAACGGTTCTTTTCCTTGAAATTTCGCTTCCGTCTCTAATTGAATTGTGCCAAACTCATTAGTATCGTTTGGCTGTGTACTTAGGATGTACATGGTTCCTTCTTTGTCTATGTAAGCGTCTCTCTCAAATTTCACCACTGGTCTTTCCAATCCAATGGGTTGATCAGGGTTGTGCAGTTGCACCACTTGCCTTTGCAAACCATCCTCATAGATGCGAGCACCTAATCGGTTGGTTCGGAGAAACTCTAGTTGCGTTCTATAGGGTCCTTCTGGTTTTTCTAGGTATGCTACATGAGACCCTCCTTCTGGTCTGTCCGTGCTAAATGCCATTTCAGATTCGCTAGTCTCCGAGCTCTCGTAGGGATAATTGCTATTCAATTGCTGAGCCCAAGATCGAGCGGTAGTTCTCACACTAGCCTCTGATGATCGAAGGCTTCTTCGGTCCGACTTACCTATATGTTTGCCCGATCTAAGGTTCATTAATTTTCTTCCTTGCTCACTCAATGCACGCTTAGATCGTCAATAGTTCTTTGTTATTACTTTCTTGATTATTTTTGATTTTCTTTGGATTCTTGTCTTAATATATGCGTCAGGAATTCGACTTTCCGTGATGATTTTGAGTTCTCGTTCCGTCAGACTTAGGTTCTTTTCTTTAGGTTTTCGTCACACACACCTTTACTTTAAGTCTTAAACTTGAAAGAATTAGGTATCTTGAACTTGAGGCGTTCCTATCGTCTTAAATCCACAATGCTACCGTTTAGCCTAAGCTAAAAATTGACTGAGGGGGTTGAGTAATCTTCCAACCTCGAGTCGGCTTTTCTGTTGCTCTGATGCCCTGTTGCCCAAGAAGCCGTGCTTCCCAAGCTCTGCTGTCTTCACTGCCTTGCTTGCTTGCCTTTGATTGCCTTTGCTAGACCTGGAAAATTCCAATGTTAGACCAATTCACAAGATGATCAGACACTTAAGCATATACACCTTTTAATCCCTTCCCTTTTGCCCAAATTTTCAATGTGTGTCCCCTGGCTTCCTAGTCCCAAACTAGGTGAACCTCAAAATAGCTTATCCAAAAAATAAACGTATACTTTATGAAAAAAACAGTTGAGGTCACGTAGTACTCGTCACGAGCTTTCTAACGAGCTATTAAGCTCAAAAAACGGAATTCGGATGAAAAAGTTATACGCGTTCAGGCCCCGGGGGGTAAAAACTGACAGTCAAGTTTTCCTTCAAATATGAGCTAAGGGGTCTCCTATGAGTCTAATGGTCCAAAAATTTTTCAAAAATACCCTCCAAATTGGTCAAAAATTGGAGTCCAAAATTTGCGATGGGGGTGGGCAATCGCGATGGTCTGGGACCGTCGCGATGGTCCAAGCGAACCGTCGCGATGGCATGGGATTTGGACAATCGCGATGGCCCGAAAAAGTGAACCGTCGCGATGGTCCGAAATGAACGATCGCGATGGCGCGGAAATGGACCGTCGCGATGGTCCAAAATGTGAACCGTCGCGATGGCGTGATCAGGCGGACAATCGCGATGGCGCGGTCAACGGTCAAAGGTGGACAATCGTGATGGTCCGAAGTGAACCGTCGCGATGGTCCGCGATGCGATGGCTTGAGCCAATCGCGATGGTCCGATTTTGGGCTGTCGCGATGGTCCAAAAAATGAACCGTCGCGATGGTCTATCGTGACACGTGGCACTGTCGTGGCGATGGCCTGAGCCAATCGCGATGGTCCGGGGTCAGCTGAACAATCGCGATGGTCCAAGTGGACCGTCGCGATGGCTCAAGTGAACCGTCGCGATGGTCCGAAAAAGCGGACCGTCGCGATGGTCCGGCCGAGCCGTCGCGATGGCGTGAGCCTATCGCGATGGTGTGACACAATCGCGATGGTCCGAGCCAATCGCGATGGTCCACCAAACAACGAATTTTTGAAATGCAAATATGGTTCCGTGTATGCGCAGGGATCACCTACCTCGTGGTGTGGTCGCCTACCTCAAAAATCCGAAAGTTGCAGACCATCGCGATGGTCCGCCACACTCGGAAATCTCTGACAGAAAGTACATTTTTTACCTGTTGGAAGCTTTCTTGATGCTCTGAAGCTCTGTACCTGCAAGAAAACTCAAGAAAACACAAGCACATACAAGCGCAAAAACTCTCTCTCGCTCTCTCGCATGCACAAATGAGGGGAAATGAGGTGAATGGGTGGATATGGTGAATTTTCTGATTTTTTTGGAAATGGAGATGACGATGCGATGATGAAGATGGAGTATGGGGAAGGTGAAAAACACTAAAAACTAAGTAAAAACAACAACAAAAACTGAAATTTTTACCTTCCAACGCCACTTCTTGCTATACTCTTACCATCACACATTCGTCCTAGACTCGATCCCCGGCAACGGCGCCAAATTTGGTGTTGCTCTAGCACAATGGTGAGAACCACGTTAAGAAGCTTCACCTCCTTAATGTCAATCCGAGGGAGAGGTAGGAGTGATATGAAGATCGTGAACGTGAGATGATGTGAGAGTGAAGGTGAGAAGCACAAAGATGCACACACACATACACACACACAATGAAGAGACAAGCAAGATACAATGGAAGGTAGGAAATTAGTTCTATTACTCCTGAATACTCTTACAAGCTCACAAGAACTTTAATCTCAAACAAGCTAACCTCAAAAATGAGCTCTCTAGCTCTTTTTATAGTTTCTAGACTAGTTTTGACCGGTTTCACATCTAGTGACCGGCCTAGTTAAAAAATAGGTCCTAGAGGCTATTTGGAAGGGTAAACGATGTCTAAAAATAACGAAAATTGGTACGAGCATTCTACCTAAGCTCCTCAAGCTCAAGGACTCCTCGGCTTGCACAAAATGGAGCTATGAATTACAAAATGGGGTTTTCTATGATACATATGTTACAATTAGTGATAATAATCACTGTTGAATGTTTGAAGAAATAATAAAAACATATTTGTTTGGAAAATTGACCCGACTGGCTCCCTGCTCCGTCTTTACATGCTTCCGTGGCGTCTGTGCCTCTGGCTGCTTCCAACAATCAATTATTCTATATTGATTCAGGGTGTTCTAACCATGTAGTTGGCAATGTGGCACTACTCTCTGATCTTGAGGAACCCAAGGGCAAACATCAGGTACAAACAGGTGATGATACTAAGCATTCTGTTGTAAAGATTGGTAATGTAAAGACTAGTGATGGTAATCAGAACTTATTGAGCAGAGTACTTTATGTCCCAACTATCACCAAGAACTTAATGAGTGTAGGTCAGATTGTGGAAAAAGGTTTACAGGTCAGGTTCACTCAACATGGAGCATATGTAGAGGACCCAAGACATGGATTCAGAAGGATAGCCAAGGGAGAAAAATCAGGTAGATTGTTTACTTTTGAACTAGAGGACACAAAGAACGTTGCTTTATACAATTACAAGGATCAAACACTTTCAGAATTAGAAAAATGGCACAAGAGGTTAGGTCATATAGGTGAAAGGACCTTAAAACAATTGTGCAGGGATCAATGTGTTCTTGGGATACCTAATGTATCCAAGCAACACATGATATACAAGTGTGGAGCTTGTCAATTTGGTAAGTCACACAGATTACCCTATTCAAAGAGAGGTTTTATGCATGAAGACTATCTGGAATTGGTGCATAAAGATGTTTGGGGACCTAGCAAGGAACCATCCATTTCAGGATCAAGGTACTATGTGTCCTTCATTGATGATTATAGCAGATGGACTGTGTTATACTTTATGAAGCATAAAGATGAAGTGTTTAATTGTTTCAAAAGATATCTTGCACTAGTTGAAAATCAAACAGGTAGAAACTTGAAAAGACTAAGGCCAGATGGGGGAGGTGAATACTTCTCCAATGAATTTGAAGACTTCTTGCAGGGAAGAGGCATCAAGAGGGAGATAACTACAAGGTACTCACCTGAACAAAATGGGGTAGCTGAAAGAAGGAATAGACTCATTGTAGAAACAACTAGGTCTATGCTTAATGAAAAGAAGTTGCCAAATTATCTTTGGTCAGAGAGTGTATCTACTGCCACCTATCTCATTAATAGGTTGCCATCAAAGACACTTGATGGAATGACACCATATGAAGCTTGGCATGGTAAGAGACCATCATTGGATCATTGCAAAATCTTTGGTTGTATTGCATATGTGCATATTCCCTCACAGGTAAGGGGAAAGCTAGACCCTAAAGCTGACTTGAACCAGAAAGGGTACAGATTCTACAACCCCTCAAACAAAGGTTTCAAGGTAAGCAGAGATGTCATCTTTGATGAGAATGACTCATGGTATGAAAATGAATGCAGGAAGGTTAGTCTACCCTATGATATGGAAGAAGATTTCCCAAAGCTTACCAAGGAGAAACCAATCCAGAAAGAAGACTCAAGCTCAGATGATGATGACACAATTAACCTTGAGGAATTTAAGGCTTGGAAGTGTAAAGGGAAGATGAAAATGAAGAAGCTAGAGGATGTACCAGAATCCTCAACTCAAGCAATGAGGAGATCTCAGAGAGAAAGTAAGAAGCCTATCAGATATAGGTATGATACTTCTCTTGTAACCAAGCATTCTGTATATCTTGCAAAGGATCTATTGAATGAAGAACCAGGTTCATATGAGGAGGCAATCACAAAACCAGAATGGAAAGAAGCCATGGATGAAGAAATAGAGGCTCTCAAGGAGAGTGACACATGGGACTTGGTACCCAAGAAGGACTCTATGAAGGTGATAGGATCCAGATGGATCTACAACTCAAGAGGAACTCAGATGGTACAATCAACAGATACAAAGCTAGGTTGGTAGCCAAGGGTTTTGCATAAACCCAAGGCATTGATTATGAGGAGACATTTTCTCCTGTGGCTAAAATGCCAACAATCAGAGTACTAGTGAGTGTAGCTGCATCCAAGAATTGGAACATGCACCAATTAGATGTCAAGAATGCTTTCTTGAATGGATGGATATCTGAAGAAGTCTACATGTCACAACCACCTGGCTATGAAGATCCCAAGAAGGTAAATTATGTTTGTAAATTGAAGAAGGCTCTATATGGTTTGAAGCAGGCACCTAGAGCATGGAATTACAGGTTGACAACCTATCTCCAAGACCAAGGATTTATAATGAGCAAGGCAGATACATCATTGTTTATCAAAAGGAACAATTCAGAGGTAATCTATCTCTGTGTTTATGTTGATGACATCATCATTACAGGTAATGATGTCAGTGGGATTAGACACATCAAAGGACAGATGATGAAGGAATTCAATATCAATGATCTTGGATTATTAAAGTACTTCTTAGGTCTTGAATTGGTTTATACTAATTCACGTATATATATCACTCAGAAGAAGTATGTTCAGGATATGTTGAAAAAGTTTAATTTGCAGGAAGCTAAAGTCTCAAGTACTCCTATGGAAGTCAACCTAAAGCTTAGTGCTCATGAAGGTGATGAAGTCCAAGACATTACAGGATACCAAAGTATGGTTGGTAGTTTGAATTATGCTACCTTAACCAGAATTGACATAGCATATGGAGTTAGTGTGCTAAGCCAATTCATGCACAAACCAAGGGTACCTCACCTAGAGGCAGCAAAGAAGATCTTGAAGTATCTAAAGGGAACTCAGAACCATGGTTTGTACTTTCCTTATACATCAGATATTGACATTAAAGTATATTCAGATGTAGATTGGGCAGGATGCAAGGATGATAGGAGAAGCACATCAGGATACATATGTTTTGCAGGTGATAAACCAATTTCTTGGTCAGCCAAGAAACAACCTACAGTAGCTTTGTCATCTACTGAAGCAGAGTATAGAGGGCTAGCCAATGCTACTCAAGAAGCTATCTGGTTGAAGCTTTTGTATACAGAGTTAGGCCTATATACAAGGCCACCAATTATCTTTGGTGACAACACAAGTTCTCTTCACCTTGCAGCTAATCCAATATATCATGCTAGGACAAAACACATAGAGGTTCATTACCACTATGTGAGAGAAAAATTACTAAGCAAAGACATTCAATTGACTTATGTGTCCACTAATATGCAATGTGCAGATTTACTCACTAAAGCTTTGGATGGAAACAAGTTATGCAGATTTAAATCCATGATTGGATTACAGGATGTGATTGAAGAATGAAGATGAAGACTTGAGCCAAATGTTTGGCTTGAGGGGGAGCTATTGGTGCAAGTCAAGCCTTCACAATTTGGCTTGGACATCTACTTTGAAGACTCTACATGAAGCAAAGACCATAGGAACTTATGCTTATGAACTATTACCATTTTTTACCTCTTGTAAAAGTCTTAGTGACTTGGCATATTATGTAATCACACCTAGTTGATTGAAAGTCGTGGAAAAAGGTTGTTGATTGATTTGAGAGAATATCTCAATCAACTTTTAGGTGAAAGATTCTAGGAGATTGATTTGAATTCAAACTCAAATCATCACTCAATTCCTATAAAAACTACAAGGAAAAAGTCGCGGGTGTACCTCACTCATCCCGAGGCATTTCTGTACCAATCATTGAGTGTGTGAGGTCTACTCCATAGCCTACACCTCTGAGTACCATTGAGCTATGTTCATCATGCCAATGGGAATGTACATTTACATGATCTAATACAAATACTTACATTCATCTACTCTGTAATTCTTTGAGTATACTACTCCAAGTCTGTCAACTTCAACAAGGCATATCTTAGGATCTACTTATCCAAATCAAGTGATTCAATACACATTGAATTCAGCTCAAAGTCTTCTACACGCCTACAAATTTTGAAGTCAATTGGTTCAGCCATTGCAGAGAAATCTTAGTCGAAGTGCTCACTGGTCTGTGTCTGCTGAACTCCTAAAATATCGGGGGTAAACTTTATTTTGCTAAAGTGATTTCTCAGAGTATAGTTCATCATTTCTTCTCATTCCACTTGCAAATGGTAGCTTGTTAAGCTAATTTAATATGTCCTGAAGGAATTTGATCAATTGTAAGTGTGCTGGTCATACTGAGTGAAAGACTGAGCAGGTGTCAATACCAAAATAGCAAGTTTTCTTGGATTTTTGAAGTCTCAAGTAGTCTGTTTTGATTTGATCATTACACATATCATTTGCAAAGTACATATATGCTTTCTTGGTATCATTTGGAAGCTAATCAAGTGTACTAAGCATTCCTGGAGTCAAAGAGGGCTGGTGTGAAGCAGGTTTAGCAGCACCTACTCAATCTCTGAGTGCATCCAACCATCCTCTCCCAACAAATGTGCCTCTGAAACATTGGAGAGGGGATGAACTGCTCCACAAAGGACGGGTATTGGGGTGGTGAGGTCAGGTTGAAAGAGGTGTAGGGGCCAGATGGGAAGTGAGGGTCATGGAATGGAGGTACCCATATTGGGGAATAGGCTGGGAAACACAGGGTGCCTTCTGTGGGTGCCAGGTTTCCAACCACACTTGGAATTATGGGATGGCCAATTATGGGTTCGGAGGGTAGAAGGGTTGAAGTGTACAAGGGATTGGTGATGAAAGAGAAGAGGGTGTCTTGTGAGGTGGGTTCTCGAAATGAGAATGATGTGAATGAGGATGGGTTATACGTGAAGGTAGAGGTGATGACTGTCGTTTCTTCCATGGTGGAAGGTGGTGGTGGGGGTGGAGAAGGTGGTGATTGGGGATGCTGGGGTGAGATGGGTGATGTCTGAAGGAAGGTTTCAGCAGAGAGGTCAATGGTGGTGGTGGGGGTAGCTGTGGTTTCACTGGGTACTTCTTGTTCTGTGACGGGTATCCTGATAGTCTTACCTGCACGTGGTAATGTGTCAACTCTGCGTTTGTCATACCTCACGGATTGGCGGACTGCAGTGTGGACAGCCTCCGGAACTCCTAAAGATTCTGACACTAATTTGAGGGTGTCAATGAAATGTTGATCCACCCCATCATCTGATAGCATTTCTTGCATCAAAGCTTGACCTGACACAAGAGAGAGTTGATGCCTTTCTTGTACTGCTTTGATTGTGTCGTATAACCTTTGTAGTTGAGCTGTATATGCTGGTGCACCTACAAGTTCTAGCACTTCTTGTTGCTCATCTTGATGCTCTTGATCATAATCGTCCTCATCTTCCTCCTGTTCTTCATCTTCCTCATCCTCTTCATCCACTTCAACTGTGGTGACACGTACTTGGGAGGTTGTTGCCTGTGTTTGCACATTTTCCACTTGTTGTGCCTCTTCTGCCTCCAGCTCTACATCTTGTAATAATTGTTCGAAATCTTCATTCGTGAGTTCTTCCAAAGGTGCACCACTGGGAAATTCAAGATCGGTTGGGATGGGAGGGAATATCAAGGTAGAACCATTGGTGCTGCATCTTGGAAGTCGGAGTGTGAATGGTCGGACTCTTCGGGGTGGAGGGGTGACGTCTGGTGTTAGGGTGGCTCCACGTGGTTGAGCACATGGGACTTGGACAGTGCCTCTCATCTTCTTAGAAGGGGGTCCAGTGGATGTCCTGCCTCTAAACTGCTCTACACGATTCCACATTAGGGCCCGTTGAATAGGGATGTCATAAGCCAAACACCTATAAATGATTCTCGTCAGAGCACAGCAACCATATAAAACCTGTTTCCGCGGCCATCGTTTGTGAGCTAGGTGTATCTGATCAATTATCCAGTGGGGTAAGTTGATGGTGAGGCTCTGTGTCTCTGCCAGATACAAACTAAACCAAATCTTTTTGGGCGGCATGGTGAATCTATCTTGTGTAGGAAAAGCAAAGTGTTGCATGCACATGCGAAGGTGTATTGCAATATTAGGCGTCATGGACACCATGTCCTTGAGTTTGGTGAGACTTCGATTCTTCATGTAATCCGGTACTAGGGTTTCCTTCTCTGTAGGAATATGCATTCCGCGCATATCTAGAGCCTCTCTCACCAAGTTGTTTGATAGCCTCAACCTCTTGAGCTCATTCCCCTTTGTCAGAGATGGAATCACAAATGAGCTTGCACCTTTTGGGTTCTGGTTTGGAGTCAAGGTGTTGATGAGATAGTAGCATCGCATGAAGTCAGGCTTTGGGAGCCGTGCACTGAAATATGCATCCAATCCTGCCTTCTCCCATATCGAACGTAGACCTTCTGCATTTTGTAACTTCTCGAATTCTCTTGTAAAGAAATGGTATTTGCCTTGCTTCCCATTGAAGTCCAACTCTGATTCCCATAGGTACGTTCCCTCACTAAACGAGTGGGAAGTTTTTCCTACGGGCATGGTATGACCACTGGGAGGGTCCGCAATAGGTATGATTTTGATGGCCCGCAATTCTTCTGGTCTTTCATTTGTCTCAGGCAAAACGGGTAAACTGTCTAAGTCCACCACTTGCTGGCTTGTTTCTGTTTGAGAGCTAGTTCCTGCCGCCTCAGCCATGTTGAAAACTTCGCAGCTGGTTCTGTGAGAATATATGAATAAATGTTAACATTGCAATGGACACAAAAATGACACTGTGTCCCCTGTTACAACAGTAACATGAGGTTCGGGAGAGGTTAGGGGGTTAGTAAGTGCTTGGTGCTTGTGTGTGTAGTTAGGGATTGGGTAGACCTAAGAGCTAAGCGGAATGATGTGGTGTGAGAGTGAAGTAGTTAGTAGGTGGACATGGATTTACAATTGGGATCCGGGGGTTTATTACAAGTTTTAGGTTGCCAAATGCAATGGATAGGTTTTGATTTTGACTTTGTGGAGGCTCTGGAGAGTGTGATAGGGTGTTTACTTGAAAAATGGGGCTTTTTAGGAACCCATTCATAAGTGATTCTACTTGTGCTCATGGAAGAATACGTGTTAGTGCGTGATGTGTAAGACTGGGCCTCAGATGTTCGCGTGAGTGAAACATGTTGTACAGGGTTTGGCCTTGGTGTAGCTATTTGAGCCCGCAAGCAAGCCTTAGGCACCCAGATTTGTCGTGATTGAGGGCTGGCCTTCATTGACTTCTTGGGTACCCAAATAGACTTCACTTTCGCAGAAGAATTTATGAAAGACCTCTTATTAGTGTCGTGTTGTTGATTACTAATAAGAGGTTTTGGCCGTGGTGTTGGCCTGGTCGGAGCAGGGTGTTCGCCTTTTCGCCTCCATACTTGTTTCATCGGCTGAAACAATCTGCTTTGCTCCTTTTTTTGGCCTCTAGTATAGGTAGTGTTCTGCTTCTTCTGTATTTGATCTGCCGTTGGCTGCTGCATCCTTCTGGCCTTTGGAAAAGAAGGGAGTACCGTCTTATCCTTGACTCCGTTGTTGAGACAATCCTCTTTCTGCATCATACATTTTTGGACAAAAATAACATTGTCAACTTCATGTGCACCCCTGGAAGGACCAGGAGTTCGTGCCTTACCTAGGCCCTTGAGTGCCTCATTTTCCAATTCAACTGTAATTCGACTATGATTTACCCATACCTGAAGAAGTCCACTTCTTAGGTTTAGGTTGACCGCATGATCATAGATCCAGTCCTGACCCAAGACAAGAGGCTCAGTGAGGTCCTCATCTTGACACACTAGTACTTTGACTGTCATCACTTCGTCTTGAATGGAGATGGGAAGATCCACCTCGCCCAGGCAAGGGGTTTCCACACCTCCCAATCCTATGAGATATGCTTCTATAGGATTGATAGTTAATTTCAACTCTTGACAGTAAGACAATTGAACAGCACTAGTGGCTGCACCTGAGTCAATCAAGGCTCTTACAGTCCTTGCGCTTTTTCCTTGTCCTATATCTAAGGTTATAAAAGGACGTCGATCAATTATCCTATGAGAGCTGATACGTGAAACTTCACACATAGCCATGTGATATCCTTGGTCTGCGTCGGCATCTGGCCTAGGTTGCTCTCTACCTCTTCTTCTTAATTTCATTCTCCGGATGCGTTCTAAAGCTTCTGCTTGGGCCTCTTCTCGAATTCGCTTTTCTTCTTCTTTGCGTTTCTTAGCAGTATTGAGTCGGCTTAGCATTTCCTCTGTGAGAGGTTCCTGATATAACTTGACCCTGCATCCGCTTATGTAGCTCGGGAGAATGTCACCTTCTAATGTGGCTAGTTGCACTGCTCCACTTGTTGAGATTCTGTTTATAATCATGCGTCCATAGCCTCTCTTCTCCAATTTTCTCGCATGTTGCTTCAATGTGTAGACTAAAACTAAGTCGCCTGCCTTCAAACCTTTATCCTTAACGTGGGCATCAAAGTATGCCTTCTGTCGTTTCTTAGCTGCATATATCCCTGCAGCCGCCCTAAGTCTTGTTTCTCCTAATCGTTCAAGGTCGAAAATTCTAGAGGAGAGTTCATGACCCGTCCATTCATGCTCTTGTGCTACTTTCAGTGTAGGTATTAGGAAGTCCAACAGTAGCACTGCATTTTGGCCAAATACCATCTGAAATGTTGGTGCATGCCAATCATCAATTGAAGGTTTAATGAAGAAATAAAGTCAAGAAATTAAGAAGAGAACAAATTCAGAAGTTTGAAGGAAGGACATACTCAGAAATTCAAAGCTATGTACACATATGTATATTAGTTCAGATATAAGTTACTTATACTTTTGATTAGTCATAAGTTTATACATGTTTGCATATAAATGCTTTGGAAAAAGTCGGGGCATATAGAATAGAGAATAGGAAGAGAGAAATCAGATGTAGAAAGTTTCATTGGACACATGAAAAGTTAGTTGAGTTACTTCTTCAAAACAGTTGTAACTTTTCTGAGTAATCGAAGAAAATCTTGCACCCGATGTTTCGATGTCTTCTACTTCTGTAGTTAATCTTTTGAGAAATTCTTCTGAACATATCTAAGTCCATAGTTAATCGATCTATGGCTAGAATTTGAGAGTCTAATTGTAATCAGGCTAAGAGAATTTTGCATAGGAACATTCATATGTGAAATGTTCTAAGTGTCTTCTGAAACAGGCGCAGATTTTGTGATCAAAGAAATGATCAGTTCTCAGCACATAGTGTAAAGTTTTACACAAGTAATAGCTTAAAATTTAAGTTGAGAGATAAGCCATTTATGGCTAAAAGCATTTCACCAAACGGGCTATAGTTTGGGAGAACCATTGCTAAGAAGTTGCAGGTGTTAAAGTCACTATTACAGACAGGCAGTTTCAGACACAGGTAAATTGTTTGAGTTAATTCTCAAATTATACTCAATCATTTTGAGAAATTTAAGTTGGAGGAGTTGCGCAAACTCCATGCAATACATCCTACAAAGTTTTATAAAAAACTTTACAGGAATGATTAGTCAATGAGTGATTAATCTGCAGCAGACTTTTCAGAGAAATGATTTCTTCACAGTTAATCAATTTCTTGGTAATGTGATAGTGGATTTCCAAAATCCTGTGGAGTCTAAAGTTATTCTTGGTCTAGAGGTGGTCTAATACCAAGGATAGCTTGTTCTTTTGGAGATTAACACTCTCCATCAGTGGTATCAGAGCAGGTTGTGTCAAAATTAAGGAAAGGAAGACTCCGACTCCTGCAGATATACAAATTCTACATCTCAAAAGTTCAGAAGGATAAAGTGTGAAGAAAGATTGAAGGGAGACACGCAAAGATTATCAAAAGGATCAGAAGAAGCAACATTCGAAGTTAAGGTACATTTATTTCTTGTACAGGCTAAAGCTTTGAGACTACAGGTGAAGCAAGGATGGGAGATAGTCTCCAAATTGAAAAGTTGGATAGAGAGAACTATCCAGCTTGGTCTATGAGAATGGAAGCTCATCTGATGAGCAAAGATTTGATAGCATACATTACAGGTGAAGAAGAGAAGCCTCAGTTCAGAGATCCTAGTGTTCCAACTAGGGAAGAATTGTCAGATTTAAAGACATGGATGAAGAAGGATGCTCAGGCAAGGAGTATAATCTACATGGTAGTGAAAAATTATTTGCTTCCTCATATTAGAGGACTTGAGAGTGCAAGTGACATTTGGAATGCTTTGGAAGAGCATTTTCAGAATACTACTAAATCAAGGAAAGCTTCATTATGGGCAGAGTTTACTACTTTCAAGAAGAAGGCTTCACAATCAATATCTGATTATGTGACAAAGATGAAAGACATTGCTGATTCTTTAGGTGCAGTGGATGAAGACATAGAGGAGGATAAATTGGTAAGACAAATTCTCACAGGACTTAGAGGAGATGAGAAGTGGAAGCCTTTTATTTTGTCTACAGAACTTTCATTAGATCACTTCACTCCTGATTTGAATCAATTGTTAGGACACATGCTAACTTTTGAGAATGATATCAAAGGAGATGTTGACAAGAGTGCAGGTCATGTAATGTATTCCAAAGACAAGAAGAAAGCTAACAAAGGAAAGCAACAATCTGGTGAAGATGAAGGAACTTCAAGCCAAGCAAACTTCCTAAGAGGAAGAGGAGGAGGCAGAAATAGAGGAAGAGGTAGAAATAACAAATACAATGTCAGAACTTGTTGGATATGTGGTAAGACTAATCATCTATCTCATGATTGTTGGCATAATAATCAAAACAATGGCAATGCTAATCAGAACTTTAATCAAAGAGAAAGAGGTGGTAGATTTCAAAGAGGAAACTTCAGAGGTAGAGGTGGTAGGAATTATTTTGGAAGAGGAGGAGGAAGAAACTTCCAAAATCAGTCCTATAATAACACCTACTACAACTATGCATCAGATCAGAAAGAGGATTCAACTCTCATTATGACTGCAACATGTGTAGCCTCACATGAGGACATGAGAGCGTTCTATATAGACTCAGGATGTAGCAATCATCTGAGTGGAAATATTGCTTTGATGACTGATCTAGATCATAAGGTAATTAATCATACAGTTCAAACAGGTGATAACACAAAGCATAAGGTAAAGTCAATTGGTTCAGTCAAAGCCAAAGATGGAAGCACTCTTCTCAGTAAGGTTCTGTATGTTCCTACAATTCCAAAGAATTTGATCAGTGTAGGTCAAATTGTGGAAAAAGGATATGAGGTAAGGTTCACTAATGATGGAGTTTATGTTGAAGACCCTAGTCAAGGGTATAAACAGTTTGTTTCAGGAAAGAAAGAAAGAAGGCTCTTCACATTGAAGGTACAAGGAAATGTTGGACATGCTATGTTTGCATATGGAGAGCAAAAGGTGTCAGAATTGGATCTTTGGCACAAAAGACTTGGACACTTCAATGAAAGAGGTATCAAAGACATGATTAATAATGGTTCAGTGCTTGGATTGCCTAATGTTGCAGGTCAACATATGACATACAGATGTGAGGCATGTCAATTAGGTAAGGCTCATAAGCAATCCTACTCTAAGCATGGGTTTATGTATTCAGAGAAACTTGAATTGGTACACACAGATGTGTGGGGGCCATCAAAGGACTTCAGTATCAATGGCTCAAGGTATTATGTGATTTATGTTGATGATGCTACCAGATGGATCACTATCTATGTGATCAAAGATAAGTCAGAAGTATTCAATACTTTCAAACATTATCATATGTATGCAGAGAGAATTACAGGACATAAGTTGAAGAGACTAAGGTCAGATGGAGGGGGAGAGTATTTCTCTAATGAGTTCAGTGATTACTTGTGGAATGCAAGTATAAAAAGAGAGGTTACTTGCAGGTACTCTCCTCAACAAAATGGTGTAGCAGAAAGGAGGAATAGGACTCTTGTTGAGTTTGCAAGGTCCATGATGAAGGAGAAAAATTGCCCAAATTATTTGTGGGCAGAGGCTGTAAATACAGCTACTTATTTGGTCAATAGGTTACCTTGTAAAGCCTTGCAGGGAATGACACCTTATGAGGCATGGTGGGGTAAGAGACCTACACTAGACCATTGCAAAGTATTTGGATGTTTGGCCTATGCATATGTGCCATCACAATTAAGGCACAAATTGGAACCTAAAGCTGAAAAATATGTGTTTATTGGTTATGATGATAAGCAGATGGGATACAGGTTGTGGAATCCATCCACAAAACATTTTCTTGTATCAAAAGATGTTACATTTGATGAGCAAGGTACTTGGTATGCAGGTACTATCAATATTAATACAGATGATGAAGAAATTATGAGCCAAAGGAAAGGTAAATCAAAGGTTCAGATATTTGATGAGCAAGAGAATAATGAAGTGCAGGTTGAAGTGGAAGGAACACCAAGGTTTGATCCTGAATGTGAAGAACCAGAAACCTCAAGAAGTGGAGAACTTAGGAGGTCTATAAGGAACAAATGGCAACCTACAAGGTATAGCTATGACACTTCATTTCTGACTACTAAGGATTATGCTTACTTGGTAAAAACATATGAAGACCCTTCTACATATGAAGAGGCCAAAGGAAAGAAGAATTGGGAAGATGCTATGAAGGAGGAATATGATGCATTGATAGAGAATCAAACATGGGATTTGGTTCGCAAACCAAATAGTCAGAAAATCATTGGTTGTAAGTGGGTTTACAAAACCAAAAGATTTGCAGATGGAAGTGTGTCTAGGTACAAAGCTAGACTTGTGGTGAAAGGATATGCACAGACATATGGAGTGGATTATGATGAGACTTATAGTCCTGTGGCAAAGATGACAACCATCAGGACACTCATAGCAATTGCTGCTTGCAAAGGTTGGAAATTGTCTCAATTAGATGTTAAAAATGCTTTTTTGAATGGTTACATTTCAGATGAAGTATACATGGAACAACCAGATGGTTTCAAAGATCAAATGTATCCAAATTATGTGTGTAAGCTCAAGAGAGCCTTGTATGGATTAAAGCAGGCCCCAAGGGCATGGAATTATAGGGTTGTAAAGTTCTTGAAGGAACTTGGATTTCAAGCATCAAAGGCAGATAGTAGCTTACTAGTCAAAGCAAGTGAAGATGGATTTATTTATGTTTGTATTTATGTTGATGACATAATACTTACAGGAACAGATGATAAAGGCATACAAATGATTAAGAAACAGGTGGAGAAAGAATTCAAAATCAGTGATTTGGGAAATTTGTCATTCTTCTTGGGAATGGAGATTTCATATACTCAACATGGAGTATATGTGACTCAAGAAAGGTATCTGAAAAATTTGCTAACCAAATTTAAAATGGAAGATTGCAGGATTGCACCAACTCCAATGGAAGTCAATCATAAATTGACAAGATATGGAGGAGAAGAATTCAGAAACATGAAGCTCTATCAGAGTTTGGTGGGTAGCTTGATTTATGCTACATTAACAAGGCCTGATCTATCATATGCAGTTGGAGTTCTGTCTCAATTCATGCATTGTCCTAGAAAGGAACATTGGGTTGCAGGACAAAGAGTACTTAGGTACATCAAAGGTACACTCAAAGAAGGACTGTATTATGGGTATACTTCAGATACAAGAGTCAAGATATACAGTGATGCAGATTGGGCAGGTAGTTTGGATGATAGAAGATCAACACATGGATATTTGTGTTATGTGGGAGATAAGCTAATCTCATGGTGTTCTAAGAAGCAACATACAGTTGCTTTATCATCTACAGAAGCAGAATACAAAGGTATGGTGGAAGCTGCAAAGGAAGTAATATGGCTAAAAACACTTATGAAGAGTTTTGATGTTGTTCAGAGTATTCCTATCATTTGTGGAGATAATATGAGCTCTTTATACTTGGCAGCAAACCCTATGTTTCATGCTAGAACTAAGCATATTGAAATACAATATCATTTTCTGAGAGAGAAGGTCATTGATAAGGAAATTGAAGTTATGCATACTCCTACAAAAGATCAACTTGCAGACATGATGACAAAAAGTCTAGATGGACCAAAGCTACAGAGATTCAAGGATATGGCAGGTATTAAGAAGATAGAGAAAAACCTCAATTAATGATTGAGGGGGAGCTGTTGGTGCATGCCAATCATCAATTGAAGGTTTAATGAAGAAATAAAGTCAAGAAATTAAGAAGAGAACAAATTCAGAAGTTTGAAGGAAGGACATACTCAGAAATTCAAAGCTATGTACACATATGTATATTAGTTCAGATATAAGTTACTTATACTTTTGATTAGTCATAAGTTTATACATTTTTGCATATAAATGTTTTGGAAAAAGTCGGGGCATATAGAATAGAGAATAGGAAGAGAGAAATCAGATGTAGAAAGTGTCATTGGACACATGAAAAGTTAGTTGAGTTACTTCTTCAAAACAGTTGTAACTTTTCTGAGTAATCGAAGAAAATCTTGCGCCCGATGTTTCGATGTCTTCTACTTCTGTAGTTAATCTTTTGAGAAATTCTTCTGAACATATCTAAGTCCATAGTTAATCGATCTATGGCTAGAATTTGAGAGTCTAATTGTAATCAGGCTAAGAGAATTTTGCATAGGAACATTCATATGTGAAATGTTCTAAGTGTCTTCTGAAACAGGGGCAGATTTCGTGATCAAAGAAATGATCAGTTCTCAGCACATAGTGTAAAGTTTTACACAAGTAATAGCTTAAAATTTAAGTTGAGAGATAAGCCATTTATGGCTAAAAGCATTTCACCAAACGGGCTATAGTTTGGGAGAACCATTGCTAAGAAGTTGCAGGTGTTAAAGTCGCTATTACAGACAGGCAGTTTCAGACACAGGTAAATTGTTTGAGTTAATTCTCAGATTATACTCAATCATTTTGAGAAATTTAAGTTGGAGGAGTTGCGCAAACTCCATGCAATACATCCTACAAAGTTTTATAAAAAACTTTACATGAATGATTAGTCAATGAGTGATTAATCTGCAGTAGACTTTTCAGAGAAATGATTTCTTCACAGTTAATCAATTTCTTGGTAATGTGATAGTGGATTTCCAAAATCCTGTGGAGTCTAAAGTTATTCTTGGTCTAGAGGTGGTCTAATACCAAGGATAGCTTGTTCTTTTGGAGATTAACACTCTCCATCATGAAAGGGGGTGGCTTGGAGTACCGTTTTGTAGGCGACTCGGTATGCCCAAACAGCATGGTGTAGCTGTTTGTCCCAATCAGAGCGTTTATTATTCACTAATTTCGTCAGTACATTGCATAAGATCTTATTGGTGCTCTCAGCCTGGCCATTAGCTTGAGGGTGATAGGGGGCAGACTTCTTATGTACTACCAAAAATTCTTGGAGCAAATTTTCAATAACTTCATTCAAGAAGTGAGTGCCTCTATCGCTAACTAGCTCTATGGGTAGCCCGTATCTAGTGAATACATTCTCAAATAAGAACTTAGCAATAGTCTGAGCATCGTTCTTTGTCGTAGCTTTTACCTCTACCCACTTGGTGAGATAATCCGTGGCCACAATGATATATTCAGCATGTGAACCCTTGGCTGGGGGATTAATAGGACCTACAAAGTCTATTCCCCACTTAGAGAATGCATGTCCACCCATCATAGGTTTCAGTAGCATCTCATCTTTGCGTATAGGATACTGAGTTCTTTGACACACATTACACCGTTTCACATAGGTATGTGCATCCATGTGAAGGGTTGGCCACCAAAAGCCCGCAAATAGTATTGACTTGATCACCCGATCTAGTCCAAAGTGTCCCCTTGCTACACCTTGGTGAGCAGTATCCAAGATTTTGAGATATTCACTCTCATGGACACATAGTCTCAGGTAACCATCTTTACCACGCTTGTATAGATTATCACCAATGAGTGAATAATCCTGGGCTTCTTGCTCTAAACTCCTTTGCCTAGCCAGAGTCATGTCTGGAGGGAATGTTCTCGTCCTTAAGAAGGATACTAGAGGTTCACTCCAATCTGGCACTATGGACACTTGATAAAGAGTGGCATGTTCCACAGGTGGTTTAGTGCAGCAGATTGGGCATTCCTTGCACAACTTTTGGACATCAGCCTCCATAGTCGGCCAATGCACTCCGAGTCTCCTTAGTGTCTGTAAGGTTCGTTGCTTTGAGTAGTGTTGCTCTAATGCACCTACATGTGCTAAATGCAACCATTTAGTATACTCGTCCTCTTCTACACAACAAGCCAAGATCCCTTGATCTGTGTGCTTGTACATACTTCCTGCCATGATGTGATACTTTTGGGCTTTTACTACCTCTCTATCCTGCGTGTTTATTACTGGGTGGTTAGGTCCGTATGCCAACACTGGTACCAATGGCTTAGCCCACTGCAGCACCACTTCCAAATTAAACAAGTAAGCATCAGGAAGGTCATCTGACACTCCTTGTGGGGCTTCTCCCGATGTGAGCCTAGAAAGGTGATCTGCTCTCAAATGAGTCTTCCCTTTCCTTACCACAACCTCAAAATCATATTCCATTAGTAAGAGAAACCATCTTACTAATCTTCCTGTATTGCATGGCTTGTTTACGAGGTATAGCAATGCCTGATGATCAGTAAAAAATTTAAACTTATTTGCAAGCAAATAATGTCTAAACTTTTTAACTGCATATACCATGCCTAAGCCTTCTCTCTCAGTAGTGGTATAATTTCGTTCAGCTGCGTTCAATTGTCTACTAGCATAGGCAATTGGAAGATCCATGTTACCTTCACCAGTAGGTTGAGCAAGCACACATCCAATGGCATAATTGGATGCATCCACATGAACATGGAAAGGCTTATTCCAATCTGGTGTGGTTAAGATTGGTGTTGAACATAATCTTCGTTTAAGCTCCTGGAAGGAATTCTCACACTCATCAGTCCACTCAAAGTTAGTCAGGAGTCCGTACATGGGCTTTGCAATGACAGCATACATGTGAATGAACGGGCGGTAGTAACCACAATGCCCCATGAAAGCCTGTACTTCCTTGACATTCTTTGGCCTAGGTAACTCGGCTATGGCTCTCACTTTCTCTTCATCAGTGGATATGCCATTCTTTGACACTATAAGTCCTAGAATCTTGCCTTGCCTGACCATAAAAACGCACTTTTCTGGGTTCAGGCAGACTTGATATTCTCTACATTTGTCAAAGATTTGTCTGAGTTCAGGGATATGGGTTTGTCTAATGTTGGAATGAGCACAAAGATCATCAACATAGACTTCTAAATTCTTCCTCAGGAACTCCTTAAATACATGGCACATCAGCCTTTGGAAGGTAGCTGGTACATTGGTAAGCCCAAATGGCATTACACGAAAGGCAAATATACCCCACTCTGTGGCAAATGCCGTCTTATGCTGATCTTCTGGCGCTATGGCTACTTGATTGTAGCCCGAAAATCCATCGAGGAAGCTGTACACTTCTTTGACTGCTACTCTTTCTAAAAGATGCTCTGTGATAGGAAGCGGATAGTTATCTCGAATTGTGGCTGCATTAACCTTCTTCAAGTTAATGCATACACGCAGCTTTCCATTTTTCTTGGGCACCACTACGATGGGGGATACCCACTCAGTGTGCTCAATTTCATAGATGAATCCAGCTTCGACCAGTCTATCTATCTCTTCTTTGATCTTAGCAGCATAATTATCATTGTATGTATATGGCTTTTGCTTAGAGGGTTTGGCATCTGAGGTCATGGGGATGGTGTGTGAGCATATGTCAGGGTCCACACCTTTCAAGTCCTTGTAACTCCAAGCGAACACGTCTCTGTATTCTCTTAGCAAGGCTATCAATTCTTGCTCTTCTTCTTCCGTCAGGTCATGTCCTATGTAAGTGCATCTCTCTTCTCCCTCTTCCATGGCTACCACAATTTTCTTTGTGGTTTCTTTGTTATCATAGGCCTCTCCTGATTGTGCCTCTCGTTTAGGCATTCTGATCATGACTCTCCTGTCATCTATCTCATACTTTTTAAAATTTTCTAGGACCTCAAACAAAGATTCCTCCTCTTCTTGTGTGACTTCTTTCTTCTTCATTTTCTTTCCTTCTTCCTTAGGAGTGACATGTGTGGCTAGCCTTACGTCTTTTGGAAGCTCTCCATACCTCTGGGGTTGAAATTCTACTTCATAGAAATATTCTTCATCTGATGCAAAAGGTGGATCCATAATGATTGACTCTAGATCAGAGTCATTTGCATCCTCAAATGCATCAGGGCTAGGTTCACACTCTTCTAACACTGCCTCTCCCATGATTGGCTCTATGGAGAAGACTGAAATGTCATAGCCATCTTCATCACAGTGAGGTGTCCATTGTTCTTCATTGATGGCTACATCCATTGTTGCTAGGATTTCTGCCCAGCCGTGGGGTTCAAATTCTTCGTCAGGAAATACTACAGGTGCATAGGCTGGGTCTTGAATGGGTCTATGTGTTTCATTTGCACCTATATCTCTGGCCTTCTCTCTTTTCTCCTCTTCTACTGCCACTTTGCACATCCATAAGTGGGTGTCTTCATGCATCCATGAGGATCCTGACCCTATGGAATGCACAGATTCCGTATCATCTTTGGCTCTATGGATGGGATTCCATTGGATAGGGGGAACATCTCTATGAGAGTAATCTTTGAGATTCACTTTGGTCGTAACACCTAAGTGCTGCAGGTACAAAGAATTGGTTCCTTAATCCTGTACCACTTGCAACTGTCGCAGAAAAGGTCGTCCCAAGATCATCTCATAGGCATGATTTTTGCTGAAGTCACATATAGCAAATGTATGCTCAAACTCGACACCACAGGTGGTGAGAGTTATTCCTTCTAGCAATCCTAAGGGTCTCTCAATATGACCATCGGCCATCTGCAATTTCATTCTCGTTGGCCTGAGTGCTGGCTTGCCCCAACGCTTCCATAGGGAAGTGGTGGCAATTGCAACTCCTGCACCTGAGTCCAAAATTGCCTTGGTAGTGTACCCCTGGTAGGTAATGGGAAGATAGGTGTTCCCTTCTTCACCTTCACACATGTCTCCTATCTTATCCAAGGGTATTTCTGGCACTGTCCTCTGAGATCCTACTTGGGAACGAGGTTTTGCTATCTCGGGCACTTGATTGGCTACATGTTTCCACACTTCTGGTCTAACCTTAAGCAGCTCTTCCAAAGTGAGATTGCACTGCACTTTGGTGTTCTTCACTACCTCTGTGTTCCTAGGTATGACTGAATCTTCGTTTCTTATCATGACTGTAGGTGCTCTCATACAAGTAGACTTAGCTTCCCATGGGCCTGTGAAGTGGGGTAATTCTTGTAAAGAATTAGACTCAAAGTCTAGTCTTTCCTGAGATTGGGTGCTCTCATGCTCCTCATAAATGGATGGGATGTCTTGTGGGAATTGGTCGTGTGCATCATCCACAAGTTCAATAGGAGGTGGGACTTCACTCTCTTTAGCCCATTTGTCTTCTTGAATCTCGCGTAGGAATTCTGGTGTGAACCGATTCATAGAAGATGATGTGTCTAGCTCCGTAGAGTTAGGCACATAGGCTTCACGCACATAGGCTTCCTGGGCAGGAAGACTTGCTCCTTCACTTGCCTTGTCCTTATGTTGAGAGGCGGGTTCCTTTTTTGATTGTGCAATCAGCTTCTCTATTCTTTCTAGCAGTCCATCAAAGTGTAACTGTGTCTTCACTGAGCTAGAGATGTTAAATAGGCGACTGGCTTCAAACATGGTCTGAGCCAATTCCACCATCTTAGCACAAATTTTGGTTCGTTCTAGCTCTAGTTCTGCTCTAGGGTAACACTTTTCATGGTCGGTTACGGTTGGCCCTTCTTGAATTCTGGCCTGATATGCTTTAAGCATCATATTAAGGTCCTCGAGAGTGGGATCTGCTAGGACTGATCCTACTCTTGGGAGTGGTGGGTTTAGGTGAGGCGGGTTGGAAGATGGCGGTTCGGATGGAGTTGGGAATGGTGGAGGTGGGGTAGTGTGAGAGGGAGTTTGAGATGTGAGTTCAGTTATCCTGGCCTTTGTTTCTCTGAGGCTTTCCTCGAGTTCACTCATCTTTTTTGCCCATTGCCTTTTCATTCTTTCACGACTATCTCTCCAAGCTCTAGTCCTTTTCTTTGTCGTGCTCTCTGTTTCACTAACATCTGGGCTCTTTTCCTGGCCTACCCCTTGGTTTTGCTGCAATGCTTGAGCTCTAGTGACTACCTGTATGGGTGCAGTGGAAGTGACACTTCCTGTGGAATCTACCACTAACCCAATAACGTTAATAGGAGTGATTTTTGGCATATTATTAGGATTCTTAGGGCAGTCTCGTAAGAGATGATCCTTTCCACACTCTTGGCAAAAGCCCTGAATCGTCACTGACTGGGGTTGTGTAGGTGGAGGCAAGGGACAATCACGAATGAGATGATCTCCCTGACATTTGTAGCATGGTCCTCTAGGGAATGGGGGTCTTACCTGCCTAGGTTGAGGTCTAGGGTTGGGGTTTGCATACATGACGTTTGTGTAATCTGACTCCCAACTAGGTTCATTTGGCTCTTCACTATAAAGGTCTTTTCACATTCTTTTGTCCAGTTAATCTGAGTCAATAATGCATAAAGAGGTCTAGCCATTATGGCATACATATGTATAAATCTTCGGTAGTATCCGCAATGTCCCATAAATGCTTGTACTTCTTTAGCAGTCTTTGGTCTCGGTAAATCCAGAATTAGTTTGATTTTGTCTTCATCTGTTGAGATTCCATTCTTAGAGACAATATTTCCTAATATCTTTCCTTGTCGAACCATGAAGACACATTTTTCTGGGTTGAGGCATACTCTATATTGTCGACATTTGGCAAAGATCTTTCCTAGTTCAGGGATATGCTCTAATCGTATAGCTGAATAAGTGCATAAATCATCCATGTATACCTCCATACTCTTTCTCAGGAACTCCTTGAATACATGGCACATCAGTCTTTGGAAAGTGGCTGGGGCATCGGTTAGGCCGAAAGGCATAACCCTAAAGGTGTACACTCCCCATTCAGTTGCAAAGGCTGTTTTATGTTGGTCCTCAGGAGCAATAGCTACCTGATTATACCCTGAAAAGCTGTCCAAAAAACTATAAACTTCCTTCCCTGCCACTCTTTCCAAAAGATGATCCGTGATGGGTAATGGGTAATTGTCTCTTATGGTGGCAGCATTTACTTTTTTCAGATTTATGCATACTCTTAACTTACCATTCTTTTTGGTACGACCACCAAAGGTGACACCCATTCCGTGTGTTCGATCTCATATATGAACCCAGCATCTAACAGTTTATCTATCTCTTCTTTGATCTTTGCTGAGTAAACATCATTATATGTGTATGGTCTTTGTTTTGAGGGTTTGGCTTCAGATGTCATAGGGATTCTATGTGCACATATGAATGGATCTACTCCTTTTAGATCCTTATAGGTCCAAGCAAAGACGTCCCTATATTCTCAAATGAGTCGTATCAACTCTTTCTCTTCTTCCTTTGAGACATCCTGTCCTATAAAAGTACATCGTTCTTCTCCTTCTTCTAAGGTTACTACTATTTTCTTGGTCTCTTCTTTTTTGTCATATGCTATTCTTGGTTGTGCTTCTCGTTTCGGCATTTGAATAGCAATTTTCCTCTCTTCTACTTCATATTTTGTGAAGTGGGTAGGCACTTCAAATTGGTCTTGAGGCTTGTTTTCTTCATCATTTTTGCTTGATCTAATCCAAGCTCCTTTTCCTCTGTTGCTTCTTGATTTATTTCATTAGCTATGACACTTACTTCTTGATTTCCACTTTCTATTTCCATTTGCTCTTGCTCCATTTCAATGCTCTCGTAATCCTCTTTCCATTCTTTTTCAATTACTTCTCCTTCTTCTTCCTCTTGAAGAACTACCACATATAGACTAACCTCATATCCTTCCTCATCAATGCATTCATTCATGGTTATCACTTCTTCATTTACACACACATCGAGAGTGGCTAAAATCTCCATCCAACCATGAGGTTCGAATTCTTCATCTAGGAATATTTGAGGCATGTAAGCTGGATCTTGTACCGATCTAGCGATTCCCTGCATGTGCTGCCATCCTTTCCTCCTATCCTCTTCCTTTTTTGCAGTTTGGCATATCCATAGATGAGTGTCTTCGTTCATCCACGATTGATCACTTGAACCTATACTGTGAATCGACTGCTCATCTTCTTCTTTATGAATCTGATTCCATTGCAAGGGGGGAACATCTTGATACTTGTATGTGTGGAGGTTTATTCCTGTTGTGGTTCCTTCATGTTGTAAGTATACTGCATCTTTTCCCCAATCTTGCACCACCTTTAGATGTCTCATGAAGGGTCTTCCAAGTATCATTTCATAATTGCTGGCCCTTTCAAATTGACATATCGCTAAGGTGTGCTCGAATTCAACTCCGCAAGTTGTAAAAATTACTCTTTCCAATAATCCCAAGGGTCGTTCAGTGTGTCCGTCTGCCATTTGTATCTTCATGCGCGTTGGTCTTAAAGCTGGTTTTCCCCATTTTTCCCAGATTTCCTTAGTAGCAATTCCTACTCTAGCTCCAAAATCTAAGATGGCTTTAGTGGTGTAACCTCTATAGGTAATTGGAAGGCACGTGTTTTCTTCATCTCCCTCACTAAAATCTCCAACCTTATCGACTCGGATTTTCACTGTGTTGACTTCATCAGACATCTCCTTTTCTTCCGCCTTGATCTCCAATTGGCTGGTTAGTTTCTCCTTCAAATGTGATTTGATCCTCAAAAGTTCTTCCAATGTCAGAGTACAAGGGATTTTTATTTTTTTAAGATGTATGATATCCGATGTTTTGACTGATGGGTTCGGTTCTTTTTTCCTTATCGAGGGAATACAATATAATTCCACATTATGTTCGTACTCTCCTGTGTAATTTGGCAAAACCTTTACACTGTCATTTTCTTTGTCACTTGGATCAATTGGTATTAATTCTTCTAAATTCAGTTCAGGTATGGAGTCTTCAATTTCACCTTCTGCTTCTAGCTCCTCAAAGGGTGGTTCTATTCCTTCCACTTTCTTCCATCGGTCTTCTTGGACTCTTGCCCACAAGTCTTTAGGCCATTCTCCATCTACTTCAGGGACAATGGATCCTTCCCTTTTATCCTCACAGTGATTTTCAGTATGTGTCTCACCTTTTTTGGTTTTCTCGGGGTCATTAGGGATGACACACCCTTGGAATTCTTTTTCGGGGATTCGTGAATTGGGTAGTTGAAGAATAGGTTTTTCTAAGGTCTGTTGGGCTACTTCAATTAATTTTTTGCATATCTCCAACCTTTCCTTCTCTAAGTCTCCTCGAGGATATTCTCTTTCATGTTGTTCGATGGTAGGTCCTGCTCTTATTCGTGCCTTGTACGCCTGAATCCACATGGCTAATTCTTCAGGCATGGGATCTGCTAAAACTGATCCTACCTCTTCTTTTTTTGACTTTCCTTTCCGAATTTCTTCTTCCTCTTCTTGTTTCTCTTTTGGATTTTGTTCGCTCTTTTCATTTTCCTTCTTTTGTTGTAGTTTCTTTTCCTTCATCCTATCTCTACGGTTCTTCCATCTCTGTGTTCGTTTACTTGTAACACTTTTCTCAGGCTCTTCCGAGTCTTCAACTATTTGAGGTGTAGGTATGTTCATTTCTCTTTCACCTTGATCATTTTCTTCAGTTTTGTCTGGGGTCTCTCTAGCTTTGGCTCTAGTTATTGCTTTCAACGGTACCGTGTACTCCTTATCACTCCCTGATGACTCTATCACTTCTATCACGTTAATCTGCACGTTAGATTTAACTTTGTTGGGGTTCTTGGGGCAATCTCTGAAAAGGTGTTCTTTACCACAATCACTACAGTATCCTTCCCAGACTCGCTATGGTGGTGGTGGGTTTGGTAGTGTACATTCTCTGATATAATGATCACCTCCGCATCTATAACATGGTCCTCTAGGTACAGGCGGTCTATTCATAGGTCGGGGGGGTATGGGTGCCCTGGGGGTTGTGTACATCAATGACACATAATCCTGCTCATATCCGTAAGAATTATTTGGTGCTTCCATGCCATATGCATATGGTTCGTACATTTGCCCATATTCTATTATAGAGCTCTCATAACTGGGATAGTTTCCTTGACTATGGTCATAAGATGAGTCATATGGTTCATTACTAGACAATGGTGTGGCTGGGACTATTGCTCTCTCTAAGTTTTCTTCAGGTTGTGCTATTTTCACCGGGAAAACATTCTGAGGATGGGGTGGTTGTTTCCCTAACACCGGTTGTGGTTGAGTATACCCTTGATAAGCATAAGGTCTTGGTGCTGGTGTGTACTGCTGATATGTGGGATATCTGAAGGCTTCTCCTCCTAGATCTCTCTGAGGGTATCCATAAGGTCTCATGAGCGGTTGTATTGGTCTTGATTGTCTATTGTAAGGACAATTTTATGTGCTGTGATTTGTGTATTTTTGTTCTATGTTCCAATATTGTAGAGGGCCCAGAATAGGTGGTCTATTGTAAGCATAAGCAGGTGGTGGGACTACTCCCCTAGTACACAAATGAGAAGGATGATCACCTCCACAATGCATACATCTTCTAAGCATGGGCACTCTCATTGGGTTGTTGGGGTAGTTCCTCTGTCCTTGAACGTTCAATTTCTTTGCTACTAACTCAGCTATTTCCTCTACATTGTTCTTAGGGTTTGATGTGCTGCTGGCTGAATCTTCACTTTTGATACTACCTTGAGGTATTTTCAGATCCTCCGCTAGATTGTCCTCTAGGTCAATACATTCTTTCATACATTCGTGCAAGGTTTGAACTCTTTTCACGTATACCAAAGATCTTAATGATCCGTTCAATAATCCTTCCAAGAACAATGACACCATCTTATTTTGAGTGGGTCTCTCTTCCACCGGACATCTATCCACATATTGTTTGAATCTTCTTGCTGCCAATCTCATTGATTCTGTAGGAGCTTTCTTAAAGCTATGGATCAATGAGGAAGAATTATTTTTAATCCTAGATTTAGTGAATTCCTCAATCATTTCTTGATATACTTGTTCCATGTTTTGAAAATTATTAGGGCCTAATGGCTGGAACCAAGCTAAAGCTGTGTATGTCAAAGTTAGACCAAAAGATTCATATTGAATCAAGAATTCTTCCACTTGTTCCGCTCTGATTACTTGCTTAAATTCAGCTATATGATTGTAAGGTTCACTAGAACCATCGTAATGGTTTCTCATACATTTGGCAACTTGAATTGGCCTTAATCTTCTTCCTACTTCAGGCGGTCTAGGCATCACACGGAAAACTGGTCTTCCAATCGGTATACGAGGTCCTCTTACTACAGGTGGTCTAACTGGGGCAAGAATTCCGTTCCATGGGTCAACAGGTGGTTGAGGCCGATAGTGGGGGTTATTTGCAGGCATAGTAAATTGTACGTGTGGTCTGACCAGAATATGTGTTTGTTGTGTTTGTCCTGACTGTTGGAATGAATTATTCTGAGAGGTTCCATGTGGGTTTTGTGAAGTAGTGGCTTGATCCCTCGGGGGGAACACTGGAATGTTCTGATATTTCAACCCGGCTCTTTCTGACTCTGTTAGGGGCCAATACCTTTTCTGGTTTTTGTCCAAATATGTGATGATGGTGGGGAACTCAAGATCTTGTAACTCATAGACAGTAACTGGATTAAGGGTTGCTTCCCATAATGAAGAGTGGGCTCTAAGGAGATGCTCCATTCCATTGATCAAATACACATCCATTAAGGAGTCATCTTGGGGAACCAGGTCTCCTCTCCAAACCCTAACAACAATAGATCTCCCTCTGGGTGTGGTCACTTGCACTTCATCTCCTTCTTCATTAAGGTTATGAGCATTGTTTTCTTCCCCAAGTTCATTAATGTTTTCAGGGTGTTCTGTAACAACATACTGAATATCCCTTTTGTCCATATAAAATCCTCCTGCATACATATTCCAAGGATGTCCGATATTCTCCCTCAATAATTGACATCATGCCAACCATTGGTACAGTGTTTTGCATATCCTCTGAAGCCATAGGAATTTCTTCCTCTGACTCACTAGAGGTTTCAGAATAATGTGAACGGCTACTTGGTTCGGCTACGCTTCCCACTTAAGAGATTACACTTCTTCGACTTCCTACAGTCCTTCCAAATCTCAGGTTCATCCACTTAAAAGCTCTAATCAACCCTTGCCAACCTCCAGCTTCTAGAGTTCTTCACTAAGGGTCAGAATTTCAAAAAAAAATTGGTTGGGAAAGGACTGGCTATGAAACCTCAAGTCACGATACTTGACCCAAAAAAGTTCACGATACTCGATATCTGACACACTAGAAGGGTACCACGATACTCGACCTTTGAACCAGATGATACACGATATCCACCAGAAACGATACACGATACTTCACAGAAGATGATATACGATACTTGGATAAAGAAGATACTCGATACTCTGGTACACGATACTCGATAGTTGCCCAATATCGCGTGCCAAACACGATACTCGATACTTGAGGAAACACGATACACGATACTCACCAAGATGACCATGATACTCGATATACAACAAGTATCACGAGGCAATTCAAGACGATATTGGATATTCGTTAGGTATCGGGAAAGTAGTCTCCGCGATACACGATATTCAGCAAGTATTGCGATCTGAATCTCACGATACACGATATGCAATATCCGACAAGTATCGTGAGAAGTTCTCAACGATACTCGATACTTAGCATGTATCGTTAGACCCGATTCAACGATACCCGATACTTGACAAGTATCGTGAAAAGGATTCCACGATACACGATACTCAACGAGGTCAAGTATCACGATACTCAACCACAGGAGATCACTATACTTAGGTATCGCGATACTCGACCGTGGGAGAAAAACGATACTTGACACTTTTCAATTTTTGCAAGTGTTTTTTTTTTGTTTTTGAGTGCATATACATGTGTTTTGAGTGCATCAACCCTACCCTCTTAGCTTGAATCAGAAAAATATTTCTTCTCTACCCCGGTATGGCCTTCACGATACTTACCGCAGATAGTTTTTCTGAAAACTTGATTTCAAAAGTAGTTTTGCACAAAGATTCAGTAGTGTGCTCAGCTTGGAGGCTTTTCCCAACTCCCTTATCCCTCTGGCTCGCTCTGCAAAGCTCCAAAAATCCCTGGTCTCAGCTCACGATACTTGATAGAGTGCTCTCACGATACTTGTTTCAAAAACAAGCAACTTGCAAAAGACAATATTTTTGGCTTTTATACTTTTGAAAATTTTTACTAACTGAAAAAGAACAACAAGACAAAGGTTGAATGCTACTCTAACTTCCTAGCCTACTCCCTTACTCCTCCTACTCTACTCACTCAACTCACTTCCCCAGACTAATAACTCACTACACACACTTCAAGAGTGAGAAGTAGTAAGTGCGGATGAATGTGACTTACCAAAGAAGAGAAAATCACCACTCCTCCACTCACTTCAATGCAAAAAGCTACTTACCATCACACGAATGCCTTGGTTTGATTCGACATTCCCCGGCAACGGCGCCAAAAAACGTGTGTACCTAAGAACCAACTTAGGGACTTGTGGAGAAAGAGACTATACCTCAATCCCCCTCAAGTGCATATAGTGGGGATTCACGCTTTAATTATCAATCCGAGGAGTATCAAAACCTAGCCGAGTATATGAGGACATGCATTCAAATGATGATCAATGCAAATGTACTTCTCAAAGAGTGCAAACAAGGCTAAGACTATTCCAAACAAGCTTCAACTATCAGTCATAGTGTCACGATACTTGGAGCAGCAGCCAACAGTAAATTGAGCTTTTCTCTCAGCTCCAAACTCCAAATATAGCAAATAGGATATGCGTTTCGAAGCTCTCAAGAAGACGCATCCAATGGTGGTATTTTCAATCAATTCTGATGCTTCTATTTCAAGTTATGAGCAAAATATTGAGTCGCGGGAATGACCTTCCTACACTTCAGCACTTCCTTCACTTCGCACACACCTTAACCATAGCAAACAAACACTTTCATGGATAGACAACACTTCCTAACACTCTTTTCAAGCAACACACATGCATACAAGCTCACAAAGAAGATGATACAGAGAGGAGAAGACACCAATTCGAAATTCTGTGCTCTTGATTCTCACAATGGCAAAAAGTCCTTACAAAGAGTCATAAATTGACTTATATACATGTGCCCTAAAAATGGTCCTTCCACACAAGAGACTGGCACTTTATTCACTAAAAGATTAATTTCCTACTAATTTACATGGGTAAGCATCTAGAGGACTCCTCTAGTGCATTTACAACGGAGAATATGTTATAGAAAATTGTTATAATACAAAAATTGAGTGTCCAAATCTGAAAAATTTTGGGGCCCATCTTTTCCTCTGCCTTGTGCTCTTCTTTGCTCTGCAACAACAAGGATCTAATCAAACCTCTTGTCTTGGGTAAAGATTGGATCTATGATCATGCTGTCAACTTAAACCTAAGAAGTGGACTTCTTTAGGTCTAGGTAAATCAAAACTGCATCACAGTTGGTTAGAACGTCAAACACTCATGCAACTAGGAAAGGCACTCACTCTCGGTCCTTCCAAGAATACACATGATGATAACAATGCTATTCTTGTCCAAAGTTCTATGGTGCAAAAGAAGGTCACTCATGAAGGAGTCACATAAGCCAAAATGGAACTCCCTTCTTTTCCAAAGATGGTCCCAAAAAAATAAGCAAGGCAACCCAAAAAACAGATAAAATAGATAACCAAGACACATGCTCAATGATCGGTGCAAAACAAAGTACCTCATGGAGTGAAGCAGATCTGGATACGCAAGGGTGAACACCCCTCTAGTCAGGAGATAGACCCTCATCGATGCCCCAAACAAGCTACTCAATCAAAGTCTAAAATGAAGGAGTATTCCAAGAGGCAACTAAGGCATACTATTTCCATCTAGATACCTAAACGATCAAAGAAGGCAGATCCCAATGCATGACAAATCTAGGTGCCTAAGACTTGCTTACAAGCTGAAGTAGCTACACATAGACTCATAAGCTTGAATCAACAATCACAAACATTCACATCACACATTTCATGTTGAACATTTGTAATCACCACATCAACACCTCAAATCATGCCTAGGATTATTTGGAAATGGGTACCCAAAAAGTCCCAAATCCAAGAAGATCTAGTCCAGAAACCTTTACCAAGCATCACTACCATAAGCTCTAATCCCATGCTGAAAGTTTGGAGAATTAAACCTTGTAATAAACCCCTTGACCCAACTTTGTGACTTCATTTGCACAAGAATAGATGCATTCTTAGTACTGTGCACATCCAGAGTATGAATCTAGGAAAAAATCACTAACCTACTAACCAACACACATAGATGCAAGAAACACCTCACTCACTAATTCTTTAACCACTATGGGTATCATGTTGGTATTGTAAAGGATGTTGGTGTAATTCAAGCCTTAACACTTGGCTTGGATATTAACCTTGAAGACTCAACATAAAGCTTGGACCTTGGAAGCCTAGCTTGGATTAATTCATGAGGATATCACTTGAAGAATGAACCATAGGAACCTAGTCTTATTATTTTTATCATTTATCTCATGTAAAAGTCTATATGACTTTAACCACTCTTGTAATCACACCTACTTGAGAAAGTCGTGGAAAATTGGAAGTTGTAATGGAGAGAATATCTCCCTAAGTTTAGTAGAGAGATTATAGGGAGCTTCAATTTGAATTTCAAATTCAAATGACCAATCAACACTTATAAAAACTATGAAGAAAAGTCACGGGCTATGAGTCACTCTTCCCGAGGCATTTCTGAGTGAATCATTGAGTGTGTGTGAGCTACACCATAGCCTACACCTCTGAGTACCATTGAGCATCACATTTTATGCCAATGGGAATGTACAATTAATAGATCTAATCAATATACTTACATTCATAATCTCTGGTTTCTCTGAGTGACTACCTTCAAGACTGTCAACTTCCAAGAGGCATATCTCAAGATCTACTGAACCAAATTGAATGATTCAAAGTGCATTGGATTCAGCTCAAAGTCTACTATACACCTACAAAGTTTCAAGGCTATTGGATCAACCATTATAGATAAATCTCAGTCGGGGTGCTCACTGGTCTGTGACTGTAAGTCTCCTAAAAAATCGGGGGTACACCTTATTTTGCTAAAGTGATTTCTCTGAGTGTGGTTTATCATTTCCTTTCATTCCACTTGCAAATAGGAGCTTACTAAGCTAATAGAATATCTCTAGAAGGAATTTCGCTAATTGTAACTACACTGGTCACACTGAGCATAACACTGAACAGGTATCAAGACCAAAATAGAAAGTTTTCAAGTCTTGTGATTTACAAAGTAGTCTGTTTTGATCAAGTCATTACTCAAACCTTTTCCAAAGTACATATAGCATATTTTGGTGTCATTTGGAAGCTCAAGGAGTCTACTAAGCATATCTGGAGTCAAAGGAGGGCAGGTGTGAAGCAGGTTTTGCAGCACCAACTAATCTCCTGAGTGCATTCAACCATCATTCCCAACAGTGGTATCAGAGCATATAAGGTAATCATGGGTGATGGTTTCCCTTCCTTCATTGACAAATTAGACAGGAACAACTATCAAGCTTGGTCTCTAAGGATGAAGACCTATCTACAAGGAAGGAGCTTGTATGGATTCATATCAGGAGATGAGGAATTGCCCTCATTCAAAGCTAGAGGCCTACCCACCAAGGAAGAGCAAGAGAGACTTAATCAATGGTGTGCAAAAGATGCTTTGGCAAGGTCATATCTTCTAAACTCTATTTCTGATTTCCTTCTACCACACATAAGGAATTGCAAAACTTCCCAAGAGACTTGGGAAACCTTGTCAACTTACTTTTCATCAAGCACAAGGGCCAGAAAGAATCAGCTATGGATTGAGTTTACAACTCTTAGGAAGCAATCAAAGCAATCTGTCTCAGATTTTGTTACCAAAGTCAAAGACATTGCAGATCAACTTGCAAGTGTTGGAGAAGAGATTGAGGAAGAGCAAATAGTCAGACAAGTGATCAATGGACTAAAGGCAGATGACAAGTGGGAGAGCTTTACCACAGCAATGGACTTATACATGGACATCCAAGCACCTGATCTAACAACTCTGATTGGACAACTCTTTACACATGAAGCTAAGATCACAAAGAATGGAGAGCAATCAAAAGGTAACAATCCCTCTGCCCTTTATACTGATAAGAAAGCTAAAGACAAGGGTAAAAACAAAAAGGTTGATGAAGAAGGCTCTACCTCCCAAGCAAACTATGCAGGGAGAGGTAGATCTTCAAGAGAAAGAGGCAGAGGAGGTAAGTCAGGTAGGGGGAGACCCTACAACCAATCTTCATGCAATATTTGTGGCTTGTCTAACCATACTACAGATGAATGCTACAAAAACTACAAGAACCAAAGAGGAAGAGGTCACCAAAGAGGAGGATACTCTCAAGGCAAAGGCAGATTCAACCAATCTCAAGGCTACCATGGCTACAATAATAATTATAACAACAGCTACAATCACAATGGCAACTATCAAGGTGGATACAGAAATAGGAAAGACTACAACAATTATGCAGAGGAACAAGATGACTCCCTATTGATCATGAATATGACTTCTAAGTCAGGTATCAATGATGATCACTTATTCTATATTGATTCAGGTTGCTCTAACCATGTAGCTGGAAATGTTGCATTACTTTTTGATTTGGAAGAACCCAAAGGCAAGCATCAAGTGCAGACAGGTGATGACACTAAACATTCAGTTGTTAAAGTAGGCAATGTCAAAACTAGTGATGGTAATCAGAATTTATTGAGCAGAGTATTGTATGTTCCAACAATCACCAAGAATCTGATGAGTGTAGGTCAGATTGTGGAAAAAGGTCTACAGGTCAGGTTTACTCAACATGGTGCATATGTGGAGGATCCAAGACATGGATTCAGAAGGATAGCCAAGGGAGAAAAATCAGGTAGATTGTTTACCTTTGAACTAGAAGACACAAAGAGCATTGCTTTGTACAACTATAAAGATCAAACCCTATCAGAATTGGAGATTTGGCACAAGAGATTAGGTCACATTGGAGAGAGGACCTTAAAGCAAATGAGTAGGGATCAATGTGTGCTTGGGATACCTAATGTATCCAAGCAACACATGATATACAAGTGTGGGGCTTGTCAATTTGGTAAGTCACACAGATTGCCTTATACCAAGAAAGGTTTTATGCATGAAGACTATCTGGAATTGGTGCATACAGATGTTTGGGGACCTAGCAAGGAGCCATCCATATCTGGATCAAGGTACTATGTGTCCTTCATTGATGACTATAGCAGGTGGACTGTCTTATACTACATGAAACATAAAGATGAAGTATTTAATTGTTTCAAAAAATATCTTGCACTAGTTGAAAATCAAACAGGTAGACATTTGAAAAAGCTAAGGTCAGATGGTGGTGGAGAATACTTCTCCAATGAATTTGAAGAATTCTTGCAGGAAAGAGGCATCAAGAGGGAGATTACTACAAGGTACTCACCTGAACAAAATGGGGTAGCTGAAAGAAGGAATAGACTCATTGTAGAGACAGCTACGTCTATGCTAAATGAAAAGAAATTGCCAAACTATCTTTGGGCAGAGAGTGTATCTACTGCCACATATTTAATTAACAGGTTGCCATCAAAGACACTTGATGGAATGACACCCTATGAGGCTTGGCATGGTAAGAGACCATCTTTGGATCACTGCAAAATTTTTGGTTGTGTTGCATATGTGCATATTCCCTCACAGGTAAGGGGAAAGCTAGACCCTAAAGCTGAAAAATGTATCTTCATTGGTTATGATTTGAATCAGAAAGGATACAGATTCTACAACCCCTCAAACAAAGGCTTCAAGGTAAGCAGAGATGTCATCTTTGATGAGAATGATTCATGGTATGAAAATGAATGCAGGAAGGTTAGTCTACCTTATGACATGGAAGAAGACTTCCCCAAGCTTATCAAGGAAGAACCAATTCAGAAAGAGGACATAAGCTCAGATGATGAAGACACCATCAACATTGAAGAGTTCAAGGCATGGAAATCCAAAGGGAAGATGAAGATGAAGCAACTAGAAGATAATCCAGAATCCTCAACTCAAGCTATGAGGAGATCTCAGAGAGAAAAGAAAAAACCTATTAGGTATGGGTATGATACTTCACTTGTAACCAAGCACTCTGTATATCTTGCAAAGGATCTCTTGAATGAAGAACCAGGTACATTTGAAGAAGCAATCACTAAATCAGAATGGAAGGAAGCAATGGATGAAGAAATGGAAGCTCTCAAGGAGAGTGACACTTGGGACTTGGTACCCAAGAAAGAATCTATGAAGGTGATAGGATCCAGATGGATCTACAAACTCAAAAGAAATTCAGATGGTACAATAAACAGGTATAAAGCTAGGTTGGTAGCCAAGGGTTTTGCACAAACCCAAGGCATTGATTATGAGGAGACTTTTTCTCCTGTGGCCAAGATGCCAACTATCAGAGTTATGGTGAGTGTAGCTGCATCCAAGAATTGGAACATGTACCAATTGGATGTCAAGAATGCATTCTTGAATGGATGGATATCTGAAGAAGTCTACATGTCACAACCACCTGGCTATGAAGAACCCAAGAAGGTAAATCATGTTTGTAAATTGAAGAAGGCTCTGTATGGATTGAAGCAGGCACCTAGAGCATGGAATTACAGGTTGACAACCTATCTTCTAGACCAAGGATTCATAATGAGCAAAGCAGATACTTCATTGTTTATCAAAAGGAACAATTCAGAGGTAATATACTTGTGTGTCTATGTTGATGACATCATTATTACAGGAAATGATGTTCAGGGAATTAGACATATCAAAGGATAGATAATGAAGGAATTCAAGATCAATGATCTTGGATTATTGAAGTACTTCCTAGGACTTGAATTGGTCTACACAAATTCAGGTATCTTTATTACTCAGAAGAAGTATATTCAGGACATGGTCAAGAAGTTTAATTTGCAGGAAGCTAAAATCTCAAGCACTCCTATGGAGGTCAACCATAAACTCAGTGCTCATGAAGGAGAAGAACTCCAAGATATTACAGGTTACCAAAGTTTGGTAGGTAGTCTAAATTATGCTACCTTAACCAGGATTGATATATCTTATGGTGTTAGTGTACTTAGCCAATTTATGCACAAACCAAGAGTACCTCATTTAGAGGCAGCAAAGAAGGTAGTAAAGTACCTAAGGGGAACACAAAACCATGGTTTGTACTTTCCTTATTCATCAGACATTGATATTAAGGTATATTCGGATGCAGATTGGGCAGGCTACAAGGATGACAAGAGAAGCACATCTGGTTACATATGTTTTGCAGGTGATAAACCAATTTCTTGGTCATCCAAGAAACAACCCACAGTAGCTTTGTCATCTACTGAGGCAGAGTACAGAGGGCTAGCAAATGCCACTCAAGAAGCCATATGGTTGAAGCTTTTATATTCAGAATTGGGCCTATACACAAGGCCACCAATTATATTTGGTGATAACACAAGTTCTCTTCACCTAGCAGCTAATCCAATTTATCATGCTAGGACAAAACACATAGAGGTTCATTACCACTATGTGAGGGAGAAGTTACTTAGCAAAGATATTCAATTGTCATATGTGTCTACTAATATGCAATGTGCAGATTTGCTTACTAAAGCTCTGGATGGAAGCAAGCTATGCAGATTTAAATCCATGATTGGACTGCAGGAAGTAATTGAAGACTAGAGATGAAGACTTGAGCCAAAGTGTTTGGCTTGAGGGGGAGTTGTTGGTGTAATTCAAGCCTTAACACTTGGCTTGGATATTAACCTTGAAGACTCAACATAAAGCTTGGACCTTGGAAGCCTAGCTTGGATTAATTCATGAGGATATCACTTGAAGAATGAACCATAGGAACCTAGTCTTATTATTTTTATCATTTATCTCATGTAAAAGTCTATATGACTTTAACCACTCTTGTAATCACACCTACTTGAGAAAGTCGTGGAAAATTGGAAGTTGTAATGGAGAGAATATCTCCCTAAGTTTAGTAGAGAGATTATAGGGAGCTTCAATTTGAATTTCAAATTCAAATGACCAATCAACACTTATAAAAACTATGAAGAAAAGTCACGGGCTATGAGTCACTCTTCCCGAGGCATTTCTGAGTGAATCATTGAGTGTGTGTGAGCTACACCATAGCCTACACCTCTGAGTACCATTGAGCATCACATTTTATGCCAATGGGAATGTACAATTAATAGATCTAATCAATATACTTACATTCATAATCTCTGGTTTCTCTGAGTGACTACCTTCAAGACTGTCAACTTCCAAGAGGCATATCTCAAGATCTACTGAACCAAATTGAATGATTCAAAGTGCATTGGATTCAGCTCAAAGTCTACTATACACCTACAAAGTTTCAAGGCTATTGGATCAACCATTACAGATAAATCTCAGTCGGGGTGCTCACTGGTCTGTGACTGTAAGTCTCCTAAAAAATCGGGGGTACACCTTATTTTGCTAAAGTGATTTCTCTGAGTGTGGTTTATCATTTCCTTTCATTCCACTTGCAAATAGGAGCTTACTAAGCTAATAGAATATCTCTAGAAGGAATTTTGCTAATTGTAACTACACTGGTCACACTGAGCATAACACTGAGCAGGTATCAAGACCAAAATAGAAAGTTTTCAAGTCTTGTGATTTACAAAGTAGTCTGTTTTGATCAAGTCATTACTCAAACCTTTTCCAAAGTACATATAGCATATTTTGGTGTCATTTGGAAGCTCAAGGAGTCTACTAAGCATATCTGGAGTCAAAGGAGGGCAGGTGTGAAGCAGGTTTTGCAGCACCAACTAATCTCCTGAGTGCATTCAACCATCATTCCCAACAAAGGAGACAAAGTATCATCTTCTTTTTGTTGCAATGCTAATATTGGTCTCCTTTTCTAGCAAATTCACCGAAAAACAATACTATTGGCATCATGGCTGACACAATGGGCATTAGTTCATAGGTAGCAACAAATCAGCAAGCAACAGACATAGAAAGTTTTCCTACTGAAGTGCCACCGATCTGGTCATCGATAGAATTATGCCAACTACATCAAATACCTATTTAGGATCCACCAACATATTTTACAAAAAGAGTTAGTGCCAACTCTAATTGGTTCAATGGCATGCCAAGGCCATTAGGAGAAGCGACATACATATGGGAATCAAAGTGCGAGTTCAGTAATGTGTGGGGATGATTTCAATTTTTCTCAAGAGAGTTCAAGACTCTCTAGAACACTCCTGAACTCCAAACAATCTGGCAACATATAGGGTTGGTAGAATACTTCAAGGCCCCCTTACCCAAACCAGATTTCCAATGATGTTATTATCTGGTATCCACCTTGCAGGCAAGTGGTGTAAAGGAACACCCAAGCACCTTTGTTGTTCCATCTTTGCCACACAACAATGAATTGCAAAAGTTTGATCTCACTTTGGAATTAGTGAGAGATGCACTCAACATGCACGGCTAAAAGATGGGAAGCTTTTGAAGCTAAAGGATATGCCGGCACTTACACCTAATGTTTCCATCCATCTTTGACTATGCATGCTACATTTTGCTTTTCCAGGTCAAGGCCACTTCATGCAGCCACACAAAAGAATATGGTTCAACCTCTATTTGGCTGAGACAGGGTTGCTAACTATCAAGCTTCTCGTGTGGATTATCGAACAATTGTATGAAGGTAAGAAGAGGTGTTCTAGGAACAAGTGGTGAATGGATGTTGTGCCATTATGCTTATTACTTATAGATGTTTATCATATGATGTGCCCATCAAGCGCATGCTGACCTGGTCACAACGACAAATCTAGTCACAACTACAACTTCTTAAAGGACATTGAGCTTCTGCCCACCAATCTAAAAGAATGAGAGGAATGATCACATGTGTCTATCCAAGAGAAGTTTTCATGACCCTGGAGGTCTCACCAAGAGGAGAAGGCACGGTGCCTCCCTTTACTATTAGAATCCCCCGATTGGATTCTAGAGGCCTATTGACACTCAAGGTCGAGCACAAAGCAGAAAGTGCATCAAAAAAGTGGACACACAAGAAGAAGGAGCATGTAGGGAGCTCCAAGAAGTACATGTCAAATTTTTAGAAGAAATCCCTATAAAGACAGTGATTTTCATCACTAAAAACCATTGTAAATACCATTTCACATTTTTGCAACTCCATTTTGTTCAAGAAAAGGAGTCCTCAAGCTTGAGGAGTATTAAAAGTATCATCCTACGAATTTTCATAATTTTTATACTTTGTTTGAGTCCTCAAATAAGCACTGGAACCTAATGTTTAACTAGGCCGGACACTAGGTCTAGATAGGGCCAAAACCTATAGCTCAACAACGACAATTACATATGTGGGTACCTAAGAATCTCTTACATACAAAACAACCTATGCTCTCCCGCACGAGAAAAGCCTCAACAAAGAAGCCAAGGAGAAGCAAGGGTCAGAACCATGCACAGAGATCGAAAGAAGATCAAATCACCTCTTTGGCAAAAGTAGAAAGGCATGTAAAAAGGGTATGGGTTTGGAAGCCAAAAGTACGAGTAGCTTCGACAGAACCAAAGAGCCAACCATGTTGGATACCAGATTTCAAAAACCATCCAAAGATGAAGAGGCCAAAGGTGATCTCTACAGGGCCGAATACTATTCTAAAATGGATCCCTATAAGGAGGATTACATTATTTCAAGATCCAATCGACACCTCCAAACAAAGATCGCATCAAGTTTGCAAGTAACATCAAAAGTCTTGACCAGCAACAACCATGTGCCTTTGGCATAACCCTGTCTTTTGCACCATTCACGTCATGCATTTCCAAAGTATGCATTAATATAGGGCCACATTACACAGCCGTGCATAGACACAATTGAGAAATCCCAGGCACATGAGACAGACTTAACATGTGTAAACTATTTTCATGATAGTAACCTCTTTCTTCTTGTTTTATGCCATTGTTTCCAAAAAAAAAGAGAGAAAAGGAAAAGACGAACGAGCAAAGAAGAAATAGGACCATGCGCTCAACGAATCTTATCAATGAATCATCATTAACAAAGCAAGACATGCCAAGGGTCAATCACGATGATGGGAGTACAACACAAAGAGATAAACAGTGACCAACCTTTCACCTTGGTAAGCACACTTCGACAACACCATAACCATGACAGGCTAGGAAGCCTCTTCGTCAGCGTACCCTTGAGCACTTAGCTCAAGGGTACGCTGACGAAGAGGCTTCCTAGCCTGTCATGGTTATGGTGTTGTCGAAGTGTGCTTACCAAGGTGAAAGGTTGGTCACTAGCTTACTCACAATCAACATTGACAACCTCTTTTGAGTAGCTAGCAATTTTTGAAAGCTCATAAATACACCATCAAGCTCGAGTACAACGAAGAAGTACATACAAAGGGACTACAACTTGCAAAGGATAGTTGCGAAAAAATGAAGAACAGGACAATAGACACTGCTATATGGACACTACCTCTCAATTACTACATGGAACAACCACTCCAATAAGGGTCTGTCAGGGACGACAGACATAGTGGGGGGGATTTTTGACACGCAAGTTTGAGCACAAAGCATCGAAGCGCATCAAAGAAGTGGACACACAAGAAGAAGGAGCATGTAGGGAGCTCCAAGAAGTACATGTCAAATTTTCAGAAGAAATCCCTATAAAAATAGTGGTTTTCATCACTAAAAACCATTGTAAATACCATTTCACATTTTTGCAAATCCATTTTGTTCAAGCCGAGGAGTCCTTGAGCTTGAGGAGTATAAGAAGTATCATCCTACCAATTTTCATAATTTTTATACTTCGTTTGAGCCCTCAGATAACCCTTAGAACCTAATTTTTAACTAGGTCGGACACTAGGTCTGGATAGGGCCAAAACCACTCAAAAAACTATAAAAAGAGCTTGAGAGCTCATTTTTGAGGTTAGCTAGTGAGAGATTTGAGCTCTTGTAATAGATTTCTATTGTAATCGAAGTCCTTCCATTGTTCCACTCTTTGCTCTTACCTTGTGCGGGCGTGTGTGTGTATGTGTGTGCATGCTTGTGTGCTCTCACTCACGCCCTTGCGCCTTCACTTTCTCACGGTCTTCATACTAGTCCTCACGTCTTTGTGGATTGACATTTATGAGGTGTATCTCCTCACATTGGTACGTACCATTGTGCTAGAGTGACAAGGCCCATCGCAAGCTGCTCCCTTTGTGCATATATCACACTCATATCCATATACATAGACATGTATCATACACATGCAAACATACATGGGAGATATTTTTTTCCTCAAAAAATAAAGTTGTGTAGAAAATTTAAGGCATACTCCCAAGCTTCATGTTCTAACTTAAAAGGACATTTTTTCATCTCTATGGTGGGATTCACCTCGTACTTAGTTTGAATAAAGGGGAATCTACTATCTGATACCCATTCAAATGATTCAAGTTAATGATCATTAACTCAAGTTAGAAAACTATAGAGCTCTTTGGGAAAAACTTAAGCTCTTAAATCTGTGTCCTCATAAATGATATCATCTATTGATGGACTAATATCGATTTTTGGTAGCTCCTCTTCATCATCTGTAGAGTTGGTATGTAGAGTATTACTGTTCTCATCAAATAGATTTTTATTGTTGTCATGTAGAATGATTCTAACTTCTCTCTGAGATGCCAGCTAATCAATATTTGATTATGAATCATCAACATGACTTTCTTTGATTTCTCTAACACTAAAGTTGTCAAACAATGAACGACCTCTAGGTTGAACATGAATGACTTGCCACCAACGATGAGCATCAAGATTTTTATAAGAAAATGTTTGTTCAATATGCCTAGGAAGAATATACGGTTCTCTTGTTGATCACATTATTTTTGAAGAGTCAATTTCCCAAAACCCAAATAATTCCCTTCCCAATGTGCATTTTTTACCTTTACATAACTTGAAACTAATCAACCTTCAAAATAACCTATCAAAATATGAAAAAACAAAACTTCATTATTATGTGCTTAAAAAAATAATAAAATATATCACAAAACATATAATTTTTGTTACTAAGATAAGAAACAATATTTTATAGATACCAACAATGGTTCTTGTTGGAGGAGATGGTGGATAATCACAAGAGATCAGTTGGTGTAGCTAAAACCTGCTTCACACTTGCTATAAGTAATGGCTCGAGAGTGTTGTGGGCCTCTTTAGCTAGCTAATAAGCATAAGTGATCACATATGTCGCTTGGAAGATGATGTACTAATGATAGGATCAAAATAGATAGGTAGGCATATGATCCAAGGTACAAAACTTGCTATTTTGGGTGAGACACCTACTTAGAGTTTTCCACCATTCTCTGAGTACAGCAACAATTGATAAAATTCCTTTTGGAGAACTTCAATTAGCTTAACAAGCTACTATCATGAGTGAAATCATCTAAAATGATGAACTATATGTTGAGAAATAGCAAATTAAGCTTCCATCCCAACTTTTACGGGCCTTGATAGTCACAGACCAATGAGTAGAGATTGATTAATATCTGATGTTCACGAGAAGCATTACTAATGAAACTTTGTAGGATTAAATTAGACAATATGCTTGAGGTATCATGCTTTAAACCAAGAGAAATTATCCACTATACAGTGAGAACAAGCTTAGACAAGTTCACTATTTTGATGTAATGTATCTATTTTGGCACTATTAAGGTATACTAATTATTTTTCTTTCTATTTATATATACACACACATACACATACACATACACATACACATACATACATACACACACATACAAACATATACACACACATACACACATACATATGCATACACACATACACACACATTCACACATACATACAGACATACACATACACATACACATACACACACATACACACACATACACATACACACACATACACATAAATACACATACACACACATACACAGACATATACACATACATATGCAAATACACACATACACATACACATACACATACACATACACATACACGTACACATACACATACACATACACATGCACATACACACACATACTTACACATACACATACACATACACACACATGTTGAAAATCAAGTTTCATTCATGCAAAAAGGCTCAACCACAAGTTTTGAAAGTGGACCAATAAAAAAGGAGTACCCAAAGTCATGGAGTAAAGTTAGAAGCTCCACCAAACTCAATCAAATTCAAATCTCATCAAATCAGCCACCAAAAAGTGCACTTATACTGATTGGTGGGTGATTAGCTAGATTGTAAGAAAAGTAAAACTCTATATAAGCATCATCCCACCTTTTTTCCTTGATTTGTATGCATTCCATGAGTTTCCCACTAGTTTAGTGAATTCATAAACTCCAATAAGTAGCTCCCTTGCTTGCCTACCTCATTTTCTCATGATTTCGCTCCTCTCTATCTAGAGGTGTAGTTAGGCTTTTCCAAATCTGATTGTACCAGATTGCATAGCATTGTTTTTTCTCTCATTGTAATCATTTTCATTGATTTCAAGCTTCATTTGGTCTCTCATATAGTTCCCTGAAGTTTGCCAAATTTTCAAGTTATTTGACTGAGTGAGTTGTGAGAAATCGCCAATTTTGTGAAGGTATATCTCTGCACATAGGCAGAGAGTGTTGCAAACACGTAGCCTGTCTTGCTGAGGGTGGTTCTTCTAGCTGGAATATCCATTTTGGATGATAAAAACTTGTTGGATAGCTCTTATAGTCTACTATAATTCTACTAAATTTCATTTTTAAGTCTCTATACTCGTGCAGAGAAAAGTTCAGAAAAATGAGCATATATTGTTGAGATATCAAGTTCAACATGTGATGATCCAAGATAACACGTATCATTTCTCTGACATGTATAATGGTCATGCCGGTATATGTTAGGGACACTTCATTGAGCTTTATTAGATTTATCTAACGAGAGTAATGGCACATTTGTTTCTTGCTAGCTCACTCATTCGCAGACATTAGGTTTTTCCTTATGTACTGGTCTTTATATATTGCAGTAGTCATATTCTTGTTTTAGTTCATTCTTGTACATTCCTTTTTATGTAATAGAAGAAGAAGAAGAAGAAGATCATTCGTCCTTGCCTCAATCTGTGTGTGTGCTTCTCCTTGAGAGTAAGAGAGTGTGAGCTCTCTTTCTTATCTCCTTCCTCTTGACATGGTATCAGAGCCAGCGTGGCTATAGAGAGCTCGTGGACAAGGCAACGGTGAAGAGCATGCGGCAAGGCGCGGAGAAAACGTGATTCACAAACGACCTCCATTTGCTATGAAAATTGGCATGAAGGGAGAAGACCTCAAAATATTTTCGAGCCCGCAAGGTGGGGCCCATAAAAAAACCAAGTTAGTTTCAAAAATTGTAATTTGCATTGTGTTCAGCAACACTCGTACATTCCAGATCCAGAATTTCAGGATTCCATGTACTGTTGATACATGAAAACTATGTTTTTCTAAGATCGAACTATCACATCATAGTGCAATAGTGTTCAAGTAGAAGTGTTGCTTGTAGTGTTTTGCAGTGTTGAGAATTGCTGCAGAAATGGCAAACGCAGATGGAATGAGCCAGCTTATGAGTGATAATCTGGACAAGAACAACTTCCATGCTTGGAGATTCAGAATGACAAATTTCCTAATGGGAAAGGGCTATTGGAAGTACATCAAAGGAGAGAACGAAAATGCTCTACAGTTACCAGAAAGGAATCGGACTGCAGAGCAGTTAAGAGCATATGAGGAATGGAATCAAGGAGCATGAAAAGAATGTATTAGCTATGTGTTAGCATATAGGATAGCATGATTGGACACATACAGGATGCCAAGACTCCAAAAGAGGCTTGGAACAGTTTGATCACATTGTATGAGATGAATACAAAGGCACGGAAATTGCAACTCAAGAACGAGTTGCATACATTGGAGAAGAAGAGCATGTCAGTAAGTGACTACACCCTAAAAATCAAAAGCATATGTGAGTCACTTGCATATATTGCGTGAATGAAGATGATGATGATGATAAGGTGGAAGTGTGCCTTGGTGGTTTAGGAGCTGCATATAAGCAGTTCAAAACTTCTATACATACTAGGGCAAATATTCCGAATTTTGCTGATCTAGTATCTATGCTGATTATTGAAGAAAAGAATCTTGGTGAGGATTCAAACTCCCAAGGCAAATCTAGTTCTGAGCAGGTATTCTACTCTGTCAGAGGAAGAGGCAGAGGTAGAGGTTTCAGAAGTGGAAGAGGAAACACAAACCAAGAGCAAGGACAACAACAGAATCATCAGGAGGAAGAGGACAGTTTCGAGGCAAGGGGAGCCAAAGAGGTCACAGAAATTTCCAAAGAAATGATTCAAGTAATGACAGTAAAGGATGCTGGAATTGTGGTAAACTTGGACACTTTCAACGTGATTGCAAGTTGAAGAACGGCAGCAAAACAATTATGCATCCACAAGTGCAGATGATTCTGAGAAGCTATTCATGGTTCAACATCACATGATGAATACAATGTCTGCTGGTGTTTCAAAATCGAATGATAATGTCTGGTGTGTTGATTTAGGTGCTTCAAATCACATGACCAGTCATGCAGAATGGTTTAGTAGTTTGCAGAAATTGCAAGTTCTTGGATATGTTGAAACAAGTGATGATACATCACATCCTATCGAGCATACAAGAAACATAGCATTGTCTATGAAGGACGGGAAGGTAAAACATCTTGCTCATGTGCTGCATGTTCCAAACATAACAAAGAATCTGGTTTCTGTTGGACAAATGGTTGACTAGGGATTACAAGTCAGGTTCAATGCAAGGACCCAAAGTCTTGGAATAAAGTTAGAAGCTCCACCAAACTCAATCAAAATCAAATCTCATCAAATCAGCCACTAAAAAGTGCACCTACGCTGATTGGTGGATGGTTAGCTAGATTGTAGGAAAAGTAAAACTCTATATAAGCATCATCCCCCCTTTGTTTCTTGAGTTGTATGCATTCCATGATTTTTTCACTTAGTTTAGTGAAGTCATAAACTCTAGCAAGCAGCCCCCTTGCTTGCTTACCTCATTTTCTCATGATTTCGCTCCTCTCTATCTGGAGGTGTACTTAGGCTTTTCCAAATCTGATTGTACTAGATTGTAGAGCATTGTTTGGTCTCTCATTGTACTCATTTTCATTTATTTAAAGCTTCATTTTTTCTCTCATATAGTGCCCTAAACTTTGCCAAAGTTTCAAGCTATTTGACTAAGTGACTTATGAGAAATTGCCAACTTTGTGAAGGTATATCTCTGCACATAGGCAGAGAGTGTTGCAAGCAGGTAGCGTGTTTTGTAAAGGGTGGTTCTGCTATCTGGAATCTCCATTTTGAATGGTTTAAATCTTGTTGGGTATCTTTTATAGTCTATTATAAATCTGCTAAATTTCATTTTAAGTCTCTGTACTATGCAGAGAAAAGTTTAGAACAATGAGCATATATCACTACTTGTGGACCTAGTGGAGGACAGCCATCTTCCATTGTTGTATTGGGGTGTTAGAATCATCCCCCATCAACAAATACATACACACATATACACATACATATACACACATACACATACACACACACACACATACACACACACACACACACACATACACACACACACACACACACACACACATATATATATATATATATATATATATATATATATATATATATATATATATATATATATATATATATATATATATATATATATATATATATATTTCATGAACTTGTAGGTCACTATTTGAAATTTTTTTATCAATCAACAAAATTCTTCCTACATCACATGATGAAATGAAGAAGATAATAAAAAATATTGGTATAGAATTTCATTGTATACATGCATGTCCTAACGATTGTATTTTATTTAGAGGTGAGTATGCAAACCCTTTGATATGTCTAAAATGTCAATCTCCTCGATATAAGGACAAAGAGGGTAAAATTCCGAAGAAGGTATTGAGACATTTTCCATTAGCTCCACAAAATAAAATTTCAACATGGGATTTGATCATAAAAGTACTAATGGAGTAATTAGAATTCTAGTAGATAGTTCAACTTTTCAACACATGGATTCTAAATGGCCTGATTTTGCACAAGAGCCATGCAATCTAAAGTAAGGTGTTGCATTAGATGGGGTTAATCCATTTTTTTTGAAATCTAGTAAATGGTCCACATGGACACTAATAGCCATCAAATGCAATATCCCCCCATACCTTAGCATTTAAAAAGAACATTTAATGCTTTCACTTTTAATCCCAAGAAAAAGCTAAGTTAAAGACATTAATGTATATCTTGGTCCTCTCATTGACAATCTCCAAGAGTTGTGGAGAGGTATTAATGTCATTGATAAATCGAAAAGCATTGATCAAAGATGCATTATGGTGCATGAAATTGTGGCTTGGACTATACACAATTTTCTAAGATATGGCATTTATTTAGGTAATGATGTACTTTTTTATTTATCTACTAAGGGATATAAGGCTTTTCCTTATTGTGATGATTGATTGAGATTAGTTTATAGTAAGAATCTCAACAAAAATATTTATCTTGACATGGATGGTTTTTGCATGACAATCATCCATTAGGATTCTAAACAAAAGTGATACATTTGAATGAAAATATTGAAACAAGTTGGCGTCCAAAACCAATGACACCTACGGATTGGTATTTGGAATGGACAAAAGAGCCTTTTACAGATCCAGAATCCAAAATCTTCACTGAGGATGAAGATGATGAGAATGTGAAGATTAGAGCTAAGGGAAAGTCATCACTAATAGAGAATATGTTGATCTAGTATTTTGGAGTGTTGGAGAGAGTTAAAGATCTATCATCTTCTTGATCATATGCATATATTCAAGAATGTTGGTTTTCCATTATGGCAACATCTTTTTGGATTAAAAGACACAACAACATCAAGAAATGAGTTAAATTATCTAAACTCAAATCCAAAGTAATGGCCATTTTATGATAAAAACTGATAGGAAACAACTTATGAACCTACTCCTTGGGTAATCAGTTGATTTGCACATCTATCAGATATGGACCATCTTTCTAAAACATGTTTACTTTGGATGATAGGGAGCTTATCTGGGTTAAAGACACATGATTGAGATAAATTTTTGAAGCACATTCTACCTCTTGTTATCGATGGATGTGAAAGGAAAGGAGTATGAGATGTGATCTATCATCTTAGAACACTTATGTTGCAAATGAAGACAGAGAAGTAGAGAAAGGAGCAAGCCCTGATTTTTTTTTTATTTGGCATAATTTTTCTTCTTTAATTTCCATGGTATTACATCAAGAGCTTTGTAAATGCTCTAGAAGAGTCCTCTATATGGATATTCCAAGAAGATTGTAACATTAGTTTTATATATTAGTAGGAACTTAGTGATTTACAACAAAAGTGCCAATCTCTTGTGTAAAAGGACCATTTTTAGGGCACATTTATATAATTCACTTTGAGACTCTTTGTAAATACTTTTTGCCATTTTGAATGAACAATCTAAAATTTTCAAATTTGCTTCTTCCCACTTGTGTATCTTCTTCCCCATGAGCTTGCATGCTCCTAGGGGAAAATCGGTAATCCCCAATGTATGGAGAGGATATCTGATCCCTAAGGATGATAACCTGATTGATGTGTATATGGTAAGTGGCTTAGATGAATTGCTAAAAGCCACTTCACCTATACAAGGAGAAGGCATCAAACCTATCGTTATCTATGAATTGCAAAATCTAGAAGACTCATCTAGAGTTACCTACCTAGACCAAAATAAGAGGAGATATTGGCCCATTGATGACCGTGATTAATCAAGAATGAGATATATGGGATCGCTCGTATTCCCTCCCCGAGACGAGGCAACCATGTCTTGTAACCCCTTTAGGACATAGTAGAGCTCAGAAGATCCAACCTCTGGGCAAACTAATCAACAAATCATACTAGTCTGATCACAAGTGGACTTTTCCATGCTAAGAACTAACCCTAGCAGTCAAGCCAACTCAGGAAGTGGAAATATGAATAGGCCGATTTTTTCGATGAGACCACCATAAGGAGCTAGACTAGGTGTACCACCAGTACGTCATGTTGTCCCCATAGTCCTTGGACCACTAGAACTGGGTAGAAGACTATAGCCAATTCAAGTGACCAAGTACATGAGGAATCATTATGATGGTTCTCGAAAGCCATATGATCATATTGTTGAATTCAAACAAGTGCTATGTATCAAGCAGGTGGATGACTTCTTTGTCCAATAAGAATCATTTGGCCTCACCCTTACTACAACATCGTTGTCCTGGTTCCAACCTTTGGACCCTAATAGTTTTGTTGATATTGAACAATTTTTTCAAGAATTCATTGGTGATTTCACCAAGAGGGGCATCAAACACAACTCATCTTCATTGATTCATAGCTTCAAATAGACCCCCAATGAGTTTGATACACATAGCCTATGAGGATTAGCTAGTCTCACTTGTCACAAGTGCATAAGACCTTGTGAGTCAGGTATAAAGTATGATAGGTACCAAAAGGATATGCACAGACATATGGCATTTATTATGAGGAAATGTTTAGCAATGTAGCTAAATTGGCTATTGCTATAACACTTGTTGCATTGGCTACAACAAAAGGATTGATTTTGCATAAGGTGGATGTGAATAATGCTTTCTTACATGGCAAGTTATAAGAAGAACTATACATGGACCAACCACAAGGATATGAGGATTCAACGTTGTTGGTGTAGGACAACCAGATGAAGCAAATACCAATATATGAAGCTTGAAGTTAGTGCATGATTAGAGAATGAAGACTTGTATATACATGTACACTAAACTTGTAATTAACTTACTTATATCTTTGTTATGGTTACGAGTTTGTACATATATGCCTATGTATACAAGTAGAAAGTCGAGGCATGTAAGAGAGATGATGAAAGACAATTTTTAAGAGTCCTTAGACACTTTAGAAGTGATGAGAATTTGGCTCATCAATTAGATGTAATGTTTTCCTAAATAGAAGAAAAATTGCACCCGATATTTTGCTCAGTGCTCCTTCTCTATTTATCCTTTTGTGAAATGCTTTTGTACAACTCTAAGTCTATAGTTGAGTGACCTCTATACAAATTTTTAGATCCTAATTGTGATCAGGCTGAGAGAATTGAGAGTAGGAACATTTACATGTGTAAATGTGAAGAAGAGAAGATTGCAGTAGGCGCAAATTTGATGATACTGTTTTGGTCAATTCTCCTTCCATTATGTAAAATTTTTAGCAAGTAAGCAGTCATTCTTTGAGTTGGAAGGTAAGCTACCTATAGCTAAAAGCATTTGAATAAGCAAGTTCTAGTTTGAGAGAACTATGCATTAGAAGTTACAGGTGTCAAATCCGACTGTACAGAAGTACAGTTTTCGACATAGCTGAATTGTTTGGAGTAAATCTCAAGATTTACTAAACCTTTTGAGAAGATTTGACTTGGAGAAGGTGCAAAAACACTAGATGACCCTTCATACAAAGTTCCATTGAAAACTTTACACATTTGGTCATGCAATGAGTGAATTAAGTGTAGCAGACTTTTTTGAATAATCACTCTCTTCACAGTTAGTGCAAAGATTGGTAATTTGGCATTAGTATTCCAAAATTGGTTGAGGTTTTGCGTTTTTCTTGATTTAGAGGTGCTCTAACATCAAGGATATCTTGTTCTTTTGGAGATTAACACTCCCCATCAGTGGTATCAGAGCAGGAATCATCAAAATTGAAGAAAGGAGGACCCCAACTATTGGAGTTATATAGATATTACCATTTGAAGGTTCAAAAGGTGAAAGCTTAAAGTGAAAGCTAGAGAAGGAGGCCTGAAGCTATCAAGAAGATCAAAAGGAACTACATTCGAAGTAAAGGTACACTTATTCGTCACAAAGCTTGAAGAATTTAATACACATGTGAAGAAAAGATGGGAGATTCTCTTCAGATAGATAAATTGGATAGAGAAAACTATCCTGCTTGGTCCACGATGATGGAAGCTCATCTCATGAGCAAAGACTTGATAGGATACATTATAGGTGAAGAAGAAAAGCTAGATTTTAAAGATCCTAGTGTTCCTACTAGGGAGGAGCTTGCAGATTTAAAGATTTGGATGAAGAAGGATGCTCAAGCAAGGAGCATTATCTACATGGGAGTCAATGATTACTTGCTACCTCATATTAGAGGACTTGAAAGTGCAAGTGACATATGGAATGCTTTGGAGAGCATTTCCAAAACACCACAAAGTCAAGGAAGGCATCTTTGTGGGCAAAGTTTACGACATTCAAGAAGAAGGATTCTCAATCCATTTCTTATTATGTAACAAGGATGAAGGACATTGCAGATGCATTAGGAGCAATTGATGAAGATATTGAAGAGGCTAAATTGGTAAGGCAAATACTCACAGGTTTGAGAGGAGATGAGGAATGGAAGCCATTCATTTTGTCTATTGAATTGTCACTAGATCATTTCACTCCTGATTGAATCAATTGCTAGGACATATGCTAACCTTTGAGCAGGATGTCAAAGGTGATGTTGATAAGAGTACAGGTCAAGCAATGTATTCAAAGGACAAGAAGAAGATTAACAAAGGCAAGCAACAATTGAATGAAGATGAAGGTACAACTAGTCAAGCTAAATTCCTAAGAGGAAGAGGAGGTGGCAAAGGTAGAGGAAGAGGCATAAGCAATAAAGATGGAGTCAATGCTTGCTAGATTTGTGGTAAGAATAATCATTTAGCTCATGAATGTTGGCATAATAATCAGAATGGTGGATGATATAATCAGAATTTTAATTCAAGAGGAAGAGGTGGTAGAAACCAAAGAGGTAATTTTAGAGGTAGAAGTAGTAGAGGTTACTTTGGAAGAAATTCAGGAAGAGGTTTCCAAAGTCAATCCTACAAAAATACTTACTACCATTATGCTTCAGATCAGAAGGAGGATTCAACCTTGATTATGAATGCAACTTGTGAAAGATAAAGTGAAGATCAAAGAGTCTTCTACATTGACTTAGGGTGTAGCAATCACTTGAGTGGCAACATAGCTTTGATGACTGATTTGGAGAATAAGGTTACTAATAATGTAGTTCAAACACGTCATAATACAAAGCATAATGTGAAGTCAATTGGATCAGTGAAGGTTCAGGATGGGAGCACTCTTCTAAGTAAGGTTTTGTATGTTCCTACAATTTCAAAGAATCTGATAAGTGTAGGGAAACTTGTTGAGAAAGGTTATGAAGTAAGGTTCACTAATGATGGAGTTTTTGTGGAAAGCAATGGGTATAAAGGACATAAGGCTTGGACATTTCAATGAAAGAGGTATTAAGGATATGATTAACAATGGTTCAGTGCTTGGGTTACCTAATGTTGCAGGTCAAAATATGACATACAAATGTGAGACATGTCAATTAGGTAAGGCTCATAAGCAATCATATACTAAGCATGGTTTCATGTATTCAGAGAAGCTTGAATTAGTACACACAGATGTGTGGGGACCATCAAAGGATTTCAGTATGAATGGTTCAAGATATTATGTGATTTATGTTGATGATGCTACCAAGTGGATCACTATATATGTGATCAAAGATAAATCAGAGGTGTTCAATATATTTAAACATTATCATGTGTATGCAAAGATAATCACATGTCAAAAATTGAAGGAACTAAGGTCAGATAGAGGGGGAGAATATTTCTCTAATGAGTTCAGTGATTACTTATGGAATGTAGGTATAAAAAGAGAAGCTACTTGCAGGTACTCTCCTCAACAAAATGGTGTAGAAGAAAGGAGAAATAGAACTCTTGTTGAGTTTGCAAGGTCAATGATGAAAGAGAAAAGTTTTCCCAATTATTTGTGGGTTGAGGCTATAAATACAACCACATACTTGGTTAATAGGCTACCATGTAAAGCTTTTCAAGGTATGACACCATATGAAGCTTGGTGGGGTAAGAGACCTACCTTAGATCGTTGCAAAGTATTTGGATGTTTGGCCTATGCATATGTGCCATCTCAGTTGAGGCATAGATTAGAACCTAAAGCTGAAAAGTATGTGTTCATTGGTTATGATGATAAGCAGATGGGTTATAGGTTCTGGAGTCCATCCACAAAGCAATTCCTTGTATCAAAGGATGTTACATTTGATGAGCAAGGTACTTGGTATGCAGGTACAATTAATATTAATGCAGGTGATGAAGAAACTTTGAATCTAAAGAAAGGTAAATCAAAGATTCAAATATTTGATGAAGAAGAGAATAATGAAGCACAAATTAAAGTTGGTAGTTAATCTGAATTCTGAAAGTCTGCTAACTCAGATATTACTCAATCGGATGTTGCTGAGTCGGAAATTTGCTGAATTTGTATTTTCTTGCTCGGATTTTTATAGACAGTTATTTTTTGTTAGGCGCTGATGTCGCAATAAAGAGAGTAGTTGTATTTTGTTCACGAGAAGGGGGTTAGGAAGGGCAAGAAGCGTCTCCAAGAGGGAGAGCGAAAGAAACCAGAAGAGGCAAGAAGAAATCTTTCGAAGAAGAAAAAAGAAAGAAGCGTCCTCAGAGAGAACAGCGCCAGAAGAGAAAGAGACTCCATTCTTCTAATGGTGCAAGATATTGGTGAAACAGAAATGACAAAAACTTGACTTCAGAGGCATATTTACCTATTTCGTAATGTATTTTCTATAGTCAGAAGTTTTAATGAACTTATCCATCATGTAATACCTGATGTAGAAGAACTCTAATGGATTAATTTACTCATGTACATTCAGCACAAGAATGAATCCTTGTCGATTTGAGTTATTTTCATTGAAGAGAGATTTTGTCGCAGTGTAACAGTGCTAAATCTGAAATCTATTAGAAGCGTATTCTTTGTGTGAAGTAGATCAGTGCTAAAGTTTGATTGTTCAGAAACAAGTAGAGATGTGTTGAATGCGAACCCCAACACATTTGGTGATCCTACTCTGCTGCTAATGAAGTAAGAAATGCATGAAGGAAAGAAGGAAATGATTTGGTAAAGTGTATTTTACAAGAGCGCATGCAAAGGCAGCTAACGTGGAGTCATCCTCAGAATTCTACGATTGGTATGAAGCCGAGGAGGAAGCTAATCTGGAAATAGAAGAGGAACAGGGAGAAACAAGTGCAGCAGAGGTAAGGTTAGTGGGCGGTATACTTGGAGCATTGTTCCTAACAGAAGCAAGTGTAGGAGTAAGAAGACGACTCTAGTTTGACCCACTTGCAAGGGCGACCGGTCAAAGAACTGTGCGTACACCTCAATCACAGCCAATGGCGCAACCACCTCCCAATCCCAAAGTCAAAGTAGCTCATTTTAGAGGAGGGTCTAAAGAAGATGCTGATTTCCATGTGGCTCAATTTGAGATAAAATGGACAGCTAATGGATACCCAACTATATATGGTGATGACATTAAACTTCAACAATTTGCTGCTACGTTGGAAGGATGAGCAACGAGTTGGTTTAGTCAATATGGTATTGCTCATTTTGCTACATATGATGCATTAAAAATAGCATTTTTGCAACGATTTAGAAAAGAGAAGACTCCTTCCGATGTGTTACGGAAATTTAGAGCTATTAGGCAAAAAATCATGTTATTGGAAGATTATGCTCAGAAATTCAGAACCTTAATGGAACGGTTGCAAGGTAATGAAAGACCTACTAGCGAGATGTTGGCAGGTTATTTTCTAAAAGGATTATGAAGTACCATTAGACATGCAGTTGCAAGTGTGGATATTGTGAATGGCTTTGATGTATTAGTATTAGCAGTTGCACGCATGGAAAGAAGATTCGGACGGGCTAAAAAGAGACATTCTGATTCTAGTTTAGAGGCTGACTCTAATTCAAAATTGTTCAACTGATTCTGACTCCGATACCCAAGATGAAGAAGTAGTAGGCAGCAAGCATCGCAAGCATAAGGCTAAGCAAAGTAAAGAGGAAGCATGGATTAGTAAGTTAAAAAGACATGGATATTCCATTGTAGCTCCGAAAGAAAGGAGATTTTGTGATATTTGTGATAAAGACGGACATACAACAAACCAATGTTGGTACAAACCCAAGAATAGAGGGAAAAGTTCACGGCAAGAGAATAGGAATAATATTGATGTGGCAGCCAATCAGGCTATGCCTGTGCAAGGGAGAGGCAATTTTCAGAGGCAGCAGCAAGCAAGACCTCTATGGGGAGATCAAGGGAATCAGCAAGGACATAACCAGCAAGGACATAACCAGCAAGGACATAACCAGCAAGGACATCAGCAGGGGCGACCACAAAGAGTGATGCCTTGTGGATATTGTTCAGCGCTTGATCATTGGATAGGACCCAATTGTCCATTATGGGTAAAACATAGAGAAGAAAGGGGAATACCAATAATTCGGTATAATCAGCCTAAACAGGGACAACAACTACAACAGGGATAAGAGGCTGCTCAAGCCAATGCTATAGTTATTGAGTTACCAGAACCGGAGTGTAAAGGAGACAGCTCCTAGTACATCGGAAATGGTAAATGCAAAGCATGACTCTCAGTGGTGCTGTGATTGTAAGCAGTGTGGGAAAGGAAAAGAAGTGGAAGTGTTGGAGGTCACAAGGTCCAAGAACAAAGGTCCTATTAATTGGCAATAACAATGATAGATTAGGGACAAAGTGCAAAAACAGATTCAGCAAGAGCAGCATAAACAGGTGAAATTTATAGATCCGAGCGAGGAAGAGCAGGATGCAGGCATGGTACCATCAATAACAACCGAAAACAAGAATGCAATCAAGCAAGATGCTGATAAAGATTGGTTTGAGGTAATCATTAACTCACCATTACAGTTGTCTTTAGACCAATTATTATCCTTGGTACCAACGTTTCGGGAGAAATTATTGAAGAAGCTGATTGGTCAGCATTCAGAGCTAGCACTTAGGTCGGTACCCTCAACATCAGCCAATAATATTGATCCAGCGGATAGTAATTCAAGTACATTATGGGCAAAGACGATTTGATGAAGTGTTGCTTGATGGGGGCTTAGGGGTGAATATATTACCTAAGCATATTTTTAAAGAAACGGGAGAAGGGGCATTGAAGATGGCGGATCAAACTCGAGTTCAGCTTGTTAGCATTCTGAAGCAGCAGCATATCATTATTTCTGGAATGTCATTTACGGTAAATTTTGTGGTCATTAGGATGTCGGAGTCAGCTTATCCATATGAAATGTTGTTAGGAAGACCTTGGTTCAAGGTTTCTAAAGTCAAGCAAGATTGGGGTCTGGATGTGGTAATGATCATAAAAGGGAAAAAGCAAGTGACAATCCCTATGTGAGGAAGAAGGAATATGTCGGTGCAGGATAAACCACTTATGGCTCAGACTATTAATTTGGCGCATGAGTTAGAAGACGATGAAGAGGAAAAATTTTTGCAAGCAAATCCAACGATAGTACCAGTATTGGAGGTTGATGTCGCAGGAGTATTGAGTAAGGATGATCCGATTGTGCAGAAAGTAGATGGGCCAAATCTGGGTGAACAGGTTGAAGGAGTACAAATACAAAGGATGTTTGAGAAAAGTATGGAAACTCTAGTCCAGCAAAAGTTAGAACAACAAGAAAAAGAAGTAATAAGTCTGGCTGAACGGATATATGACCAGAAGTATGCAGGTTCGGCAAGGGTAAAGGAGGAAGAGCTTCAGGAAGTCAATTTAGGGACCGAAATTGAACCTAACATGGTGAGAATCAGTAAAGCAGTCGATGGTGAGTTTATGGAGGATCTTATTTGTCTGTTGAAAGAGTATGTAGACGTATTTGATGGGATTATTCTCAGGTAAAGGGCATAGATCCGGATTTGCATCAACATCGGATTAATTTGAAGACGGACGCAGTGCCGGTTGTGCAGCAACAGTATAGGATGAATCCAAATTTTGCTAAACAAGTGAAAGAAGAAATTGATAAACTATTGGCTATTGGATTTATTAAACCTGTTAATCAGGTGACTTGGCTTTCTCCTATTATTTTAGTCCTCAAAGAGAATGGGAAACTCAGAATTTGTGTGGATTATAGAAAGTTAAATGTGGCAACAATTACTGATCCTTTTCCTATGTCGTTTTGTGATGCCATATTGGATGCAGTAGCAGGACAGGAAATGTACAGTTTCTTGGATGGGTTTTCAGGGTACAAACAAATTAGTGTGGCTGAAGAGGATCAGCATAAAATGGCATTTATTACAGAATTTGGTGCTTATGTGTTCACAGTTATGCTTTTGGGTTGAAGAATGGACAACCACCATTTAATTATGTGGCACATAAAGTGTTCAAACCTTACCTACAAGAGTTTATGCAGGTGTTTGTGGACAGTTGACATTACAAGTAAAGTTTTCACTTGAGTTAGTGGCGGAGGTGTTTAGACTACCAATATATAAGGATGTGGTTATTCCGAAATGTTCAGAGGAGTCATTGAGAAAAGAATTTGGCACAAGAGAAGGTGGAAGACAGTATTATTTGATGAAAAACGCAGGATATGCACGTCGGGAGTAGTTAAAGTGGTATTTAGAAAGATTATGTTTTATTAATAAGTATGACTACATGTCAAGAGAAAACTTTGCGCCATTAGCTCATGCTGAATCAAATGGTAGGGTAAGTTGGGCTCACTGGCTATACGAGCACATGCATGGTGAAATTTTTATGGGAGATAGGCACAAAACATTGTTGAACAGTCGTATGTCAGCGTATATGACAACACTTTTTCAGTTTGTACAGCAGACGGATAATCAGGGGCTGCCAAGTCCTAAGGAAACCAAAATTCCAGGTGATGAGTCAGGACTTCGGGGTCAAGTGCAGGTAATGGAGAAAGAAGTGGAAGGATCGCTGGAGATGTGTACAGATTTGCTGAAGGCGGGATATATGGCCCAAGAATTGGCACCAGTTATGGAAACGCTTCAGACTGATTATGAAAAATAGATGCTAAATGATGATAGGTTGTTGCAGGTTCCGAATAGTGCAGAGTAGCCAAAAGTAATAGGTAAGGTATTAAAACTATCTAAAAAGAGAAAGTTAGAAGTGCAGCTACAGGCAATGGAGAATAAACTGGGGGAAGAGGTTAAGCAACAATCAATATTGCAAACAGGTTTTGATGTATCGAGTATGAAGGAGAAAATGCAGGAAATTTCTATTTTTTTAGACTGGCAGGAGGAACAATTGAAAAAGTATGAACACACTAAAGAGTCTGTTAATATAGAAAGTTATCAATTCTTACAGAAGCAGGTGCAACTACTTCAGGAAGAGGTAAACAAGAAAACACAAGCATTGGAGGAATACAGTCAACAAAGTAAAATGTAGCAGGTAATGGAGTTTCAAAAGTGAAGAGGTCATTACAGGAGTTTGATGAGTGGAAGAGCATTATACAAGAAAAAATTGAAAACGAGGTGAATGGGTTTTCTACACTTAATGCTAATTTGCAGACAGAAGTCGTAGTACTTAGATCTCAGATGGAAGCATTATTGACACTAGAGAAACAAACATTAGAAAATGAGGATGTGGAGTTTGATGCAGTTTTAATGTCAGAGTCGGATGCTGGAGTACTGAAGCAGCATGTGCAGAGATATGTTCAAGACATATGGAAGGTGGTTCAAGGTCATTTGCAAAGTCTCTGTAGAAACCAGATTGAGCAGGTACATAAATGTTTTGTTTCAAAGCATGAGAAAGATTTACTGCATATGGTTGAAGAATATCAAAAGCAGATTGATGAGCATGTGCAAACAATCAAAGAATTGCAAGAGCAATTGTTGCAAAGAGATTTGGAGCAGAAAGTGGATGCAATATTTGAGCAGTAACAATTAGTTGATTCAATGGAACTGCAAGAAGCATAGAAAGGTACTGAGGAGGATGTGAAAGTGCTGCAGAGTCAAGAAGTTGGAACAGAGGAAGCCAACAATCCTAAACAGTCAATGGAAATTATATTATACGATCAAGGGATTGTAAATTTGGGTCTAATTTTTTTGAAAAATCCCCCACCGGGCTGTGCCAGGTGTTGAGGATAGAAGAATCTTGAGGATAAATAGTTAATCTGAATTCTGAAAGTCTGCTAACTCAGATATTACTCAATCGGATGTTGCTGAGTCAAAAATTTGCTGAATTTGTATTTTCTTGTTCGGATTTTAACAGACAGATATTTTTTGTTAGGCATTGATGTCGCAATAAAGAGAGTAGTTGTATTTCGTTCACGAGAAGGGGGTTAGGAAGGGCAAGAAGTGTCTCCAAGAGGGAGAGCGAAAGAAATTAGAAGAGGCAAGCAGAAATCTTTCCAAGAAGAAAAAAGAAAGAAGCGTCCTCAGAGAGAACGGCGCCAGAAGAGAAAGAGACTCCATTCTTCTAATGGTGCAAGATATTGGTGAAACAGAAATGATGAAATCTTGACTTCAGAGGCATATTTACCTATTTTGTAATGTATTTTCTATAGTCAGAAGTTTTAATGAACTTTTCCATCATGTAATACCTGATGTAGAAGAACTCTAATGGAGTAATTTACTCATGTACATTCAGTGCAAGAATGAATCCTTGTCTATTTGAGTTATGTTCGTTGAAGAGAGATTTTGTCGCACTGTAACAGTACTAAATTTGAAATCTGTTGGAAGCGTATTCTTTGTGTGAAGTAGATCAGTGCTAAAGTTTGATTGTTCAGAAACAAGTAGAGATGTGTTGAATGCGAACCCCAACAGTTTGATCGAGAATGTGATGAACTAGAAACTTCAAGAAGTGGAGAACTCAGAAGATCTTCAAGGCATAAATGGCAACCTACAAGGTATAGCTATGACACTTCTTTTTTGACTACTAAAGATTATGCTTACATGGTGAAAGCCGAGGAAGATCCTTCTACATATGAAGAGCCAAAAGGTAAGGAAAAGTGGGAGAAAGCTATGCAGGAAGAGTATGATGCATTGATGGAAAATGAGACATGGGATTTGGTTCCTAAACCAAATAGTCAGAAGATCATTGGATGCAAATGGGTCTACAAGACAAAGAGGTTTGCAGATGGAAGTGTGCCTAGGTATAAAGCTAGACTTGTTGTGAAAGGGTATGCTCAAACATATGGTATAGATTATGATGAGACTTATAGTCCTGTGGCAAAGACAACAACCATAAGGACACTCATAGCTATTGCTGCATATAAAGGTTGGAAACTATGTCAATTAGATGTGAAGAATGCTTTTCTAAATGGTTACATTTTAGATGATGTTTTCATGGAGCAACCAGAAGGGTTCAACGATAAAAGGTATCTAGAGTATGTATGTAAGATCAAGAGAGCTTTGTATGGTTTGAAGCAGGTCCCAAGGGCATGGAATTATAGACTTGTGAAGTTCTTGAAGGAACTTGGTTTCCAAGTGTCTAACGCAGATAGTTGATGGAGAGTGTTAATCCCCAAAAGAACAAGCTATCCTTGGTATTAGACCACCTCTAGACCAAGAATAACTTTAGACTCCACAGGATTTTGGAAATCCACTATCACATTACCAAGAAATTGATTAACTGTGAAGAAATCATTTCTCTAAAAAGTCTACTGCAGATTAATCACTCATTGACTAATCATTCATGTAAAGTTTTTTATAAAACTTTGTAGGATGTATTGCATGGAGTTTGCGCAACTCCTCCAACTTAAATTTCTCAAAATGATTGAGTATAATCTGAGAATTAACTCAAACAATTTACCTGTGTCTGAAACTGCCTGTCTGTAATAGCGACTTTAACACCTGCAACTTCTTAGCAATGGTTCTCCCAAACTATAGCCCGTTTGGTGAAATACTTTTAGCCATAAATGGCTTATCTCTCAACTTAAATTTTAAGCTATTACTTGTGTAAAACTTTACACTATGTGCTGAGAACTGATCATTTCTTTGATCACGAAATCTGCGCCTGTTTCAGAAGACACTTAGAACATTTCACATATGAATGTTCCTATGCAAAATTCTCTTAGCCTGATTACAATTAGACTCTCAAATTCTAGCCATAGATCGATTAACTATGGACTTAGATATGTTCAGAAGAATTTCTCAAAAGATTAACTACAGAAGTAGAAGACATCGAAACATCGGGCGCAAGATTTTCTTCGATTACTCTGAAAAGTTACAACTGTTTTGAAGAAGTAACTCAACTAACTTTTCATGTGTCCAATGACACTTTCTACATCTAATTTCTCTCTTCCTATTCTCTATTCTATATGCCCCGACTTTTTCCAAAACATTTATATGCAAAAATGTATAAACTTATGACTAATCAAAAGTATAAGTAACTTATATCTGAACTAATATACATATGTGTACATAGCTTTGAATTTCTGAGTATGTCCTTCCTTCAAACTTCTGAATTTGTTCTCTTCTTAATTTCTTGACTTTATTTCTTCATTAAACCTTCAATTGATGATTGGCATGCACCAACAGCTCCCCCTCAATCATTAATTGAGGTTTTTCTCTATCTTCTTAATACCTGCCATATCCTTGAATCTCTCTAGCTTTGGTCCATCTAGACTTTTTGTCATCATGTCTGCAAGTTGATCTTTTGTAGGAGTATGCATAACTTCAATTTCCTTATCAATGACCTTCTCTCTCAGAAAATGATATTGTATTTCAATATGCTTAGTTCTAGCATGAAACACAAGGTTTGCTGCCAAGTATAAAGAGCTCATATTATCTCCACAAATGATAGGAATACTCTGAACAACATCAAAACTCTTCATAAGTGTTTTTAGCCATATTACTTCCTTTGCAGCTTCCACCATACCTTTGTATTCTGCTTCTGTAGATGATAAAGCAACTGTATGTTGCTTCTTAGAACACCATGAGATTAGCTTATCTCCCACATAACACAAATATCCATGTGTTGATCTTCTATCATCCAAACTACCTGCCCAATCTGCATCACTGTATATCTAGACTCTTGTATCTGAAGTATACCCATAATACAGTCCTTCTTTGAGTGTACCTTTGATGTCCCTAAGTACTCTTTGTCCTGCAACCCAATGTTCCTTTCTAGGACAATGCATGAATTGAGACAGAACTCCAACTGCATATGATAGATCAGGCCTTGTTAATGTAGCATAAATCAAGCTACCCACCAAACTCTGATAGAGCTTCATGTCTCTGAATTCTTCTCCTCCATATCTTGTCAATTTATGATTGACTTCCATTGGAGTTGGTGCAATCCTGCAATCTTCCATTTTAAATTTGGTTAGCAAATTTTTCAGATACCTTTCTTGAGTCACATATACTCCATGTTGAGTATATGAAATCTCCATTCCCAAGTAGAATGACAAATTTCCCAAATCACTGATTTTGAATTCTTTCTCCATCTGTTTCTTAATCATTTGTATGCCTTTATCATCTATTCCTGTAAGTATTATGTCATCAACATAAATATAAACATAAATAAATCCATCCTCACTTGCTTTGACTAGTAAGCTACTATCTGCCTTTGATGCTTGAAATCCAAGTTCCTTCAAGAACTTTACAAGCCTATAATTCCATGCCCTTGGGGCCTGCTTTAATCCATACAAGGCTCTCTTGAGCTTACACACATAATTTGGATACATTTGATCTTTGAAACCATCTGGTTGTTCCATGTATACTTCATCTGAAATGTAACCATTCAAAAAAGCATTTTTAACATCTAATTGAGACAATTTCCAACCTTTGCAAGCAGCAATTGCTATGAGTGTCCTGATGGTTGTCATCTTTGCCACAGGACTATAAGTCTCATCATAATCCACTCCATATGTCTGTGCATATCCTTTCACCACAAGTCTAGCTTTGTACCTAGACACACTTCCATCTGCAAATCTTTTGGTTTTGTAAACCCACTTACAACCAATGATTTTCTGACTATTTGGTTTGGGAACCAAATCCCATGTTTGATTCTCTATCAATGCATAATATTCCTCCTTCATAGCATCTTCCCAATTCTTCTTTCCTTTGGCCTCTTCATATGTAGAAGGGTCTTCATCTGTTTTTACCAAGTAAGCATAATCCTCAGTAGTCAGAAATGAAGTGTCATAGATATACCTTGTAGGTTGCCATTTGTTCCTTATAGACCTCCTAAGTTCTCCACTTCTTGAGGTTTCTGGTTCTTCACATTCAGGATCAAACCTTGGTGTTCCTTCCACTTCAACCTGCACTTCATTATTCTCTTGCTCATCAAATATCTGAACCTTTGATTTACCTTTCCTTTGGCTCACAATTTCTTCATCATCTGTATTAATATTGATAGTACCTGCATACCAAGTACCTTGCTCATCAAATGTAACATCTTTTGATACAAGAAAATGTTTTGTGGATGGATTCCACAACCTGTATCCCATCTGCTTATCATCATAACCAATAAACACATATTTTTCAGCTTTAGGTTCCAATTTGTGCCTTAATTGTGATGGCACATATGCATAGGCCAAACATCCAAATACTTTGCAATGGTCTAGTGTAGGTCTCTTACCCCACCATGCCTCATAAGGTGTCATTCCCTGCAAGGCTTTACAAGGTAACCTATTGACCAAATAAGTAGCTGTATTTACAGCCTCTGCCCACAAATAATTTGGGCAATTTTTCTCCTTCATCATGGACCTTGCAAACTCAACAAGAGTCCTATTCCTCCTTTCTGCTACACCATTTTGTTGAGGAGAGTACCTGCAAGTAACCTCTCTTTTTATACCTGCATTCCACAAGTAATCACTGAACTCATTAGAGAAATACTCTCCCCCTCCATCTGACCTTAGTCTCTTCAACTTATGTCCTGTAATTCTCTCTGCATACATATGATAATGTTTGAAAGTATTGAATACTTCTGACTTATCTTTGATCACATAGATAGTGATCCATCTGGTAGCATCATCAACATAAATCACATAATACCTTGAGCCATTGATACTGAAGTCCTTTGATGGCCCCCACACATCTGTGTGTACCAATTCAAGTTTCTCTGAATACATAAACCCATTCTTAGAGTAGGATTGCTTATGAGCCTTACCTAATTGACATGCCTCACATCTGTATGTCATATGTTGACCTGCAACATTAGGCAATCCAAGCACTGAACCATTATTAATCATGTCTTTGATACCTCTTTTATTGAAGTGTCCAAGTCTTTTGTGCCAAAGATCCAATTCTGACACCTTTTGCTCTCCATATGCAAACATAGCATGTCCAACATTTCCTTGTACCTTCAATGTGAAGAGCCTTCCTTCTTTCTTTCCTGAAACAACCTGTTTATACCCTTGACTAGGGTCTTCAACATAAACTCCATCATTAGTGAACCTTACCTCATATCCTTTTTCCACAATTTGACCTACACTGATCAAATTCTTTGGAATTGTAGGAACATACAGAACCTTACTGAGAAGAGTGCTTCCATCTTTGGCTTTGACTGAACCAATTGACTTTACCTTATGCTTTGTGTTATCACCTGTTTGAACTGTATGATTAATTACCTTATGATCTAGATCAATCATCAAAGCAATATTTCCACTCAGATGATTGCTACATCCTGAGTCTATATAGAACACTCTCATGTCCTCATGTGAGACTTCACATGTTGCATTCATAATGAGAGTTGAATCCTCTTTCTGATCTGATGCATAGTTGTAGTAGGTGTTATTATAGGACTGATTTTGGAAGTTTCTTCCTCCTCCTCTTCCAAAATAATTCCTACCACCTCTACCTCTGAAGTTTCCTCTTTGAAATCTACCACCTCTTTCTCTTTGATTAAAGTTCTGATTAGCATTGCCATTGTTTTGATTATTATGCCAACAATCATGAGATAGATGATTAGTCTTACCACATATCCAACAAGTTTTGACATTGTCTTTGTTATTTCTACCTCTTCCTCTATTTCTGCCTCCTCCTCTTCCTCTTAGGAAGTTTGCTTGGCTTGAAGTTCCTTCATCTTCACCAGATTGTTGCTTTCCTTTGTTAGCTTTCTTCTTGTCTTTGGAATACATTACATGACCTGCACTCTTGTCAACATCTCCTTTGATATCATTCTCAAAAGTTAGCATGTGTCCTAACAATTGATTCAAATCAGGAGTGAAGTGATCTAATGAAAGTTCTGTAGACAAAATAAAAGGCTTCCACTTCTCATCTCCTCTAAGTCCTGTGAGAATTTGTCTTACCAATTTATCCTCCTCTATGTCTTCATCCACTGCACCTAAAGAATCAGCAATGTCTTTCATCTTTGTCACATAATCAGATATTGATTGTGAAGCCTTCTTCTTGAAAGTAGTAAACTCTGCCCATAATGAAGCTTTCCTTGATTTAGTAGTATTCTGAAAATGCTCTTCCAAAGCATTCCAAATGTCACTTGCACTCTCAAGTCCTCTAATATGAGGAAGCAAATAATCATTCACTGCCATGTAGATTATACTCCTTGCCTGAGCATCCTTCTTCATCCATGTCTTTAAATCTGACAACTCTTCCCTAGTTGGAACACTAGGATCTCTGAACTGAGGCTTCTCTTCTTCACCTGTAATGTATGCTATCAAATCTTTGCTCATCAGATGAGCTTCCATTCTCATAGACCAAGCTGGATAGTTCTCTCTATCCAACTTTTCAATTTGGAGACTATCTCCCATCCTTGCTTCACCTGTAGTCTCAAAGCTTTAGCCTTTACAAGAAATAAATGTACCTTAACTTCGAATGTTGCTTCTTCTGATTCTTTTGATAATCTTTGCGTGTCTCCCTTCAATCTTTCTTCACACTTTATCCTTCTGAACTTTTGAGATGTAGAATTTGTATATCTGCAGCAGTCGGAGTCTTCCTTTCCTTAATTTTGACACAACCTGCTCTGATACCACTGATGGAGAGTGTTAATCTCCAAAAGAACAAGCTATCCTTCGTATTAGACCACCTCTAGACCAAGAATAACTTTAGACTCCACAGGATTTTGGAAATCCACTATCACATTACCAAGAAATTGATTAACTGTGAAGAAATCATTTCTCTGAAAAGTCTACTGCAGATTAATCACTCATTGACTAATCATTCATGTAAAGTTTTTTATAAAACTTTGTAGGATGTATTGCATGGAGTTTGCGCAACTCCTCCAACTTAAATTTCTCAAAATGATTGAGTATAATCTGAGAATTAACTCAAACAATTTACGTGTGTCTGAAACTGCCTGTCTGTAATAGCGACTTTAACACCTGCAACTTCTTAGCAATGGTTCTCCCAAACTATAGCCCGTTTGGTGAAATGATTTTAGCCATAAATGGCTTATCTCTCAACTTAAATTTTAAGCTATTATTTTGTGTAAAACTTTACACTATGTGCTGAGAACTGATCATTTCTTTGATCACGAAATCTGCGCCTGTTTCAGAAGACACTTAGAACATTTCACATATGAATGTTCCTATGCAAAATTCTCTTAGCCTGATTATAATTAGACTCTCAAATTCTAGCCATAGATCGATTAACTATGGACTTAGATATGTTCAGAAGAATTTCTCAAAAGATTAACTACAGAAGTAGAAGACATCAAAACATCGGGCGCAAGATTTTCTTCGATTACTCAGAAAAGTTACAACTGTTTTGAAGAAGTAACTCAACTAACTTTTCATGTGTCCAATGACACTTTCTACATCTAATTTCTCTCTTCCTATTCTCTATTCTATATGCCCCGACTTTTTCCAAAACATTTATATGCAAAAATGTATAAACTTATGACTAATCAAAAGTATAAGTAACTTATATCTGAACTAATATACATATGTGTACATAGCTTTGAATTTCTGAGTATGTCCTTCCTTCAAACTTCTGAATTTGTTCTCTTCTTAATTTCTTGACTTTATTTCTTCATTAAACCTTCAATTGATGATTGGCATGCACCAACAATAGTAGCTTGCTTATTAAAGCAAGTGATGATGGGTTCATTTACATGTGCATATATGTTGATGACATAATTCTTATAGGTACAGATGAGAAGGGCATACAAAGTCTCAAGAAGCAAATGGAGAAAGAGTTCAAGATTAGTGACTTGGGAGACTTGTCATATTTCTTATCTCATATACTCAACATGGAGTATATGTGACTCAAGAAAGGTATTTGAAAAACTTGTTAATCAAGTTTAAAATGGAAGATTGCAGGGTAGCACCTACTCCAATGGAGGTGAATCACAAATTGAGCAGATATGAAGGAGAAGAATTCAAGGACATGAAGTTATATCAAAGTCTAGTTGGTAGTCTAATCTATGCTACATTAACTTGGCCTGATTTGTCATATGTAGTTGGAGTGTTGTCTCAATTCATGCATTGTCCTAGGAAAGAACATTGGGTTGTAGGACAAAGAGTGTTAAGATACATTAAGGGTACACTCAAAGAAGGTTTGTATTATGGTTTGACATCAGATACAAACATCAAGATATATAGTGATACAAATTGGGCAGGTTATCCTGATTATAGGAGATCAACCTATGGGTACTTATGTTATGTGGGAGATAAGCTAACCTCTTGGTGTTCTAAGAAGCAACATACAGTTGCTTTGTCATCTACAGAAGCAGAGTACAAAGGTATGGTTGAAGCTACAAAGGAAGTCATATGGTTGAAGACTCTCATGAAGAGTTTTGACATCATTCAGATTACACCCACTATTCATGGAGATAATATGAGTTCATTGTATCTAGCTGGTAACCCTGTATTTCATGCCAGGACTAAAAATATTGAGATTCAATATCACTTTCTGAGAGAGAAGTTGATTGATAAAGAGATTGAAGTCATACATACTTCAACAAAAGATCATATTGTAGATATGTTAACAAAAAGCTTGGATGGACCAACACTACAGAGATTCAAAGACATGGCAGGTATAAAGAAGACGGAGAAAATCACAATTGATGATTGAGGGGTAGCTATTGGTGCAGACAACCATCAATTGATGATTTGGACAAAGGTTTGAAGTCAAAGGATGACACAAAGACCAATATATGAAGTTTGAAGTTAGTGCATGATCAGAGAATGAAGACTTGTATATACATGTACACTAAACTTGTAATTAACTTACTTATACCTTTGTTATGGTTACGAGTTTGTACATATATGCCTATATTTACAAGTAGAAAGTCAGATCATGTAAGAGAGATTATTAAAGACAAGTTGTAAGAGTCATTAGACACTTTATAAGTGATGAGAATATGGCTCAAATTTAATGTTTTCTTGAATAGAAGAAAAATTGCGCCTGATATTTTGCTCAATGCTCCTTCTGTGTTTATCCTTTTGTGAAGCGCTTTTGTACAAGTCTGAGCCTATAGTTGAGTGACCTCTATACAAATTTTTAGATCCTAATTGTGATCAGGTTGAGAGAATTGAGAGTAGGAACATTTACATGTGTAAATGTGAAGAAGAGAAGACTGCAGCAGGTGCAAATTCGATGATAATGTTTTGGTTAGTTCTCCTTTCACTGTGTAAAGTTTTGAGCAAATAAGCACTCATTATTTAAGTTGGAAGGTAAGCTACTTATAGCTAAAAGCATTTGAATAAACGGGTTGTAATTTGAGAGAACTATGCATTAGAAGTTGTAGGTGTCAAAGTCAATTGTACAAAAGTATAGTTTTAGACATAGGTGAATTTTTTGGAGTATATCTCAAGATTTACTAAACCTTTTCAGAAAATTTAAATTTAACTTGGAGAAGGTCGCGCAGATATTAGACAACATGTCATACAAAGTTTCATTGAAAACTTTACACATTTGATTACTCAATGAGTGAATTAAGTGCAACAGACTTTTCTCAATAATCACTCTCTTCAGACTTAGTGCAAAGATTGGTAATCTGGCATTCCAAAATTGAGTTGTTCTTGATATAGAGGTGCTCTAACATCAAAGATAACTTTTTCTTTTGGAGATTAACACTCTCCATCAAAAGCATCTTGAATATTTTTGCAGGTTGAAAAAGGCTTTACATGTGCTTAAACAAGCCCCTCATGCTTGGCATGCAAGGATTGTAGATTATTTAACTTCCATTGGATTTTCTATGTGTGATGTAGATCACTCATTATATGCAAGGAAGGTTGATGATGGCATCATAATTGTGGCTATTTATATTGATGAATTAATTGAAGGTGGTGATAATGAAGAAAGAATTAAAGAGGCAAAGCAAATCCTTGTGCAAGAATTTGACAGTAAAGATCTTGGTGTGTTTTGTTACTTTTTGGGCATTGCGTTTACACATACAAAAATAGGTGTATGGCTAACCCAAAGGCAATATGTGGAGTATGCATTGTGAGCCGATTTCTATGCCATTAGATCAAAATTTGAAGTAGTATCCTACCTCAGCTAAAGCATTGGAGAATGCTGCTATGTGCAAGAAAATCGTGGGAAGTTTGATACATTTCACAATTACAAGGCCTGATCTAGGCTACAATGTGGGACTTGAGAGTCAGTTTATGCATGTTCTCAAGAAACCACATTTAGATACTTTGAGACACACTCTATGTTATGTGAATGCTACTTTGGATTATGCATTTTTGGATACTACCTTAGCTGAAGCATTGGATAATGCTATTATGTATCGGAAAATTATGGGAAGTTTGATATATCTCACAATGCAAGGCCTAATATAAGCTACATTGTGGGGCTTGAAAGTCAGTTTATGTAGATTCCCAAGAGACTGCATTTAGATACTTTGAGATGCACTCTACGTTATGTGAATGCTACTTTGGATTATGCATTGTTTTATGTAGCTAGTGTAGAATTGCAGGTTCATGGATATATTATTGCAGATTGGGTTGGTAGTGCTCTAGATAGAAAATGTACTAGTGGTTTTGATTCTCACTTGCGATTTCTACTATTACATGGATCTCTAAGAAGCAACCCATTGTTTCTTTGTCGATCGAGTACAGAGGTTGAGTAAATAGAGGTGCTTCAATGGAAGCATGTGAGGCATCATGGCTAGAGATACTACTTGCACATTTAGGTGTAGAAGTGGTGAAGCCTATCATCATTTATTATGATGATCTTAGTAGCATACAATTAGCACAAAATCTTGTTTTTCATGCTAGAACAAAACATATTGAGGAATATTGTCACTTCATCAGGGAGAAGGTATGATCTTTTCTATGTGTGGATGGATGAGTATGTTTCTGATATTTTCATGAAAGCACTTGGAGTAAAGAAGCTGAAGAAGTTTCTAAAAATGCTTAGGTTAGATGACATGACGTTGAGCTAGGGGAGTTTTGATATATCAAGATCAACTTGTGATGATCAAGGATGATACATACCACTTTTCATTTCTTTGACATGTATAGTGGATACATGATAGAACTAAGCATATTGAGGTACATTATCACTTCATCAAGGAGAAGGTATAAGCATGTGATATTGATCTTGTCTATGTGAGGATAGATGAGCATGTTATTGATATTTTCATGAAAGCACTTGGAGCAGAGAAGGTGAAGAAGTTTTAGAAGATGCTTGGATTACAAGACATGACGTTGCGCTTGAGGGGAGTGTTGAGATATCAAGATCAACATGTGATGATCAAGGATGACACATAGCACTTTTCATTTTTCTGACTGTATAGTGGTTCAAATATCAAGATCAACATGTGATGATCAAGGATGAAACATACTACTTTTCATTTCTCTAACATGTTTTTCATGCTAGAACAAAGCATATTGAGGTACATTATCACTTCATTAGGGAGAAGGCATTAGCATGTGATATTGAACTTGTCTATGTGAGGGTAAATGAGCAGGTCGCTGATATTCTCATGAAAGCACTTGGAGCAAAGAAGCTGAAGAAGCTTTGAAGATGCTTGGATTATAGCACATACCACTGAGCTTGAGGGGAGTATTGAGATATCAAGCTTAACATGTGATGATCAAGAATTATTGATATTTTGATAGTGATGTGTGTGAACACACTTAGGACCGTAGGGGCACTTTTTTCCCTCTTTAGGAGGTTCTTCCCCCTCAGCTTGTATATATGCCTATAACCCTAATGGGTGACTTATCTTTGTAAATTCACTTGGTAATACATTCAGTATTGTGTGTTATACACCAAGCTTCTTCTTCTTCCTTGTGTTGTTTGCATGCTTCTACTGACCTCAAACTCCAACAATTGGTATCAAAGCAAGTCGGCACTTCATCTAGGGCATTGTCAACACCCCTTTGGTCATAGTCTTAGAATCACAAAAAAATGGTGAGCATACTCAAGGTAATTAGAAGTTCAAAACTGCTTCGCCTTATGCGTCAAAATTTTCACCTGAGCTCGTTATGGGCTCTCAAAGCACTACCATAGTGCTTGTGCAGACAATTTCATCCTTTTGTACCAAACATATATACAGGTTTCAATTCGCTAGTACAAGCACTTCGAAGTTGCTACATGTTTAGTAGAGCTCGATAGAGTAGTTCTATTCAACTTTTTGAGGTACAATCATTTTTTCACATGAGGGTATTTAGTTAGTGGCCATGACTAAAAGCAATGATGTACTCCATATGTTGGCTATTGAGGACAAGTTGGATAGCATTAATTACCCATTATGGACATATATGATGCATCATGTATTGGTGGCAAAAGGATTGTGGAATATTGTGTAGAGTGTTGAAAAATGACCTACTAGACCTATGAATACAGTTATTGAAGTTGATGCATTTGGAGTTGAAGATGATGATCTTCAGATTCCTCTTCGTGCTGTGGTTCTTGTTGCACCTACTGTAAAGAAACTTTGTTGGGATGGTAGAGATGGTTAGGCACATGCATTGATAGCTTTTGTTGGAGTTTGAGGTCTGCAGAAGCACACAAATAGCACAAGGAAGAAGAAGAGGCTTGGTGCATAGCACACAATCTTGAATGTATTACCAATAAAATGTACAAAGATAAGTAACCTGTTAGGGCAATAGGCATATATACAAACTAGGGGGAACCTCCCAAAGAGGGAGAACAGTGCCCCGGCAGTCCTAGTATGTTCAAACACATCACTACCTAAATATATCAACAAACCCCCCTAGGAGTGATGCGGTGAACAAGGAGCTGGCACTCATGTATAAGGAAGTGCCAAGCTATGTGGAATCAATCCGCAAAAGGAAGTAAGCCCAAAGCTTTGTAGAAAGCTTCAAATTTCTCCCTAGGCAAAGCCTTCGTGAAATGGTCTGCAATGTTCTCCTGTATGGGCACATATGCCAAGTTGATCTCTCCAGTAAAGAACCTCTCCCTGACATAATGATAATGCACCTCAAGGTGTTTAGTGCGAGCATGGAACATAGGGTTCCTCGCAACTGCCAATGCGCTCTGACTGTTAGTGAAGATGGTGGTGGTAGAAGACTAACCAACACCCAAATCAGCCATAAGACATTTGAGCCACACACACTCAACAGTCATTATGAAAGGTGCCCTATACTCAGTCTCACAAATAGAAGTGGCCACAATAGGCTACTTCTTTCTCAACCAAGATATACATGAGCAAGCAAGCATGAATCAAAAGCCACTAGTGGACACACGAGTGTCATAGCAACCAGCCCAGTCAGAGTTAGAAAAATCATGTAAATTTGGCGATAGTGATCCCCCTTTGGGATAAAACAATCCAAGTAGTCGGGTACCACTCAAGTAGAGAAAGATTCGTTTAACCGCCTGCGAATACTTGACACCTGGGCAATGTATAAGCCTACTCATCTATGAGACAACAAACTGAATATTTGGCTGAGTAATGCATAAGTAAATCAAGCATCCAACAACATGCTGGTAGAGAACAACATCAAATGCATCTCCAACATCATGAAGACTCAATCATAAACCTATCTCCATAGGAGTGGCATTAGTTTTAGAGTGTTCAAGGCCAAAACGCTGCAATAATGTGTCAATATATTTCGTTTGACACAAAGTTATTCCACCATCAACTTGCATAAAGTAAATGCCCAAATAATGATGCAAATGCCCCAAATCAAACATCTCAAATGAGGCATGCAAATCAGCCTTAAAATCAGCAATATGCTTTTCATGAGGACTAGTGAGCAACATGTCATCAATGTACACAACAATGATAGAAGCACATCATTAGCACACATAACATATAAGGTGCTTTCTATTGGACTATTCTCAAAACCATGTGCAATTAGATAGGCATGTATCTTTTCATACCAAGCACGTGGTGCTTGCTTTAAACCATATAATGCCTTCTTTATCTTGCACACCTAGTCTTCATGCTCTTTCTGCACAAAGCCATGGGGCTAAAAAACATACACTTTTTAATGCAATCGCCATTCAGAAATGCAATTGGAATGTCCAACTGATGTACATTCCAAGCATGATGAGCTGCAAGTGCACAGATGCTATGAACAATAGTCATTCGGCAAGTAGAAGCAAATGTCTCATCAAAATCAATGCCTCTATCTTGATCATAACCCTTTGCAACAAGCCTAGCCTTATACCTGTCAACTGTTCCATCAGGCTTACGCTTCAGCTTGTATACCCATTTAGTGCCAATGGCCTTCTTTCCAGGAGGCAAGTCACATAAAGACCAGATACCATTTTGCATAATACCATCATATTCTGATTGCATAGCATCCATCCAATTTTTAGATAAATTTTTGCTTCATCAAAGGAAACATGCTCACTCTCATCACAGAGACTAGAGGCAACCACAGCATATCAATCTGATGCAAAAGAAGCACTATGAGAGCCAAAACGAGTATGATATGATAGAGGTGCATCTAAGTTCTTGTCATGCATAATCTACACTAGCCATTTTGGCATAGTTTTTGCCTCCTTGATATCAGCTCTCTCATCAACAAGTGCATCATGTAAATCTGCATCAGAAATAGAATGATCTGCATCATCACATGAAACGTGTAAAGTTTGAGAAGTTGCCTCATTAGGATAAGCACTAGACTATCCACCTGTAAAAAGAGGCAACAAAGTATCATACATGTCTTTGGAGCTAACATATGTCTCCTTATTACATGAAAGTAGTGGTTGAATAGCATCTTCCACAAAACAACATCATGGCTAACCAAAATGCATTTAGTCTATGGATGATACAGATGATAGCCTTTACTTTCAAAACTGTACCCAACAAAAATACATTTCAATGCTTTATCATCCAATTTCCTACATTGTTGTTCAGGAACTAATGCATATGCCACACAACCAAAAACACACAGGTGAGCAACAGATGGCTTGCAACCATGCCAAGCTTCATATGGAGTGATAGACTGCAATGCTTTAGTGGGACACCTGTTAAGTACATATGTTGCACACATGACAGCCTCAAGCCAGAAACTATGTGGTAAACCCTGACTCTTGACCATACACCTCGCCATCTCCATGAGTGACCTATTCTTCCATTGAACAACTCCATTCTCTTGAGGTGTATACAACATTTTCCACTGATGTTTTATCCCACGTTCTGCCAAAACCAAAAACTGTTTGAAGCACATAAACACTTCGGACTTTGCTTTCAATGGATATACCCATGCATGCTTGGAAAAATCATTGATGAAAGTCACAAAGTAAAGATATTTCCCAAAAGAAGGTGTTTGCATAAGACCACAAACATCATTATGTTCAAGCTTCAATTTCTGAGTAGCTCAAACTGAACCATCTTTTGGGAAGGAGGAACATTGCATTTTGCCCAAAATACAACCTTCACATTTATGTTCTCTGGGTGCCTCAACTTTGGGCAGAGCGGACACCATTTTAAATTTTTGCAAGTGTAGTAAACTAGCAAAATTCAGATGACCAAAGCGTACATGCAAAAGCTTTGCATCTGATATAGCATGAGAATCATGTACTTCACATGCTAAATTGTTTACAGATCTTTCATAGTCTATGAACTTATAGAGCCCATGACATAAAATGCTAGAAGCAATAATGACATCACCATTTGATAGATCCTGAACTGTACATCTGTCATCAACAAATTTCATAACCAAGCCAATCTTGGCTAAAGCTGAAACTGGTAATACATTCTTCTTGATCCCTGGCACAAATAAATCATCCGACAACGTAAAAGAACTAGCATTATTAATAGCCAGAATGATGTTACCAACTCCCATGATAGGATAAGAGGAGTTGTTGGCGCATGTGATAGTATTCCCTATAGGGGCAGGCTCAAGTGAAGTGAAGAAATTGTGCTATGAGGTAATATGTTTGGTTGCCCCACTATCAAAGTACCAAACATCTGAATCTACTACAGACATACACTGTTCAGGAGAAGATGGGTCAAAACTACAACAGTAGTAAATGCCCATTTTTCATTCTGCACAAGATTACCAGACTCTGTTTTTAGTGTAGAGGCCTCTACAACAACCATTCCAGCCTCTTTTTTCTTTGCCTCTTTTGCAGCCATTTTTGGACAATTCTTTATGACATGATCATTTCCTTTACAATACTTACAAAAGAATTTTTGCTTTTCTGATTCCTTCTCATCTTTGTCTTCCTTCTTCGAATGCGGAGCATTTGCAGATGTTGCTTACTAGTAGATGAGCTCCATTTACCTTTTCCCTTCTGATTAGCCAAGAAAGCTTGATCTGCAACATGCATAATAGACCTATTCTACTTAGATTGATCTTCCTATAGTAGAACAGAGACTAAATCCTCAAATGTCAAAGCATTTGAATTTCCTTTCATCATCAAACAAAGAGTAGAAGCAAAGCTCTGATATGAATCAGGAAGACCATTCAGAATAGTCTGTACAAGTGAGCTATCTGGTATAACTTCATCAGTAGAAATTAATTGTTGCTTCAAGTCTTTGATCTTTGTCAGAAAACTGTCCATAGAACACCTTCATTCATATGATCACTCTCCAACTATTTTTGGAGGTAAGCAACATGAGCCTCATTCGTAGCCTAGTACAATGTGGTAAGTGTATCCCAAGCATCCTTAGCTGTTCTACAAGAGCAAATGTGAGGAATAATGGCACGTTTGACAAACAAGGTTGTCAATGCATGTGCTTGAGCATCTATGTCATCCTAACAAATTTGCTCTATAGTAGGTGTAGCAGAAACCACATCACAAATAGGGATCTATAGAATATCACCATCTTTGACACCATCTACATCACCTTTAGTACCTATATTTATAGGTGTAATAGGACGTTTTTCAAAACCCTGCACAATATTCCAAAGTCCTTTTGTGACCAATACATGACACATCATATAAGCCCACAATGGGTAATTCATACCATCAAACTTACCCTCAGTAGCCAACAAACGGAATACATCACTGCTTTCAACCATGGCCACTAACTAAAATACCTTGATGCAGAAAAATTATTGTATCTAAAAAGTTGAATAGAACTACCCTGACGAGTTCTGCTAAAAAAGACAAAATAGCCTACACAAGCACTGCAATAGTGCATTTGGAGGCCAAAACGAACTCAAATCACAATTTCAAGACCATAGAGCAAAGGAGTTTCGATCTCCTAATCACCTTGAGTATGCTCACCAAATTTCGTGTGATTTTGAGACTGTGACCAAAGAGTTGTTGATGATGCCCTAGATGAAGCAACAACCTGCTCTGATACCAATTTTTGGAGCTTGAGGTCTACGGAAGCACACGAACAACACACAATACTGAATGTATTACCATTAGAATGTACAAAGATAAGTAACCCATTAGGGAAATAGGTGTATATACAAGTCGAGGGAAAACAACCTCCTAAAGAGGAAAAAAAGTGCCTCGACAGTCCTAGTGTGTTCATACACATCACACCTAAATATATCAACAGCTTTTTTTGTCAAACGTGCCATTATCCCTCATATTCACTCATGCAAAATAGCAAAGGATGCTTGTGATACACTTACCACTTTATAAATGAGGCTTTTGTAGCTTACCTCTGAAAATAGCTGGAGAGTGAGCATATGAATGAAGGAAATTCTATGGAAATTTTTTGGACAAAGATAAAATATTTGAAGGAACAATTGATTTATGCTGATGAATTTTTACTAGATAGTTCACTTGTGTAGACTATTCTTAATGGTCTTCCATTTTCATATCAAACTTTTGCTTCTACTCTTTGATTGTTGATAAAAGGCAATCCAAATGCCTTGACATTTGTGGAGTTAGTCTTTGTTTTGTTGCAAATAAGCTCATAGAATATGAAAAATGTGTGAATGATTCAGTGTGTGCAGTTCAAGATTCTCAGGCTATTTCACATGCAAAGCTTTGTCATGCATGCTTTGGTCATCTGAATTTGTCTAGTTTGCTACATGTGCAGAAATCTCAAATGATGTCCTCTCTGTCCAAACTTGAGGCACTTGGTAAACATGTCTATGAAGGCTGTATTTTGGGCAAAATGCAACATTCCTTCTTTCCAAAAGATGATTCAGTATGAGCTACTAATAAATTTTATCTTGTTCAGAGTGATATCTATGGTCCTATGCAAACACCTTCTTTTGGGAGCAACCTTTACTTCATGAATTTTATTGATAGTTTTCCAAGCATGCATGGGTGTATCCATTGAAAGCAAAGTCCAAAGTGTTTATGTGCTTCAAATAGTTTTTGGTTTTGCCTAAAAATCTATCAACATGTAAATTGGGCACCCTCCATTTTGATCGAGGGGAGGAATATATGTCTTCTAATTTTAATGCATTCTTGGGTGAACATGGGATAAACATCAGTGCAGAATGCCATATACATCTCAATAAAATGGAGTTGCTAACAGAAAGAATAGGTCTCTCATGGAGATGGCAAGTGTGTATGGTCAAAAGGCAGGCTTTACCACATAAATTCTAGCTTGAGGCTATTATGTGTGCAACATATGAGCTTAACAAGTGTCTCACCAAAGCACTCCAATCCATCACTCCATATGAGGCTTGCAATGGTTGCAAGCCATCTGTTGCTCATCTACGTGTCTTTGGTTGTCTGGCATATGCATTAATGCTTGAACAACAATGTAAAAAAATGGATGATAAAGGAGTAAAATGTATTTTTGTTGGGTATAGCTATGAAAGAAAAGGCCATCATCTATATCATCCACATATTAAGTACATTTTGGTTAGCCGTGATGTTGTTTTTGTGGAAGATGCAATTCATCCATTACTTTCATGTATTAAGGAGACATCCATTAGCTCAAAGATGTGTATGACACTTTGTTGCCTCTTTTTATAAGTGGACAGTCAAGTGCTGGTCCAAATGAGTCAATTTCTCAGCCTTTAGAAGTTTCATATGGTGATACAAATTATTCCATTTCTGATGCAGATTTACATGATGCACTTGTTGATGAGAGGGCTAACATAGAGGAGGAAAAAACTATGCCCAAATGGCTAGTGCAGAATTTGCGAGATAGCAAATTAGATGCACCTCTATCATATTGTACTCGTTGCTCTCATAGTGCTTGTTTTGCATCAGATTGTTATGCAATGTTTGTCTATAGTCTTGTGATGAGAATGAGCTTTGTTGGCAGTAGCCAGAGGCACAAAAGACGCGGAAGCATGTAAAGACAGAGCAGGGAGTCAGTCAAATCAATTTTTCAAAGATTTATGTTTTATAAACATTCTTCAAAACCTCCAACAGTGATTTTCATCACTATTGTAACATATGTAACATAGAAAAAACCCTTTTTGTAATTTATAGCACCATTTTGTGCAAGCGGAGGAGTCCTCGAGCTTGAGGAGCTTAGGTAGAATAACAGTACCAATTTTGGTTATTTTTAGACACCGTTTACCCTTTCAAATAGCATCTAGGACCTATTTTTTAACTATGCCGGTCACTAGATGTGAAACCGGTCAAAACTAGTTTAGAATCTATAAAAAGGGCTAGAGAGCTCATTTTTGAGGTTAGCATGTTTGAGTAGAGAAGAGCTTAGAGCTATTTTGAGTTTGTAAGAGTGTTCTTGAGTAATAGAGTTGATTTCCTACCTTCCATTGTGTCTTGCTTGTCTCTTCATTGTGTGTGTGTATGTGTGTGTGCATCTCTATGCTTCTCACCATCACTCTCACTTCATCTCACATTCACGATCTTCATATCACTCCTATCTCTTCCGCGGATTGACATTAAGGAGGTGAAGCTTCTTAACGTGGTTCTCACCATTGTGCTAGAGCAACACCAAATTTGGCGCCGTTGCCAGGGATCGAGTCTAGGACGAATGTGTGATGGTAAGAGTATAGCAAGAAGTGGCGTTGGAAGGTAAAAATTTCAGTTTTTGTTGTTGTTTTTACTTAGCTTTTAGTGTTTTTCACCTCCCCCACACTCCATCTTCATCACCGCATCATCATCTTCATCTCCAAAAAAATCAGAAAATTCACCATATCCACCCATTCTCCTCATTTCCCCTCATTTGTGCATGTGCGAGAGAGAGAGAGAGCTTTTGTGCTTGCATGTGCTACTGTGTTTTTGAGTTTTCTTGCAGGTACAGTACTCCAGAGCATCAGGAAGGCTGCAAAAAGGTAAAATTTCACTTTCTGTCAGAGATCTGTCATAGGTGTCAGACCATCGCGATGGTCTGCCAACTTTGGAATTTTTGGTAAGCGAGTTCACCACGAGGTAGGCGACACATGCACATACACGCATCCACAAACGCATTTGCAAAATTCATACTTTGGTGGACCATCGCGATTGGCTCAGACCATCGCGATTGGCTCAGACCATCGCGATTGTGTCACACCATCGCGATTGGCTCACGCCATCGCGATGGCTCGGCCGGACCATCGCGACGGTCTCGCACCATCGCGACGGCTCACTTGAGCCATCGTGACGGTTCATTTGGACCATCGTGACGATCCCGTCGACCCCACGCCATCGCGATTGGCTCATGCCATCGTGCCGACGCTGCCACGTGGAAAGCTAGACCATCACGACAGTTCGCTCCCTCGGACCATCGCGACGACACCCTCAGACCATCACGACACCTCGACATTTGAACCATCGCGATTGGCTGAGACCATCGTGACGGTTCACTTTGGACCATCGTGACGGTTCACTTTGGACCATCGTGACGGTTCGCGTTGACCGTTGATTGATGCCATCGCAACGGTTCATTTTTGGGCCATCGCGATCGTTCATTTCAGACCATCACGACAGTTCACATTCACGCCATTGCGATCATCCACTTTCTGACCATCGTGATTGTTCGCTCCTTCGGACCATCGTGATTGTGCCACGCCATCGCGACAATTCACCTGGACCATCGCGACGGTCCCAGACCATCGTGATTATCTCAGACCATCGCGATTGTCCACCCCAAACGGATTTTTTGGAATTGATTTTTTGGTCAATTTTGGGGCTAATTTTGGGAACTTCTTGGGTGATTAGACTCATAGGAGACCCCTTAGCTCATATTTGGAGAAAAACCTGTTTGTCAACTTTTACCCCCCCCAGGGCCTGAACGGTCATATCTTTTTCATGCGAAGTCCGTTTTTCGAGTTTTAAAGGTTGACATAGTTGGGACTAGGAAGCCAGGGGGCAATCATTGAAATTTTGGGCAAAAGGTTAAGGGACTTAAAAGGTGTATATATTTAGGTGCTTGATCATCCATTGTGAATTGTTCTAAACATTGAATTTTGGCAGGTCTAGCAAGGTCAAGCAAGGGCAATCAAGGCAAGGCAATGAAGAACGCAGGGCTTGGGAAGCACGGCTTCTTGGGCATCAGAGCAACCAACAAAGCTGACTTGAGGTTGGAAGATTACTCAACCCCCTCAGTCAATTCTTAGCTTAGTCTAAATGGTAGCTTTGTGGATTAACTAAGATAGGAACACCTCAAGTTCAAGATATTTAATATTTTCAAGTTCAAGACTAAGATAAAGGCATGTGATACGAAAACCTAAAGGAAAAGAATCTAAGTCTGACGGAACGAGAACTCAAAAGTACCACAGAAAGTCGATTCCTGACGCATACATCTAGACAAAAATCTAAAGGAGTTTAAAAAGAATCAAGAAAGTAAAAACAAAGAACCATTGATGATCTGAGCGTGTACTGAGTGTGCAAGGAAGTAAATTCATGAACCTTAGATCAGGCAAACATATAGGTAAGTCAGACAGACGAAGCCTTAGATCATCAGAAGCAAGTGTAGGAACCACTGCACGATCGTGGGCACAACAATTGAATAGTAATTACCCCTACGAGAGCTCAGACACAAGTGAATTGGAAATGGCTTTTAGCACAGAAAGGCTAGAAAGAGGGTCAAGTGTAGCGTATTTAGAAAGACCCGAAGGGCCCTATAGAACTTAGTTGGAATTTCTCCGAACCAACCGATTAGGTGCTCGCATCTATGAGGATGGTTTGCGAAGACAAGTGGTGCAAATGCACAACCCCGATCAACCCATTGGATTGGAACGTCCAGTGGTGAAGTTCGAACGAGACGCGTACATAGACAAGGAAGGAACGATGTACATCTTAAGTACGCAGCCAAACAATACCAATGAGTTTGGCGTAATTCAGTTAGAAACGGAAGCGAGAGCACAAGGAAAAGAACCATTAGAAGAACCTAGGACACCTAGAGGGAAATCTGTACTGACACGAGTACTAGTTCTAAATTGGATCCCTCAGGATAACAGAAGCATAGAGTTGTTTGTAAATAAGGAGACAGACGAAGCATTTTGGAGGTACAGGATGGAACAACCTAGTGAGGTAGGTACCATCACAATATATGAACTCAAAGACCCAGATACACCTGGAAAGGTTGTATACCTGGATGAATCTTCAGAAAGAGTCTTTGTGGTACCAGACCACACAAGGAATACTTACACATGGAGAGGTGAGCTAGTATTTCCTCCATCTAGAACAAACATAAATACGAGCCAACAAGGGGCGGGAACATCCTCAGCCCATGGCATGCAAAGAGAGAAAAATAAAGAAATACCGGAAGTAAGTTTCAATCATCCCATAGGGTAGGGAGGGATAGAACCACCATAGACACAGACAGAGTGGATAGACAAAGAGAACAGAGAATACCAGGTGGTAGAGATGATTTTCCTCTACCTAGACCACGTGAACACGCAAGAATACTGAGACCCACTCAACTAGTGAAATCCATGAAAAATTATTTTAATGGGACAGGAGATCCCTATGATCATGTCGCAGAATTTAAGCAAGTGCTCAGGGCAGAGCAAGTCGAAGACATGTTCACGCAATATAATGCTTTTGGACTAACGTTAAAGAATACCGCTTTAACTTGGTTTCAACCATTGTAGCAAAGGCAATTTAGAGATATCCATCACTTTTTAGAGTCATTCATCACTGAATTCTCTAAAAGCGGGATCAGACATGACACATCATCATTGATTCATAGCTTCAAACAGACCCCTCAGGAAACAGTTAGACTTGCAGGACGTAGGTTTAGACAATATGTGGAAAGATGTCCTATGCAAGAGCTACCCTCACAAGCCAAACAAGTGTCATTGTTTCTAGACGGCTTGTTGAGCTCTAAACTACGCTCCTATGTGTACTTGAAGGAACCCAGAACGCTAGAGCAGTGTGTAAGAATTTGCATAGACATTGAGGAAAACTTAGGAGATGAGTTGGAACTCTCAAAGGTCTATATGGACTCAGACTGTTCATCTCTAGCATCCACAAAATTGTCTAACTCGATAGAAGACCTAGCAGAAAAAGTGGCCCAGAAACTAGGAGTTTCTAGTAAACAGATGCCCAAGTTAACAACTAACGTACGCTGTTACACCTGTGGTGGAAATCATTTGGCAAATGTGTGTCCCAATGCAACACAAACACAAGCCAACCCTAGTGGCCAATACTGTACGATTGAGAGAAGATACACAAATCACACGGCTCAGGATTGTCCATACAACAAACGAGCAGTAAGACAGAACTACCCGCAAGCATACCAATAGCCAGGTAGGTATCAAGGCCAGTACAATACTCAGCTTCATTACTATAGGCCTCCTCAAAATTATCCATATCAGGCTCAACAAAGACCTCAACCTGTTTTAGCTCAACAACCACCCCCACCCGCGAATGTCATCTCAGTGAAATACGCTGCTGTAGAAGAGAACCTCAATAGAGCTTTAGTTCCCGTTTCACCCCTAATTACTGACAGTAATCCAAACTCTAATAGTTTTGACTCTACTCATGTAGATAGTCCGCCCGTGTATTACACAGAGTCACCAGAACACATAGAGACATATCAATATGATAGTCCACCAGTGGAACCGAGTTGGGAGCCCGACTATGCTAATGTGATGTACACAAACCCAAATCCGCGGCCCCAATTAAGACAACAAAGACCACAAGGCCCTAGAGGACCATGCTTTAGGTGCCAAGGAGATCATTTCATAAAGGATTGTCCACATCCTCCGATAGCAGGACAGTCACAGTACTATAACATACAAGGCTTTTGTGCCGATTGTGGTAAAGAGCACATCATAAAAGATTGTCCTAAGAACCTTGCTAATGCTTCAAATGTGGCACCGATGAACATGATAGGTATTGTGCACAATGCAAATGGATCCAACCCTACATACGTGTCTATCCAAGCTATAACAAGAGCCTAGGTGCTCCTACAGAATCAACAGCCTAACACTGAGAAAGTAACCGAAACTAGTGAAGTTGCAGAATCTAGCAGTAAAAAGATGAAATCTTGGAAAGATTCTAGAGAAAGGATCAAGAGAAAGTGGAGTAAAAGGATAACTGAGTTGGATGGAAGTTTAAAGGAATCTAGAGCCAAAATTCTAGAATTGACTTCACAGGAATCGAATCAAGAGAACCTAGCTCAAAAATCAGGATCAGTTTTAGCGGAACCCATACCAGAAAACTTAGACATGATGTTTCATGCGTATCAAGCAAGATTAAAAGAAGGACCCCAAATAGCTGAAATGAGTAAGAACTACCCTCGAGCAGACTTAGAAATTGAGAGAACTAAACTTTGCATGAAGATGGTAGAATTAGCACAAGCAATGTTCGAAGCCTCTAGATATCTAAATTGGAATAACATGGCAAAACCTTAATTACACTTTCAAGGATTAATGGAGATGCTAGAATACTTGATAGATATCAAAGAGAAAAAGGATCAGCATAGGAACCCTACTGCCTCAGAGACATCGGAAAAGAATGCAGCATCCCTGTCTCAAGTACCCAATACAGAACGTCAAGACAACCTGTCTTCCATACATAGGTAATCACATGAATTTCTAAGAGAAATCCAAGAAGAGAAGTGGAGAAAAGAACAAGGAACCCATCCTCCTATTCAAGAAATAGATGACTTGCAGGAGCAATTTCCCCAAGATATCCCCTCTATTTACAATGATGTAGAGGAAGAACAACTGAGTGAACACACATGATTTGAATCTAACTCTTTACAAGAATTACCTCAGTTCACAGGACCTTGGGAAGACAAGTCTATTAGCATGAGAGCACCCATGATAATAGTGAGGAATGAAGAATCAGTGATCCCTAGAAACACGGAAATGGTCAAGAACGCTAAAGTTCAGTGTCACCTCACGCTCAAGGAATTGTTGAAGGTTAAACCAGAACTGTGGAAGCACGTAGCAAATCAATTCCCCGAGCTTGCTACTACTCCCTCACAGATAGGAACACACAAGAAGGTACCAGAGATACCAGTAGAAAAGATCGGAGATGTAAGCGAAGGAGAGGAAGGTAAAACTTATCTTCCAATAACCCATCAGGGCTACACCACGAAAGCCATCTTAGATTCAGGAGTCGGAGTAGCCATTGCTACCACCACTTTATGGAAACGTTGGGGTAAGCCAGCATTAAGACCCACTAGGATGAAGCTACAAATGGCTGACGGACACATAGAAAAACCATTAGGCTTACTAGAAGGCATATCTCTCACCACTTGTGTAGAATTTGAGCATACCTTTGCCATTTGTGACTTTGCGAAAAATCACGCTTATGAGATGATCTTAGGACGACCATTCATGCATCAGTTGCAAATTGTACAAGATTGGGGAACTAATTCTTTGTACTTGCAACATTTAGGTGTGACTACCAAAGTCAATCTTAAAGTCTATTCACATCGAGATGTACCCCCAATACAATGGAATACCATCCATAAGACACCAATAGAAACAGAATCAGTACACTCATTAGAGTCGGACCCCTCATGGTTGCACGAGGACACTCATTTATGGATGTGTAAAGTAGCAAAACAAGAGGAAGAACAATTAGAAGCCAGAACTTTAGGTTCAGTACAACATCCACGAACTCTTCAAGACCCAGCATACACACCGGTAGTATTTCCAGATGAGGAGTTTGAACCCCATGGTTGGGCAGAAATCCTAGCAACCATGGATGTAGCCATCAATGAAGAACAATGGACACCCCACTGTGACAAGGATGGCTATGACATTTCATTTTTCACGATAAAGCCAATCATGTGTGACTCGATTATTGAAGAATGTGAACCGAACACTGATGCATTTGAGGATGCGAGTGATTTCGATTTAGAGTCAATTATTATGGACCCACCCTTTGCATCAGAAGAAGAATACTTCTACGAAGTAGAAGCTCACCCTCAGAAACACGAAGAACTAACAAATGATGTGAGGTTAGCCACACAAGTGACCATTAAAAGTGAAGGTAAGAAAAGAAAGAAGAAAGAAACCATGTCAAAAGAAGAAGAATCCTCGTTTGAAGTTCCGGAGAACTTCAAGAAGTATGAAATAGAAGATAGAAGAATAATGGTACGAATGCCGAACAGAAAAGCTGACATTGCAGAAGTATATGATAATCGAGAGAAAACCAAAAAAATAATAGTGGCCATAGAAGGAGAAGAAGAAAAATGTACATACATAGGGCATGATTTGATGACAGAAGAAGAAGAAGAATTAGTTGCCCTATTGCGCGAATATAGAGACGTGTTCGCTTGGAGTTACAAAGATTTGAAAGGAATAGATCCGGATATATGTTCCCATAGAATCCCTATGACTTCGGATGCAAAACCGACAAAACAGAAACCATACACGTACAATGATAACTACGTTGCGAAGATTAAAGAAGAAATAGATCATTTGATAGAAGCAGGATTTATTTACGAAATTGAGCATACCGAATGGGTATCCCCCATTGTGGTTGTGCCCAAGAAGAATGGAAAATTGCGTGTGTGTATTAACCTTAAAAGAGTTAATGCCGCCACAATTAGAGACAGTTATCCTCTTCCTATCACGGAACACTTATTGGAAAGAGTTGCGGACAAGGAAGTTTACAGCTTTCTTGATGGTTTCTCAGGCTATAATCAAGTAGCCATTGCTCCAGAAGATCAACACAAGACGGCTTTTGCCATTGAATGGGGCATATTTGCATTTCGTGTGATGCCTTTTGGCTTAACAAATGCACTCGCTACTTTCCAACGACTCATGTGTCATGTTTTTAAGGAATTCTTACGCAAGAATTTGGAAGTCTATGTCGATGAACTATGTGCACATTCTAATATGAGGGAGATGCATATCCCAGAGTTAAGACAAGTGTTTGACAAATGTCGAGAATATCAGGTTTGTTTGAACCCAGAAAAGTGCGTTTTCATGGTCAGACAAGGCAAAATTCTAGGACACATTGTGTCAAGGAACGGAATTTCGACAGATGAAGAAAAGGTGAAGGTGATTGCAGATCTACCTAGACCAACTAACGTGAAAGAGGTACATGCATTTATGGGACATTGTGGTTATTATAGACGGTTCATACACATGTATGCAATCATAGCCAAGCCTCTGTACTCTCTTTTGACCAATTTTGAATGGACAGACGAGTGTGAGAATTCATTCAACGAACTCAAACGACCTTTGTGCTCAGCACCTATATTGACAACCCCGGATTGGAGCAAACTATTCCATGTACATGTGGATGCATCCAATTATGCCATAGGATGTGTGTTATCACAACCCACGAATGAAGGAAATTTAGATCTTCCCATAGCTTACGCGAGCAGACAGTTGAACACAGCGAAAAGAAATTACACCACTACAGAACGAGAAGGATTAGGAATGATCTACACGGTAAAGAAATTCAGACATTATTTATTGGCAAACAAGTTCAAGTTCTTTACAGATCATCAAGCCCTATTGTACTTAGTCAATAAACCATGTAACACAGGATGATTAATACGTTGGTTTATATTACTCATGGAGTATGATTTTGAAGTAGTAGTCAGGAAAGGAAAGACGCATCTCAGAGCTGACCACCTCTCGAGACTAACCACGGGAGAAGCTCCTCAAGGAATAGTGGATGAATTACCCGATGCATACTTGTTTAACCTTGAGATAGCACCAGAATGGGCTAAGACTATTGTCCCTATTCTCACATATGGAACCAAGAATCCTAGGATAAGGATCAATGAAGGAGAGATTACTAAGTCTCAGAGATACCAAATCATAGTAGGAAGTATATATAAACAAGATAGTCAAAAGATTCTTGCTTGTTGTGTAGATGAATCAGAACATGCAAATTGGTTGCAATTAGCACATGTAGGTGCATTGATGCAACATCACTCAAAACATCGTACATTGCAGACTCTGCATAGACTATGAGTATATTGGCCTTCTATGGAAGCAGATGTTGATGGAGAGTGTTAATCTCCAAAATAACAAGTGACTCTTGTATTTAGAGCACCTCTATAACAAGAATAACTCAGACCTTCACCAATTTTAGAAGATCAATACTCAATTGTCAAATTTTCTGAACAAACTGTGAAGAAGGAGATTACACAGAAAGTCTGCTACACATAATTCACTCATTGCCTTATCAAATGTGTAAAGATTTTTATAAAACTTTGTACGAGGTGTCGCCTATATATTGGCACCTTATCCAAGTTGAATTACTCCAAAAGATTCAGTAAATCTTGAGAAATAACTTCAACAAGTCACCTATGTCTAAAACTGTTCTTCTGAGAAGTCGATTTAGACACCTATGACTTTAAACCTTTGGTTCTCTCAATCTAGAACCCGTTTCTAAAAATGCTTTTAGCCACAAGTAGCTTACCTTCCAATTTAAAGATTGAGTGCTTGCTTGCTCAAAACTTTAAACTGTGGAAGGAGAATTGATCAAAACATTCGTATCAAATTTTGCGCCTCCTGTAACTTCACTTCTTCTCATTCACACATGCAAATGTTCCTATACTTAATTCTCTCAGCCTGATCACAATTGGAAGCTAAAAATTTGTACAGAGGTTGATTACCTATAGACTTAGACTTGTACAAAAGAATTTCACAAAAGATCTAACACAGAAGGAGAAAACTCAGAAATATTGAGCGCAAGATTTTCTTCATTTCTGAGAAAAAATACAACTGATTGATGAGAGAGTATTGACTCACTTCCAAGATGTCTAATGACTCTTACAACTCCTCATTACTCTATTCTCATGCTCTCTCATACTTGCCCCGACATTTTCCAAAGTATATATAGACAAAAATTTACAAACTTATGACTACTCAAAGATATAAGTGAACTATCTCTGAAATAATGTACATATGTGTACACATCTTCCAAATTCTGAATGTGTCCTTCTTTCATGCTTCACAACTTGTTCTCTTCTCAAATCCTTGACTTCATTTCCATGTCAAAACATCAATTGGTGATTGTCCTGCACCAAAAGCTCCCCCTCAATCATCAATTGAGGTTTTCTCTATCTTCTTTATGCTTGCCATGTCTATGAATCTCTGTAGCTTTTGTCCATCCAAGCTTTTGGTAAGCATATCAGCTATCTGATCTTTTGTTGAAGTATGTATGACTTCAATCTCTTTATCCATCACCTTCTCTCTCAGAAAGTGATACTGAATCTCAATGTGTTTAGTCCTTGCATGAAACACAAGATTAGCAGCTAAATATAATGAACTCATGTTTCTCCATAAATGATAGGTGTACTCTGTATGGTGTCAAAACTCTTCATGAGAGTCTTAAGCCATATCACTTCCTTTGCAGCTTCAACCATACCTTTGTACTCTGCTTCTGTAGATGACAAAGCAACTGTGTGTTGCTTCTTTGAACACCAAGAAATTAACTTATCTCCCACATAACACAAGTATCCATATGTTGATCTCCTATCATCAGGATTACTTGCCCAATCTGCATCACTATATATTTTGATGTTTTTATCTAATGTAAAACCATAATACAAACCCTCTTTGAGTGTACCCTTAATGTACCTCAACACTCTTTGTCCTGCAATCCAATGTTCCTTCCTAGGACAATGCATGAATTGAGACAAAACTCCAACTGCATATGATAAGTCGGGCCTAGTTAATGTAGCATAGATAAGACTACCAACCAAACTCTGATATAGCTTCATATCCTTGAATTCTTCTCCACCATATCTACTCAATTTGTGATTCACCTCGATTGGAGTAGGTGCTACCCTGCAATCATTCATTTTAAACTTGATTAACAAGTTTCTCAAATACCTTTCTTGAGTCACATACACTCCATGTTGAGTGTATGAAATCTCCATGCCCAAGAAATATGAAAAGTCTCCCAAGTCACTGATCTTGAATTCTTTCTCCATTTGCTTCTTTAGGCTTTGAATGCCTTTCTCATATGTACCTGTAAGAATTATATCATCAACATATATGCACATGTAAATGAACCCATCATCACTTGCTTTAACAAGCAAGCTACTATATGCCTTAGATACTTGAAATCCAAGTTCTTTCAAGAACTTCACAAGTCTATAATTCCATGCCCTTGGGGCCTGCTTCAAACCATACAAAGCTCTCTTGAGGTTACATACATGATCTGGATACCTTCCATCTTTGTATCCTTGAGGTTGCTCCATGAAAACATCATCTGAAATGTAACCATTTAAAAAAGCATTCTTCACATCTAATTGACATAATTTCCAACCTTTACATGCAGCAATGGCTACGAGTGTCCTGATGGTTGTCATCTTTGCCACAGGACTATAGTTCTCATCATAATCAATACCATATGTTTGAGCAAACCCTTTCACAACAAGTCTAGCTTTATACCTAGACACACTTCCATCTGCAAACCTCTTAGTCTTGTAGACCCATTTGCATCCAATGATCTTCTGACTATTTGGTTTAGGAACCAAATCCCATGTCTGATTCTCCATTAATGCATCATATTCTTCCTGCATAGCTTTCTCCCAATTTTCCTTACCTTTTGCCTCTTCATATGTGGAAGGGTCTTCATCTACCTTTATCATGTAAGCATAATCTTTGGTAGCCAAAAAAGAAGTATCATAGCTATACCTTGTAGGTTGCCACTTGTGTCTTGATGACCTTCTGAGTTCTCCACTCCTTGAGGTTTCTGGTTCTTCACACTCAAGATCAAATCTTGGCATTTCTTCAACTTCAACCTGCACTTCATTATTCTCCTCTTCATCAAATATATGAACCTTTGATTTACCTTTCTTTTGACTCACAACTTCTTCATCACCTGTATTAATATTGATTGTACCTGCATACCAAGTACCTTGCTCATCAAATGTAACATCTTTTGATACTAGAAATTGTTTTGTGGATGGACTCCACAACCTATATCCCATCTGCTTATCATCATTACCAATGAATACATACTTTTCAGCTTTAGGTTCTAACTTGTGTCTTAATTGTGATGGCACATATGCATATGCCAAACATCCAAATACTTTGCAATGATCCAAGGTAGGTCTCTTACCCCACCATGCCTCATATGGTGTCATACCCTGCAAAGCTTTACAAGGTAGCCTATTGACCAAATAAGTAGCTGTATTTACAGCCTTAGCCCACAAATAATTTGGGTAATTTTTCTCCTTCATCATTGACCTTGCAAACTCAACAAGAGTTCTATTTCTTCTCTCTGCTACACCATTTTGTTGAGGAGAGTACCTGCAAGTGAATTCCCTTTTTATACCTGCATTCCACAAGTAATCACTCAACTCATTAGAAAAATACTCTCCCCCTCCATCTGACCTTAGTCTCTTCAATTTATGGTCTATAATTCTTTCTGCATACACATGATAATGTTTGAATGTATTGAATACCTCTGACTTATCTTTGATCACATAGATAGTGATCCATCTGGTAGCATCATCAACATAAATCACATAATACCTTGAACCATTTATACTGAAATCCTTCGATGGTCCCCACACATCTGTGTGTACCAACTCAAGCTTCTCTGAATACATAAAACCATGCTTGGAGTAAGATTGCTTATGAGCCTTACCTAATTGGCATGCCTCACATCTGTATGTCATATGTTGGCCTGCAACATTAGGCAATCCAAGCACTGAACCATTGTTAATCATATCTTTGATACCTCTTTCATTGAAGTGTCCAAGTCTCTTGTGCCAAAGATCTAACTTAGAGATCTTATGTCCTCCATAAGTGAACAAGGCATGACCAACATTACCTTGAATCTTCAATGTGAACAATCTTCCTTCTTTCTTCCCTGAAACAATTTGTTTATACCCATTGCTAGGGTCTTCCACAAACACTCCTTCATTAGTGAATCTAACTTCATAACCTTTTTCAACAATTTGTCCTACACTTATCAAATTCTTAGGAATTGTAGGAACATACAAGACCTTACTCAAGAGAGTACTTCCATCCTTGGCCTTCACTGATCCAATTGACTTCACATTATGCTTTGTATTGTCACCTATTCGAACAACATGATTAGATACCTTATTTTCCAAATCAGTCATCAATGCTATGTTACCACTCAGGTGATTGCTACACCCTGAGTCAATGTAGAAGACTCTTTGGTCTTTGATTTGCCTTTCACAAGTTGCATTCATTATCAACGTTGAATCCTCCTTCTGATCTGAAGCATAATTGTAGTAGGTATTATTGTATTGTTGACTTTGGAACCCTCTACCTGCATTTCTTCCAAAGTAACCCCTACTACCTCTTCCTCTGAAGTTACCTCTTTGATTTCTACCACCTCTTCCTCTTGAGTTAAAATTCTGATTATATCCACCATTACTCTGATTATTATGCCAATGCCACCTCCTCTTCCTCTTAGGAAGTTGGCTTGACTAGTTGTGCCTTCATCTTCATTTGCTTGTTGCTTTCCTTTGCTATTTTTCTTCTTATCCTTTGAGTACATTGCATGACCTGTACTCTCTTCAACCTTTGACATCCTGCTCAAAGGTTAACATATGTCCTAGCAACTGATTTAAGTCAGGAGTAAAATGATCAAGTGATAATTCAGTAGACAGAATGAATGGCTTCCATTGTCATCACCTCTCAAACCTATGAGGATTTGCCTTACCAATTTATCCTCCTCAATGTCTTCATCAACAGCTCCTAATGCATCTGCAATGTCCTTCATTCTGATTACATAATATGAGATGGATTGAGAGGCCTTCTTCCTGAATGTAGTAAATTCTGCCCACAAGGATGCCTTCCTAGACTTTGTGGTATTTTGGAAATGCTCCTCCAAAGCATTCCATATATCACTTGCACTTTCAAGACCTCTAATGTGAGGTAGCAAGTAATCATTGACTGCCATATAGATAATGCTCCTAGCTTGAGCATCTCTCTTCATCCAATTCTTCAAATCTGATAATTCCTCCCTAGTTGGAACACTAGGATCTCTGAATTGAGGCTTTTCTTCTTCACCTGTAATATAACCTCTCAAGTCTTTTCTCATTAGATGAGCTTCCATCCTCATTGACCATGATGGATAGTTCTCTCTATCCAATTTCTCTATTTGAAGAGAATCTCCCATCTTTTCTTCACCTGTATATTGAATTCTTCAAACTTTATGAGTAATAGATGTACCTTTACTTCAAATAATACTCCTTTTGTCTTCGTTGGTGTCGTATGACCTCCTTCTCAAGCTTTGCCCTCAAGCTTTCACCTTTTGAACCTTCAGATGTTGAATTCTTTGCACCTGCAGCAGTCGAGGTCCTCCTTCCTTCAATTCTGATGCTTCCTGCTCTGATACCACTGATGGAGAGTGTTAATCTCCAAAAGAACAAGTTACTCTTGTATTTAGAGCACCTCTATAACAAGAATAACTCAGACCTTCACCAATTTTAGAAGATCAATACTCAATTGTCAAATTTTCTGAACAAACTATGAAGAAGGAGATTACACAGAAAGTCTGCTGCACATAATTCACTCATTGCCTTATCAAATGTGTAAAGTTTTTTATAAATCTTTGTACGAGGTGTTGTCTATAGATTGCACACCTTCTCCAAGTTGAATTACTCCAAAAGATTCAGTAAATCTTGAGAAATAACTTCAACAAGTCACCTATGTCTAAAACTGTTCTTCTGAGAAGTTGATTTAGACACCTATGACTTTAAACCTTTGGTTCTATCAATCTAGAACCCATTTCTACAAATGCTTTTAGCCACAAGTAGCTTACCTTCCAACTTAAATATTGAGTGCTTGCTTGTTCAAAACTTTAAACTGTGGAAGGAGAATTGATCAAAACATTTGTATCGAATTTTGCGCCTCCTGTAACTTCACTTCTTCTCATTCACACATGCAAATGTTCCTATACTTAATTCTCTCAGCCTGATCACAATTGGAAGCTAAAAATTTGTACAGAGGTCGATTACCTATAGATAGACTTGTACAAAAGCATTTCACAAAAGATCTAATATAGAAGGAGAAAACTCAGAAATATCGGGCACAACATTTTCTTCATTTCTCAGAAAAATTACAACTGATTGATGAGAGAGTCTTGACTCACTTCCAAGATGTCTCATGACTCTTACAACTCCTGATTACTCTATTCTCATGCTCTCTCATACTTGCCCCAACATTTTCCAAAGTATATATAGACAAAAATTTACAAACTTATGACTACTCAAAGATATAAGTGAACTATCTCTGAAATAATGTACATATGTGTACACATCTTCCAAATTCTGAATGTGTCCTTCCTTCATGCTTCACAACTTGTTCTCTTCTCAAATCCTTGACTTCATTTCCATGTCAAAACATCAATTGGTGATTGTCCTGCACCAACAAATTTCTACAAGTTGTGTAAAGAATGCCATCTCCGTTGTGAAAGACCACTAGTAGAACATGCTACGTTATATCACGTGTCTCTCACACCAGAATGGAGTGAACCCTTAGTGACATACTTGAGGACGAAAACATTCCCTCAAGGAATGACCTTAGCATGACAACAAAGTCTAGATCAGGAAGCTCAAGACTATTCACTTATTGGTGATAATCTATACAAACGAGGACGAGATGGATATTTAAGACAATGTGTGCATGAAAGCGATTACTTAAGCGTATTAGAGACTGCACACCAAGGTGTTGCAGGAGGTCATTTTGGACCTGATCGGATAATCAAAGCCATCCTCTTTGCAGGATTATGGTGGCCCACTCTTCACATGGATGCACATACCTATGTTAAGAGATGTGATGTGTGCCAAAGAACTCAATTTCCTACTCGCAGAGATGAAATGCCATTGAAACCCATGATGGGCGGACGTGCATTTTCTAAATGGGGTATAGATTTTGTAGGACCCATTAATCCCCTTGCAAAAGGTACACATGCAGAATACATTATTGTTGCGACAGATTATCTTACCAAATGGGTAGAGGCAAAAGCCACGAAAAAGAATGATGCACACACGACTGCAAAATTCTTATTTGAAAATGTCTTTACAAGATATGGATCGCCTATAGAGTTAGTGAGCGATCGAGGAACTCACTTTCTAAACCAAGTCATTGAATATTTGTTACAGGATTTTATGGTGATTCACAAGAAATCTGCACCATATCATCCTCAGGCAAACGGTTAGGCTGAAAGCACTAACAAGATCCTTTGTAACGTACTGACGAAACTCGTGAACAACAAACGTTCAAATTGGGACAAACAGTTACACCATGCTGTTTGGGCATATCGAGTGGCCTACAAGACCGTACTCAATGCAACTCCCTTTCAGGTGGTTTTTGGTCAGAATGCTGTGCTTCCTTTGGACTTCTTGATACCGACCCTTAAGGTTGCACAAGAACATCAGTGGACCGGCCATGAATTATCAGCAAGAATAATGGACTTGGAACGATTAGGAGAAACCAGGCTGAAAGCAGCAATAGGAATATACGCAGCTAAGAAGCGATAGAAAGCATATTTTGATGCACATGTGAAAGATAAAGGCTTGAAATAAGGAGATTTAGTTCTAGTATATACGCTGAAATAGCACGCACGAAAGTTAGAAAAGCAAGGTTATGGACCTATGATCATTAACAGACTCTCAACAAGTGGAGCAGTACAATTAGCCACCTTAGAAGGAGACATAATGCCTAATTACATTAGTGGCTGTAGAGTCAAGTTATATCAGGAACCTCTTACTGAGGATATGCTTAGAGGACTCACATTGGCAAAGAAGCATAAGGAGGAAGAAAATAGAATACGACCTTGGCCAAGATTGGCTATACGATCACTCAGTGGACCTAAATCTTAGACAAGGATCCTTGCAGATTGGAACCTTAGTTCAGAAGCGAGTGATATCGCTTGACGACGACCTGATAGAACCCCTAATCCTTGGCCATGATGACGACCTGATAGAACCCCTAATCCTTGGCCAAGATTGGCAATACGATCACTCAGTGGACCTAAATCTTAGACAAGGATCCTTGCAGATTGGAACCTTAGTGTGCCATGACGACGACCTGATAGAACCCCTAATCCTTGGCCAAGATTGGCTATACGATCACTCAGTGGACCTAAATCTTAGACAAGGATCCTTGCATATTGGAACCTTAGTTCAGAAGCGAGTGATATCACTTGACTTCCCTAACGGTTGTTCGCCTGAAGTACGTAACCCTAGACCCTATGAACAACATGTGACGGAAGACCGAAAGATCTTTGGTCAGATCAGTCACGTTACGTCTACACCAACCCATGCGGGCTTGGCTATGGACAACTGTCAATCAGAAGGATGTCAAGAGATTTTCCCTTGGTCTTCCTGCAAATTAAAAGGGTCAACCACCCAACCGCTTGGTCAAATGGACACCATCAATGGTCAGGTGGACTTCATCAGCGTCCACATGGGCAAAACACCCTGCGGTGCCCATCCTTCCACACTTACTGCGGACTGGCCTAGATTAAAAGTACAAAATGGAGCACCTCCTAATGGGCAGGTTTCGCAAGTGTTGGACCTCCCTTCTTTTCCAAAGCAGAGTGTCCATCGGACCTCTCAACCTCAACCACAAAGGAGTCAACCACGGCAAAGGAACCCAGGCCAACGACAATATCAGACGACACAAAGAAAGCAGCAATATCAGTATCACAAAGCAAGCGGCACGAGACAGATATGGGTGCCAAAAGGACAGAAAGCACCGACTGATTTCAACAACGCAGACATTGATACGAAGAAGTCAAGGCAGAAGCAGAGTCAGTATCCAAAGTCTACTCGACCTTCTTCTACGAGTACGAACACTCGACAAATTTGGATCGCCAAGAAGTACCTTACAAACCGACCCACACCCACGCAGATTTGGGTACCCAAACAGTGTATTATAGCTCAACCCTCAAGCCATGCAATATATAACCCTCAGAAATCTCTTCACCCTTCAACCCCACCAAATCTGATCATCTTTTGTCCCTCAACAGAAACCTATCACCCGCATACGAACTCTTAGGAAGTGGATACCGAAACGTATCCAGCCATCTAACATTACTCCCACCCCTACTAAACACCATCCTTGTAATAAATCATTCACAATTGAACCTTGTACGAATCCACACACTATAACCCAACAACGCTTGCAATAACATCTCATCAAAGCACTGCATGCAATATCTGAAAACATATAGGTGTCCAGAGACCTGCACCAGTTCTGCAAGAAGCATTGCATCAATCACATCACAACACTTGGCTACACGGGTTACACATCGGCTATGGAAAGGGATTACGGTCTCACTTTCATGGGATCATGATTAATTTCCAAACTAATGTGTTAATATTATGTAGCAGATCTACTACGCATTCGCACCATTCATCATGCAGGCAGAAGGACCATCGGAAGCTGGCCCTAGTGCACCAATGGCCAATATTGGAGAACTACTAGTGGAGCCCCATCCTACGGCTCAACCACCAGAGTTTCAAGGGTTTCCAGGGCCCATGCCAATTGACGATCCCCCTAGGGGTTATACTGAGAAGATTCATCGCAATTCTCACTGGTTTCAAGGGCTAGCAGGACCATTGGCGGATGCTGATTTTATATTTGAGGCTAATTTGACTTTTGATGACCGTACCCGGGGCAAATATCAGTTTTTCTCAAGAGAGTTCAAAGGACTACAAAACACGCAAGACTTAATGCATGTTTGGGCAAGAGCCGGCTTCATAGAGTATTTCAGTGACCCTTTGCCTAAATCAGACTTCTACAGATGCTATTACTTAGTCACCACTTTGACAGCTTCTGAGAACAAGGATCTGCCCGGCACTTTTATTTTGCCATCCTTAGTGAACGATCCACCATATAAAAGATTTTACCTTTCTAAAGATCTGATTTGCGCTGCAATAAAGATCCATGGTACACACACTCCAACAGAACGAGAAAGGCTGGTTCCAGAGCCAATGAAACGTGGAGACGTTACTAAGTGGGAAGAGATTTCGGCGATCACACCTGAGCTTTCAAAACCACTGCGGATATGCATGCAGCATTTTGCTTTCCCTGCTCAGGACAGATTCACAATGCCTCACAAGCGCATATGGTTTGGTTTATATTTAGCATGTACTGGACCCTAGACAGTTGATCTAGCAAGCTGGATCATTGATCAGCTCTACTTAGCACAACACAGATGGGAACGAAAGAAGGTCATCAATGGATGTTGCGCTCTCACGCGCATTGTATACATGTGTTTGGCCTATGATTTACCTATCGAGCGTGCAATGACAAGCGAGGAGCTGAAAGCATTCAAGGGAACAACAAAGAAAGCTAGGAAGGCCAGCAAAGGAAGAGCAGGAAAGCGAATGAGAGGAACTATCCCCTACCTTTAGGTGCCAGAATCACCCTCACCACAACCCTCTCCAGAGCAGTCTCCGACAGGAGCCACTCCAACAGTACAACCTATTCGCATACGATTATCAAGACCAGTTGTAACGGAAGGCACTACCAGTGCAATCACCTCACATGCAACATCAGTTCAGGAACCGACCACGACTACAGCAGAAGCTCCCACCACTATTGGTGCGGAAGCTTTTTCTTTTCCGATACCTAACTTGGAAGCGGAACCCATAGATACAACGTTTCATTTCGAAATGCAAGATGCTTTCTCCAATGAATTTCAGTTTTCAGAAGGTCAGATCTTCTCTCAGGAATATGAGCGGCCAAGCTACCCGACCACGCCCCGAGACCAACCACAAGGACAAATAGTATCTAGTTCCGAGGATGAAAGAACAGAAATCGATGAAGATGATGGCGATGACGAAGCCCGCCAGGGCACTCATGAATCCCAAGAGCATGTACAGACAGATGAACAAGGACAGCACACGGACACCCAAGGTGATACTAGTACGCATGAAGATGAAACCTTTGAAGCAGCAGCTTATACACTAGCCATCAAGAAGCTATATCACACCATGGAGAAAGTTTGGGCGCGCAAGAAATTGACTGAGGAAGAGAGTCAAGCACTTATAGAACAGGAACTTGTCTGAGGCGGATTCGAAGAAGTATATATTAGAGGCTTCCAAGAACTTGTCAAATCACTGGGATCCACAGAAGCCTTATGATATTTGCAGAGGAAACCGTTAAAGCAGTATGACCCTCATAGAATCCGTCTACTAACCAAACCTGGTGAATACATTCGGGTACCCACCGGCGGTCAATCTTCAGAACAGGCACGAGAAGCGCACCTCATCCCTGAAGGCTCATTGGCAGAAGACACCATTATCATCGACTCCCCACCCCGTACTACTGCTGTACATACCACCACAGTTGTTGAAGTACCTACCACCCCAACTGCTCCTCCTTCACCTCCCATCCATCTAGTCTCCCCCATACACCCTCCTTCTCCCAGAACAACATCCTCCTTCTCCGGCCAAGTAGCAGAAGTCGTCCTTACTCCCATTCATCCCACAATTCCCGCACCCACTCAACCTAGTCTACCCCCTAGCACACCCACCTTTCTATCCAATCCAATTTTCCCTCCATCCTTTCCGTCCTTCCCCACACCTCCAAGACTCCTTTTCCCATTCCCACCTCCATTAACCTTCTCCCCAGTCTCACCTCCCCGACCCACCATAACTCCTCTTTCCCCTTTCCACCAAGCCGTCCAAGACAACCCCTCTGTAAATTACTCTTCAACCTTTGTAAATCCTGTATTTACACCTACACACTTACCCACGATCACACCACTATTCATAGTCATTGCACTCGACACCACATCCAGCGATATGGATATATCACCACCCACTGCACCTCCCCTCACTTCATTTGGGGCACCACAATATTTAAGCACACCACAATTTCCCACAATCACCACAGCATCCACTTTCCCACCCCCATTCCCCATTCCCTTTGCATCTACACCTACTGCATCTTCGCTTAGCACATCGTTAATATTATCACCCACTGTAGATACTGCATTCGACAGACGTTCACATGCATGACTCAAGTAAGAAATGAGTTCACATCCCTTGGAAATAATTATCAGACGCTGCAGAGGACAACCAACGACTTATAGTCGTAGCTTAATTCATTATCGATCGAGAATGCCTCATTGAATACTCGCTATCAAGAACTATGAGAGGCATATCATAAACTAGAACTAGAAAGTGAAGAAAAAACGAAAGAGGCCGTCACTGATCTTGACAATTTGTTAAGGGCCCAGACAATTCGCAATGCGACACTTACACGGAACATGGGCTTACTCAGACGACACTTGGCAGCAACAAAAGAAGAAAACCAGCGCTTACAAGAGCAGAATAGAGAAAATTTAGAAGCTTCCCTTGATCAACCTGACCAACCATTAAGCCCTAATTGCTTTAAGGCCAAGCCCTCAGAATCGATGAAAATGTTGTTAGATGATCATGTTAGATTGTTAGATGAGTACGACAGCATGAATGAAGAATATCAGAAGCTGAAAGAAGATAATAAATTACTCCAACTCAGAGCACCAATACAACAAGGACTACCAGCTCCTGCGGACCCATCTCCTGACATCCTAGAGGAACTCAACGCATTACGGGCCCAGGTCTCTACTCTTCAATCACGGATAGAAGTATATGAAGCACCACATAGACCAGACTCCCCACTGGACCTACCAATAGAGGAAGAAACAGTCACTATTCCGGTGGAGGAAACTTTTGAAGAAGCCTATGAGCCCCAACCCATCCCAGGTGGACGAGTCACGATCGAAGGCCAGACGACTTTCGAACTTCCAACTCCCGCATGGATGAAGATGATAGAAGAACTTGGAACAACCCACTCCGCATGGGTAGAGGCGTAGTTACATGCCATGGCAATGATTGAAGAACGCATTTTACAGTCCCCTTACTTTGCTCACTTGGCCCCGCACAGATACATATCAGGGCACGAGCTACAGTATAAACCTTATTTCATGTTAATGACAGAATATCAGTTAGCCATAGAGAAAGAAACAGGCAAAAAGCCCTCCCACGCAACTCAATTTGAGCCGAAAGATTTGCCATTAGATGTGCATCAAGGAGAAATCTATCAACCAGAGTGGCACAAGGATTTATTACAAGCGTATCCTGAAATGATGAGTACTTGGGTTAAGGCACCTTTACACTTAAAGTATAACCCATGTTAGGGACCAGTGCCATGTTGCCGCTCCTAGAAGGCATTCACTATTAAGATACAAAACAACAAACAATGCCAGGACTGGTTAAACTACCCATACTTCAGGCCACCCACAGGACCACCAACAATTGGATACATGATGGCCACGATTCGTCACTGGCTCCCTCGCTTGAAACATATGGATGATATAGCAGCGCACATGACTGTCAAGATATTTGACATGATGCAGATGGTTTTTAAAGTCTTCAGACGCGTCAAGGCACCACATGTAAACACCCCGAGATTCGAGCATGGTAACCTAGATCTTGCATATGATATGAGTACAACGCCATCGATACGGGTGTGTTATGCCTGGCATTGCAGAATTAAATACTTACCGGCATGCTATAAGCAGACTTTCAAAGAAATGTTCACAACCGATTTCTGGGAATACCATTCAGAGGTGTTCATCAGTAGGCCCACGCATTTGCTTCAACTATTTGCCTGTGAACAGATGGTATATTCCACGCACCATCGACTCCCGCCATCAGACGAACCGCAGCCAATCGATTGGGAGAAACTCGAGGCAGATCTGGCCCGAGGCATTCGCATATCATAGCACACCCTCACTCAAGACCTCCTACAGAACTACATCCAACAGACCGCACAACAAGGTTCTGTCGAGGACGACAGAAGCGAGAGGGAGGGGGGTGTTGGCAGTAGCCAGAGGCACAGAAGACGCGGAAGCATGTAAAGACAGAGCAAGGAGTCAATCAAATCAATTTCTCAAAGATTTATGTTTTATAAATATTCTTCAAAACCTCCAACAATGATTTTCATCACTATTGTAACATGTGTAACATAGAAAAAACCCTTTTTGTAATTTATAGCTCCATTTTGTGCAAGCCAAGGAGTCCTCGAGCTTGAGGAGCTTAGGTAGAATAACCGTACCAATTTTGGTTATTTTCAGACATCGTTTACCCTTTCAAATAGCATCTAGGACCTATTTTTTAATTATGCCGGTCACTAGATGTGAAACCGATCAAAACTAGTCCCTATAAAAAGGGCTAGAGAGCTCATTTTTGAGGTTAGCATGTTTGAGTAGAGAAGAGCTTAGAGCTATTTTGAGTTTGTAAGAGTGTTCTTGAGTAATAGAGTTGATTTCCTACCTTCCATTGTGTCTTGCTTGTCTCTTCATTGTATGTGTGTATGTGTGTGTGCATCTCTATGCTTCTCACCATCACTCTCACTTCATCTCACATTCACGATCTTCATATCACTCCTATCTCTTCTGCGGATTGACATTAAGGAGGTGAAGCTTCTTAACGTGGTTCTCACCATTGTGCTAGAGCAACAAGCTTGTTCTTTTGATGAAACACAAAATTCAAAAAATTGGATGGCTACTATGCAATCAAAGTATGATACTATTATGAAGAATGGTACTTTATCTTTATGTGATTTGAGTCCAGGCAAAAAGGCCATTGGCACTAAATGGATATCCAAGCTGAAGTGTAAGCTATATGGAACACTTGATAGGTATAAGGCTAGGCTTGTTGCAAAACGTTATGCTCAAGGGAGAGACATTGATATTGATGAGAGCTTTGCTCCCACATGCCGAATGACCACTGTTCGTAGCATTTGTGCACTTGCAACTCATCATGGTTGGAATGTACATCAGTTGGACATTAAAATTGCATTTCTGAATGGCAACTTACATGAAGAAGTGTATGTATTTCAGCCCTGCTGTTTCATTCAAAAAGGTCATGAAAACAAAGTGGCAGGTTGGCTAATTTGCATGCCTCTTTTGAGATGTCAGATTTGGGAAATTTTCATAATTATTTGGGCATTCCGTTTATGAAAGTTGATAGCAGAATAGCTTTGTATCAAACAAAATATATTGACATATTATTGCAGCAAGCCTTGAAGATTGAAAACCTATCACCACTCCTATGGAAACAGGTTTATGGTTGAGTCTTCGTGATGCTCGAAATGCATTTGATGTTATTCTCTATGAGCACACTGTTGGATGCTTGATTTACTTATGCTTGATATTTAGTTTGCTATCTCACAGATAAGTAGGTTTATGCATTGCCCAGGTGTCAAGCATTGGCAGTCGATTAAGCGCATCTTTTGCTACTTAAGTGGTACCCAGCTACTTGGATTGTTTTATCCCAGGGAATCACTACTGCCAGATTTACATGCCTTTTTTGACTCTGTTTGGGCTGGTTGCTATGACACTCATGTGTCCACTAGTGGTTTTGCTTCATGCTTGGTAGCTCATGCATATCTTGGTTGAGCAAGAAGCAACCTATTGAGGCCACTTCTAGTTGTGAGGCTGAGTATGGAAGCTTTCACAACGATATTTGAGTGTGTGTGGCTCAGTTTCTGTTTGGCTGATTTGGATGTTGGTAATTAGTCTTCTGCCACCACCATCTTCACTGACAGTCAAAGCGCATTGGAAGTTGCAAGGAACCCTGTGTTCCATGCTCGCACAAAGCACATTGATATCATTATGTTAGGGAGAGATTCTCTGCTGGAGAGATAAGTTTGTCATATGTGCCCACACACGATAACATTGCAAATCTTTTCACAAAGGCTCTACCCAAGGAGAAGTTTGAAGCTTTTTGCAAAGCTTTGGGCTTACTTCCTTTTGTGGATTGATCTTTGTCCACATAGCTTGGCACTACCTCATATGTAAGTGCCAGTTGCTTGTTCACCACATCATTGTCTGGGGGAATTTGTTGATATATTTTGGTAGTGATGTGTGTGAACACACTTAGGACCATCGGGACACTTTTTTCCCTCTTTAGGAGGGTTTTTTTTCCACCTCGTATATAATATGCCTATAACCCTAATGAGTCACTTATCTTTGTAAATTCACTTGGTAATACATTCAATATTGTGTGTTGTGCTCCAAGCTTCTTCTTCTTCCTAGTGTTGTTCGCATGCTTCCGCTGACCTCAAACTCCAACAAGAATGACACATACCACTTTTCATTTCTCTGACATATGTAATAGCTACACTGGTATATATCATGGATTCTTTAGTGAGCTTTACTAGATTTATCTATCGAGAATGATGGCACAATTGTTTTTTTCCAACTCACTCATTTGTAGACATTAGGGTTTTCTTTATGTACCGCTTTTTATATATTCTACTAGTTGTATTTTTGTATTAGGTCATTCTTGCATATTCTCTTTATGTAATATAAGAAGTAGAAGAAGAAGATTCTTCTTCTTGCCTCAATCTATGTGTGCTCCTCTCTTTGTGTGTGAGAGTTCTCTTCCTTATATTATTTCTCTTGAAAAGGAGATCCCCTTAAGTCTACTTAAAAGTTCATCCTCTATTCCCTTTATGATTCAATCGATGTACAATAAGGAATAACTCGAAGACACATCCTTTTCATTCCAAGAAGAACATGTTGAGCTTTCAAACGAAGATGAATATCCAATGGAGTCCCCATCTTAACCCTTCAGAAGAAAATGGATATCCAGTGGAAAAGACTACAAGTGTTTTGCCTTTTTCCTCTATCTTTAATTGACGCATGGTTAAGAATAAATATAACGCGACTTCTTCATCCAAACAAAAACGATTTGAGCTTTCAAATGAAAATGAATATCCAATGGATTCTCCACCTAAAATTTGAAGAAGAAAATGAGTATGCAATGGACACTCAATATAAGTTGGGAAGTGCAATGAAATAGATTGGAATGAAGGTTAAACTAGAGAACATACCTTATATGACGATAACTCACCATGGAATGTGGACGAGTGAGAGGGATGCCGAATTGTTTGAAACACTCGTTGCAAAGCGAAGGAAGTGCCACACATAGTCTTTATACTCCTCACCTCAAGGCTTCAAATAACGGGGAGCCTACAGGCATCTGTAGTGTCTTTGCTCTAACATGGCAGAGAGTAGAGCAATGGCAGAGACAACCAGTCTTCACCTTGGATGTTTACCATTGAAGGTGACTACAAAGGTGGCATCGAGCATAGCTCGCATAGGCAAAACTCCCGTGCGTACGAAACGATGCTCCATGCTTGTAGCTAGAGGAGAGCACACACCGTCACCAAACAAGTGAGATACTTTTTCATTGACGGAGACGATGCTATTAGAAGGTTGGAGTCATGCTATTACACGGTTGGCGTGCGCCTGTGATTCGTACGAGTATCTTCCTGCAACGTTCTTCTCTTCTCAAGAATGCGCTACCTCTACCTTTGCAAAGTGGGCACTCACTTCTTGTTCTTCCAACTTTTGGTCTCTGCAAGGGGTTGGTAGACGTTACAGCCCACGATGAATTGAGGCCTCCACCAGAGGTCTTGTTGGAAAACTTTTTCTATAGAGGGAAGGTTGTTGCTCGTTTTGTTGATCTCATAAAGAAGTGTGATGCAACTGAGAACTTCCAAGAAGCACTTCAAGGTCTTCCTGTGCCTCTTGATAACCGGTTGGTTACGGAGATTCTCAGAGGCGAGCTCCACTGTGATACCGCTTTGAGGTTTTTTCGTTGGCTGAAACAATGTCCTGGTTTTCAACACAATGAATACACTTATGGCATCATGTTGAACAATCTTGGTAGGACAGGACACCTTCAAAAAATGCAAGAGCTATTTGATGAGATGAAAGCAGAGGGATTCAAGGTGACACGAGTGACGCTCACCAATGTTATCAGTTGGTTCTACAAGGGCAAAGACATGGCAAGCGTGGCCTGTCATTGGCATAAACTTAGACGTGCTGGAATCAAGCCATCTGCAGCAATCTACACAGCCTACATAGATTTCCTTCTGTCTAAAAACAGACACGGGGAAATTACACATATTTTTGAAGAGATGCTGAGAGTAGACTGCCTTCCTAACAGTAGAACGTATTCCATGTTCATTGAATACCTTGTAAATGCAGGGAATCCTGATGCAGGCGCCAAGATAGTGAAGTTGATGCATTGTATGAAAGTGACTCCTAGCAAGGTTGCATACAGAATTCTCGTAAATGGCTTTGGAAGGCTGGGAAAGATAGAGCAACTTCTTGACACATTAAGTGAGATGAGAGAACACTTTTACAGGCCAACAAAGCAGCTTATCCCAGCAATACGAGCTCTAGAATTGTCAGGTAAGGTTGAAGAAGCCAGGGAAATTTCATCAGAAATCATGTCATATGGTAATACTGCTTGTGTTAATGCAATTTCAAGAAATGGAGTAGATATTGAGGATGAGGGTAATGATGATGATGATGATGATGGCAATGATGGTGTTGAAGCAGATTCTGTGAGAACTGTGTGGAGATCTGCTCACTGCTCACATATCCTCTTTGACATAGGCTCTTTTGTCAATGCCTTATATTCTTGGAATTCAAATGTAGAAAGGGTACTTGAACAAGAGAACTTGCATTGGGAGAGGTCTCTTGTTTTAGGGCTCTTAAGGCGTATGAAAAATTTAGACTCTATGTGGCCCTTCTTCCATTGGCTCAATATAAAGTTGGGGTTCAAGCATGACTGTTATGGGTGCTCATTTTTAGTGAGGATAATTCTAAAATCTACATTATCTGTGGATAAGATGGACTTTTTAATAAGGGAGCTTTTCAAAGGAGTCATCCATGATAGAATGGGGGAGCCAGCTGTTCCTTTATTCAATCTAGTGATTCGGCACTATGTAGGTATGGGTGAGGTAGATAAGGCTAGCGAGATGTTGAAGTTCTTAAAAGACACTGGTTTAGAGCCCAATAAGTTCACATACAAATTCCTGATTGAGGGATTTGCAAGGTGCTGTAGGCGAAGGGAAGTTGTACTGATGTTGAAGGAAATGGAAGAATCTGGCTTTTCCTTAGAAAGTAGCACAAGTGCTGAGGTGATAAACTTTTTAGGTCAGATTGGTAAGATCCAGAAAGCATATGCACTTTTCTGTAAAATATTTCAATCAGGAAGAAAACCATCTTGTGATGAGTACAAGGCCATTATGACAATCTATTTCATGAAGGGAGAAAATGATATGGCACTGAAGCTGTATGAAGATATGAGGAAATATGGAATCAAACCCACCCAGGACATGTATGATCTTGTCACTGGGATATTACGGAAGGCCTACAGGTTTTCAGATATGCAGGATCTAGCACAAGAGAGACAGCTATATAGATTTTTTGATGGCAGAAAGAAAGTGCTCCAGGAAAATCTATTGGAGGTTCTTTTTATATTCACGACAGGCTTGAAACACAAATCTAGAGAGTTTAAACCTGGGCTCAGATGAGATGGCATTCTATCCAGGTGTTATGTGTGAGAAGGGAAGGTGTACTAGTGGTAGGGCTTCTTGATACCCTTTGTCGATGAACCAAGGTAGTGTGCTTCCTGTACCATATCTGAGTTGTGTATTTTTGATACATCATCAGTATTTGCAGCATGCCCCTGGCGCCCACAGCTCAGCTCAAATTGCAGTTATTTGTTGTAGCTTACATATGTGATTGAGAATCGAGTTGTGTATGTACTCCAATCATACAGTTCCTTTCATCCAGCAAAGGCTTCAATTGATACTCACGAACTCATGTGTGCAGTCTGTATGTGTTGGGCCTCTTGAGCTGATTTACAACTATCTTGTATATGCATTTTCAATGAAAGTGTGCTTTCAGTCCATAACCACATTTGTAGGGAATGCCCATAAGGGAACTGCTCCTATAGTGTAACATATCCTTTCCATAGAAAAAATTGTTAGTCTTCAAAAACATGTTGGAAGACCTATAGAGTATGTTGGATGAATGGCGGTTTCAAGTAATGTTTCATGAATGTGATGAACAGCCTCACTTCTCATTCATAAACATGGGTTTTCTTGCATGCATCTTATTTACAAATTCCTTAATATATATCTGACAAATTATCCTCTCATGCACATTTTTTTCCCATGTTAGGATATCTATGTATCAATTTTCTCATTTCATTGGGCGCCTTCACAGAGAAGTGGTTGATATTAAATTTCACAAGTGTCAAAGGTTGACTTTGGCACACTAGGATTAGGTTGAATACATAGGTTCTATGTACCATTCTAGATGGTCTCAATCTCAAGCAATATTTGCAGTAGATCTATGCTTGTAATATAGGAAAAAAGGGGGGGCTATCCTCTCTTCCCCTCTCTAGCCCTCTTTTTGCTTTCTTCCTCACATCAGTAATATTTAGAGTAGAGTTATGCTTGTAAGCATGGAAGAAAGGGGAGCCTATCCTGCTCTCTCCTCCCTCTTCCCCTTGTTTCTTTCTCCCTCAATGTGGTTTCACTTGTCAATTTTGGACCCCAATGTGACCGAACCTGCTACCCATCAGCTGATTGCAGCTCATATCCAGGGCTTCTCCTCAGAGCAGGCAACTCTGTGACACGTCCTGTGAAGGTGTTGCTCAATGGCAGTCACCTCTGTTTATATTAAGGAAGAAACTTTGTTAGTATTACAAATTGGCGTCAAGGTTAATCCCACAATAGCTCCAGTGAGGGCAAAATAATGATACAAAGATCAAGAGCATGTGCACTGGTATGATGATTAGAGAACAATTGCAACACTAGTTCCAGTTTCATTGTAAAATGACCAGGGAATGAGAAGTAGTACAATGGTACTCTGGCTAGAGGTTTATTACATCAATACGCTCATTCAGTAATAAATTTCTTTGCGCAAGGTGTTCCAAACATTATTAGCTGATAACAGAGACTACCAATGGAAATTACCTCATCCATGAATGCCCCAAGTGGTCCTAGCTTGCACCACTCCTACCTCTGAGTCTCCACTCCCAACCTCTTTTATGTGCAGATGTAACATTCCACTGCAATCACTCTTGTGGTAGAGCTCCTCTTCTGATCTTCCTTCTTTCGCTCCTGCCTCTTTCTTTTCATACATGTATATATCTCCCTAGTGTCCATGAGAATCCTTTTATATAATCCTTTGGAGCTCAAGATATGCTGTGCATGTGGATCTCCCAAGTGTATGGTGGAAGGAGCTTACCCCAGGAAATCTCCTAACAAGGTCAGGCTGATGGAGCATATGTCACAAGGGGGCCATGACTTGAATGGACCCCTTGAGACGGTTAGTCCAGATGTCTTGATGATCCACCCCATCAATGAAGTACTTTTTCATGCTGAATGCCCCTTTTCCTAACTACCTTTGAACCTGATCATCCTCTCTTGTCTTGGCCATAACTTCCTACATCGTTACCCTTTTACTTTGCTCTAACGTGTTGGTTTGGATCCCTTTCCCTTATTGCCTCTTGTGACAGATGTAGGCCAACTTCCGCAAGTCCCCGTGAAGCCCTAGGTCAGCTCCAATTGTACATAGCAGAATGAATACATGCCTAGCTCGAGTATGGTCCAGCCCAGACCTGCATCCCCTGAGCTGGATCGAGTAATTATGGTCTGGTGTCTTCTCTTTATGAACTTCTCCATGCCGCTGCTCGACTTTTCACATGGTCCTGGTTGACTTATCCTCTGTGGTCCCAAGGTTGATTTCAGCATCGATATCACAATGTTGCAAAGTATGCATTAAGAGTTGCAATCAAATAATCCATTTATATAAATATGTTTATGTTTCTTTTGTGATATTTGGGATTTTAGCACACGTTTAAGGTTAGATAATTGAATATACCAGAAAACTTATATAATAATAAGGATGTGTCTTGGCTCCTAAGTCCGTAGGACCCGAGTTACAATATGTATATGTTGTAGTAATAAGGATATGTCTCCGCTCCTAAGTCCCTAGGTGCCATATAATATACAATATGTATATGTTTAGTAATAGGGACATGTCATGGCTTGTAAGATTCATGTGTGATCGTTACATGATAAGATGCAAAATTTCAACTTTTTAAACATCAACCTCACTTTTTGGTGCTCAAATCTCACATGTGACATAATAAATAAGCTATAATGACATTCCAGCATCATTAATCACTCAAATTGAATAATCAAACAAGAATTTCACATGAATGATGGAAATAGATATGAAATTCCAATCATGATATTTCAAACATTGAATATGCTAGCATCGCACAATCAAATATCCATAAATGATCAAACATAATACATATCATGTGCCATGAATCATGTTTCATGTGCAATCTTTGTACTGTTGGTTTTGAGATCCACAATTAATATAGAGACATAGAGAAAATAGATACAATATGGACAATAGACAAGACATGAGAGAGATTGAAGGAACTGAACCTCAAATATATTCCATACATTCCATGATGTACATAAAGTTACAAGATAGCATAGAAAATATGCATGAGATGTAAGCTATCCATAACTTCCCAATCACCAAAGTTGAACATGATTTCCTTCATGACTATCAAGTTGAACATGCCATCTCTCATAACCATGGTTGAGTGATTGATCCCAAGGAGCACTATAAGTTGACCGGTGGCTTAAACATCACTTCTCTTTTTACGTACGAAATCAATGCTCTCCAGTCCTGCAAATAGTCTTGCATTCTTTGCATATCATCTGCTATATATCCATAATCAACGTATAAAACATGTTTTGTTTCTATTTTTTGTTGATATATTTAGGTAGTGATGTGTGAACACACTAGGACCACCGGGGCACTTTTTTCCCTCTTTAGGAGGTTTTCTTCCCTCGGCTTGTATATACGCCTATTGCCCTAATGGGCTACTTATCTTTGTACATTCTCTAGTAATACATTCAGTATTGTGTGTTTGTGCTCCAAGCTTCTCCTTCTTCCTTGTGTTGTTCGCGTGCTTCTGCAGACGTCTATCTCCAACAATTGGTATCAGAGCAGGTCATCGCTTCATCTAGGGCGCCGTCGACACTCCTCCATTTGCAGTCTCAGAATCTGAGCTCGTTTCGGCCTCTGAACGCACTATCGCAGCGCTTGTGCAGGCTATTTCGTCTTTTTGTGCCAAAGGTATATACCAGTTTCTGTTCACTAGTTTAAGCGTCTCGAAGTCTTCTACAAGTCTAGCAGAACTCATCTGGGCAGTTCTGTTCAACTTTTTGAGATACAATCAATTTTCTGCATCAAGGTATTTTAGTCACCGGCCATGGCTGAAAGCAGTGATGTATTCCGTATGTTGGTTGTTGAGGATAAGTTGGATGGTACCAACTACCCATTATGGGCTTATATGATGCGACATGTATTGGTTGCAAAAGGATTGTGGAACATTGTGTAGGGTGTTGAAAGACGTCCTGTTACACCTCTGACTACAAGTACTGCAAATACAAGTGCTGGAGCTGATGAAGATGGTGTCGAAGATGATATTCCGCAGATTCCTGTTCGTGCTGCTATTTCTACTGCACCTACTGCAGAGCAGATTCCTTAGGATGGCAGCGATGGCCAGGCACATGCATTGATAGCTTTGTCTGTCAAACGTGCCATTATTCCTCACATTCGCTCTTGCAGAACAGCTAAGGATGCTTGGGATACACTTACCACATTGTACCAAGCTAGGAATGAGGCTCGTGTTGCTTACCTCCGAAAACAGTTCGAGAGTGAGCACATGAATGAAGGTGATTCTATGGACAGTTTCCTAACGAGGATCAAAGACTTGAAGGAACAACTGATTTCTGCTGATGAGGTTATACCAGATAGCTCACTTGTGAAGACCGTTCTGAATGGTCTTCCTGATTCATATCAGAGTTTTGCTTCTACTATTCGTTTGATGATGAAAGGCAATCTGAATGCCTTATCATTTGAGGAGTTAGTCTCTGTTCTGTTGCAGGAAGATCAGTCCAGGCAAAACAGGTCCATTCTGCGAGTTGTAGATCAAGCTTTCCTAGCTAGTTAGAAGGGCAAAGGAAAATGGAGCTCTTCAACTAGTAAGCAGAAATCTGCTAATTCTGCATATTCGAAGAAGGAAGATAAAGATGAGAAGAAATCAGAAAAGCAGAAATTGTTTTGTAAGTACTGTAAAGGGAATGATCATATCATAAAGAACTATCCAAAACTGGCTGCTAAAGAGGCAAAGAAGAAAGAGACTGGAATGGTTGTTGCAGAAGCCTCTACACCAAAAACAGAGTCTGCAAATCTTGTGCAGGAAGAAGAATGGGCGTTTAGTACTGTCTACAGTTTTGACCCATCTTCTCATGAGCAGTGCATGTCTATAGTAGACTCAGATGTTTGGTATTTTGACAGTGGGGCAACCAAACATATTACCTCGCAGCACAGTTTCTTCTCCTCACTCGAGCCTGCCCCTACAGGGAATACTGTTACATGTGCCAACAACTCCTCTTATCCTATTATGGGAGTTGGTAAGATCATTTTGACTCCTGCTGATGGTAGTTATTTCACTTTGTCAGATGCTTTATTTGTGCCAGGGATCAAGAAGAACCTATTATCAGTTTCTGCATTAGCCAAGATTGGCTTGGTTGTGAAATTTTTTGATGACAGGTGTACAGTTCATGATCTGTCAAATGGCGATGTGATTATTGCTTCTGGCATTTTATGTCGTGGGCTGTATAAGCTCATAGACTATGAAAGATCTGTAAATGATTTGGCATGTGCAGTAAATGATTCGCAGGCTATGTCAGATGCAAAGCTTTGGCATGCACGCTTTGGTCATCTGAATTTTGCTAGTTTGCTACGCCTGCAGAAATCTGAAACGGTGTCCTCGTTGCCCAAACTTGAGGTACCTAGAAAACATGTTTGTGAAGGCTGTATTTTAAGCAAAATGCGGCGTTCATCCTTTCCAAAAGATGGTTCAGTTCGGGCTACTCAGAAATTGCAACTTGTACATAGTGATGTCTGTGGTCCTATGCAAACACCTTCTTTTGGGAATTATCTTTACTTCCTGACTTTCATCGATGATTTTTCCAGGCATGCATAGGTATACCCATTGAAGGCAAAGTCCGAAGTATTCATGTGCTTCAAACAGTTTTTGGTTTTGGCTGAAAATCTGTCAGCAGACTGATCGAGGGGGGGGAATATATGTCTTCTGATTTTAATGCATTTCTGGCTGAACGTGGGATAAAACACTAGTGTACAGTGCCGTATACACCTCAAGAGAATGGAGTTGCTGAACGGAAGAACATGTCTCTCATGGAGATGGCGAGGTATATGGTCAAGAGTCAGGCTTTACCTCATAGTTTCTGGCTTGAGGCTGTCATGTGTGCAGCATATGTACTGAACAGGTGTCCCACTAAAGCATTGCAGTCTATCACATCAGGGGAAAAAATGAACCCTGAATGGGCCTTTTAGATTAAGGGCTGATTAGTGATCCACCAATGAGAGAAGGGCAGTGGCCACAGTCTAGATTCTTCAACTACTAGACTAGGCATAGGTTTCCATGGTTTTTTCTTAGTCAAAGGCTTGAAAACAGCTCCAATTCGTGGTTTTCTATGGTGTGGGTGGTTTGGATAAGTTTCTGATGCTTATCTACCTCTGGATGGCCTCAAAGATCCAAGGGCTTATGTTCTTTTGCAAAAGTCAAGGCACAATGCAATCCTAGCCATTCAATGGAGCTTAAATCGTGTGGTTGAAGTGAAGAGCCGTTGGGAAAAGGCGCCTTTCATTTGAGGCCCTTCGATCATGGATCTCATCCAATGGCTAGGCTTGATTCCAGCTTAAGAATGCGCCTTTTGTTGTATGTGCTTGGATCAGAGCTTGATCGGACGGCCCACATCGATTCGCGCCTTTCCACTCATAGATCTTGTTCTGCTCCCTTAGATTGGAGGTAAATCGGACGCCTCTCATGGCTTCCCAAGAAGGATCAGCGCCAAATGCGGCCCTCCCTTCGATCTTGGCTAGATCGGATGCTCCCAATTTTTGCAGAGCCTTAGCCCATGATGGGTCCGTCCTCCCACGTAGAAGCAATCATTGCATTTCGCCGACCTTCCATTTGAACTTCAACCATTGATCTTTAGCATCTAACGGCTACGATTTCATGGATTTTGAGAGCTCAAAAATACCACTAGTGGTTTAGAATCTCTCCTTAATCCCACGAAAATTAATTTTAATCCCTAAAAATTAGGGATCCTTACAAGGCCCATCCAGGGCTCACTTTTTTCCCTAATGACTCCATATAAGGCTTGGCATGATCGCAAGCCATCTGTTGCTCATCTGCGTGTTTTTGGTTGTTTGGCATACGCATTAGTGCCTGAACAACATCACAGAAAATTGGATGATAAAGTAGTAAAATGCATTTTTGTTGGGTACAGTTTCGAAAGTAAAGGCTATCGTCTGTATCATCCACAGACTAAACGCATTTTGGTTAGCTGTGATGTTGCTTTTGTGGAAGATGCTATTCAGCCATTGCTTTCATGTACTAAGGAGACATCTGTTAGCTCCAAAGACATGTATGATACTTTGATGCCTCTTTTTACAGGTGGACAGTCTAGTGCTGGCCTTAATGAGGCAAGTTCTCAGCCTTTGCATGTTTCATGTGATGATGCAGATCATTCCATTTCTGACGCAGATTTACATGATGCACTAGTTGATGAGAGAGCTGATATTGAGCAGGCAAAAACTATGCCAAAATGGTTGGTGCAGACTTTGCGTGACAGCAAGGTTTGAAAGTGACACAAGAGTTGTGGATAGGGAAGCCACCATATTATGATCATCTTCGAGTTTTTGGGTGTAAAGCATATGTTCATATACCCAAGAATCTTAGACAAAAGTTGGACCACAAGTCAAAGAAATGCATTTTTCTTGGATATGTTCGAGAAGGACAATTTGGATATCGCTTATGGGATCCTGAAACACGGTCAGTGATCAAAAGTAGTGATGTCATTTTCAATGAGTCTAAGATGCATCGCTATTGCTACATGTAAAGGTTGGAAATTATGTCAATTAGATGTGAAGAATGCTTTTTTAAATGGTTAGATGCACCTTTGTCATATCGTACTCGTTCAGACTCTCATAGTGCCTCTTTTGCATCAGATTGCTATGCTATGGCTGCATCTAGTCTCTGTGATGAGAATGAGCCTGGTTCGTTTGATGAAGCACAAAATTCAGAAAATTGGATGGCTGCTATGCAATCTGAATATGATGCAATAATGAAGAATGGTACTTGGTCTTTATGTGACTTGCCTCCTGGCAAGAAGGCCATTGGCACTAAGTGGGTATACAAGCTGAAGCCTAAACCTGATGGTACAGTTGACAGGTATAAGGCTAGGCTTGTTGCAAAGGGTTATGCGCAGGAAAGAGGCATTGATTTTGATGAGACCTTTGCACCTACATGCCGTATGACTACTGTTCGGAGCATCTGTGCACTTGCAGCCCATCATGGTTGGAATGTACATCAGTTGGACATTAAAACAACATTTTTGAATGGTGACTTGCATGAAGAAGTGTATGTTTTTCAGCCCGTGGCTTTTTGCAGAAAGGGCATGAAAACCAGGTGTGCAGGTTAAAGAAGGCATTATATGGTTTAAAGCAAGCACCACGTTCTTGGTATGAGAAGATACATGCCTATCTGATTGCACATGATTTTGAAAATAGTCCAACTGAAAGCACCTTATATGTTAAGCGTGCTAATGATGTGCTTCTGATCATTGTTGTCTATGTTGACGACATGCTGCTCACTGGTCCTATTGAGAAGCATATTGTTGATTTTAAGGCTGATTTGCATGCCTCATTTGAGATGTCTGATTTGGGGCATTTGCATCATTATTTGGGCATTCAGTTTATGCAAGTTGATGGTGGAATGGCTTTGTGTCAAACGAAATATATTGACACATTATTGCAGCGTTTTGGCCTTGAAGACTGTAAGCCAATTGCCACTCCTATGGAGACAGGTTTACGATTGAGTCTTCATGATGGTGGAGATGCATTTGATGCTGTTCTCTATCAGTAGGCTGTTGGATGCCTGATTTACTTATGCATTACTCGGTCAGATATTTAGTTTGCTGTCTCACAGATGAGCAGGTTTATGCATTGCCCAGGAGTCAAGCATTGGCAGGCGGTTAAGCGTATCTTTTGCTACTTGAGTGGTACTCGGCTACTTGGGTTGTTTTATCCCAAGGGGGGATCACTACCGCCAGATTTGCATGCTTTTTCTGACTCTAATTGGGCTGAATGCTATGACACTCATGTGTCCACTAGTGGCTTTTTCTTCATGCTTGGTAGCTCATGTATATCTTGGTTGAGCAAGAAGCACCCTAATGTGGCCACTTCCAGTTGTGAGGCTGAGTATAGGGCAACTTTCACAGCTACTGTTGAGTGTGTGTGGCTTAGATGCCTTATGGCTGATTTGGGTGTTGGTCAGACTTCTGATGCCACCATCTTCACTGACAGTCAGAGCGCATTGGCAGTTGCGAGAAACCTTGTGTTCCATGCTCGCACTAAGCACATTGAGGTGCATTATCATTATGTCAGGGAGAGGTTCTCTGCTGGGGAGATCAGCTTGGCATATGTGCCCACGCAGGAGAACATTGCAGACCTTTTCACGAAGGCTGATCTGCTTAGGGAGAAGTTTGAAGCTATCGCAAAGCTTTGGGCTTACTTCCTTTTGTGGAGTGATTTCCACATAGCTTGGCACTTCCTTATACATGAGTGCCAGCTACTTGTTCACCGCATCACTCCCAGGAGGGATTTGTTGATATATTTAGGTAGTGATGTGTGTGAACACACTAGGACCGTTGGGGCACTTTTTTCCCTCTTTAGGAGGTTTTTTTCCCTTGGCTTGTATATACGCCTATTGCCCTAATGGGCTAATTATCTTTGTACATTCTCTAGTAATACA